>CM077154.1:93485216-94085216 GCA_039583875.1 Platanthera guangdongensis | reverse complement strand
GTCGACACTGCTTCTAGGTGTCGACACATAGTCTTCTATGTTGATTCTTGCTGAGTGTCGACACAGCTCCTTGTGTCGACACTTGATTCTTCTTGTTGAGACTTCAGCTGAGTGTCGACACATCCCATAGTGTCGACACTTGTACTTAGAATATTTTGTAGATAATTCTGTTCTTTGCTAAGTGTCGACACTGCTCCATGTGTCGACACTTTCTTCCAGTGTTGAGTCTTTAGCTGTGTGTCGACACATTGTTCTGGGTGTCGACACATACTTCAAATGTTGACTCTCCTGTTGGGTGTCGACACATTGTACTAGGTGTCGACACTTGCTTCAAGTACTGACTCTTCTGCTTAGTGTCGACACATTGTGTTGAGTGTCGACACTTACTTCAAGTGTTGAGTCATCTGCTTAGTGTTGACACATTGTGTTGAGTGTCGACACTTTAACTTAGTCTCTGCAGACTTTTGCTGAGTATCGACACAGCTCCAAGTGTCGACACTTTCTGGTGTAGACACAGCTTCACTGAGTGTCGACACAGCTTCTTATATCGATACTTTCTGTCTGCACTTTTCTTCACTGAGTGTCGACACAGCTCCAAGTGTCGACACTATCTGTCTGGTGTCGACTCTGCATCTCAGGTGTCGACACAATGACTCCAAGTGTCGACACTGCTTGTCTGGGTGTCGACACAAGCTTTCTCAAGTGTCGACACATTCCCTCTGGGTGTCGACACATGGACTTAGAAACTTTTTGCTTCAGTCCAGTACTTTCTTAACCTGCACAAGTAACTCAAACATACATCAAATACATTATGATGTATATCATTGAGTTGGGTGAGGCTTCTTCAAATCAGGTACATTTGACCAATGTACCCAACAATCTCCTCCTATTTGGAGAAGTCATAACCCTTAGTCAATGATATACACCATCCATAATTAAAAATTACAAAATGATGTAAAGCGGATTAAATTCAGCAGGGTAAACATAAACATGTAGTAATTCAAACATGTATACACATTCAGCATTGCAGAACAAACAAGAAATAGACACATTTACAGAACAACCATGAAATATATTTATCATATATTGTTCTAACATTGTTCCTTATACATTTTCAATGGTTTACAAAAATGTTTTTCATTCAAAAGATTACAACAATCTTCAAGTAAATTCCTAATCTATTTCTGGTCTGGTTCTTTAATAACAATGCCTTTGCCAGATTGGACTTGAGCTTTGACAGGAGCTTCAGTAGTTTCAGCATCAACAGGCTTCTTGTCTTTTAAATCTTTCTTCTTCAGCTCTTCATCTTTGATTTTATGTCTCTCAAAATAGTGATATGGCTTGGGGAAGTACTTGCTAGGCTCCACAGCAGTAGGAGGTAGCTTTCCCATCTTAGCCTTCCTTCTGAATTGTACTATTGCCTCCTGCCTAATCTCATGCTTTCTCCATTCTGCCTCAGAGAACCATTTGTTACTATCATTCATGTTGTCTTTGGCAGCTTTCCAGGCAGTTAGAATTATATTCCTAGAGGTAGGGCTCCATTGTTCAAAATCTGGCTTTTGTTCTGCTTGTTCCCTAAACCTCTTTTTAGACAGCCTTGTCTCTTCTTCTTTCTCTAATGCCTCTTGCATAGCTGCAGTAATAGGTTGAACAACCTTTTCCAGAACAACATTAGACTTGCCCTCAGTTGGGCTATACATTGTGCTCACATCTGCATGAATCATTTCAAAGTCTGGAGGTGGATAAATGACCTGAGCTACTTCTAGTGGCTCACCTCCAAAATAAGCAGGGTTAATGCCTGATTCAGCAACATCTTGGTCATCACACAGAGGAGGGTATCCAAGTGTAGCCCTGATTGAATTTGATATCCATTTTGCATGCTCAGAACTTGCCTTGACTAACACTCTCTCCCCCTTTATGACTTCTTGGGCAACATGATCTCTTACATCATCCTTCTGGAATCGGATTTGACCATCCAAGTACCTGATTCCATCTTTAAAGTAAGGTCTAAGCTTTGTAAGTTGTTCAGAGATGGCTTTCTGAGAATCTTGAATTGCAGTTTTGACAGCAGTTATCTCAGCTTGGAATGCTTTATCAAAATCAGCCTTAACTGCAGCAGCAGATGTAGAAGGGTCAGCTATCTTATTCTTCAACTCAGTAACTATAGCATTGTGAGATTGTGTGAGATTGTCATTCATTCTTAGTTGGTTTTCCAGCACATATCCTTGTTTCAATGCTAGATCATCTACTTGGGCTTTGATCTTCTCTTGGTGTGTAGCCAGATACACCACTGCATTGCCACCCTTGTGGAAGCAGTCTGTCAGCTCTTTCTTGTTGAGATTCATCTCAAACCTTATAGATTTTATATCTTGAGCAAGATCAAACTGTAGGGACTTCTGTCCTTCATCTACATACTTTTCTATGGCCTGCCTTTGCTCATCCAATTTTATCTGTAGGGCAACCATTAAAGCACTATAATCAGCAGTTGGAGCTTGCTGAACTATAGGCTGTGGGGCAATGGATTGCAAGGCTTTCTTATAACTCTGACTTCTTCTTTTAAAAACATAGAGTTTCTTCTTCTTAGCCCTAGCACTCTCCTCATCTTCAGAGGCAGAAGTGCTGGCTATGTCCACCCTTTCCTTAGGGCTTGGAGGTTTGTCAGCTTGCACATCAGGTGCTTTCTCACTTTCTGGCCTTAAAGGCTCTTCCAGAACTGTCATTTGCTCCCCCTCAGCAGCAGCACTCTTATCTTCAGCAGCAGCATCCTTGTCCATATCAAAATCTTCTTGATCTAAATTTAGAAACAAATCTTCCATTGTATATTCAGGTGGAGACTGTGCAGGAGAAGTTCTTGGTTCATCAACTACTTGATCAGGAACCACTTCTAGAACAACTGATGTGTCTTGGATAACAACATCTGGTTCTTGGCTAGGCAGCTGAGTTTGCTGAGGAACATCAGACAAATCAGCATCTTCTATAAGATATTCTAAAGTTTTTAAGTCAGTGAGTACCTCTTGGATAATGATGGTGGCTTGCTCACTGTCCAGAGTAGAGGGTTCTTCTACTACTGGAAGCTCCCCCTGGCTGTGATCCCTATGGATGGGGCTAGCTTGAGGCAGCTCCCCCTGGATCTCAGCAGTCTCTTGAGGAGCAGGAGTCTTTACTACTGTCTCTTCCTCTTGCTCATCAGGTGTGAACACCACCTGTTCTTCACTCTCAGAACTGCTTGAGGACTCTTGTGCCACAGCAGCAGTTTTCCTTTTCTTCCTGGGAGGAGTGACTTTCTCTGTAACTGGCTTCTCAGGGGTAGGCATGTCCTTTGACAACACCCTTTCCCACCTAGAAAAGATCCTTTGATTCATCTTCCTCATGTGATTGATCTTACTTCCAGCAGCAGAACTCATTACCTCTGGTATGGTACCAGCTAGGTAGAGACTGATAATTCTGCCCAGATTGGGCTTCTTCAAGCTCTCATTGATCTTGTCAAAAATCACTATTGACCAGTCTGTTTTCAGAGTGAATATGATTCTAGTCGTAATTCCAAACATAGAGGCAGACACCCTGTCATGCCCTCCAGTCTTGCTGAGTAAGACTTTTCCTACAATTTTAGACATGAACTTCGCTTGATTATTCATGCCTTTCCTGTTGAATACAGATCCTAACTTCATCTTAGGATCAAGACCACACCAGGTTAAAGCTTCCCTGGTCTTTGAAGCAGTAACCTCTTCTTCATCTTGAAATTTGGGTAGCTGGAGTACCTTCCTCAGACTTTTTGGTGAAATCTTGACCTTGGATCCATGAACTCTTGATTTAATTCTGTATCCAGATTCATCAACTGCAGCTCCAGTAAGGAATTCTAGCACTTCCTTCTTCCGAATCTTTGTTGGTTCTGAAACCAAGTATTCTAGTCCAGAATCGCTGACTAGGGTTACTACAGACTTGATATCTTGATCTGCATCGACGAACGCGCCACGCACTAGCTCATAGCCCTCGTTAACGTTCTCCTCAAGCTTAGGAGCCATTAGGGTTTGTAGAATTAGTCTTTAGAAAAGAGAGGTGTCGACACAGTAGTTTTGGTCTCGAAACTTTGAAAGCGTGTCGACAAACAAAGACAGAACCCTATTTATACCTTTCTGATTTTGAAGATGAACAGGCGGGACAGCTAGCTTAACATGTGTCGACACTGGCAATAAGTGTCGACACTGACTTATAATATCTCGACACATATGTGTCGACACAAGTTTAGTCAACAGATATTATGTGTCGACACATGTTTATGTGTCGACACCACGCTACTCGACGAATAGTCGAGACTTTACTTAGAAAATTCTGAGTAAAACTTAAGTGTCGACACCACATTGGATGTGTCGACACCTACTCGACTTGTGTCGACACTAACATTCTGAAGTGTCGACACCAACATCCTAGATGTGTCGACACCTTTTTCCTGAAGTGTCGACACTTCTATTCTGTGTCGACATAGACTTGTCTATGTGTCGACACCTTTTGACTTAGCCAATTTTCTATTCTGTAAACTTAGTCTAAGTTTATCATTCCTAGTTCAATTTTGAATCTATTGAACTTAGCTTCTTCTGGGGGCTTAGTAAACATGTCAGCTATCTGATTATCAGTTTTAACATATTCAGGTAAAATATCTTCTCTTTCTACATGTTCTCTAAGAAAGTGATATTTAAACTCAATATGTTTTGTTCTACTATGAGATACAAGGTTATTAGCTATTGAAATAGCACTTGTAGAATCACAGTAAAGTGGAGTTCTACTTACCTGAAATCCATAGTCCTCTAGCTGATGTTGAATCCACAGAAGTTGAGCACAGTAACTTCCTGCAGCTACATATTCTGACTCTGCTGTGGAGATAGCCACACTAGTCTGCTTTTTGCTGCTCCATGAAATTAGTCTCCCACCTAGGAATTGACAGGTTCCAGTTGTGCTCTTTCTATCCTCTTTGCATCCTGCAAAGTCTGCATCTGTATAACCTGTTAGATCAAAATCTCCATTCCTAGGGTACCAGAGGCCTAGATAGGGAGTGCCCTTTAGATATCTCAATATTCTTTTGACTGCAGTCAAGTGAGACTCTTTAGGGCAGGCTTGATACCTTGCACAAACACATGTAGCATACATGATGTCTGGTCTACTAGCAGTCAAGTATAATAGGGAGCCAACTATCCCTCTATACAAGGTTTCATCTACAGGTTTCCCTGCATCATCCTTGCTAAGAGACATACTTGACCCCATAGGAGTCTTCATGGTGCTGGATGAATCCATACCATATTTCCTTATGAGTTCTAGGGTGAACTTGGACTGACATATGGATAAACCACTTTCAGTCTGTTTAACTTGGAGACCCAAGAAAAACTTCAGCTCTCCCATACTACTCATCTCAAACTGACTTTGCATAAGCTTTGCAAACTTTTTGCAAAGGCTACTTTCAGTAGACTCAAATATAATGTCATCTACATATATTTGGACAAGTATGACTTTGCCTCTAGATTCCCTAAGGAATAGAGTCTTATCTATTTTCCCCCTTGAAAACTTGTTCTCAATGAGGAAACTAGATAGGGTTTCATACCAAGCCCTAGGGGCTTGCTTTAACCCATATAAAGCTTTCCTAAGTCTATAGACATGATGAGGTAGAGTTGGATCAACAAAACCTGCAGGCTGCTCCACATAGACTTCTTCTTTAAGATTACCATTTAGGAATGCTGACTTGACATCCATTTGGTATACCTTGAATCCTTGATAGGTTGCATAGGCCAAGAACATCCTTATGGCTTCCAGTCTGGCTACTGGAGCAAAGGTTTGATCAAAATCAATACCTTCTTCTTGCCTATATCCTTTTGCAACCAGTCTTGTTTTATTCTTAATGATGACCCCTTGTTCATCCATCTTATTTCTGTAGATCCACTTAGTTCCTATTACATTGTGGTCTTTAGGTTTAGGAACCAGTTCCCAAACCTTGCACCTCTTGAACTGATTAAGCTCTTCTTGCATTGCTTCAGTCCATTGTGGATCCAGTATTGCTTCTTCAAATTTCTTAGGTGCAACTTGTGACAGAAAGCTGGAATAGATTGCTGCATTCATGTTTCTACTCCTTGTTTGAACTCCTTGTCTTGGATCTCCAATAATCAGCTCTACTGGATGATCTCTAAGATTCCTGTGAGCTGGAGGCATCCTAACTTCTGGTTGAACCACTTCAGCATCTGCATCATGCTGTATACCTTGAATTTCTTCAGCAACTGGCACATGTAGTTCTCCCCTTGGACAGTAGCTACTCTCCTCTCCTTGCTGTCTTGCAGCAGGCACTTCTTCTATAGTAAGCTTGTCCATTTTCTTTGTCAAACCTGTGGGGCTGCATACATAACTAGACAACTCATTATTAATAAGTTTAGTCTCATCAAAAACTACATGTACAGTCTCCTCTACAACTTGTGTAGTCAAGTTATAGACTCTATAAGCCTTACTATTATTGCTGTACCCAACAAAAATTCCCTCTTGGGACTTGGCAGCAAACTTAGTTATGTAAGACTTCCCATTGTTAAGTATGAAGCATTTGCAACCAAAGATTCTGAAGTAGGATAGGTTTGGTTTCCTGCCTTTCACAACTTCATAGGGGGTCTTGTTAAGCCCTTTAGTGATGGTAGCCCTTTTTATAACATGGCATGCAGTGTTAACTACTTCAGCCCAGAAATACTCTAGCAGTGATGTATCACTTAATAGGGTCCTACCAGCCTCTATCAAGGTCCTATTTTTCCTCTCAGCAATGCCATTTTGCTGAGGTGTTCTAGGTGAAGAGAATTCTTGAAATATCCCAAAGTCTTCACACAGTTTTGTCATGCTTTCAGACTGAAACTCAGTACCATGGTCACTTCTAATCTTGACCACTGTACTATTTAGTTCATTCTGAATTTGCTTAACAAAGCTATAGAAGACACTAGGTGTTTCAGATTTCTGCCTTAAGAAGAACACCCAGGAAAACCTTGAGTATTCATCTACAACTACAAGGGTATAGACCTTCCTTCCTAAGCTGTGAACTGGCATTGGACCAAAGAGATCCAAATGCAAGAGGTACAAACACCTCACAGCATCTTTGTTTTCTATGCTTTTAAAGGTGGATTTAGTCTGCTTGCCCTTTTGACAAGCTGAGCAAATGTCATCTTTAACACACTTAACTTGAGGACCATTCCTCACTAACTCTTTGCTAAAGAGTTTACTAATAGTCTTGTAGTTAAGATGGGCAAGCCTCTTGTGCCATTTGACACAATGAGAGACTGTCTCATCAGCTACAAGACAAACTGGAGAACCATTGTTCTCAATCATAATGTCTAGACAGTAGACATTTCTTTTCCTATATCCTGTCAAAATGATCTCTTGATCACTTGACCTCTTGATATGACAACCATTTTTAACAAATGAGATGTCATACCCTACATCACTTAATTGACTTATACTTATTAGGTTGTGTTTCAACCCTTTAACATAAGCCACTTGAGTAATGGTAACTAAGTTTGAAGAAATGTTACCAAACCCTTTGATGATTCCTTTTTCAGAACCACCAAAGGTCACTTTAGGACCATTTTTGATTGAAATGTAGTCCTTCAGTAGTCCCCTAGTTCCAGTCATATGTCTGGAACATCCACTATCCAAGTACCATGTTGGGGTATGGCCACTTGGATTCACCTGCAAAATAAATTAATGAACCTTAGAACCCAAAGTATTCTTGGGTCCTTGGTGATTGTTAGTTTGCAATTTGACAAACCTACCTACTGGCTTTCCAACAGGTAGTTTGGAACTCACTTTGGCACTCACATTGTGCCAACAGTCCACTACAAAATGGCCAACTTTGCCACAGCACCAGCATTCAAACTTGTTGTACCTTTGCTTAGGTACTGCCTTGGCTGTCTTGACTACAGCAGGCTTGTTGAATGTTGGGGCTTTGCCCTTGGACTTAAACTTGGACTGCTCAGTCCCTGCAGGTCTAACAAAACCCAGTCCAGCCTTGCCTTTATGATGAACAAATTCATCAATTAAAGGCAGCACTGACTTAGGCTTAGAAAACCTAGCAACTAGCTCTCTCTCTTTCTGAAGATTGATCTCCAGTCTCTTAATTTGATCATTCTTAAAGGTGATAGTTCCCATCTGAATCACTGTAATGTGTTTCAGCCTGGCTACCTCATTCAGTTTTTGATCAAATTGCTTCTCAAAATCTGTTGCAGCAGCCTTGAGATCAGCAATCTCCTTTGCCTGACTTTTGGCTAGGGTCTTGCTTTTCTTGTAGGCTTGCAACAGCACCTTATATTCATCTATAAGCTGATGAATATCTTCCTCAGACTCAGATATATTCTCATCACTTGATGAAGAAGAATCTAATTCTGAACTAGAACAAGAAACTGAGTTTAAACTTGAACTTTGTACCTAACTGGGTCCTGGCTGCTCTAGGATTTTGGCACTTTCTGTCAAAGCCATTAACCCTTGGCAATGACTGTCTTCTTGTTCATAAATTGACTCCAAGATCTACATAAATTCTTCCTCTTCTTCTTCAGCAAACAACCCTATGTAGGCTTCAGCCTCAGACTCAGTCTTTGAAGAAGAGATATCTGATAGAGTCTTCTCCTTCTTAGCAACAAAAGACTTCTCTTTCTTTCCTTTGAAGTGAGCCTTTTTCCTGTCACCAGATTCCTTTCTCTTCTCAGGACAATCAGCAATGACATGGCCCTGTCTATTGCAGCAATATCAAACTATCTTAGATCCAGTTGCCTTGCTTGACTTTGTCCTTTTTCTGTCTTTCTTTGAAGGCTTTTTCTCCTGATGAAAGACTTCCTTTCCCTTTGAAGTAGAAGGTCTTGACCTCCATTGTTTCTTCTTTAAGAATTTCTGAAAGTGTCTAGTGAAGGCAGCAAAGTCTTCATCACTTTCACTGCTTGTAGACTTGGTGCTGACAGACTCATCAGACTCTGATTCTACTACCTCTGGAGGTGGAGTTGATGACTTAGCCCTGCTCTTTTTGGGAACTTCTGTCTTGAAAGCAACAGTCCTTTCCTTGTGCTCAGTCCTAGTTGATTTCTCCTCCTCTTTTCTCACTGTTAACTGCATTTCATAAGACAATAACTTGCCAAACAGTGTGGGAGGAGGAATTTCCCCCAACTTAGCCATTTCTCTTATGACACAGATCTTGGTGTCCCAATCTTTGGTTAGGGACCTTAAGAACTTGTCATTTAGTTCATAGTTACTGAACTCCCTTCCATAAGACATGAGTTCATTAACTATTCTGTAAAATTTCTTATAGCACTCAGTGATGCTATCACCCTTTCCTTGCCCAAAGCTTTCATACTCCTGATTTAGCAAGGACTTCCTATCTTGCCTAACTTCTTCAGATCCTTCCATATAGACAATGAGAGTATCCCACAACTCTTTTGCTGTCTTACAATGAATAAGGTTCTGAAAAGTTGCATCATCAATGACACTCACTATTATGTTTTGTGCCCTCTTGTCCATGGTGGCCAGGACAATTTCATCCTTAGTCATCTCAGAAAAATCCTTTGGAGTTCTCTGATTTGCATCTAACACTGAAATCTTCATGGGCACATAAGGCCCTTCCTTTACTGTGATGTAGATTCTAGGGTCTGAGGCCTCCATGAATAGCCTTACCCTTTCTTTCCAGATCCCAAAGATCTCCTTCCTGCATATGGGTAATTTCATGGAACCCAATTCCTTGTGATTCTCATAGGAACCCATGTTCTTGATTTTCTTGAATTTCTTGAATCTGTGTATTACCTTACACTTAATCTGCCAAACAGGATCTCCTCAGACTGTTAGTCCTTGTTTTGAGGAACCTGGCTCTGATACCACTTGAAAGATATGGTACCTAAACACCTAGAGGGGGGGGGGTGAATAGGTGACCTAATCCTTTTCTAATTTTATTGGCAGCAATCAGTTATATCACAGATTTCTACAGCAAACAGCAATAACAAAATATACACAGCTAATCCACAGCACAATCACAGCACAACACACAGTGTTTTATAGTGGTTCCCCAATCTTTGGGTACATCCACTTTCCCCCTTCGCCTATCTAGCAGTGTACTAGATTCGGCCAAACTCCACCACTGTCTCAGAACCCAAATTGGTTCCTACACCTCAGGCCCAAAGCCTTACAACTCAGCTTTCTCCAAAGCCTACACTCAGCCAATCAAGGCCTACACTCAGCTAATCAAGGCCTACACTTAGAGATCTCAATCTCCTACACTCAGGCCAAAAGCCCTACCCTCAGCCTTTATAATTATAGGCTTACAAATCACTCAGATCCAATGGATCCTACAAGTTAAAAATGCAATACAAATAATAACTCTACAACTCAGAATTAAAGGAGGGGAGTTGAGAGATTCTTGATGAGTTCTTGGAAGAACTCAGCTGGATTCACCCTGACTTAGCTTTCTTCAAAGCTTCTTGAGTAGAACTGAATAAGACTAAATCCTCTGCAGTTGTTCCTTGACCTCTGCCACTTAAGATCCAGACTGAATCTGAATCCTTCTTCTCAGCCTAGTTCCAAAGGCTGATTTCTTGGATGGAGCCCTCTCTCTCCAACTTCTTAGATCTGCACTTGAACTGCAAGATCTTCTTGTGTTGATCACTTTTAATGATTACTTCAATAATCTGTACAACTTGTTAATCACTTGATCAACTCTCACAACAACAACAGTTTCTGTAAACTGTAGGTGCCTATTTATAGGCCTTCTTCATGGTAACCGGCTGGTCCGGTCCATAACTGAATTCTGATATCTCTGAGAGGCGCTGTAGACCGGCTGGAACGGCAGCTGTCATGTCAACCAGTCAGTTCTTGAAAATCTCTATCTGTTTGATAGTGTCGAGACTTTCTGTCTTTAAGTGTCGACACTTATAGACCAAGTGTCGACACAAGTTGTGTAAGTGTCGACACAAGTCTACAAGGTGTCGACACAACTCCTTGTCTGTTTCGACACAGATTCTTCTGCATGTGTCGACACTGAAATTGAGTGTCGACACAAGTACTTGTTCTTCTAGCTTTTGCTGAATTCTTCTAAGTGTCGACACATCTCCTTTGTGTCGACACAACTTCTTGTGTTGAATCTGTCAAGTGTCGACACTGCTTCTAGGTGTCGACACATAGTCTTCTATGTTGATTCTTGCTGAGTGTCGACACAGCTCCTTGTGTCGACACTTGATTCTTCTTGTTGAGACTTCAGCTGAGTGTCGACACATCCCATAGTGTCGACACTTGTACTTAGAATATTTTGTAGATAATTCTGTTCTTTGCTAAGTGTCGACACTACTCCATGTGTCGACACTTTCTTCCAGTGTTGAGTCTTTAGCTGTGTGTCGACACATTGTTCTGGGTGTCGACACATACTTCAAATGTTGACTCTCCTGTTGGGTGTCGACACATTGTACTAGGTGTCGACACTTGCTTCAAGTACTGACTCTTCTGCTTAGTGTCGACACATTGTGTTGAGTGTCGACACTTACTTCAAGTGTTGAGTCATCTGCTTAGTGTCGACACATTGTGTTGAGTGTCGACACTTTAACTTAGTCTCTGCAGACTTTTGCTGAGTGTCGACACAGCTCCAAGTGTCGACACTTTCTGGTGTAGACACAGCTTCACTGAGTGTCGACACAGCTTCTTGTGTCGATACTTTCTGTCTGCACTTTTCTTCACTGAGTGTCGACACAGCTCCAAGTGTCGACACTATCTGTCTGGTGTCGACTCTGCATCTCAGGTGTCGACACAATGACTCCAAGTGTCGACACTGCTTGTCTGGGTGTCGACACAAGCTTTCTCAAGTGTCGACACATTCCCTCTGGGTGTCGACACATGGACTTAGAAACTTTTTGCTTCAGTCCAGTACTTTCTTAACCTGCACAAGTAACTCAAACATACATCAAATACATTATGATGTATATCATTGAGTTGGGTGAGGCTTCTTCAAATCAGGTACATTTGACCAATGTACCCAACATGCGGCCTGGTGGAAGGTCTAGTGGAAAGCCGGCTGTCTTCTGAGCGGGTTGCACAGATGAAGTCCGCGGACTATGCGGCCTGATATCTGCGGATAAGGCGTTGACTGATTGGTTTAGCCAATGAGCGGCCTGAGCGGATAGAGGCTGGCGGACTGGTGCTTTGCTCAGTGGTCGCGTTGCAAGCTTGTGCTGATTGGCGGTTTGGCTCATGTCCGCGGGAAGCTTGCAGACTGATGTGTCCATGGTGTGGGCTGTTGCGGACTGAGCTTAGAGCTTGGCTGAGGCCTTGTCGAGCTCTGGTGTTACAGCAGGTGTTTTGCTGTGGAGGTCATTGGCGGACTGGTTTTGGAGTCCGGGGATGGCTGCTGCGTTGGACAGGAGTGCGAGGAGCTTGCAGACTGCTGGCGGTCTGTGCTACGGTGTTTGCGGACGGGAGTTTGTGTCCGCCATGCTCGCATTGGCCCTTGATGGTTTTGGACTTGGTCACACTCTGTGCCAAGACCATGGTGTCTGCGGTATCCGCCAAGTCCGCTGTGACCGGGCGGACTGTTGCTATCTGCCTTTAGTCGTGGACTTGTGGCGGATTGGGGTGTGAGTCTTGCGGACTGCCTCGGGTTTGTGCGGACTGCCATTGAAGGGGGTTTGCTATCCTGCAGTGGTCGGAAGCTTTGCGGGCTGATGCCTTGTCCGCATAGCTTGGGCGGACTGAAGAGGGTTCGCCAATGTTGCCTTGCTCCTGGCGGTTTTCCTTGGTATCCGGCTAAGTCCTTGCGGACTCGGCGAACGGTGTTTTTGCTCTCGCGCGGGCTAGGGCGGTGTCGCTATCTCTAGGGCGGTGACCACACTCCTCACCTTGCCTATAAATAGGACCCCCTGGCACATCTACAGTAACTTGAGTGAACAGTAAGTTGGGTTGGTCAAGGAGCTACGGTCTCAGTTTGTCTGTCCGCGCGGATTGTTTCAGTGCTAATGTTTGCTGTGTACAGGTCGCGCGGGTAGCTTCAAGGAGCTAGGAGTTTGGCTTTGACTTCGGTCAAGTACTTGGAAGTGTGCGGTCTCTGCGGATTCAGCAGGAGGTCGCTCTGCGGCTTGTCAGCTCTGTTTCATCTTTGCCAGCTTCAATAACCTGTCCGCCGGCTTCAGGCAGGTAGGGGGTGTTCCTCAGTTCAGCTTCAGCAGGAGACGAATAACGGTGTGTCCGCGCAGCCTCGCGGCTTCGGCAGACTCCGTGGCTATTCGGCGGACTGCAGCTAAGTTCGGGCGACCACAGCGGACTCGGCGACCTTGGCGACCTCGCGGTCTCGGCGGACTCCGGTGCTGTCCTCCCGGCTTGGGTTTTGGTGCTTTCTGTTTACAGCTGTTATACTAGCGAAATCATGTCTCGCTATGTATGCCTCGTGTTGTAAAGAAGCGAATGAATAAAAGACCTGCTTGTGCTTCCATTGTTTGTTGGGTTTAACCTTTGTTCCTTGGTTTTCCGCTGGTTCAACGTGAGAACTGGGTAGTTCCGAAGATATTAATTTGGCGTTTGGGCTATCTTGCTGACCACATTGAGAAAATTTAACATGGTATCAGAGCGAGGTTCAGTTGCGTGAGCGGTCGTCAACCAGTGTTGTTACTCAGGATTTGAGTGGTGATCAACCTGTGTTGTTGCTCGGAGCTTCTAGAAGGTTGCCAACAGGTGTTGCAATGGAAGGGAGCTTTGCAAGGGGTCTTGGAATTGAACTCTTAACGCCGACTAACTTCAAGAAGTGGAAGTCATGCATGAAGAGTTATCTTCTTGGCGAGGAGCTGTGGGAAGTCGTCGGTGGTGACGACAGACAGGAAGTCACTACTGCGTTCGGTACTGCTGAGCAGGTTAGGCTCTGGAGAAGAACAAATGCTAAGGCGGAGTTCATTCTGAAGAGAGTCGTGTCTCCGGAAATGTTTGATCACATCGTTGGGTGTGAGTCGGCTGCTGATATTTGGACAACCATTGATGAGTTGTTCAATAGGAAGAATGTGGCGCGGTTCAGTTCCTGGAGAATGAGTTGGCCAGGGCAACTCAGGGAGACCTTTCCATCTCCAAGTACTTCTTAAAGATGAAGAGCGTGTGTGCTGAGCTGTCGGCACTGGATCCTGATGAGCCTATCTCTGAGGCTAAGATGAAAAGGCACATTATCCGCGGCTTGCGGAAGGAGTATGTGGCTTTTGTGACATCTGTTCAAGGGTGGGCTACTCAGCCGTCTCTGCTGGAGCTGGAGAACCTGCTTGCCTCACAGGAGAGCTTGGCAAGGCAGATGGCTGGAGTGAATCTGAATCAGGAAGGTAGCGAAGCTCTCTTCTCAGGCAAGAAGAAAGGATGGTAAGGGAAGAAGAAAAAGAAGGTGCAGGTCGTTGGTGAGAAGGAGACTTCAAATTCATATCACCCGGAGAGGAGCAATGCTCCTAAGTACTGGAAGAAGAATCTGAAGTGCTACCGCTGTCATCAGCGAGGGCACTTCAAACGGGACTGCAAGGTCAAACTGCAGCCTGGGCATGCTGCGGGAAAGGAGGAAGCTTGCTCGAGAAGTGAAGAATTAGGATGGGGCGGAGCTTTCATGACGGGCACTTGTGTCCGGGCCTTGTCTGCTGAGGACTTCAACTGCGAGTGGATCGTGGACTCCGGGTGTGGTCATCACCTCACCGGAGACAAGTCGAAGTTCACCTCCATGCAGGCATACTCAGGTAATGAAGCTATTATCACTGCTGATAATACTGTTTATGCAGTAGAGAAAGACGGGGTCGTGTCTTTGGGTAGTGATCAGGGGCCACTCACGTTAAGGAGTGTATATCACGTGCCGGGCATGAAGATGAACCTCTTCTCGGTGACCAATGCGGTCGACGCTGGTTATCACGTTCTGTTTGGCCAACAGACGTGAGGTTCCTTCGCAACGTATCAGTGGTGAAGGCTGATGTTGCTCATGTAGGGAGGAGGGTGAAGAACTTGTTTGTTCTTGCCACCAATTCTTATGTTGATAGGATGAGGGCCAATGATAGCGCTGCTATCTGGCATGAGAGGCTAGGACATGTTGGCATGGACAAGCTGAAGGAGATGGCTAGTAGAAGTTTGGTGAGGGGGTTGCCTAAGTTGTCCTCCTTTGGTGATGGGCATGTTTGCGCGGGCTGTCAATACGGTAAGGCACATCGCCTTCCGTTTGATAAATCACAAACAAGGAGCAAGAAACCATTGGAGTGCATTCATGGCGACCTGATGGGACCGACGGTTACTGCCAGCCTTGGTGGAAGCAGATACATGCTTGTCTTGGTTGATGACTACTCAAGGTATACTTGGGTGTACTTCTTAAAGGAGAAGTCGGAAGCCTTCCGTTTGTTTGTGGAGTTTAAGGAGTTGGTTGAAGGCCGGCTTGGCTTGCGGATTAAGAAGCTTAGAACTGATAACGGGGGTGAGTTTGTCTCCTCCGAGTTTTCTAACTTCTGCAGGAAGCACGAGATCCAACGAGAGCTTACTTGTGCTCACACTCCACAACAAAATGGGGTAGCGGAGTGGAAGATCCGTCATCTGACGGAGACCTGCAAATGCTGGCTTCATGCGAAAGATATCCCAAGGTCCTTTTGGGCAGAGGGAATGTCTTGTGCTGCTTACGTCATCAACAGGATGCCACTCAGCCCTATCAACATGAAGACTCCTATTGAGCTGTTGCTGAAGGAGAAGCCGAGTGTGGGACACCTTAGGGTGTTCGGTTCAACTTGCTACGTGCATGTCCCGGATGCTTCACGGACAAAGCTGGATGCGAAGGCAAGGAAGCTTGTCTTTGTTGGCTACGATGAGCGGAAGAAGGGATGGAAATGCATGGACCCTGTGACGAAGAAGTTCGTGGTGTCAAGAGACGTTGTCTTTGACGAGCTGACGTCATATGGAGGTGGCTCGGTTGAGCTAACCGGAAGTAGCAAGGTTGATGAAGCACCGGTGGAGGCTGCTGGAGGCTTGGAAGAGGAGTTTGTTGTTTCACCAGCAGCTCCTGTTGCTTCGAACTCCGAGGCTGAGCCTTCTGGCTCAGGAAGCAGGGGGAGCACTGCTCAATGCTTGCCCCAGGTAGGAGTGGAGCCCGAAGAAGCAACGGAAGCAGTGAGCAAAGAGCCGACCCTTCGGAGATCGAAGAGGGTGGTTAAGCCACCGGCTCGATACTGTGATGGGAATGCAGTGAGCTTTGTCTCCTGCTTCTTTGCAGGTCCTCTGGATGAGTGAGAGCCTGCAACCTTCAACGAGGCCACTGGAGTGAAGGAGTGGGAAGGTGTCATGAAAGAAGAGATTGATGCTCTGAAGAAGAATGAAACCTGGGACCTTGTGCCCAAGGTTGATGGCATTACTCCGGTTACTTGCAAGTGGGTGTATAAGTTGAAGAAGAAGGCTGATGGGAGCATTGATAGGTTCAAGGCTCGCCTAGTCGCTAGAGGATTCTCACAGTAGTATGGAGAAGACTATGAGGAGACATTTAGTCCAATTGCGAAGATGACTTCTGTAAGAGTGGTGATCGCCTTGGCTGCTAGCAAGGGATGGAGGTTGTGGCAACTCGATGTGAAGAATGCCTTTCTTTACGGAGAGATTGACAAGGACATCTTCATGGATCCGCCGCTTGGTTTTGTCTCTGAAAAGCATCCGGACTATGTCTGCAAACTCAGGAAGGCTCTCTATGGGTTGAAGCAAGCTCCTAGAGCGTAGTATGGGAAGATTGCAGAGTACTTGCAATTCTGTGGATACCTTGCTTCTAACTCGGATTCAAGCTTGTTCGTCAAGAAGAAGGGAGAGCTACGTGTCTTGGTCCTGCTGTATGTGGATGACATGATCATCACAGGGAATTCTGAGGGGGAAGTAGCAAGGCTCAGGGCTGAGCTTGCTATACGCTTCGAGATGAAAGACTTGGGAGAGGTGCATCACTTTCTCGGACTGGAAGTGGAGAGGAAGGAGTGCGAGGTTCTCATTTGCTAGAAAGGGTATGCTGATCGCATTGTGAAGCGGTTCGGCATGGGCGAAGGGAAGAAGTGCTCTACTCCACTGGAACCTGGGCAGAAGCTTCGACGAGATGAGGGAAGGGTTCTTCATGATCCCTTGGTATTCAGGGCTCGTGTTGGGAGCTTGATTTACCTGACGATTACAAGGCCGGACATTGCTTATGCGGTTGGCCGCGTAAGTCGGTATATGGCTGAACCAAGGCAATCTCATCTAGTGGCGGCGAAGGGTATTCTGAAGTATGTCAAGGTGACTTCTGACATGGGACTCCTCTATGGAAGGGACTCGGAGTTTGCGTTGCTCGGGTACATGGATGCTGACTATGGCGGTGATTTGGATGATCGGAGGTCCACTTCAGGTTATGTGTTCACTTGCGGTTCAGCTAGCATCTCGTGGTGTAGCAAGAAGCAGGACTCGGTGTCGGTTTCAACCACGGAGGCGGAGTATAAGGCTTCGGCCTTGGCTGCTCGGGAAGCCGTTTGGTTGAGGAGGCTTATAGAGGATGTTCATGAAGAAGTGCAAGGGCCTACTTTACTCTGAGGTGACAATGAGAGTGCTCTCAAACTGGTTAATAATCCAGTGTGTCACGCCAGGACCAAGCATATAGAGATTGATCACCATTTCATCAGGGAGAAGGTGTTGGAAGGATCTCTGCTGGTCGGGCATGTTCGGAGTGAAGATAATCTTGCTGACATCTTCACGAATTCACTGGAGAAGGGGCCCTTTGAACGCTTGCGCAGCTTGTTGGGCTTGGTCACCACTTCCCACTTCAAGGGGGAGTGTTGAATTTTGTGAAGTGGAAGTGGTTGACAGGACAGGCCGGGCGGCCTGGGCGGACAGCCTTGGCGAACTAGGCGGACTGGGCGGACTGTGATGTGCGGCCTGGTGGAAGGTCTAGTGGAAAGCCGACTGTCTTCTGAGCGGGTTGCACGGATGAAGTCCGCGGACTATGCGGCCTGGTATCTGCGGATAAGGCATTGGCTGATTGGTTTAGCTAAGGAGCAGCCTGAGCGGATAGAGGCTGGCGGATTGGTGCTTTGCTTAGTGGCCGCGTTGCAAGCTTGTGTTGATTGGCGGTTTGGCTCGTGTCTGCGGGAAGCTTGCGGACTGATGTGTCCGCGGTGTGGGCTGTTGCGGACTGAGCTTAGAGCTTGGCTGAGGCCTTGTCGAGCTCTGGTGTTACAGTAGGTGTTTTGCTGTGGAGGTCATTGGCGGAGTGGTTTTGGAGTCTGGGGATGGCTGCTACGTTGGACAGGAGTGCGAGGAGCTTGCAGACTGCTGGCGGTTTGTGCTACGGTGTTTGGCGAACGGGAGTTTCTGTCCGCCATGCTCGCATTGGCCCTTGATGGTTTTGGACTTGGTCACACTCTGTGCCAAGACCATGGTGTCCGCGGTATCCGCCAAGTCCGCTGTGACCGGGCGGACTGTTGCTATCTGCCTTTGGTCATGGACTTGTGGCGGATTGAGGTGTGAGTCTTACGGACTGCCTCGGGTTTGTGCGGACTGCCATTGAAGGGGGTTTGCTGTCCTGCAGTGGTCGGAAGCTTTGCGGACTGATGTCTTGTCCGCATAGCTTGGGCGGACTGGAGAGGGTTCGCCAATGTTGCCTTGCTCCTGGCGGTTTTCCTTGGTATCCGGCTAAGTCCTTGCGGACTCGGCGGATGGTGTTTTTGCTATTGCGCGGGCTAGGGCGGTATCGCTATCTCTAGGGCGGTGACCACACTCCTCACCTTGCCTATAAATAGGACCCCCTGGCACATCTACAGTAACTTGAGTGAACAGTAAGTTGGGTTGGTCAAGGAGTTGCGGTCTCAGTTTGTCTGTCCGCGCGGATTGTGTCAGTGCTGACGTTTGCTGTGTGCAGGTCGCGCGGGTAGCTTCAAGGAGCCAGGAGTTTGGCTTTGACTTCGGTCAAGTACTTGGAAGTGTGCGGTCTCTGCGGATTTAGCAGGAGGTCGCTCTGCGGCTTGTCAGCTCTGTTTCATCTTTGCCAGCTTCAAAAACCTGTCCGCCGGCTTCAGGCGGGTAGGGGGTGTTCCTCAGTTCAGCTTCAGCAGGAGACGAATAACGGTGTGTCCGCGCGGCCTCGCGGCTTCGGCAGACTCCGTGGCTATTCGGCGGACTGCAGCTAATTTCGGGCGACCTCAGCGGACTCGGCGACCTCGCGGTCTCGGCGGACTCCGGTGCTGTCCGCCCGGCTTGGGTTTTGGTGCTTTCTGTTTACAGCTGTTATACTAGCGAAATCATGTCTCGCTATGTATGCCTCGTGTTGTAAAGAAGCGAATGAATAAAAGACCTTCTTGTGCTTCCATTGTTTGTTGGGTTTAATCTTTGTTCCTTGGTTTTCCGCTGGTTCAACATGAGAACTGGGTAGTTCCGAAGATATTAATTTGGCGTTTGGGTTATCTTGCTGACCACGTTGAGAAAACTTAACAATGACCACATGAACCATGCCCGGTTCATGCGGTCGTAACTGTTAAATTTTCTCAACGTGGTCAACAAGATAGCCCAAGCCCCAAATTAATATTCTCGGCACTACCCAGTTCACACGTTGAACCAGCGGAAAACCAAGGAATAAGGTTAACACCAACACCCAATGGAAGCACAAGCAGATCTTTTATACATTTCACTTCTTTACAAGGCGAGATATACGTAGCGAGACATGATTTCGCTTCTTTACAACTATAAACAGAAAGCACCAAAAATCAAGTCGGGCGGAAAGCACTGGAAACTGCCGAGATCGCCGAAGTCGCCAAGACCGCCGAACCCGCCCGAGCTAAAGTTGCAACCCGCCAAATAGACACGGAGACCGCCGAGGCCGCGAGACCGCGCGGACACACCGTTATTCGCCTCCTGCTGATGAACTGAAGAACAGACCGCCTACCCGCCTGCGCCTGGCGGACAGGTTATTGGAACTTGCAAATGTTGAAGCAGAGAACTGACAAGCCGCAGAGCGACCTGCTGAAACCGCAGAGACCGCACACTTCCAAGTACTTGACAGAAGTCAAAGCCAAACTCCTGGCTACCCGCGCGACCTGCACACAGCAAACCGTCAGCACTACTCAACCCGCGTGGACAGAAAACGCAGACCGCAACAATTTTCCCAAGCCCCACTTACTGTTCACTCAGTTACTGTATACGTGCCGGGGGGGTTCTATTTATACGCGGGGTGAGGAGTGTGGTCACCGCCCTAGAGATAGAATCACCACCTCAGCTCGCGCGATAGCAAACCTCCGTCCGCTGAGTCCGCAAGGACTTAGCCGGAAACCAAAGACCAACCCGCCAGGAGCAAGGCATCCTTGGGCGAACCCTCACCAGTCTGCCCAAGCCATGCGAACAAGGCACCAGCCCGCAAAGCCTTCCAACATTGGACAGCAACCCCCTTCAGTGACTGCACGCACAACAAGAGGCAGTCCGCATACAACAAGAACAATGCCTCCATCCGCCACAAGCCCACGACCAAAGGCAGTCCGCCCGGTCAACAGCGGACTTGGCGGATACCGCGGACACACTGGTCTTGGCACAGAGTGTGACCAAGTCCAGAACCACCAAGGGCCTTGCGCGAGCTTGGCGGACATAGCTTCGTCCGCAAGCTACTCGCACACCTGCCCAAAGCAACAGCCAACTGCCAGACTCCACACACCAGTCCGCCACAGCAACATCAGCGCTGTATTACCAGAGCTCGGCAAGGCCTCAGCCAAGCTCTAAGGCTAGTCCGCAACAACGAACACCGGGGACACGCCAGTCCGCAAGCCTCCCGCGGACAGGAGCCAATCCGCTAGGTAACACAAGCTTGCAACACGGCAACAGAGCAAGAACACCAGTCCGCGAACCTTTATCCGCACAGGCCGCTCCTTACTCGGCAAAGCCAGCAAGACAACCGACGCTCTAATCCGCAGATAACAGTCCTCCCAGGCCGCGGACTTAGTTCACACAAACCGCTCAGCAGAACACAACCAGCTTCCACTAGACCTATCACCAGGCCGCATAACAGCAGTCCGCCCAGTCCGCTCAATCCGCCGACTCTGTCCGCTCAGGCCGCCCGGCCTGCCCATCAACCACTTTGACTTCACAAATTTCAACAGTAACCGCTTAACCGGTGAAAATAAGTTTAACGTCCGTTTCATGCGGTCGTAATCATTTGACTGGCGAAAATAAGTCCCTCCAAACAGAGCCTAAATGCTAGATAAATAGGACTTTCATGAACAAAATTATAGATGCATGCTTGTAATTTTCATTATGGATTAAAAAGAGATAGATCGCAACACACAAAATTTTATGTTAGCTATCACTAGCGGTACAATTGCGTAGAGGAATAATGAACCTTAAAACAAACTAGCAATTATATACATTTTAGTCAAAGCAGGTAGTGTCTCTCTTATAGTAATTTTGAATATATTTAACAAAGATGTTGATAATATAGGAGAGCTCAATAAAAATAAGAGGCAATTGAAAACTTATACAAATATACATCAAAAGAAAAAGAAAACAACAACAACAAATTCCTATATGACTATGGATTAAACATAGGTGTTGGGAAATATCTCTATAGATTTAATGAGACAAAGCTAGTTGTTCATGATGTATAAAATCTTCAAAATGTAGGGAGAGGATGTTATATTTATCTCTTTAAGTATCAATGTAATTGTATGAACTCTGGAATATTCTATTAAAGCTGTAAGTCTAAAGTATTTCATAATGTACTTTCATGAGTATAAATACCTCACTCTATGTAACAGTTGGGTAAGGTAATACAATTTAAAATTTTCTCTAAAATTCTCTTCCTCGCATACTTCATCTTTTAAGAAGATCTCTCATTAACAGTGGTATCAGAGCTTTGGGGGATCATCATCCAGCATATTTATTCACTGATTGATTCGTGGTTCCATTATTTTCAACCCCATGGCTTCCTCATTTACCACTCCAATATCCTCATACATGCATTCATCCTCATACATGCATTCATCCATTCCTGTCTTTAGTCGCGAGATGTATGAGTAATTGAGTATTGGTGTGACAAAATGCAAACTTTGTTAAAGTCCCAAGATCTCTGGGAGATTGTTAAGACTGGGCTTCAGCCTTCATCCTCCTCCAAGGCCGTCGAAGGAAGACAGAAAGCGCAATGCACTGGCTCTTCACATGATCCAGCAAGGAGTTGCTAATCCAATTTGTCCCCACATTTTGGGATCACTGTGTAACACCTCCCCTGTAATGACCGTATAATATGGGTCCGGCCCGGACCCCACAACTTACAGACGCCACAGCTTAAGCATTATATGATGATATAACCTACCCAACTCAAAACTCAGACAAAACACAGCAGAAACAAACAACAACACTGGAAGTTATCCACTAGCACAAGAGTATCAAATTGGCCTTAAGGCCTTACAACAAAGCATGAGTTCAAAACTGAACCAACATCAACAACATAGCAATGTGCATAAACACTCCTAGACTACCTCGGCATGCAAGCCGGATTACATTGTGCACTAAGCAAAGCATTCAACAAAACAAAGCTACTAAACAAAGTTCACTTCATAAGGCTTAGACCTTTTTGGCCGGCGAGCTTGCTCCTGCTTATGATCCTTTCCCTGTAAAAATTTGTGGTAACGTGGGTCAGCAAAAGCTAACCTCAACTGTGTAACCAACACAACTCCTCCCGGCCGTTCCTAGTGGACCCCGGGGTACACCGCCACCCTGCAGGTCAGCACTTCGTATGCAATATAAATAAACATGTAAAGCTATAAAACAAGTTTGGATGTCTCATACAACAAACATATTTCTAGGTTGAGCATGTAATATGAAGGGGCCTATAATACATCATGTATGTAATCATGGTGTTGAAGTCAGGGAAATTCCCCACTCCAAAAATCGGATCAAGGCAACCTGAGGCTACTTGCTCCGCAGCAAGGCTAAATGTCTAAGGAGACTAGGATGAAGAAGAAGTAGACAACATGACCCTAGATGCTTCGGCAGGAAGATCCCACCGCGTATCTGGATGCTTTGAAGAAGCAACCCCTCCACAACCAGAATAGGCCGAGCAAGGTACGAGAAAGACTAGCTGGTAACTAAGTCGTGTGGTCGTGACCTGGTCTCTAAGGAAAAGGAATCCAAAGGCTCAGCTGATATCCAAGAAGTAGAGCTTGCGAGATCCTTGTAGGGGATTTCTAGTGTCTCTCCTCGTACCCCTGGGGTCCTATTTATAGGAAATCCTGGGGGAGGGGGTCTATTTATACCCCCACTCCTCGGTGACCAGGCGACTTCCTGGAGGAACTCACACGGCTGGGAGAGTAGCTCGCTTGGTCACCTACCTGACGAGTGTGCGAGGGGAGCTCGTCATACTCACCCAGGCCTTCCGTTGCGTGGCACGTTGACTCTGACTTCCATCTTGAATTGCTGACTTTGAACTTTGCAGACCTAGCCCTGGTGGGACCCCTCCTCGACGAATATGGGTTGTACGCAATCCCCGCTCTTTTCGAGCGACGTAGGAACTCAGAAAGAATCATCCAACTCGTATTCGGCAAGCCGCTATACTGAGATCCTGAGTTGCTCGCGCCTGGTAGATGCCTGTCGATCTCTATAAATAGGGGGGCCTGGTTTTCGAGATAAGCCTTTTGGAGCTCGCACATTATGTATAAAACAGACGAGGAAGTTCTCAAACAGAGCCTCGACGCGCCGTCGGTCTTATTCCAACCTTCCAAGCTGAAAAGGCCGCATGAAGGTGAAGTCGCCGCTGACATGCCTCCGAGCAAGAAGAGGAAGAAATCGAAGAAGTCGCTCGCCTCCAAGGTCGACAACCCGCCTCCGTCGCCGAAGGATGTCGCCGCGATAACCAAGGATCCCGCACCCTTTACAAGCACCCAACAACTCCTTGAAGAGCTCGGGCTGGATGATATTCCTGACATATCTGTCCATAGACCCGAGCTTTTCAAATCAATGATCGTCCCCCCTGCCCCCCAAGTCGTCGATACCCGGGCACAGGAGCAGGTCGACCTCACTGTCTCGACAGGTCGCTATCTCGCCAATGCAATTGAACGTTCTATCGGTTGCCGAAGCTTTTGTTGACTCGATTTTCGCTAATGTGCAGATCCTTCACCAGATGACACCGTTGTGGTGCTCAACGCTACTCCTCTGCGAAGAGCACTGCTGATCGCCCTCGAAGCCGGGAAGCGAGACAAAGCCACGCACATTGTGCAGATCAATGTCGGCCCCAAGAAGATGACTGAAGTGCCGGCCTCCTCGGCGGGGGAGGTTCCTTCGGTGAGAAAGGATCCCCATGTGAGAAAGAATCCCACACAGGCCAAGACCCATCAACACGGGACGAGTAATACTCATCTCGTCCCTGCAACTGCCCAATAGCTACCGGAGGTGAGCATCCCTTTGCCGCCGCCACCTCCTCCGGCCTCCAAGTCATAGCTGGAAGCGAGTATCCCTGCATCGCCGTCTGCCTTTGCTTCCCCTTCGACCTCGCGATAGCTAACGAGTATACCTCTGCCTACGCCGCATCCACTGACAATTTTGCGAACATCGTTGTCAAGCATGGCACTGCCAGCACCTCCTCCGCTAGACAGCTCGGCTCGAAGGCCGGATAGACAGCGGCCTAACTACTTCCCGCCGAGGAACAGGGATCACTACTACAGAGGTTACGGGCAGGGGAGGCCCACTGAACGTGTGGGCGGCTCTTCTTCAGGCCAGCGAGAATCTTCAGGTCGCGGCCACTCTCCACGGCGATCTCAATCCCCTCGCCATGGTAACTCGCATCACCGTTGTGTTGGCTTGATTTGTGATGTCGACTTCTGACCTAATGATGTCCCTTTTGATTTTACAGATCGTCTTGCGACTCCTGGAGTGGCCGTCATCGACGTTATCGGGTTGTCTGGGAGCGCATATCGTCATGTCGTTGCCCGCTCCTATCTGGAGTTGGAGACCAAGTTCAACCAACTCGCTATTTGCGAGCCTCATCGTCAGATCTCGGCTTTGGAGGTCAGGATAACGATGATGGAAAAACTTCATGCAAGCTTTAAGAACTACGAGGCCCGCTTCCACATGATCAACGATATCGATCGGCGGATGGTGATGAATGACCATCGTCTTCAGCTCGCTCTCGACGAGCTGGCTGGTATGAGCATGAGCATGGGCTCTGTCGGTCGGCTGACGAGGATGGAGGAACAACTCCGGCTCGGTGACGACGCGATATCGGTGGCGACCGACCATTACCGGTGAGCTAGCGAGATGGGCTGGGCTGGGTGACATCCTCATCCTCCAGAGCGACCTCGTAGGACTTAGATTTTTTTCCACTTTCTATTAGCTGAACTCGCTTCTGGCGACTATGTAATGAACAATATTCTTTATTGTAATAAGCGAGTTTGAATCTTGTGATGATTTTGTTGATGTTTGCTCTTTTTATGTACGCTCGTCTTCTTTCTGCGACTTTTGTGTATGTCGTGCCAGTTCCAACGAGATCCTGGAAAGCATTATGCGAGATAGGCCTAGTAGTTAGGGTTCATCTCTTGGCACGTACGCGACTTAGGTAGATACTCGCGCGACATTGATATACTCTCCCCCTGTCTTGGACTATAAATAGAGGGGGTAGGTAATTCATAAGTATATTGTTGTGATTTCTTAACTTATACCCGCGAGTGATTCCTCCTGCTCGCCTCTCCTTTGCTTTCTCTCTACTCGCTTCTCCTTTCTCGCAAACCCAACTCGTTCAAGATGGTCGGGGATGATGTTAACGCTCGCCGACAAGCCCATGCCGCGAACTTTACTGATGGCGCCTTCAAGAGGTCTATAACTTTGGAGCAAGATCTGGAGGAGTTCCGTTAGCGCCATCTTGTAGAGGGCTACTCGTCCAGACTCCTCGCAAGCGACTAAATACTTAAATCGAAGGAGGATTGGTACTTTCTCTCCGCCACTTTGAGGCTAGCCTGCGACTTCCATTATGGCCAGAATACCGCCAGATCCTGCGATACTTCGGTATCGTGCCGCTCAAATCAACCCCAACGG
The DNA here is from genome assembly GCA_039583875.1 of Platanthera guangdongensis. Lineage (NCBI taxonomy): Eukaryota > Viridiplantae > Streptophyta > Magnoliopsida > Asparagales > Orchidaceae > Platanthera > Platanthera guangdongensis. Next base: position 94,059,209 of record CM077154.1, on the reverse strand, counting down.
TGTGGCGATCATCATGGGGTTCTTATGCTTCATGCGAGAAGAGCGGATTGCCTTCGACCTTTCTGTCTTCAGGAAGGTGTTTGCCTTCGCGACGACTTCGGACAGGATCATTTTCTTCAGCATCCATGTCTGCACTGTTGTCGAGACGGCGAACAAATTCCACCGCTAGAGCGAGTATCTAGTCATCACCGGTGACTTTGATGGCATGCTGGGAAGGCCGCATCAACCCACCGACGTCGCTTTCCTGCCGCCAATCTTGGAGGGCGCCCGCGAGAAGATAGTTGAGGCTTTCTGTGGGCGATGATTTGATGTCATCCATTAGCGAATCAATGTCAATTTTCTTGAAGAGATCCACCCCAGCCAAAGTAAGTGTTCGAAGTTTGATCATACTCGCCTACTTACCTCTGCTCGCCGTTAAAAGTTGCACAAATTTGCCTTTGATGCTCGCAGTACCGTCCGAGCTCCCGGCGAAGCCACTTCCTCCGGCCAAGGAAGTCGCCTCATCACACCCGGAACCCTCCAACCAGGCGCTAGAAGTTGGGGAGAAGAAGAAACTCGCCAAAGGAAAGGAGAAGGCCAAGTCATCGGACCATGCGAGCAAGCGAGCCAAAGTATCTCGCTAGTTGTTCGACGACCGGGAATCTCCGACTGACGTCAGGGAGCCTTACCTCCACCAAAACTTCAACCTCGGGCGAGAAGGCAAGGATGCCTTTGGCTGCCCGCTGGTATCCTGGACTTCGGACGAGCATCGGGTGTCGCTGAGCACCAACCTCTCTGCTTGGTCTGAGGATTGGAAAGACAAGGGGGAGGCCTTCGACGTCCTCCACCCCATCTATGGGAGAGCTGATGCTGAGTCAATGGTGGAGCTCAGTCCAGAGGAGCTCGCCCAACTGACCTCGTGTTCTATTCTGCGGGCTCCCGAGCTAAGCCATTTATTGACGAGGAAGTTTCTGGAGATGCATGAGGCGTTGAAGATCGTCTCCAAAAAGGTGATCAACCTCGGAATGCAGTCAGCTCGCTGGAAGGAGTACGAGGTAAATCTCCCGGTCGCGCGACATAGTTGTCTTTGAATTAGATTGTTTTGCTGACTGATGGTCCGCTGGTACTCGCAGGCTTCCGAGGTCGATATGGTGAAATGGAATTCAGTGCTCGAGTCGGAGATCGTCGGCACCAAGGCAGAGTTAGAAGCTTCCCAAATCCGGGTCGCCAAACTTAAAACTCAGCGGGTCACTCCTAAATATCTCCCCGACTCTTCGAATTCTCGCCTAGTGATGTCGCCGCAGGACGTGATCGACCATGGGATGGTCAAGAAGGTTCGCCCTCATGGGGATGAGATGACGGCCATCCATCGGGGAATAGTGTAACGCCACGAAACTCAAAAGAGGGATGGACAACGTTTAGAACCAAGTTTGGTGCTTTGTAGTGGTCACACGGCCTGGGACACGGGCGTGTCCAGGGCCGTGTCATGCTCGGGTTCGACGATCTTGCCGAGTGGTCGACGAAAATGCAGTCGACAATCGTCGAGACAGCAAACACTGCCTGAGACACGGGCGTGTCCTAGACAATGTACTGCTCGGGCTATTAGCTGGGCTGTGTCGGGGGAGGAGCAGGGCCTGAAGTACAGGCGTATTCGGTTTGACACGGGCGTGTCGAGAACCCGTGTCCTCTTCAGGTTGTTGTTGGTCCTGTGTTAATTGAGGAACATGCCCCGCAACACAGGCATGTACTGATTGACACGGGCGTGTTGAGAGTCCGTGTCCTGGTCGGGATACGACGATTTCGTCGTCGATTGAGGCACACGGCCTTGGACACGGGCGTGTCACAAGCCATGTTCGACCCAGGAAATTGATTTTAAGTGCGAATCGTGGCCGTCCGTTTCCTTCTTTTAGGATCAAAGGGCCCAGGGTTATTCCTGCTGGGTTAAGTCCGGGAATAGGATTTGAAACCCTCATTCCACTTCAAGCTTTCTCTTTCTAAAGCTTTAGAGAGAGGGGAGAGCAAGGAAGAAGGAAAATGAGAGTTTCGGCCGCCGGTGGAGCTCCGGAGCCCCAAATCGCAAGCCGAGTTCAGATCTATTGGGGCGAGGCCATTGCGGTGCTTTTCATCTGTCTAGATCTTCATGGCACTAAAGAGAAACCTAAGGGTAACGATTCTCTTCTTGGACATGTGAAGTCCTCTTTACTTTTTGCATAGGAAGCCCGTTCTCGCGAGTATGCGGTGAGTGTGAGGTATTCCTTCGGGTAGACATGAATAGTCCCCATTGTTTCGCATGTAGAGTCCAGAATCGAGGAACAGACATAGGCATGGTGTGTGAAGCCTACCCGGACAAGTTGTTCTGGATCGGTGATACTGCATTGCATGAATGGCCGGAGAAGACTCCGCGCCGATGGTTGTTTTTCGAGTTTTCTATGCGGTAGATTGCAACAGGGAACTTTGTGGACTAACTCCAAGGTGCACCCAGAAAACTGGACAGAAGCGTGATTCTGCCATCTTTGTGTCCTGGGAGCCAACTTGCACATAACTGGGTTATGTAAAGTGTGTGATCGATTTGGGACTCGGGGAAGTTTGACCCACGCATATAGCTTAAATTGACGTTACGGTGTGAGCAACGGGTTAGCCGGAACTGTACCCACTCTATGTCGTTCGGTACAAGCGACCTAAAGTACGTGGGACTTGCCGTTGGCATAGATGGAGAGTCTTAGGCTTAGGCCGGAAAGACTAAAATGCTCACAAGATTCGCCGTCCATGGGGCGGTGGTGAGACCGCGGGTTTGACCGGGTTCACCGAGAATGTGCCCTGAGAGCACGGGGTGTGTGGCCGTGCGTGCCTACGCCTGTGATGAAGTTTACTTTCACTATCATTTGGCTATGCTAATAAAGTGTGGGGAAGTAACATCGCCGCCCCGAGTTAAGGGGCGGGGTCATTATAATTTGGTCAGCTTTAGCTGACCGTTGCTTTTGTTTGCCACCGCTTCGGCGGATTGTTGCTTGCAGGTGCTGCGGAGCCTAGTGGCAAATAGCGGGCAAAAGCCCTTGTTGCTGAGACGGCCCTCAAAGGCCTTTACTAATGTTTACTTTTATTCACATGTGTGATCGGCCTGCGTGCCAAGGTTTGGAAGACACTATTTGTATAAGTAAACTCTTGTAAGGCCATAAGGCCAAGTACTTTGTGTATTTTGTACGCTCATTCCTTTTGGGTTATTTTAGTGGACATTCATGCTGTGGCTGAGTTCTTATTTTGCAATATTTAAAATACTTCCACTAGAATGTGCTTTATGTAGGACGCTGGTTATTGGAAGGATAGTTTCATTTCGTAACCCTTCGGTCTGTCTGTGGTATATGGCGTCGGGCCCCGGCTGGACCTACTGCTATATGCTATGTGACAGATAGGGGGTGTTACAATTTAGTATCAGAGGGAGGTTTCGATCCTCCGACCTGTGGGTTATGCGCCCACCATGCTTAAAATTTGGTATCAAACTACCGGTTTCGGTCATGCTTAAATGAATTCGTGGACGAATTCTTTTAAGGGGTGGTGAGCACATGTGTGTGCGTCATCGTTATAACATAACAAGAACCCATGAATGTCCACTTAGGAATGAAAAAACACATGTTTGAGGAACCTACGTGTTCTTACAATTGCTTTTTGCAATATTGTTCCGTCACTTAATGGTGTTTTGTACGACTATAGGTGACCAGGAGTGGCGCAGGGCCGTCAGAACGCCCAGTTTCTGAGGCAAGTAGCGCACCGAATGATGTGCCTGCAACACCTCCCTCGGCATAAACCATAAGATTGGTGGTCGAAGCAGTGTTCTCTATGATAAATGCCCAGTCTGTAAGACAAATGCAGCAGCCTGCCCCTGCAGTGGAGCATGTACCGCTTCAAGCGGCGGAACCGAGAAGGGTGGAGCAAGTAGTGGTGGAGCCATTGGTACCTAGAAGAGAGACTGAAAAACAGCTCAAGCATGTTATGGGCTTCGATCCTCTGGTGTTCTCGGGGACTGGAACCCCATCCCAAGCAAAGGATTGGCTCTCCCGAGTAAAGAGAGTCCTGACAGCTATGAAAATGGAGGAGTGGCAGAAGACCACCATAACTATTTTCCTGTTGGACGGAGATGCAAGGCTGTGGTGGGAAGGTTTAGAGTTACATCACCTGAGGGTAAGGAAACTCACGGACGTCTCGATGGAAGAATTTGCGAGACTATTCTTAGCAAGGTACCTTCCCTCGGCTCAGAGGATCACGATGGAGAATTTATTCCAGAAGCTGATGCAAGGAGAGAGTAGCGTGGACGAGTATCTCCATGAATTTACATGATTGGGTCGGTACACTAGCTCTACATTTGCTAATGAGGAGCGTAAGACAAAATGTTTCTATGAGGGTCTGATGGATGACTTAAGGCTACTGCTCTCGGGGCCTATGACGCAGGGCTTCTTGACCCTGGTCAATACGGCTCGGTCTTTGGAGAAGGATCTGAGGAATGTGCAAGAGAAGAAAGACTATGGTGCTAAGAAGACAGATTTCAAGGTGCCGACTACCTCGAAGTCTGGGTATCGTAAGTTCTATAAGAAGGCTAGGACTTCGGGTCCAGCACCATGTTCTGGTGCTTTGGGGGCAAATACGGGTCGAACCCCGGGCACATGCTATAACTATGGAAAGCCGGGACACTTTGCCCGGGACTGTTGGAGCGGACGTCCAAAGTCCGAGAGGAAGCCGGGAGCAACCTATGAGGAGAAGGGCAAGGCGGTGGAGTCAACAACATCCCACTATGCCCCAGCTCAACCTAGAGTCTATAACCTTGGCCAGCAGGAGGCCATAAAGCAAGCTGATATAGTGACAGGTATGGTTTAAGTTTATAGCAAGTTAGCTTTAAATACTTGTTACCTTGAGCATGTTAGCTTATTACTTTTTGTATTAGGCTTTGTTTTGATTTGCGATAATCTGGCGAGAGCACTCTTTGATACGAGAGCTTCACACTCCTTTTTGTCCGAAGGATTTATATCGCGCATCGGAGTACCTTCTTCGATGGCAAAGGACAAACTGGATATGTTGTTGCCAAATTGATATTCAATGCACACGGATAGAGTCTGTTGTGTAAAGATACGAATTGGGAGTCAGGAGTTCGACTTGCAAGCGTCGTTACTGCCGTTAGTGGAGTTCGACATGATTTTTGGTATGGACTGGCTCGCGGAGCAGCAGTCATACATTGATTGGAATCGCAAGGTGGTCAAGTTGGGAACTGGTCGTGAGACGACATTTGCAGGCTTGAAAGGTTCGAGCAAGACTTTGATGTCTGCTCTTCAGGTGGTTAAGGTGGTTCGTGCTGGTGTAGAGCTGTTCTTCACGCTAGTGGAGGCTTCAAAGACTAAGCCTACTTTAGACAACATCCCAGTGGTATCTGAGTACCCTGACGTGTTCTCTGGCGATCTCCCTGGAGCCCCACCTTAGCGGGAGATTGATTTCATTATTGAGCTAGTGCTAGGTGTCAAACCTGTGTCACGCTCTCCATATCGGTTAGTGCCTAAGGAGATGGCAGAGCTGAAGGTTTAACTTCAAGAGCTGTTGGAACAGGGTTATGTGCATCCAAGTTCGTCGCCTTGGAGCGTACTGGTCCTTTTTGTGAAGAAGAAGGACGGAAGCTTGCGACTCTGTATCGATTATCGAGAGCTGAACAAGTTAACGGAGAAGAACAAGTACCCGATCCCAAGGATTGATGATCTGTTTGATCAGTTAGTCGGGTCATCGGTGTACTCGAAATTGGATCTTAGATCCGGATATTATCAGTTGAGGATAAGAGAAAGTGATATCCCCAAGACAGCTTTTAGCACGAGATACAGGCATTATGAGTTTACCGTCATGCTGTTTGGGCTGACTAATGCGCCATCCGTGTTCATGGATCTGATGAACAGAACTTTTAGAGAGTACCTGGACCACTTTGTGATCGTCTTCATCGACGATATATTGATGTACTCGCAGTATGAGGAGGATCACTTTAAGCATCTACATTTGTTGTTGGAGATGCTGAGGAGGAACCAACTATACTCCAAGTTCTCCAAATGCAAGTTTTGGTCGTCCTCAGTGACATTCCTTGGTCACATAGTTAATGGAGAGGGAATTGTGGTGGATCCGACGAAGATAGTTGTTATACGGGAGTGGCCTGTGCTGCCTACGGTAGCGGAAGTCCGGAGTTTTCTGGGGCTTGTCGGCTATTACAGGCGCTTCGTGGAGAACTTCTCGCGGATAACGTTACCCCTCACAACTCTGACGAGGAAAGAACAGAAGTTTGTTTGGACGCCTGAGTGCGCACAAGCGTTCAAAGAGTTGAAAAGTTGATTGACTACGACGCCTGTTCTAAGTTCGCTGAGTGGGACCGAAGGCTTTGAGATCTACAACGATGCTTCGGGCAATGGATTGGGTTATGTTCTACTGCAACATGGAAGCGTAATAGCTTATGGCTCGCGTTAGTTGAAGGTACATGAGAGGAATTATCCGGTCCATGACTTGGAGTTAGCGGCTATGATATTTGCCCTGAAGCTGTGGAGGCATTACCTGTACGGGGTGAAGGTCGATATCTATACCGACCACAAGAGCCTGAAGTACTTGTTAGATCAAAAAGATCTAAACATGCGGCAGCGGAGATGGATGGAGTTCCTGGGGGATTACACATTCAAGATTCATTATGTGCCTGGGAAAGACAATGCGGTTGCGGATGCGTTGAGTCCCAGGGCCCCTGCGCAAGCCAACTGGTTGTCGGTTCATGACGAGCTTTTGATTCAGGAGTTGGAGTCATTAAAGATCTCTTGTGTGGACAAGCAGACTAGTGCCGAAGCGCAATTAAACTGGACAGAAGTTCAGTATGACCTGGCTAATTGGATTCGGCTGGCTCTGGATTTGGATAGCAATATGAAGCAAATCATGGTTGAGGCTTTGGATGGGTCAAATTCCCAATTTGATGTTGTGGATGGATTGTTGTGGAAGGACAGTCGTCTGTGCGTCCCAGATGTGAGTAAATTGCAGGTGTATTTAATGTACGAGGCTCATCATACCAAGTACTCGATTCACCCAGGGAGCACGAAGATGTACCGTGATATGACGAAGTTGTTCTGGTGGCCAGGACTTAAGAAAGATGTGGTACTTTATGTGGCGAAGTGTCAAACGTACGCCTTAGTGAAGGCGGAGTGCCAGAAGCCTGGAGGTTTCTTGAAGTCCATGCCTATCTCGGAGTGGAAGTTCGATGATATTTCAATGGACTTTGTGCATGGGTTGCCAAGGTCGCAGAAGGGAAATGACGCCATCTGGGTGATCGTAGATTGATTAACCAAAGTGTCGCACTTCATTCCGAATAGCAAGGATGATTCAGTGGATAAATTGGCAAAACTCTATGTGGATAACATTGTTCGACTTCACGGTGTGCCCCGCAGCATCATGAGTGACCGAGATGGGCAGTTCACATCCAATGACTGGAGGTTGGTGCAACAAATGTTGGGAACCAAGCTAAATTTCAGCACGGCCTTTCATCCATAGATGGATGGTCAGACCGAGATGGCCAACAGGACGATGGAAGACATGCTTCGTATGTGCGTCTTGGATTTCGGGAAGCAGTAGGAAGATCACCTATACTTGGTGGAATTTGCTTATAACAATAGCTACGAAGCGAGCATTCAAATGGCGCCCTTCGAGGCCCTTTATGGTAGGAGATGTCGCACGCCGTTGTCGTGGTTGGAAACAGGTGAGTCGAAGCTGTACAAGCAGCAAGAAGTGGAAGATGCAACCTCATTGGTACGAACTATTCGAGAAAGATTGTAAATCCCTCAGGACCGAAAAGCTAAGTACTATAATGTCAAGTATCGGAACGTTGAGTTCACTGTTGGCGACAGGGTGTATTTGAAGATTAAGCCGTTCAAGGGTGTCTCACGGGTACCACGCTTGAAGAAGCTAAGCCCGAGGTACCTTAGACCGTTTGAGGTTCTGGAGCGGATTGGCGAAGCAGCTTATCGGTTAAAGCTATCAGTAGAACTGAGTGGTCTACACGACGTATTCCTATCAGTGTTGCGGAAGGCGGTGTAAGAGCCTTCACAAGTGATTGCGGTCGATAAAGTACCGGTTGACAATGGGTTGATGACGAAGGTCAAGCCAGTTCGCACTGAAGACTCGGAAGTCAAGCGACTGCGTAACAGGGACATCAGGATGGTCAAGGTCCGTTGGGACAACTGTGGTCGGGAGGAGCTCTCGTGGGAGCGAGAGCAGACCATGCTTGAGGAGTACCCGGAGTTATTCCGCTCAGGTACCATTTAAGTTTTGTGTATCTTTTCCTTTCTGTAATTTCGGGAGGAAATTCTCTTAAGAGGCAGAGAATTATAACGCCCCGAAACTCAAAAAAGGGACGGGCAGAGTTTAGAACAAAATTTGGTGCTTGGTAGGGGTCATACGGCCTGGGACACGGGCGTGTCCAGGGCCGTGTCGTGTTCGGGTTCGACGATCTTACCGAGTGGTCGACGAAAATGCAGTCGACGATCATCGAGACAGCGAATATGGCCTGAGACGCGGGTGTGTCCCAGGCCATGTCCTTCTCGGGCTATTAGCCGGGCTATGTCGGGGGAGGAGCACGGCTTGGAGCCCAGGCGTGTTTGGGTTGACACAGGCGTGTCAAAATTGACACGGGCGTGTCGAGAACCCTTGTCCTCTTCGGGTTGTTGTTGGTCCTGTGTCGATTGAGGAACACGCCCCACAACACGGGCATGCACTGATTGACATGGGCGTGTCAAGTTTGACACGGGAATGTTGAGAGCCCGTGTCCTGGCCGAGATGCGACGGTTTCGTCATCGATTGAGGCACACGACCTTGGACACGGGCGTATCACAAGCCTTGTTCGGCCCAGGAAATTGATTTTAAGTGCGAATTGTAGCCGCCTGTTTCCTTCTTTTGGGATCCAAGGGCCCAGGGTTGTGCCTGCTGGGTTAAGTCCGGGAATGAGGGTTTGAAAGCCTCATTCCACTTCAAGCTTTCTCTTTCTAAAGCTTTAGAGAGGGGGGAGAGCAAGGAAGAAGGAGAGTTCCGGCCGCCGGTGGAGCTTCAGATCCCCAAACCGCAAGCCGGGTTCAGATCTACAGAGGCGAGGCCGTTGCGGTGCTTTTCATCCGTCTAGATCTTCATTGCTCCAAAGAGAAACCCAAGGGTAACGATTCTCTTCTTGGACATGTGAAGTCCTCTTTCCTTTTTGCATAGGAAGCCCGCTCTCGCGAGTATGTGGTGATTGTGATGTATTCCTTCGGGTAGATATGAATAGTCCCCGTTGTTTCGCATGTAGAGTTCGGAATCGAGGAACGAACATAGGCATGGTGTGTGAAGCCTACCCGGACAAGTTGGTCTGGATCGGTGATGTTGCATTGCATGAATGGTCGGAGAAGACTCCGTGCCGATGGTTGTTTTTCGGGTTTTCTATGCGGTAGATTGCAACAGGGAACCTTGGGGACTAACTCCAACGTGCACCCGAAAAACTGGACAGAAGCGTGATTCTGCCATCTTGGTGGCTTGGGAGCCAACTTGCATATAACTGGGTTATGTAATGTGTGTGATCGATTTGGAACTCAGGGAATCTTGACCCGCACATATGTCTTAAATTGATGTTGCGGTGTGAGCAACGGGTTAGGTGGAACCGTACCCGCTCTATGTCATTCGGTACAAGCGACCTAAAGTACGTGGGACTTGCTGTTGGCATAGATGGAGGGTCTTAGGCTTAGGCCGGAAAGACTAAAATGCTCATGAGATTTGCCATCCATGGGGGCGGTGGTGAGACTGCGGGTTTGACCGGATTCACCGAGAATGTGCCCTGAGAGCATGAGGTGTGTAGTCGTGCTTGCCTACGCCTGTGATGAAGTGTAATTTCACTACCGTTTGGCTATGCTAATAAAGTGCAGGGAAGGGGCATCTCCGTCCCGAGTTAAGGGGTGGGGTCGTTATAATTTGGTCAGCTTTAGCTGGCCGTTGCTTTTGTTTGCCACCGCTTTGGTGGATTGTTGCTTGCAGGTGTTGCAGAGCCTAGTGGCAAATAGCGGGTAAAAGCCCTTGTTGCTGAGCCGGCCCTCGAAGGCCTTTGCTAATGTTTACATTTATTCTCATGTGTGACCGTCCTGCGTGCCAAGGTTCAAAAGACACTATTTGTATAAGTAAACTCTTGTAAGGCCATAAGGCCAAGTACTTTGTGTATTTTATACGCTCATTCTTTTTGGGTTATTTTAGTGGACATTCATGCTGTGGCTGGGTTCTTATTTTGCAATATTTAAAATGTTTTCGCTAGAATGTGCTCTGTGTAGGATGTTGGTTATTGGAATGGTGGTTTCATTTCGTAACCCTTTGGTCTGTCTGTGGTATATGGCATCGGGCCCCGTCCGGACCTACTGCTATATGCTATGTGACAGATAGGGAGTGTTACAAATAACACAAGCGGTAGGGGACATCATCCTTGCCAGGTTGAGTATCGGTGGCCACCTTGACGAGGAGGCTAAGATGATGACTGTCGAGGATCTGATTCCAGAGTTGCTCGCCGAGGAGTCTAACTCGCTCGACCATGTCCTCTCCTCGACATCGGGCTCTAGCGGCAGCAGCAACAGCAGTAGCGGCAGCAATGACGAAAGCAGCGATGAGGAGGAAAGCGGTGAGGGCGAAGAAGAGGAAGACACCGAAATTGGCGACGAAGAATACAGACCCGATACTAGCGACGATGAGTCCTAGTTGCTTGTCGATTTTCATCATACTCGCACACACAAAAATTGCAGATACTTAGAATTTTTTGAAACTGGTAAATTTTTGACATAGTACAAGTTTTTTGTTACCGCCTTTGTCCTTTTCTTGTGCTCGCATGATGGCTTACTGATGGCGCTTGCTAGGCTCATAGGCTCGAGGAGGATGAGTGCTTGTGATATGCTTACTCGCACGCAGATGTCGCTCATCAAAGTTTATCGCCTACTCGCAGGTCTCCGCCTCTTGTTTGCACATCGATACTCGTATTCGCTCTTACTCGCATGCTCGCCCAAGCATACTCACACCAGCATGGTCGCCTATCTCGCATCGAGCTTAGCTCAATTGAGTTGGAGATCATAGTCAACACCCAGCAGGAGCCGAGCTCAACTGGTGGTGGGAAGTAGTCGACACCCAGCAGGAGCCAAGCTCAACTGGTGGAGGGAAGTAGTCGACACCCAGCAGGAGCCAGCTCAACTGGTGGTAGGAAGTAGTCGACACCCACCAACAACCAAGCTCAACTGGTGTTGGGAAATAGTTGACACCCAACAAGAGCCAAGCTCAACTGGTGGTGGGAAGAAGTCGACACCCAGTAAGAGCCAAGCTCAACTGGTGGTGGGAAGTAGTCGACACCCGACAGGAGGCAAACTCAACTGGTGGTGGGAAGTAGTCAACACCCCGCAGGAGGCAAGCTCAACTTGTGGTGGGAAATAATCGACACCCAACAGGAGCCAAGCTGAACTGGTGGTGGGAAGTAGTCGAAACCCATCAATAGCCAAGCTCAACTGGTGGTGGGAAGTAGTCGACTCGGGTGGCTAGTAGTCGGTCTGTAGGGGAGAAGCCCGTACAGAGATCACGGATTACGACATCACTCCAACAAGGAACTTTTTTCACCTGAGGGGTTGATGGCCGGTATGCAGGAGACGAGCCTATACAGGGACTCGGACTTACGATATCCCCACAACTCGGGGACTCTTATGGTCGTTGAGGTAGTTTATCCCGCTACTTGAGGTGCGACAAAGAGATTAACCATATTGCTTCTTCGAGAATAAAGGTGATTTTCAAACGACATGACTCTCTTTCCGTCGAATCGGGAGGTTGGCGTCCATACCTGTTCCTAGTAATTCTTCAAGTCGGGGGAGAGATGCATTCAGGGGTAGCTAGGCCGACATGCAAAGGGGGAGCTGATCTCGGCCGTCAGTGCAGAGGCTCGTTCTTACGAGGACGCTTATATCCAGAGGCATCGTTTCATCATCCGTACTGGCTTATTCAGGAGGAGCGGGTCGAAGGCTCGTCTCCCGATCCAATCGTGGAGATTGCCTCTGGCTAGGCCACTTGGCCTCGATTGCCGGTGTGTGTAGAGCTGTCAATTAAAACTGAAAATCGCAAACCAAACCAGAACTGAATCGGAACCGCGAAGAACCAGACCGAACCGTTCACATATTATTCGGGTTCCGGTTTGAATTTTGAAGCCGTGAACAATATTGGTCCTGGTATGGTTCTTACATTTTATTATCCAGACCGGAACCGGAACCGGAACCGCAACATACAAGTCTCAAGTAGTTTCAAGATTTTTAGACCCGATCCAAACCGGACCGAATTAGAACCGAACCGCAACCCGTTTATTATTAGTATTATTATTATTATATTGTTATTATTTTATAATTTATCTATAATATTTATACTTACTATCACGAGTGAAGCTGATACAGTTTGAACCCAAATCACAATCGCACTAAAGGGGGTCGATTTTGAACCGAACAAAACTTCACCGCATAAAACCATATGGTATGATTTGACATTGGTGCAGTTTGAAGTCAATTTTTGCAGTGCATATTTGATTTTTGTATAGTTATATAATATATTTTTAATTTTACTTACATATTATTTTGAAATATTTTATTTAAAAAATATAGAAGATATACAACTACTATTTATTAGTAATCATGAAAGACAACTAATTATAGCTGGTTGTTATGGTTGAGCATGCCGACGAGACGTGCGCAAGCCAACTAGAAGTCGTGGCAAGTCTACATGTGTAGGAAGGCGATTGATACTATCCCACCGATCGTGGAAAAGACCGTCGAGAAGTGCGCAACATAATTAGTTTTATTTCGATGTTGTTTTGAGTTTTACTATTTGCAGCCCGCTTTTTTTTCATTATGCCAAGTTTAATTTTGGTTTTAGTTGGAACCGATTGGAACCGGACCGAACCACATAGAACCGGACCGAATCGTTAGTGGTCGGTTTGGTTTTGGTTCTTGTTGAACCGTAACAGAAATCGTTTACACGACAGTTCCAAAAATTAAGCTGGAACTGGAACCAGAACCGGAACAGGTCAATCCAAATAAGGTTTTGGTTCTAATTTGAAGAACTGTTACCTTAGTGGTTTGGTTCATGATTTTAGTAGAACCGGAACTGAACCGAAACCGTGATAGCTCTAGGTGTGTGAGCAAAGGGGAAAATCCCTTTGAGGGTTCGATAGGACGCACTCGAGGTTAACCTCATCCCTTGAGCTTGCTCTTGCCTCTCCCCTGGCAGGTTATCCTGCCTTGGGTATAACTGAGACGCATTTATGCGAGGGGGCACTTGGTGAGGTCGGCCCTCCCTCGAGTCCGGGAGGTTAGCTTCTCGGCCTGTTCCTAATAGTTCCTCCAGTCGAACAAGAAATGCGATCGGGGGTTGCTAGGCCGTAATGTAAGGGGAAGCTGATCTCGGTCGTCAATGCAGGTGCTCGGTCTTATAAGGACGCTTAAATCCCGAGGCATCGTCCCATCATTCGCACTTGGCTATTTAAGAGGAATAGGTCGAGTGTTGGTTTTCCAGATCTATAGAGGGTCGATCCTCCTATTTATCCACTGTCTTGTGATGAAACAACATAAAAGAAACCGCTTTACGCAAGTGTATATGTATATATATATATATATATATATATATATATATATATATATATATATATATATATATATATATATATATATATATATATATATATATATATATATATATATATATATATATATATATATATATATATATATATATGCAAATGAGATTATAAGGAAGCAAACATGCGGCTACTCGCGATAGAACCTTTTCAGGTCATCCCCACTCCGGGTACCTCCCAGTTGTTTTCCTACTTGATCTTGCAAACGATAGCCTTCAGTGGCTGGGGCTTACTGTATGATGAAGGGGGTTTCCCAGTTGGGATGTAGCTTACCAACTGCAGCTCCCTTTCCCACAGCGTCCACCTTCTTCACGACCAGGTCTCTAGCGAGGAAATGTTTGAGGCGGACATTCTTATTGAAGTGCTTGGCCATGCGCCTTTTGATTTCCTCCTGGCGGATGGAGGCTAAGTCGCGGAGTTCCTCTATGTAGTCCAGTGAAAGCCTTTGAGCGTCTTCATTTTCTAAGCGTCATTCTTCACTGCATTCTCCTACTGCTATGACCCTCGGACTCCGAACCTTGAACTCATCTGGGATGAGTGCCTCATACCTGTGGGATAACTTGAAGGGTGTTTCCCTCGTGGCCAAGTTTAGAGTTATTCTCAAAGCCCATAGGACCGAGGGGAGTTGTTCTGCCCAGTTGCCCTTCAGGTTGGTGACCTTCTTCTTCAGTAGCTTGATGATTAGCTTGTTGGCGGCCTCCACCTGTCCGTTGCTCCGAGGGTGATGCACAATGGCGAATCGAAGATCCGTCCCTAGCTGCTTGCAGAAGTCCTCCAACTCCAAGCTGGAAAACTATGGGTAGTTGTTGGTGACGATGGAAAGAGGGATCCCGAACCTGCAGGCGATCTCTCCCCAGATGAAGTTTTTCACAATCTGAGAAGTGGTCTTGGCAAGAGCCTTTGCCTCGATCCACTTGGAGAAATAATCGATCATGACGAGAAGGAACTTCCTCTGTCCGCTAGCCTGGGGAAAAGGGCCGATCAAATCCATTACCCAGATGACAAAAGGCCAGGGAGCTGTGATCGAGCGAAGATGTTGAGCGGGTTGCAACTGAAGAGGTGCAAAGAGCTAACATTTAGGGCACTTTTTCGAGAAGGCCTCAACATCCCTCCGGATGGTCGGCCAGAAGTAGCCGTGCCTTAGAATCCTCTGCTCCAGAGTACGTGTTCCTGAGTGGCTGCCACACTCTACTGAATGGATCTCCTCTAGAACATGAGGGACTTTGATCTCTAACAAACATCTGGGTAAGGGTCCTGAGATAGTTTTACGATAAAGCAACCTTCCTGTAGCAGGTAATAAGAAGCCTTGAATCGGAATTTCCTCTAATCTCCTTCACGGGTGGGAATCTAGCCGGTTGTTAAGAACGTAACCAACAGGTCCTTCCACGATACTCTCTGCTCGATCTCCATCATATTCCCTTCCTCGATAGACGGTCAAAACAACTCGATCACTATCCCTCCAGCCCAGGGACCATACTTGGCGAGATAATCAACCTCTGAATTTTCCTCTCGGGGTACATGCTCGACGAAGAAAGACTGGAAACCCCCGATCAGACCTTTAACCTTCATTAAGTATTTTTGCAAGACAGGGTCGTGCACTTCAAACTCTCCTCTGATTTGCGACGCAACCACCATCGAGTCGGTGAAGGCCCTGATATCTTTGATTGCCAAATCTTTGGCGAGATGCAAGACGGCCACCGTGGCTTTGTACTTTGCTTGATTGTTTGTGACGCGAGAAGAGGATCTCGACAGCTTCCTCGATCCTGGTTCCCTGTGGGCTCACTAGAAAGACTCTGACTCCCACAGAATGTCTGCCTGAAGCCCCATCCACAAACATCTTCCAAGAGACTGGGCTAGAAGAGCCTTCGTATCCTTCCACCTCGGCCGAGAAGTCGGCCAGGAAGTCCGCCACTGCCTGGGCCTTGATCGCTACCCTCGGAGAGTAAGAAATATCAAACTTACTGAGCTCCACCGCCCACTTTGCCCCTGCCAGAATGCTCCACCCCATCCAAGACACTCCAAAGCAGATGATCAAAGACGACCTTGATGGAGTGAGCCTGAAAATATGGGCAGAGCTAACGAGCCAAAACCACTAAGGCGAATACCAGCTTTTCCATGATAGGGTATCTAGTATCCGCTTGCCGCAGCAATCTACTCACATAGTAGGTGGGGGAGCTTCTTTTTTCCTTCCTCCCTGACCAACACAGAACTGACCGCTCCCACTCCCACTCCAAGATAGAGTAGGAGATCGTGGCTTCCCTGCGGGCCTTGGAGGATAGGAGCCCGAGTTAACTACTGCTTGAGCTTTACAAAGGCCTCCTCACACTCTGCGGTCCACTCAAACTTATGGTTGCCTCGAAGAGTCTTAAAGAATGGAGAACACTTCTCTCCTTCCTTAGAGAGAAAACGACTAAGATCTTCCAGTCTTCCGGTTAACCTTTGCACTTCCTTGGGATCCTTCGGGGACGCCATCTCCAGAATGGCTTTAACTTTATCAGGGTTAGGTTCCACCCCTTGGAGTGAGGATGTGACCCAGTAACTTCCCTCTTCCCGCCCCAAAGACGCACTTGGACGGATTGAGTCGCATATTGTACTTTCTCATTATGGTGAAGGTCTCTTCCTGATCTTGTATATGTTCTGCGACGCTCTTGCTCTTGACAAGGAGGTCATCTACATACACTTCAAGATTCTGCCCCTTCTGCTTTTTGAATACTTGGTCCATCATTCTCTGGTATGTTGCGTCCGCGTTCTTGAGCCCGAAAGGCATCATCTTGTAGTTGTAGCAGCCATCGCTGGTGATGAAGGAGACATTGCAGCAGTCGAGGGGATGCATCCGGATCTGGTGGTACCCTGAAAAAGCATTGTTGGGTACATTGATCCTAATGTACTGGATTTGAAGAAGGCATAGCAAATAATGTATACACATGTGATGATCTAACTTGTGCTAAAGTTTAATGATTGCAGGATGTCCTAGTAACAATGATGGGACAGATATCCTCTGTGGCTAAGACAGGTAAACACTAACCTAAGGTGTGGAAAGACAGAAAACTATATAAGTCCAAAGGCGTTTAGTGAAGGTCATTCAGTCAACGCCAGATGACTTATAACGCTGAGTGAAGGCTATACAGTCAAAGCCATGAAGAGGCAAGCTGAGAAAGTGGCTAAGTCTGCAGGCGTTGATTGAAGTCAACTCACTCAACACCATACAACAAAAGGCTGTGAGTTAGGCTAATGCAGTCAAAGCCTAAGAAGAAATGGACAAAAAAGTGGTTAAGTCAACAGGAGTTTAGTGAAGATCATTCACTCAACGACATAGCTCCATAATCATTGAGTATTTCTCAGTCAGTCAATGCCACTGGAAAAACTGTGAATATTTACCAAGTCCACAAGCATCGAGTGAGGCAAGCTCACTCAACGTCATGTGATAATGCGTCGATTAAATCTCAAAGTCAGTGTTGTTTCTTAGACACATAAATTTGGCTAAGTCCAAATGCGTTGAGTGTAGTTCATTTACTCAGCGCAAGATAACAAAAGAAAATTTGTTAAGTTGTTTGGCGTTGATTGGAGCTTACTCACTCAATGCCACGGAGCGAAAAAATATGGCTAAGGAAGAAAACTTCGAGTGAGGCGTGGTCACTCAATGCTCTCAACGCCATGATGTAGAAATGGTCAAGACAGAAAGCGTCGAGTGAGGCATGGTCACTCAACGCTCTCAATGCTTAAGATGCTGAAGAAGTAGAAAAGGTTAAGGCAGAAAGCGTTGAGTGAGGCATGCTCACTCAATGCTCTCAATGCCTAAATAACAAAAAGCATGTCTAAGGCACAAGGCATTGAGTGAGGTGTGCTCACTCAATGCTCTCAACGCCAGGCATGCAGAAAATGCAGCAGAAATCGTTAAGACAAAAAGCGTTGAGTGAGCCATGCTCACTCAACGCTGTCAACGCCTAGATAGATAGAATTATCTAAGTAATTTGGCGTTGAGTGAAACTCATTCACTCAACGCATATTCTACTGATGCTTTATTTTTGACTAAGTCTTCAGGTGCTGATGTCAGTAAGTCAAAAAGTCAACCTTATTCAAATTGTTAGCAGCAAAGCATGTACATGACAAATGACACGTAGACCTACTGTACGATAGTTAGACGTTAAAGCAAGTATGCAGCTGGAATTAAATGTGTGGGGCCCACTAATCAAAGAGCCGTTGAGACATAAATGATGAAAGGAAAAGTCTTTATAGAGGAAGATAACTCTTGGAGCAGAGCCGTTGAGAAAGTTCTTCTTCATCGCCATTGTTGCTGTGAAGAGTAGGGCAGAGGGCAAAAATATTGGAGGTCTAAAGGCTCAAAAAGTTAGTTGTTGGTCTTCATCCATGACTACAACAGGATCAGAGAAAATCTCTGTAGAATGTTAGCTGGTGGCATTTTCCATCTACACCAGCAGATTCTACACAGATCCAAAGGCATAACATTAAAGAACATCTATTGGTGTCTGTGAAGAAGAAGTTAGGGCTGAACTTCCTCAGCATAGGAAATAAAGAAAAGCAAAAATCTTTCTGCCAGTTACTTCCAGCACAAGCTGTTATTCCTATTGCTGTGAAGAAGTTAAGCTGAGAATTCTTCAGCTCAGGCAGCAACAAGCTTTGCTGCAATTACTTCACAGATCTAGTAAGAAAAATCCCTGGTTCTATGAAGAAGAAGCGGGACTGAGTGTATCTCAGTTCAGGTAAAGTAAGACTCAGGAAAAACATTCTTGGAGTCAAAGTTAGTCTGAGTCTATCTCAGTCAAGGTAGATTAGAACAAAGAAATTTCTCTCGTGTCCAATCAAGAATCTCACCAACTCACTTCCATCCTGTAGGATCCTTTCGGGTCTGAGTGGTAGGAGCAAGTTTGCTCTGAGGTAGGATTATGTTAAAGAATCTGAGCTGTAGGACTTGGCTTCAAGTCTAAGGTAGGTGGTCAATTTATCACTGAGCTGTATGAGAGGAATACTCTATGAGTGTAGGATCCCTAGTGGATCTGAGGTAGAGCTGTCCTCCCAGCCTGAGGTAGGTGATCTGCTGATCACTGAGTTGTAGGCCCTTGTGGATGAGTTATAGGTCTTGGAGGAGACTGAGAGATCCTGAGGGATCTGAGATGTAAGCTCTTTGGAGCATTATTTTGGAGAAGTGCCTTGACTAACAGGAAGTTGGTAAGGTGAGAGGAGAGTGGATGTACCCAAAGATTGGGGAACAACTATAAATCTGTATGTACTTTGTTGTGTCATTTTTCTTTATACAGGTGGCATGTCTTGAAAGTAGAACATAATTAACCAATAAAGCATCTAACTAAAGGAAAATAAAAGGTAGTCACTAAGGACTAAGTAACCTATTAACCCCCCCCCCCTCTAGGTGATTTAGCTATCCTTGAAATCAAAGACTTTTAAGTGGTATCAGTGGGAGGTTACTCAAGAAGGACCTAACAGTCTGAGTAGACATCAAAGGATAGCTAAAAAGGTTTTAACTTATGTGTTCAAAAGAGAACCATAAGGTGTGGAGATCAATGGAGCTTCAAATCAACAAATATGACAAGAAGAGCATTGGACTGATGGTAGCTCTTGTAGAAGACAATGTCTATCCAGATACAAGAGCAAAAATCAGGGCCCCTCTATCACATTCAGATAGTGACTCAGAGGTGGATGAATCTATGGAAGGTGAATGCAGAAGTTATGAACTGACAGCTACACCAGGAGAAGAATTCTGCCAGGAGCAGCCTGAACAAAGTCAGGTATATTCCCTATCTAGCTCATCCTCAGAGCCTGGATATAAATTCTGCTTAGGCTCGGATGTATCCTCATTATGTGATGATGAGAGTCCTCTATCAGAAGATGATATCAATCAATTGATTGAAAATCATGTTGCACTTCTGAAAGCTTTCAAGAAAAGCAAGATGCTTGTTAAGAAACAAGTAGAGGAAATAACCTCCATACAGCTGGCTGCTTCCCAGCAAGATGAAGCTTCATCTTTGCTATGTCTAAAAGAGAGGGAAGCAGCCCATCTGAAGATCATGGTAGATATCCATGTTGAGTCCATAAAATATAAGGACTCTATTATCAAGGATCTTGAAGAGAAACTTGAAAGGGAGAAGAGGATTGTGGTAAACTTCTCTAAGATAGATGCTATCAAGAGAAAATCTGAGTCTAAGTGGATCTCTAAAGTTATCCAATCTCAGAGAAGAGGCCAAGCTCCTGCCATAACTCAGTCAACCTTTCACAAGGTAATTCTCTCATCCAACAGGTATGACCAAGACTGTAAGTGTGGTCACTAGAGGTGTGGGAATCTTCCTTGTAAGATTATAAAAGTACCTTATAATGGAAGAAGAGAGGTCATGGGATTGAGTGCTCAGAAAGCTTCCCATGTAAAAATCCAAAAGGCCAATCCTGGACCTTTTGTATTTAGTGCTTCGACTCCCTCATTCAAGGATAAGGCAGTGCACTATTCTAAGGTTCTTCAAGCAAGAACACAACCCAAAAGTGCTTCAGTCAGTAAGGCTGACTTGGCTTCCTCTAAAGCCATTAAGAACATGCCAATTGCAAAGAAGGCTGTTACTAATGAAGTTCAGAGCAAGCCAAGTGCTCCCACTGGCAAATTCACTTTTGGTCAAGCTCTTGCTGAAAGAAACATGAAGAAAGTCATAGTTCTCCCCACTAAACAGGCAACCAGAAATGGCTTGCACACTTCAAAGTGTGTTCAGAAAAGGAGATACAACATTCATGAATGTTGGTGTTGTGGCAAAGTGTGCCACTTTGCCATAGATTGTTGACACAACCCCTGTGTGTCAAAGACAAGGCTAGTCTTCCTGACAGGACTCCTGTAGGTAGACATATGCATTATTATGCTAATAGAAACCTAGGATCCAAGTCAGCTTGGGTTCCTAAGGTAAGGTAAATCTTATCTTGTAGGATAGTCCAAGTGGCCATGCCCAATTATGGTCATTGGACAGAGGTGTACCAGACTTAAGTCTTGGAACAAGGAATGATTTAACTAATCATCTTGCACAAGATGTCCAAGACATGTGCAACTGTTAAGGGGGAGCTAGCCAAGGAAAGCCAGGTGCACATCAAAGGATACAGGGTAGAGATAAGTAGAATTCACCTAGCTTTTAATTCTACTAATTAATTGCTCAATTGCTGAAATTATGCACGTTAGAAATAAGGTAATTGGAATAAATGTCTGAGAAGATGTGAAATATTTGTCTAAACAACACTTCTCAATAAATATGTTGGTGGCTCACATATTCACTATGCCACTAGATATAATTAGATTCAACGTCCTCAAATTAACATGGGAATGTTAAATTTAGTTCAAATTACACTTCACAAAGACTTCCAAAACTTGCATGAACATGTTGAAGCTAGTTCATATTACACTCAACTAGAATACATACTATAATAAGAATTTTTGCTCATCTTAACCCCATCTGACTAGACAAATTTAATATTACTAAAAGAGTCAACAACAATTCAATTACTAAAGAAAAGGTGAATCAATTAAGACCAAAAAGTCAAAGGTTGAGGAAAATAAGCATACTAAACTAAATCAATTGATTAATCAACCTGCGGATAAAATCCGGGACTCAATCCCAGCCATTGATCAAAATTGATCAACAAAATAGGATAGTGACTTTCTGCCTTCTCTTAAGAAACAACTACAAATAGAAAATCTTGTGCATAAAGCAAAAGCACTGTTACTTGCCCTCTCACGCCCGTATTCGTTGAATCGACGGAAAGTCATTATCGCTAGCCTTTTAAAATTCTCCAGCGAAATGGCGCCCAAAGGACAATTTTTCCTATTCAAAGGTTCAGAATTTGTGAGAAATGGATTCAAGGATGCTCCTGAAGAGGTACAGTATGTTCTTCATCTTCTCCGCACTTCTGACCTAGAATTCATACTATCGGAACCCTATTTACTCTGGAAGCGGGAGGTTCTGGAATTATTCTCCAACGTTAGGGGAGATACTAGAGGAGAGAAAATCAAGACTACTGTAAGTGGAACAAGAGTCAAGATAACACCAAGAAGGCTGGCCAAAGCCCTAAAGCTGACAAAGTTCTCTGTAACTGATGACGAAGATGAGTTGTCGCAGGAAGACATAAAGTCTGCAGTAAAATTGTGTGGATTGTCTAAACACACATCCGACTCCATTTTGAGAAAGGAACTAAATCTAAAGTGAAAGTTCCTGGCTGATGTCATTGGGAAGGCTTTGTTATGCAAAATTGGGTCCCATGACAGGATTTTAAAGAAGATGTTTGAGGTTATGGCTAGAGTTATTCTGACTAAAAGAACTGATTGGGGAAGGGTAGTTTTTGACAGGATAGTGGAATACCTTGCTGAACCAAACTTAGGGAGAATTCTTTCCTTATTTCTGCGACAGACTGTCCCGGAAATCCTAAACTTAAAGCTTGGAGCTAGAATACACCACATGAGGAGAATGAATATTAAGATGCTGGAGAGGTGGGACAAGGTACTTCAACCCCATGTACCATCAGCTGTAGAAAGGAAAGGAAAGGAAAGAAGATTGCTGCTTTTGAGCCCAGCTCCTCCAACAGCTCATCTGAGGAGGAAGAACCCCATAACCATGATCTGTCATCCTCTGCTGAAGAGCCCAGGAAGGACATGAACATTCAGGTATCAGCCTCTTCTGAACTTACCCATATAAGTCATGTGAGCAGACTTGAGTCAGATATTGTCCCTGAGGATGATGAGCCTGCTGCTGAGTTGGCTGAAATAGTGGCAAAGGAAGCTGTTGACAGGATATCTGCAAGGATGGATGAAGATGCCTCCAGATTGATGATGCAGATAGGCATTTGCCTATGTCTGATGATGATGATGCTCTTAGGCCTCAGAGTGAGGGGGAGATCAAACTAGTTTCATATAAAGAGACAGTTATGTCTGAAGATGAGTATCCACTGGATAAAGTCATGGAAATTCCAAGTTCTGAGGAAAGGAATGCCCAATTGAGGGGGGAAGAAACTGACAAAAGAAATAATGCAAGAAGCATTATTTGGGGGGGGGGGGCAGCTACAGGTCCCTCTAATAGTAGTACAACCTGTTGCAGGTGATAAAGATATTGTGGTATCAGATTTTGTTGTTGTTGCTGCTAACCGGCATGCAAATAAAGGCATGGCAGAGGTTGAGGGGGAGATACCATCTGATCTCCCTGCTCATGAAGTACATGATTTAGTTTCCTCGTAATCTGAGAAAGAGATATATAGTAATGAGAAAACACACTCCTCATCACATCCAGAGAATATCTGGTTCAGGAGTGATACTGCTCAAGGAACAGGGAGCAAGCCTGTACAGAAAGCTCTAGGTGAGGGCACATCTTCCAGAGTTGATCAGCTGCCACCAACATTCCTAGCCCAGCTAAAGGGTTTGCTAGATGAGCGGAGGAGGACATTACAAAATTATGTGGATGAAGCCCTCAAGGATGTTAGAAATGATCTGGCAACATAGAACAAATCTATAAGATTTGAAGTAAATTTGCTAAAAGGAGAAACAGTCATCATAGAAAATAAAAAGATTTATGGAAAAGCTGGATGTGTAAATTTGCTCAAGGATTTTTTACAAGAGCTGCTCCAGCTGTACACTATACTATGGAAAAGCTGGATGTGTCAAGACAAAATATAGCCATCATCATAGAAAATAAAAAGATTCATGCTAAGAACTCAGTGACCATCCATGAAAATGATAAAGTTCTGAGAAGTGAACAGAATACTGAAATCTCTACAAAGATAGATGCCTGCACTAAGCTACTTGATGACCACATGCCGGAAGTCTAAAATCATGTCACTGCTGGAGTCAACTATTTGGAAATAGAAAGAAGCGAGACAAGAACCTCCCAGACCACTAATTTAATTGAAGAAGAAAAAAGGGGGGAGATAGAAGCTATAAGGACCAATGCTGAAAACATGGTCTGTGCAACAAATGTGGTGAGCGGCTCATTGGGATTAGAGCCAGTGCAATATGATAACATCCCAATGATGCCTACTCATGTGCTAGAAGCTTTGAATAGAGAACCTGCTCAAGATAATTAGGAGTATGGTTTATATATATAGGAAAGTGACAGTGCTGGAAATCAGTGGGGAGTGTAGTCCACTGCTGCTGAAATTCCTTCCTTCAGCCCCACTATAGACCAGGTAATACAGACAAAAGAAATGACTGCAACTGCTGAAAGTGAAGATGAAGTCAGGTTGAGGAAGAGGAAATACAAAGAAAAAATGGAGAAAAGGCCTGACTTCAAGCAATAGAGCCCATATTCCAGATTTATTATTCTGCTTGCTTGGGACCAGGTCAAGAATAAGAGATCAGATAGAGGAAAATGGTACAATAAAATGGAATGGGACAATATGAAGAAGAGGGACATAGATAGAAGAATCTACTAGAGAAAGAGAAATGCCAACTTTCTTGCTCCTGATGCTGTTGAACCCTTTAAGTGTAACATCCCGACTTTTATTGGGCCACCAGAACTCTAGTGGGCCTAATAAAAGTGACCCGAACCCCTACCCGTGACCCGGTAGAGGTAACCCTAGGCTGGAAATAAAGCTAGAGAACTCTGATTTGAGTTCTATCAGTTCCCCTGGCCTCGTATAGTCAATACGAGTATGTCAGAACTTGTTCCGTTAAAACCTGATGTCATATGGTGGATGTGACCGCTCCGCGTAAAATGTCACAAGAGCAAGATTTTGAATATCGGCCTAGAGAACTCCGATTTGAGTTCTGTCAGTTCCTGTGGCCTCGTATGACCCATACGGGTGCATTAGAGCTCATCACTTTGGAATCTGGTGCCTAATGACAAATATAGACTTTTTGACCGTTTTAGCGCAATGCGACGCACGATTTTGGACTTTTACCAAACGAACTCTGATTTAACCCCAGTCAGTGGCATTGGACTCATGTGGTCAATATAAAGTCAACAGAAGTGGTCTCTGAAAATGTTGACGACAAATGGTCAACCCAAGGTCAAATCAAACACAACCGTGCACTGAAAAGCGTGTGCACACCAATTGTGACAAGACACTCTAACTTTGACCCGATCCCGATGACATGGACTCACTTTGACCTTGACCCACATGGGGGACCCAGCCCATGGTTGTCTTAGTCAAACCCCCTGAAAAAAATCCAATTTTTGGGTTGTTTTCTCAAAGAGGTGCTCACCTTCCCTCCACTAATAGCTAAGGCCCTACCCCCTCTCATTCCTCAAGCCACCTAGACCATCAAAGCATGGTTAAATGGGCCCATAGCAAATGCCCAAGATCTCTTCCTCTCTCTTTACCTTCTCCTTTCTCTAAACCCAAGCCCATTTAAGGCAAGCCCAAGAAAGTTCCACCTGACCACCCTTGACCTCTTAGGAGGTTCCACCTGGCCAACCAATTGGAGGGGAGGCGAAGAGCTCCTCCCATCATGGGAATTAATCCCACACCGGCTAGGGGGAGGGAGGGACACCCTCCCCGACCTATAAAAGGCCCAAACCGGCCCTCTCCCCTCCACACCAACTCAAACCGAGCCAGGGCCCCCTCTACCGGAGCTGCCCTCACAAGAAACCACCACCCCGAGCTCCACCATCGCAACCTTTAATGGCGGATCAAGCTGGACCCTCCCAGGCTCCTCCACCTCAAGGAGAATCTTCTCCCCTCCTCCTTACCTTCCTCTTGAATGACCTGCATGTACCCTCCGGCAGCCGGAGCGCCGCCGGCACCACCCGATCCTTGCTCCAGGTCGGGTGGCAGCTGTAGGGAGGCTGGCCCTTTCCCCGCACCAGCGGTGGCGTTGGGGAAGGCTAGACCCTCGGTAATGTTTTTCTGGTAGGGAGATGTTGAAGTATGGAGGCCGGGCAGTCTGTTGCTATTCGGAGACCAGGCGGTCTGGCAGTTAATCTAGCCGGCCTGTCTGCCGGGCTGTTGTTGTTTGGTGTTCCAGCGGTCTGGCGGCTTCTCTCAGACAGCTTGGAGACCGGGCGGTCTAGCGGTCTCCTGTGGAGGCTTGTTCTCTGTGGCGCTTATTCTCTCCTCCTGTTATTGTCGGGCGGTTAGCCGGCTTGTCTAACCGCATGACTTGTCCGGTTTGTCTTCTTGTAAAGACGCATATACTTGTAAATTTTTTAGTCCCACATTGCTTAATTGTAATCTCTCTCATCTCCTCCATTCTATAAAAGGGAGGCTATACCATTGTACTTGATACCTTTTTGGATAATAAAATTTGCATTACTCCAAATTTTCGGTCTGCTTTTTCTTTTTCCCACATGGTATCAAAGCCCTCGATCTTTTCCTCCTGATTCTGTGAGCTTCCTCATTCCGCGCGACCTGTTCGCGCGGCTTGCTTCTTCTTCTCACACCCTGTTTGCGACTTGTTTCTTCCGCCGGTTTGTGCCTTGTCCGCGCGACTTGCTTCTTCTTTCTCGCAACCTGTTTGTGACCTGTTCTCGCGATCTGTTTCTTCTCTTGGTCACTGCCCTTTGTGTGCGCGGCCTATCTCTTTTTTTCCCCCGTGACCTGTTTTCATGGTTGCTCTGCCTCCTTTCTTGCCGTGGTCTCTTTCTTCGCGTGACTAGTTTCTATTCGTGCGGTTTCTTTTCTGTTCGCACGACCAGTTTGACTTTCTTGTGAACTCCTCCTAGTTCGCTCGATCTTCTCTCTCTCTTGTTCGTGCGGTTTAAGCTCGAGTCGTGCGACTTCTTTCCCTCTGGTTTGCTCTCTTATTGCTGCGACCATCCTAGCCGCACGCCCTGCTTGCTGGTCGCCCGGCTTGGTCTTTTTGCCCTTGTCATCGCGCCTTCTTTCTCTTCGCTTCCTGTTGTTCTCACGCGGTCTCCTTGTTGCTCGTGTGGTCTTTCTTCTATGGCCTCCACACAATCCGCCTCGGTGGTCACATCTTCTGGTAGTGCCCACGTTGTTACTCACGGCAGATGGTTGATCGACTCTGGTGCTACAAATCATATAACAGGCAATCCTCAGTGTTTTTCTCTTCTA
The DNA here is from genome assembly GCA_039583875.1 of Platanthera guangdongensis. Lineage (NCBI taxonomy): Eukaryota > Viridiplantae > Streptophyta > Magnoliopsida > Asparagales > Orchidaceae > Platanthera > Platanthera guangdongensis. The sequence goes on along the minus strand of CM077154.1, from coordinate 94,032,532 downwards.
TAAACACATGATCGGTTGCCCCTAGTCTTTGTTGCAGATGGCTCTTTCTCTCCGATCAATGGGACGGGAGTGGTTCAAGTCCCTCCATCTCTTCGCCTGGCAGATACCATCTATGTGCCCCAGTTCATTTGCAATTTATTATCAGTTACTTCTATATGCAAGTAATTACGGTGTTCCGTCACATTCACTCCTACTTCTTGTTCTTTTCAGGTTCCGGACTCCCAACGAACAATTGCTACTGGGACTGAGAGCGGTGGCCTCTACTTCCTCGACAACATTTCTGCTCTATCCTCCTTCTCCTCCTCCCCTACAGATCTTCTCCAATGGCATCTTCGCCTTATTCATGCTCCTCCCCGGCTTCTTCGCCTGCTTCTACCTCACCTCACTCCACATCATCCACCTCTCAACTGTGATGCATGTCAGCTTGGTAAGCATCACCGCTCCTCCTTCCCACCAACACAAAGCCGCAGCTCTTCCCGTCCATTCGATCTCGTTCACTCTAACGTATGGAGGCCTGCTTCTACCCTCACCATCGGTCGGGGTAGTTCATATTTTGTCACATTTATTGATGACTTCTCTAGGTGTACGTGAGTATATCTTTTAAAAGATTGCTTCGAACTCTTCTCTGTCTGGACATTATTTTATTACATGATTAAGACTCAGTTTGATACCTCCATTAAACTCCTTCGTTCTGACAATGCTATGGAATATTTTAGCCATGATTTCTCCTCTTTCTGTATGCAACATGGTGTTATTCATCAAACTAGCTGTGTCTACACCTCACATCAAAATGGGGTGGCGGAACACAAAAATCGTCACCTACTTGATGTCGCTCGCACTTTGCTGACCCACATGCACGTTCCTCGCTCCTATTGGGGCTATGCTGTCCTCCTCTCCTACCATCTCATCAATCGCATTCCCTCCACAGTTCTCAACGGTGCCACCCCATTCTCCATTCTTTATCCGAACTAGAATCTGTTTCCTCTTACTCTGCGCATCTTTGGGTGCACCGCCTTTGTGCACTCTCCCGCTGCCACCCGTGAAAAACTCTCACCACATGACACTAATGTGTCTTTCTGGGGTACTCTACCACTCAGAAAGGTTATTGTTTCTTTGACCCTGTTACCCGCAAGCAGTTCGTCTCTGCGGATGACATCCGTAGAGAATCCGTTTCCTCTTACTCTGCACATCTTTGGGTGCACCGCCTTTGTGCACTCTCCCGCTGCCACCTGTGAAAAACTCTCACCACATGCCACTAATGTGTCTTTCTGGGGTACTCTACCACTCTGAAAGGTTATTGTTTCAAAGAAAGAATAAGGCCGCCAAGAAGACCTTGGCCAAAGAGAAGGAGAAAGCCCCTCAAGATCAGACTTCGTTCAAGAAAGTCATATTTCCAACTAATGAGTTTGATATTGACTCATCCTACGGTCACTTGACCACGCCTACCTATGTAGAGCCAAAATCCCGTTATCAAGGATGGACTCTCCCCAGAAACGTTGGTGAGAGTATCTTTAAAGCACCTTATGAAGAAGTCATTCTTCAGAGTTATGGCCCTTTCAATCATGGTCATGACTTCAAGAAAGCACCCAAGGTAAAGCCTGTTGTGGAAAGGCCACAGAAGGAGAAGAAATCATATGATTGTCATCATTATGAAGCTTCTTCCCTCAAGAATGCTGCCTCTGCTAGACCACAATTGCAAAAGGTCAAGTAGGATAACATAAGGCAAAGATACAACAGGTTTGACTGTTGGTGTTGTGGCAGAATTGGTCACTTTGCCATCGATTGCTGGTTTAATCCCAGAAATGCTACAACTCCTCGTGTTGACAATATGAGAAAGACCGCTCATAGTGTTAATACTCATAGGGGGAGTATTCTAACACGAGACCAAGGACCCAAACGTGTTTGGGTTCCTAAGGAAAACTAATTATGATTGCAGGTATGTCCAAAGGCAACCAAAATGCCAATCTGGTATTTGGATAGTGGATGCTCTCGGCATATGACCGGGACAAGAAGCCTACTTCAGAGCTACTCTCCAGTCTTGAACGGACCAAAGGTCATCTTTCGAGGTTCAGACCGAGGAATCACTAAAGGCTATGGTATGATTACTAACCATAGTGTATCCTGCTCAGATGTAGCTTATGTTGAAGGATTGGAACACAATCTTATAAGCATAAGCCAACTCTACGATAAAGGATACATAGTTGAGTTTTACGCTGATAATTGTTTGATAAAATCCGTTGACAATATGGAAACGATTCTATCCGGCACTCAAAGCAGAAATATATTTTATTTAAATTTCATTTGTATACACTCTTATACACCAGTGTGTTTTTTTAGCAAAAGATAATGCATCTCTTGGTGACCAATGGTACAAGAGACTAGCACATATTAATTTCAAAACTATTAATAAATTATTTTCACTGAATTTAGTACGTAATGCACCAAATGTCATGTACGTCAAGTATAGACCTTGTCATGCATGTGTAAAATGCAAGCAAACAATTGCTACCTTTAAAAGCGTTTTTGGCAAATATTCTAATAGATGTCTCAATCTACTTCATATGGAATTGTTTGGTCCACTGCAAATTAGAAGTTTGGGAGGTAAGGATTATACATTAGTAATTGTTGATGATTACTCGCGCTTTGAGTGTGTGTTCTTTGTGAAACACAAGTCAGATACCTTCGACGTCTTTACTAATTTTGTCAGGCAAGTCCAGAATGAATACAACTGCTCCATAGTCAAAATCAGAAGTGACAATGAAATAGAGTTCAAGTCTGGGGCCATGACAGAATTCTGTGAAAGCTTAGATATCTTTCATGAGTTTTTCTCTCCTCGTACTCCACAACAGAATGGAGTGGCCGAGAGAAGAAATAGAACACTCATAGATTCCTGCAGGACCATGTTGAGTGATGCTTCGCTTCCGAAATACTTCTGGGCTGAAGCTGTCAATACTGCATGTCACGTGCAAAATCGAGCACTAATCAACAAAAACCACGATAAGACACCTTACGAACTTCTAAAGGGCAAGAAACCAATTGTCTCATATTTTAGAATTTTTGGTTGTAGGTGCTTCGTGTAAGACCCCCCTCCCCCTTACCAAGGAGGGCTACCAGATCTTATGCCCAGAACCGCCGTCTTACGGTGGCACTAACTCACGGGTTAGTCGACACCGCAACACGCCGATTCTGCCGGCTAGTACGATCATAAACCTGTAGGCCAATATGAGAAGAAGAAGTAATCTATATATATAAAACTACCAGTCCACAAGCCACAGTACAATCATATAAAAGAAATAAATAGTACATCAATAGTCCACAAAATAGTACAGAAGAAAGAGTAAAAAGGGCTTATGCCCAGTACATCAAATCTCTCTCTCACAAAATAGTAAATGCGGAAGCTAAACTAGATCATCAGATCTCGTCCCACCTGAGTACGCACTGTAGCGGTAGTAGCCTGCTGAAGTGGTATCTGCTCCTCATGTCCTGCCTCCTCGACGTGCTGGTGCTCCATCTCCACGGGCTCCTAAAAATAGTTGGTCACCGACCATTAGTCAAAAAGACTAAGTCGTCTCCTCCGCACCTCGCCCCGCAGCTCCTAGGCACCGAGCGGGAGGACGAAGCGGAGGACAACAAGGGGTAACAAAGTGGAAGCAGGTGACAATATCTAACTAATGCTGTAATAAGTACTGTAATTCTACTCTAGCAATTCTATGTACGGTACAAGTAGTAAGTAAGAGCAGTGCGGTAAAGAAAAGTAAAGAAGCAGTAGAATGAATAAGTAAATAAGCTATGCTACCACTATGCTATCATCACAAACGTACCCTAACTTATATAAATGCCCATACAAATATATAAGTTAGGGTTTCCAGTAAATTTAACTTATCATATAAAAGAGCCCATACTAATTTATATGATAAGGATCTATGAAGCGTATGACCTAATATGAATGAATGATATGATGCAATTTTTATGCGCAGGCAAGTGCAACTCACACACAACAACTCTGTGATCACAGACCTTTAGTTCCCACTTTTTGAGAGCTAGCATCACTCTCGGGTACCACCGCTGTGGCTACGGCAGCAGCGGAGCGGGCGTCTCCGCTTCTAGACCGGTATGCACACTACCAGGCCTTAGACCCCTCTCATACGCCTCTGTACACGTCCAAGGTGCACTCTAGAGTCTCGCGTACGTACTTTGCTGACAAACCCGTCAGTCTTGTTGGGTCGGATGTGTGTTATCGGGGATCGTCCTCCAGACCGCAGTGTAAAACAACCCACTGGCCCCTCTAACTCCCACAACCGCCTGGTGCACCGTACTGCCATCGGTGTGACGAACGGCCAGTACCGCATGCCCCGCCACGATATTTATGCACATGCAAGTAATTCATACCGAGCCTTCCGCTCGCAGGACCAACATCCGTCCTGAATCCCTCAAACCCAAACCCGGGTGAGAACGCACATCAGTGCCTTTATGCCAACTCCCTCAAACCCCAAAACGGGTGAGCATATATCATGAATCTCTCCAACCCCACACGGGCGAGAAGGTATGACAATGTCCTAACCTATTATACTACTCTTATCTATAGTTTATTATACTTAGAGATTTAAGGTTAATCCCAGGACTGCCCCCGGTATTCCCTGTGAAGGGCTCTCAAGGGGCACTAGGAACTGTGTTGGGATTACGCCCATCGTTCCCTTTCGCAAGGATATTTATTTTAGTTGATGGCTACCCATGTATCTCCCCAGCTCTCCTTATTGCTTTAGTATAACCCTAGTGACTTAAGGTATTACCGGGAAACCGACGGTCTTCCGCCGATCCCCGCTCCAGTTGCTAGCTAAGACTTGCACTTTTAATCCCTCACTAAGACAACTCTACCCACCAGGGTTACTCATGTTGAACTCTCTCTTATTTCTGCCGATAATCAATCCCCTGGTAATCCCCTAAGGCAAAACCTAATTGTGTTATATGCAGACCATGACCTATGGTTACCCTAGAAATGTGATCTTCCAAACCTTAAGGCGTCTTGCCCCTAATTATTTATCCTAAGGTGTTATGGACTAAGGGAACTACCCTAAGAATTCTCGTAATTTTCCTTGGCCAAATAGTCATTTAATTAATTCTTTTAATTTACATGCTGGGTCACTTTACACATGAAGTAGTTTGATTAGGTGTCCACTGACCTAGGGAATTTTTCTTGAGATGTATAGTGATAAAACATTGCTGCCTACAGAATTTCATAATTTTCCTTAAATTATTTATTATCATTTTCAATTTAATATCAATTCCACAAAATTCCATTTTTTCCAAATGATGTATAGGCATTATTTACACAAAAATTCCAGAAAAATTACAGAGCTTTTAGGACACTAATTTATGACTATTGACAGAGAATCATCAACATTTAATGTAAGATGGCCTATAGGATTCCATTATAAGATATTTACCAAAATGCCATTATACTAATTTTAGCACAAATAATGCATCCATTAAATTCTGAGAAATTTTTGAAAGACTAATAATAACATTTTATGACAGTAGAAAAATTTCCAAATTTTTCAGAGGTATAAATCCATCAATTCAAGAATTTACAAAATAAGGGTAAAATGGGAAATTTAGGGTATCTACTCCAAATATTCTTCAAAACAGAGGAATCATATTTTTCCTATGTCAAATGTGTTGTTATTTATGCCTTGGCAAAGTTGTTTGGATTTGTACTTGAATAAATCCTATTTTCCAATTTTATCTCCAAAATAGCTATTTTTAAAATAAATTCCAATAAATGGAATTTTGATTCCAAAAATTCCATCATTAATTTGAGGAGTGAAATTTACCCTAATGAACCACTGTAAATAATTTCATGACTCTTGCATGCAACCATTGGGCTAAATTCACCAATTTGCATTTTTGCTATTTGCACCCCAAGGCTTAACATAGGCTAGCACATGCAAGTGGATTCTCCAACATGCAGTGAACCCAAGGTGCTGAAAATTTTATCATGCACCAAGGAGGACCCCACTGACCCACCACCTAAATTTGGGGCCATGGGGAGGAGTAGAACTACTTATATGCCATTTATTTAAATTTTGATATTTTACCAAAAACTATAGGAAAATTTTTTCCAAAAATTCCTAAATTTTGGCAGGAGGTAAGTATGCCCTAATCATGCATGTGCCCAAAACTTGGGGCCATGGTGACTAATATTGTGACCAGGGCACCCAATTTAATTTCTGCCCTACTCTAGGACCAGTCCTAGGATAAATGTCCTACAGGACTGTACACTACACCACAATGTATGTTTATGGTGGCATTTTAAAGGTAAGACTCTAGGCTACATTTTTCATTAAGGGCCTAAGTTCTGGAAATGCCTCTAAGAGGCCTACATTTTACATGCAAAAGGACTGAATATATGTGACAGGAAATGTTACTATTCAATACATTACATTAATTTAAATTAATATCGGCGCACGAATCTTAAAGTAAAATCGACGGGATCTGGTCATCGTCCCCGATGAGTTAACGGCCACGATTGATTCTACCTGGACGATGTTGGCTGGCCTTTTCCGGCCAGATGAGCCACCACCACCGCCGGCGGATATCGCCACCACCTTCGTTAAGGTGGGGGCTAGCGTTTCCCGGCGGTGGGGCCGCCGGAGTTGGCTCCTCCGGCGATCCCGAGCAAGAAAAGAAAAGCTCGAATTTCTCCATTTCCTCTCATGGCATCGGGCTCGATTGAACCCGATATCTCCCTAGTTCGATCTAGAAAGTTAGTACGGGAAGAGGTGAGGTGAAACGCACCTGAATCGGGGCTTGGCTGCGGGTCAGGCGGCGGTTTGCCGTGGTGGTGGTGCGCCGGCGAGCTCCACCCCGAAAGTTCAATTCTCCACCATTCTCCATGAGTAAGCAGTCGAATTCCACTCTTCCCGGCCTTCTGAAGCTGATGGTGAGCTCTGTTTGGACTGAGGTGGGCTATAAGTGGAGTTAACTCCAATGTTAGCTTGGTTTTGAGCTTTGGAGGTTTCACCCAGCTGCCATGTGGCTCTCAGCTCTGGTATTCTGATGGAAATGAAGAGGGGAGGCCGGCCACCTGGTTTTGGGCAGCCTAAGTCAGCTGGTGGGGTGGCCATGTGGCCAAAATTTGCTTCATTCCCTTTTTCTCTCTCCTCTTCTCCCAAAAATTCCAATTTTACCCCCTTGCATGTACTCTCTCTCCTGATTTAGAGGGGTAGGACTGGTCTTGTTCACTTGGGCTGACTTTGGGCCAATTTTAGTGGGCTTGGTCCAAGAGGAAATGGCTTGGCCTTCATTTTCTCTCTTTAGGTCAAATTGTTGACCAAATTGACTTTTAAGGTTGACTGGTCAACCATGGAGGGTGGACTGACCCCACTTGGTGGAAGTGGGTCTAGTGGCACCACCCAACTAAGTTTGGGTCAAGGGGTGCCCCACTTAGGTTAATTAGGCCTATGGGTGTGGGTTTGACCAAATTAAGCCCAAGGTTGACCTTGGTCAACTGGGGTCAAAATGTTGACCCAGTGTCATACCCTAGGGTCCACTTAGATTGTTTTTAGGGTTAGGGCAATGTGGTGGGGTCATGGTGTGGCTAGGGTCCCCACTCAGGCTAGTTTGACCTAGTTTGACTAAGGTCTTATAGTGGGCCCCACATGGCTACCACCCACTACCTAGGGTCAAACCTAGTTGATCTCCTCAAATCTCACCCCATGCCTAACCCAATCTAAGTTGAGGGGTCCAGAAGTAACATGGGATGTTACAAATTCCAATAAACAAGAAAATAATTTCGTCTCCGAAATTTAAGTTCGGGTCTACGGGGTTCAATTTGCAAGAATCATCAAGAAATTTAAAAGCATAACTTAAATGTACCTGATGCGAATAGCTCCGGGTGTTGCTCCAGCATCAGATCTCTCGGCTCCCAAGTGTGCTCCTCCCGTCCATGGTTGGACCACAGCACCTTCACATGAGGAACCTTCTTCTTCCGCAACACTCGGATGGCTGTATCGTCAATCCGGATCGGCTCCAATCTCACTGATCTGTCAGGCTCTACCGGTCCGGCTGTAGTAGTAATGTGCTGCTCCGGCCGAAGGAGAGCTCTCCGTAAGGAAGAGACATGAAAGACGTCATGTAATGCACCCAACTCCGGTGGCAGCTGCAGTCGGTAAGCCAAGGGGCCGATCCGCTCCAGGATCAGGTAGGGCCCCATGTATCGTGGACTGAGCTTCTTGTGCCTCCGCACCCGAGAAACACCGTGTACTGGACGTATCTTCAAGAATACCCTGTCTCCAACCTGGAACTCCACCTGCCGGTGCCGAGCATCATAATACTTTGCCTGCCTGCTCTGGGCCTCCAGTAGCCGATCCCTGATCAATCGAATCTGAGCCTCAGTGTCCTCTATATAATCAGTTCCCAGAGCCCTGGTATCCACATCCTGTACCCATGATAGTGGTGTCCGGCATCTCCTCCCATAAAGTGCCTCGTAAGGAGCCATCCTGATGATAGCCTGGTGGCTGTTATTATACGAGAACTCGATCAATGGCAGCAGCCTCTCCCAAGGCTTCCCCGTATCCAATATGCATAATCTGAGCAGGTCCTCCATGGTCCGGATGGTCCGCTCGGTCTATCCGTCGGTCTGCGGGTGGAAGGCGGTACTAAAGGTAAGCCGAGATCCCAAATAAGCATGCACGGCCCTCCACTCGCTCGAAGTGAACCGACCATCACGGTCCGAAATAATAGTCCTGGGGATACCATGATATCTGATGTACTGCTCCACAAATAGTCTCACCAGGACTGCAACTGGGGCATCCTTCCGAACTGGAATAAACCGCGCTACCTTGGTCAATCTGTCCACTATAACCGATATAGAATCATGCCCAGAGTGGGAGCGAGGCAATCCGTGTACAAAGTCCATAGCAATGTCCTCGAACTTCCACTCTGGAACTGGCAGTGGCTGTAGTAAACCTCCCGGGCTCTTGCATTCCGCCTTCACACATTGGCAGGTCTCGCAATGGGTCACAAAATCCGTGATCTCCCTCTTCATCCCGGGCCAATACATAGATCTCCGCAAATCTGCCCACATCTTGGTGATGCCGGGGTGCACTGAATATCTCGAGCAATGTGCCTCTCGGAGTATGTCCTCCCGGATACTGCCTCCTGCTGGTATGTAGATGCGCCCCCGGAACCGAAGAAGATCATCCTGTAACGTGTAGTCCTCGACCTTGCCCCTCTCTAGGGCACTGAAAATCGGCTGTAAAGCAGCATCCAGCCTCTGATGTGCTCGGATGCGCTCCTGTATATCATCGCAGCTGATCACTGAGCTCAAATACTCTCTATATACCACTGGCTCGGTCTCGGACACCACGGTAATGTGCATGTCCTCCATCATCTGAAGCAGCTCTATGGACATCAATCGGGGCTCCGGTCCAGAAGTGCCGGCCCTCCTGCTCAAAGCATCCGCAACCGTGTTCGTCTTTCCCGGATGATAGTGGATCTTGTAATCATAATCACAGAGAAACTCCAGCCACCTCCTCTGTCTCAGGTTTAGGTCCTTCTGAGTATCGATATACTTGAGATTCTTGTGATCTGAGAAGATGTCACAATGAATCCCATATAAGTAATGCCTCCATATTTTCAGGGCGAAAACCACAGCCCCGAGCTCTAGATCATGTACTGGATAGTTATGCTCATGCTTCTTCAACTGTCTCGAAGCATAAGCGATAACGTGTCCATGCTGCATCAAGACTGCACCCATCCCCTGATAAGAGGCGTCCGTGTAGATCTGGAATCCTTCGCTCCCGGATGGAAGCGCAAGAATGGGGGATGAGATGAGTCGGTCCTTCAGCTCCTGAAAAGCCGTCTCACACCGCTCTGACCAAACAAAATCTGCATCCTTCTTCGTCAAGGACGTGAGGGGGAGTGCTATCCTCGAGAACCCCTCCACGAACTTGCGGTAATAGCCTGCTAGTCCCAAGAAACTGCGGATGTCAGATGCGATCTTCGGCCGTGGCCAATCCCTCACCGTCTCTATCTTGGCTGGGTCCACAGCTAACCCAGCCCCACTGATCGTGTGCCCCAGGAAAGCCACCTCCTGCAACCAGAACTGGCACTTCGAAAATTTTGCGTACATCTGTGTCTCCCTCAACCTCTGCAGGACCTGTGCCAAGTGCTCCGTATGCTCCTCCTGAGTCCGAGAATAAATAAGGATGTCGTCGATGAATACAATCACGAAGCGGTCTAAGAAAGGCTCGAAAACACGGTTCATTAGACTCATGAATGCAGCAGGAGCATTCGTGAGCCCAAAAGGCATCACCGTGAATTCGTATAATCCATAGCGCGAACTGAATGCCGTCTTCGGTATGTCCTCTTCCCTGATACGGAGCTGATAATAGCCGGATCGCAAATCTAACTTGGAGAACCAGAAAGCTCCCTGTAGCTGGTCAAATAACTCATCTATCCGAGGCAGAGGATAGGTGTTGCGGACCGTCAACCGGTTCAGCTCCCGGTAATCTATACATAATCGAAGTGATCCGTCCTTCTTCTTCACGAAAAGAACTGGTGCTCCCCAAGGCGATGAACTGGGTCGCACAAATCCTGACTCGACTAGCTCCTGTAGTTGAGTCCTGAACTCTGCTAACTCCCTAGGAGCCATCCTGTAGGGTGCCCGGGACACCGGCTTCGCTCCCGGTACTAGCTGAATCCTGAAATCCAAATCTCTAGCAGGCTGTAGCCCGGGCAATTTTTCCGGGAATACGTCGGCGAAATCCCGAACCACCGGAATATCTGAGATAGTCGCCTCTGTTCCCACCATCTCAAAGCAGACAATATAGACTTCTTCACCCTGCTCATGGGCCTTCACAGCCTGTATAGAAGATAATAGTAGGTGGCAGATAGGCTGGATACCTTCAACGATAACATGAGAGTCGCCATGTCTTAGCGTGATCCTCCTGGACGGGCAATCTATCTGGGCATGGTTCCGATGCAACCAGGCCATGCCCAAGATCAAATCAAAGTCCTGCAGCTTCAGAATGGTCGCCGGCGCCTCAAATGCCTTGCCACCAATCTCGGCCTCCATATCACAATGTGCAGTGGTCCGCAGCTCCGATCCATCGGGTAGACGTACCCTCATCTCTAGTCCAGGGAACCTCTCCACGCCTTCGAGTCCGTCGATGAAGGCCTCGGATACGAACGAGTGTGAAGCACCCGTGTCGAAAAGAGTATGAGCGGGCTTGCCGCTGATCATGACTATGCCTGAGGTTTGTTTATGTGAAAGTTAATTGTTATCCTATAGTTCCAGGTACTAAATATATATCATTGGAAATCCAAGAAAATTCATAATTAACTTCGAGTACCTGTAATAACCTCCTCGGGATTCCTCGGCTCTGTGAGGTCCAAGGCGTATATCTGCTCCTGCTCGTGCCTCCTGCCATGATATCCCCGACCTCGGCCTCGTCCTCGGCCTCGTCCTCGGCCCTGCTGTACTGGGGCCACTGGAGGTGGAGGAGGAGGAGGGGGATGGAACCGGTGCGGGCACTCCGACCTGATGTGCCCAGGCTGGCGGCAACCGTAACAAACCACTTGTCGGTGGCCTCGGTCATCCTGTCTCCTCGGATCATGTATCTGTAGAGGTGGGGGAGCCAATGCTGGAGGAGGCCCCTGCTCCTGCCTGAAGTTGGGACGACGACGTCCCCCACCCCTCCTGTATCCAATGGTCCTGCCTCTCTGAGAGCCCCCACTGCTCTCACCTGATGTCGATCCGTCAAATGGTCTCTTCCCTCCGGCTCGGACCATCAGCTGGTCAGCCTCCAGCTTCTTCGCCATCTCGATGATCTGCCTGGATGTTCCATGAGAAATGAATAACAGAGCCTCCCTCAGATCATCCCTGAGGCCCCGGTAGAACCTCTTCGCATACCTCCTATCGTCGGTGTCCTGAATCCCCGCGAACCTGGCCAAGTGGGAGAACTCTCTCTTGTACTCTATCACTGATCTGGTCCCCTGCTTGAGGTTCAAAAACCTCTCCTCCAAAGCATCTATGTCCGTAGCAGAGACGAAGTGCTCCAGAAACACATCGCCAAACTCTTCCCAAGATATCTCTGACAGCTCAAAGTCCGCATAAGTAGACTCCCGGACTGACTTCCACCATCTCTTCGTGTGGGCCTCTAGCATAGAGGTGGCTAGAGGTACTGCCTGGCCGACTGGGCAGCTGATGCCCGCTAAGATCTCGTGTATGGCCTCCAGCCATTCTTCTGTCTTCACCGCATCCTCTGTCCCGCGGTACGTCGGTGGGGACAGGCTCTTGAATGCGCTCAGCCAGCTCGACCCCGGATTTGGCTGTGGAGCCGGGACTTGCTGGGCTCTAAAGGCATCCAAAATCGCCGTCAGGGTCTGCCCCATCTCCGTATGTAGGAATGGAGTGGCAGCTGGAGGGGGAGGAGCCACATTTTGCGGCGCTGCAACCTGTGGAGGTTGCATAAAGGTAAGGTTAAAGCAGAATTGGCCTAACAAATTGTACTTTGTGGACCATTTATGTGACTTTACACATGGGCACACCACTGCTTCCGCTGCATAGTTTGTCCGCAAACTAATGCTCGGGCGGGGGTGGTCCCATGTTGTGGACTTCTTTCTCATATGATCGTTGTTCAAGTGATACCAGTTTGTAGGACCCCCTCCCCCTTACCAAGGAGGGCTACCGGATCTTATGCCCAGAACCGCCGTCTTACGGTGGCACTAACTCACGGGTTAGTCGACATCGCAACACGCCGATTCTGCCGGCTAGTACGATCATAAACCTGTAGGCCAATATGAGAAGAAGAAGTAATCTATATATATAAAACTACCAGTCCACAAGCCACAGTACAATCATATAAAAGAAATGAATAGTACATCAATAGTCCACAGAATAGTACAGAAGAAAGAGTAAAAAGGGCTTATGCCCAGTACATCAAATCTCTCTCTCACAAAATAGTAAATGCGGAAGCTAAACTAGATCATCAGATCTCGTCCCACCTGAGTACGCACTGTAGCGGTAGTAGCCTGCTGAAGTGGTATCTGCTCCTCATGTCCTGCCTCCTCGACGTGCTGGTGCTCCATCTCCACGGGCTCCTAAAAATAGTTGGTCACCGACCATTAGTCAAAAAGACTAAGTCGTTTCCTCCGCACCTCGCCCCGCAGCTCCTAGGCACCGAGCGGGAGGACAAAGCGGAGGACAACAAGGGGTAACAAAGTGGAAGCAGGTGACAATATCTAACTAATGCTGTAATAAGTACTGTAATTCTACTCTAGCAATTCTATGTACGGTACAAGTAGTAAGTAAGAGCAGTGCGGTAAAGAAAAGTAAAGAAGCAGTAGAATGAACAAGTAAATAAGCTATGCTACCACTATGCTATCATCACAAACGTACCCTAACTTATATAAATGCCCATACAAATATATAAGTTAGGGTTTCCAGGAAATTTAACTTATCATATAAAAGAGCCCATACTAATTTATATGATAAGGATCTATGAAGCGTATGACCTAATATGAATGAATGATATGATGCAATTGTTATGCGCAGGCAAGTGCAACTCACACACAACGACTCTGTGATCACAGACCTTTAGTTCCCACTTTTTGAGAGCTAGCATCACTCTCGGGTACCACCGCTGTGGCTACGGCAGCAGCGGAGCGGGCGTCTCCGCTTCTAGACCGGTATGCACACTACCAGCACCCTAGAAGATTTACTAATAGCTCTTAATCTTCTAGAGGAGGCAGGAATGACTGGTGCTAAACCTGCCCGTTGTCCCATGGCTACTGGAGAAGACAAAACTTGGACAAATGACTCTCCTCTTCTATCCGATCTTACGAGGTACCGGCGTCTGGTTGGCAAACTCATTTATCTCACGGTAACCAGACCCGACATCTCTTATGTTGTTGGCAAGGTGAGCCAGTTCATGCAAGCGCCTAGGGAGTGTCATCTATAATCTGCCCTGAGGATATTAGAGTATATTAAAGCAACACCTGGGAAAGTACTCCGTTTTCAGAAAAATGATCACTTAAGGGTTGAAGCGTACTGTTGGAACACCCTATTACTGATTTGGGCAAGGATCACTATGTCTCTTAGGAAACCTGTCTTGACCTCATTGTATAGATCTAAAGGTCAATTAGAATTGAGTCTAAGGGTTAGTAGTTAGGTTTGGAAGCTGCCCTCAAGACCAAGTTTTCTTTGCTTTGGAGACTAAGTCATTTCATTGAGCTCAGTACGACGAATTGTCGAACTCCATTCGACGATCGTTGAGCTCACTTCGACGAATCGTCGAACTCCATTCGACGATCGTTGAGCTCACTTCGACGAATCGTCGAACTCCATTCGACGATCTCTGAGCTCAACTTCAACAAGTCGTCCAACTCCATTCGACGATCTTCGAGCTCAGATCGACATTCTTGACTCCAGTTTGATTCTCTATCTCTGAGCTCAGTTCGACGATAGTGGAGCTCAGTTCGAAGTTTTTCTGAAGAGTTAGACGATTTTCAAGATTCAAATTCAGACAGTTGTAGAATTATTCTAAGTATTTAATTCAGAGATCTTGTAGCCGTTTTCAATTAATCTGCAGCAAGTTTCAAGGAATTTTCAAGGAATGATTTTATTGGACTTTCCTCCAGAAGACAAATGCAGTTAAGGAAGTCATTTATGATAGGCTAACAGCTATCTTGGACAGAGGATCATTTCATTCAGACCTAAGGAATAAAAGATCAGTTTTTACATTCCTGCTGTAGAATATAGAATAATTCTCTGCAACAACAAGAATTACAGCTCTTACAACAACAATCACACAAGAGAAAGAAAGAGAGTTGCAGACATTCTCAATCTCAAAAATTCATACAAGAACAACATCACAAAAGGAGATCAACCAACTGAAATTTTCAGATCTCTCTTGATTCAAGTGTTTAAAGGCCATCATCATTCAAGACTCCAGACACCTCACATTTCAGCTGTTGCTGAAATCATCTTTTGCTGGAGATCAAATCATCTGAAGGCCTATCACCCTACTGCAAAGCTGCACTTCCTGAACAACTCAAGATCTCAGGGGGAGCTTTGACAACATCCACTATTTTCTCTCTGACTGTTGATAGAGAAGATCATCTCATCCTTTTCTCTCTCTCTCTGCTGTAAAGGGTTTTTCAAACTCCCTTCAAAAGTTTGTGATTGGTTTCTGAGACCTTATCAAAACTCAGTGGTGGCAAGACACCTGATCAAAAAATCTGGTTTGGTTTTTGAGCACCTTATCAAAAGCTCATTGGTGCCCAGGACACCTGATCAACTCATCCTGCAGTAGATTCCTACCTAGGGTGGTAGGAGAGTGGATGTACCCAGGTTGATTGAGGAACCACTATAGCTCCT
The DNA here is from genome assembly GCA_039583875.1 of Platanthera guangdongensis. Taxonomy (NCBI): domain Eukaryota; kingdom Viridiplantae; phylum Streptophyta; class Magnoliopsida; order Asparagales; family Orchidaceae; genus Platanthera; species Platanthera guangdongensis. The sequence continues at coordinate 94,017,150 of CM077154.1, read as the reverse complement.
TGTGTCATCTGGTTGCTTGTCTTTCTTTTGTTTCTGGCTGTGGTTTGTGATTGCTTTGTGATTGATCTGTGATTGTTCTGTGTTTAGATTTACTTTATATTATTTGCTTCCCTGTTCACTTAGCAATACAACAACAGTTGTAAAAAGTTTTTAGCAAGAACCATACTCTATTCACCCCCCCTCTAAAGTATATCAAATCTAACTTGCACTTTCAACTGGTATCAAAGCGAGGTTGGTTAAAAATACCACATCTCCGTGGTTGCACAGGCTAACACCTGAACCCAAAGATCCCTCCAGTTAGATCTGCTTGTTGTAAGTTTGTTATTAGGATGATTTCTTCACAAAACATGGCCCAAAACAAAGATTATGCTAGCACCAGACCTCCAGTGTGCAATCTATCTAAGTTTGCACTTTTGAAGGCAAGGATTAGACTGTACATGAACTCTATTGATGAGGACATTTTCAATTCTGTTTTGACAGTGTGTCCAAGACCTCCAGAGAACACAAGTACAAGTGATGTTCCACCTCCTTCAGGAACAGATGCAAAAATAAAGAAATGGAAATTGGCTGATGCAAAGGCTATGAACATTCTAGCCCAGAATATGTCTGATGGATATTCCAAAAGGTTGCTGAATGCAACTCAGCAAAGGACATCTGGGACAAGCTATCTGAAATAGTCTCAGGATCACCTGATGAGAGAAAAGACAGAAGATCTCACCTCATAACCCAATATGAGAATTTCAAGAAAGGAGAAGCTGAGTCAGTAGCAGACATGTATAACAGACTCAGTCTCATAGTCAATGAGCTGAAAACTTTGGATAAAGAGATCTCATTGACTGAGCTAAATGATAAAATCCTAATGTGCTTCCCAAGTACTTGAGACTCAAGGATCTGGCCAATCAAGGATGCCAGAAGTCTAAATGAGATCACCACTGAAGCTCTCTTGAGCAAGCTCAAGTCTTATGAGCTGCTCATCAAAAATAGAGAAGAAGAGCAGAAGGCTGCCTCACCAGCCACAAGAAAGGAAAAGTCAATAGCTTTCAAAGCCACTGATGATCAGCCTGAAGACAAGGTCACAGACAATGAGGAATTGCTAAGTATACTGGCTAAAAGATTTTACAAAATGGCCAGAAAGGACTTCAGGAAAAAATCATACAAAGAGCATGACAAGCCAAGGTATGATAAATCAAATAACAAAGAGATTATCTATTTTGGTTGCAGGAAACCAGATCACATTGTGCCTGACTGTCCAGAAAATAAAAACAAAGATAGAAAGGACAAGAAAGAAAGAAGAAAAGACAAGGACTTCAAGAAGAATAGCAATGACAACCCCTCCTCCAGCAAGAACAAACACACAAGGAAGGGATTTGTTGCTGAAACTTGGAGTGAGACAGAAGAAGAATCAGAAGCTTCATCCAGCTCAAGTGATGATGAAGATGATGCTGATGAAAAGGAATTCTGCATGATGGCTATCAATTCCTCACAACACAATTCTGATGCAGAAGAGTCAGAGTCAGACTCAGAGACTCAATTTGAAGAGGAGCAGGTAATAAGTTTTTTTGATTTTAATTCTGAGGAATTTAAGTATGAGTTTAAAGCACTATGTTTAGACTTATTAAAATCTGAGAAGGAAATCATTTCTCTCAGAAATCAATTATCTGAACACAGTACCTTAAAATCAGAAAACCTCAAATTCTCTGAGGAGTTGGAGTGCTGTAGGGAGCAGATAGCTTCACTGAAAAGTGAGCTATCAGAGGCCAAAAAGCTTGAAGAATCCCTTAATGGGAGAAGTATCAAGCTAATGGACATCACAAGCACAGTGAACTCAAGATTCAATAGTACACTAGGCTTGGGTGCTTCATCTAGCCAACCTATAGTCCTAACAACCCCAATCAAGTTTATTTCTGATAAAGGCAAGGGAGTTGTAGAGGTAGCTAGGAAAAATTCTGACTTACCTAAGAAAATAAGAGTTCAACAGAAATCGTCAAACGGAGCTAGACGATCGCTGAACGGAGATCAACGATCTCAGGCAAAATCGTCGAACTCATGTCGATGATCTCTAAACCCTGAATTCTGCCACAGTCGACCGTCGAACGGAGCTCGACGATCTGACCCAAGATCGTCGACCTCAGATCAGCGATCGTCGAGCAGAGATCAGAGCTTTGAAAACTTTTTCAAGGGTAAATCAAAATCCAAACCTAGGGGTCCTTCATCCCAAAGATTTAACCCTTATACTGAATGGATAATACCTCCAAGGAGATATCATCCTGAAGGTTATAAGAGTCAACCAGGGATGTCATTTATTTCTGAATTTAAAGGTTATCAACCTAGGCCCAAGGTAAACTGGGTCAAAAACAAGTAAATTGCTTTATGTGCAGGTGAAGACCTATCCAACATCAAACCATCAATGGTATTTGGATAGTGGGTGCTCCAAGCACATGACAGGAAGCAAGGACAATTTCACATCCTTCAAATCCAAGCTTGGACCCAAAGTCATATTTGGTGATTCAAACTTTGGACTAACAAAAGGATATGGTGCAGTCCAAATTGGCACAGTCACATTCAAAAAAGTAGCTTATGTGGAAGGACTGAAGCACAACTTGATCAACATCAGTCAACTATGTGATGAAGGCTACCAAGTGACTTTCAACAAATCCCTATGCAAGATCAAATCAGAGGACAACACAACTGTGTTGACAGGTAAAAGGAAAGGTAACATCTATTTAGTAGACTTTCTTTCAACTAAAGTAGATATTTGCTTGTTTAATTCTATTTGTAAATCTAATGTATTATGGCATACGAGACTAGGGCATATAAATCTTAGAACCATTGCTAGGCTATCCAAGGACAACCTTGTTAGAGGACTACCTTCTGGCCCCTACCAGAAGGAAGGACTCTACAGGGCTTGTCAATTAGGCAAACAAACCAAAAATAGCTTCAAGTCACTTAATAAGAGTGATTCACCTAGGATTTTGTATCTATTACACATGGATCTTTTTGGACCCATTACAGTACAAAGCTTAGGAGGGAAATCTTACACTTTAGTGGTTGTAAATGACTTCTCTAGATTCACATGAGTGTTCTTTCTGAGGAAGAAGTCTGATAACTTTAAGTGTTTGACAGAGTTTCTCAAATGCATACAGAGTGAGTTCAATACTCACATTGCCCTGATCAGAAGTGATCATAGGACAGAGTTTGATTCTCTTCTTATGCAAGAGTTCTGTCAGAGTGAAGGGCAGCTCCTAGAACTCCTCAACAAAATGAGGTAGCTAAATGGAAAAATAGAACCGTTATTGAATCTGCCACTACATTATTGTCAGATGCTCACTTTCCTCTATCCTTTTGGGCAGAGGCAGTGAACACCTCCAACTATGTGTTGAATAGAAGTTTAATACATAAACTGAAGGGCAAGACTCCCTATGAATTACTCAAAGGGAAGAAACATATAGTAGACTATTTTAGAATTTTTGGTTGTATTTGTTACATTCATAATAATGACAAAAAATACTTAGCAAAATTTCAAGCTAAAGCTGATGAAGGGGTGTTTCTGAGATACTCCATGATCAGTAAGGCTTATAGGGTATATAATAAATCAACTCTTAAAATTGAAGAATCTGTTCATATATCTTTTGATGAATCTAACATGTCTTTCAAGGAGAAGAATACTTCTACCATAGAACCTTTGCAGGTACACTCTCTTGCTGAAGACTTGGACAGATTACAAATCATTCAAAAAGAGGAAAGCAGTGAAGATGAAGAAGACATTCAACATCTTGAAGAGAAAATTCTTGAAGAGCCAGTTGTTGTACCACAAGAGGAAACAACAACACAGGTTGGTGAACAATCAACATATCCTGTTGATTTAGTAACATCAAGATACCATCCAATCTCCCAAGTGATTGGAGACATCTCAGCTGGTGTGCAAACCAGAAATCAGGTCAACCAAAACCTGATGCACACTTGCTTTCTTTCTCAAATTGAACCTCAATCCATTCAATATGCAGAGCAAGATCCACATTGGATCATTGCAATGCAAGAAGAGTTGCATCAATTTGAAAGGAACAAAGTTTGGGAACTAGTACCAAGGCCAAAGGATCACTCCATTGTTGGAACAAAGTGGGTGTTCAGAAACAAATTGGATGATCAAGGAGTCATTGTAAGGAACAAGGCAAGGCTAGTTGCTCAAGGGTACTCTCAAGAAGAAGGAATAGATTATGACCAGACTTTTGCACCAGTTGCAAGGTTAGAGGCCATAAGAATCTTCTTAGCATATGCAGCACACAAAAGTTTCAAAGTATACCAGATGGATATAAAGAGTGCTTTTCTCAATGGAGATATCAAAGAAGAAGTCTATGTCAGACAACCTCCAGGTTTTATCTCTTCAACTCATCCTGATTATGTTTTCAAGTTGCATAAAGCATTATATGGTCTAAAGCAAGCTCCTAGAGCATGGTATGAGACCCTAGCATGCTTTCTTCTATAAAATGAGTTTATAAGGGGTAGAGTAGACCAAACTCTTTTTATTAGAACCATAAGTCCCATACCCTACTAGTACAAATCTATGTAGATGATATTATATTTGGTTCTACTGATTCAAATTTGTGCAGAAGGTTTTCCAACCTAATGCATTCTAAATTTGAAATGAGTAGCATGGGTGAGCTATCCTTCTTTCTAGGATTGCAAATCAAACTACATGCTGAAGGCATATTTATTTCTCAAACAAAGTATGCAAAAGAATTGGTTAAGAAATTTGGTATGTCTGAAGCATCATGTATGAAAACACCTATGCCTACTAATGCTGTATTAGATGCTGATGAACATGGGAAACCTGTTGATCAGACAACATACAGAGCAATGATTGGCTCTTTATTGTACCTTACAGCTAGTAGACCTGACATAATGTTTGCTACATGCATATTTGCTAGATTCCAAGTGAGCCCTAGAGAGTCACACCTAACCTTAGTAAAAAGGATTCTCAGGTATGTAAAAAGTTGTCCAAATCTAGGTCTCTGGTATCCAAAAGATTCAGCATTTGACTTAACTGGATTTTCTGATGCTGATTATGCTGGATGCAGAATAGACAGGAAAAGCACCAGTGGAACTTGTCAGTTTCTTGGTGACAGACTTGTCTCCTGGTTTTGCAAGAAATAAACATCTGTCAACTTCAACTGCTGAAGCTGAGTATATGGCTGCAGGTAGTTGTTGTTCATAAATCTTGTGGATTCAAAACCAACTCCTAGACTATGGCTACAACTTAGAAAAGTCTAAAATATTTTGTGTTAATACCAGTGCTATTTCTATAGCACAAAATCCAGTCCTCCATAGTAGGACAAAATATATAGAAATTAGGCATCACTATTTAAGGGATAATGTTGAGAAAAATAAAATTGAACTTCAATATATCCCAACTGATTTGCAAAGGGGAGATATTTTCACCAAACCCTTGGATGAAAAGAAACATACATTCTTCCTGAATCAGTTAGGAATGTTAGATGTAGGAAGTCTAAAATAAGATCCAAGATTTTAAAATCTAAAAATGACCAAGACTAGGCAAACATCTTAATTTTTCTAGTGTATAAGAGTGTTTCTGATCTTTGAACTGCGCTCGACGATTTTCCCCCAGATCGTCGAACGGAGATCGACGCCTTCCGAAATCGTCGACCAGAGTTCAACGCTTCTCAGATAGTGCTAAACTATCTTTCTCAGGTCAGCGATCGTCGTGCAGAGCTCGATGATTTTGTTTTCTGAACTATCATCGAACAGAGCTCGACGCTCTCCAATATCATCGAACGGAGATCGACGCTATTGATGACCTTTCAGTTTCCTTTAGAAGCCCAGATCGTCGAACAGAGTTCAACGATCTTTCCTTTTCTGCGTCGAACCCTAATATAAAACTCATTTCTCGGCCGTCGTTCTCCCTTTGCGCTTTCATACTTTCTGCAAACTTTATCTTTCCCTCCAAACATCTCTACACTTGGTCGGTTGTTTGTTAGTTTTTGAAGGAATCAATGGTCGTCTCAGTTGCAATCCTGGCCGCAATGAAATTTGATGCAGGTTTTGACATCGACATGGATTCGTTCAATAACAGTGATCAAATCTTCAAAGATATTCTGGAACTTTTCAAGGAACAAAAGCTAGTTACCATAATGACTACCAGGATCAAATTAGCTGCAGATGAAATAAAAGAATGGGTGTATACTGCCCATAACCTGGATCAGAATACAGTGATTGGAACAATCTCAGGAACCCAGGTATCCCTAACACCTGCTGCCTTGACAGAGGTTTTTGAATTGAATTCTCGAGAAGACTCTGCTGAACTTTCTGGGGAAGAGTTTTCTGATATGCTTGAAAGAATGGGACATTATGATGCAAACCCTAGCAAATTGCTGAAGAAAAATCTGTCTGTTGAATACAGATTTCTAGCTGATGTTGTTGGCAAAGTGTTGTTGGCCAAACACTCAGCCCATGATACCATATCCAGGTATCAACTCCGCTTGATGGGTGCCCTAGTGGACAAGAAACAATTGAACTGGGGAGAAGTCTTCTTTGACTTGATCAAGAAGAAAATCAACAAAAACTTTGTTAATTTTGGGAGAATCTTAGGGCTGTTTCTTCAAAACAGATGCCCTGCCCTGCTTGTTTCAAATGGAATGCACATCAATGCCTCCAAGAGGCTCACCTGTGCCCTGTTTGGAAAATGGGACAGGCAAATTGTGAAGCCAAGCAGGCCCTCTGCAGTTTCTACTTTAGGCACAAGGACTGCTCCAGTCACTTCCCCTCAAGTTTCTGCCCCTCTAGAAGACTTGCCTGCTTCATCTCCTCCTCCTCCACCTCTTGTTTCTTCTATTCCAGTCACCTCCACCATCACCATTTCCACCCCATCTCCAACTTCAATCCATTCTCCAATTCCTCCAATAACCACAGAAGAACTCTTCCATCCTCTACATCAATACCCTCACCTAGATATTGATTTATCCTCTCACATTCCATCTTTCAATCTTATAGATGATTCCTATATGGATGATTCTCCCTCATCCACTACTGAGCCACCATCTTCATCCACCTCATACCAACAACTACTTCAGGACATCATTGCACAACCATCCTTCACACCATCTGTTTCCATTCCACTATCTTCCATTTCCACAATTCCCATCTCTCAACTTTCATTTCCACCATCCACAAGTTCTCCTCCAACATCTCCTGTTGCTCCAACTTCAACTGCTACCTCTACTCAAGTCCATCTTGAGCATGTAGATCTTCCAGCTCTAGCAGACAGGCTCTATGAGCTGATAGCTCCAAGGTTATCACTCTTGATGGAGACCTCTTTGGCTCCTCTTATAAAAACAGTTCAAGAACTGTCTACCAGGCTCTCCTCTCTTCTTCCTTCTCAGGCAATCCCTTCTTATGGGTGCCTTGATCTAGTTGCCACTGAATCTAGGCAGGGGGAGATGCATCATGAAGTGGAAAGATTGCCTGCTGCTGCTGTTACTTTAGTTCAAGCTCAAGCTCCAGCACCTCCAGTTGCAGTTATCACAGTGGACCTCAGGTCACTGTTATCAGATTTTGATTCTATTTATTTCAGCTGTCTTCCAGAGCACACTGTAGTCCAGCAATCTGAGGATCTCTCTAAGGCCATTGTGCCCATTCCCAGCTGTGACACCAGTATAATAAATTCTTTTGTAAATTCCCTCTATGCTGCTGCTCCTTCTATTTCTGTTGAAAGTACTGCTGCTGCTCCTACTGCAAATGTTGTTATTGCTGATAGTTTTGATGTTGCTATTGTTTTAGTATCTGAGGACATGCATATGACAGAGGCATTTATTTTTGAGCCTGCTGTTACTGCTGATGTTGTTACTGCTGCTGCAAGTGTTGTATCTGTCTCTGCTGTTATAACTTCTTCTACCAGTATTACTTCTACTCCTCTTCCTGCTGTTGCTGCTGCTACTGTTGCTGTCTCTGTTGTTACTTCTGCTCAGTCACAACAACAGACAGATTATCTCAAAAGGATTGATGCATTATATAATAATCAAAGCTCAGATAGTGATCAGTTTATGACTGACTCAGATGACTCCTCTGCTACAATTGCAAGGAAAAGAAAAGCCAGAAGCAAAGCAATGAAGAGAGTCCCCCCAGCAAAAGTGAAAGACACAAATGATATTCCTTACTACATTCTGCATGATTGCCCTATCACAGAACATTGGATGCAATACTCCAAAAATCAACTAAAAGCTATGAAGAAGAGAAAATATGACAAAGGATCTTCTCACTTCAATCCTCCTCCTCCTCCTCCTTCACTAGGTGCAGGTGCAAGTGGAAGTTCTGCATCTCAACCTTCTGCCAGAAGCCAAAGCTCATATCAACCTCAAGGTAGATCCCAATATAGAGGAAGTCAATCTAGAGGCTACCAGTCAAGAAGAGGAAATTACATAGGAAATCAAAGAGAATTTCAAGTTTATTCTAAAGGGTATTCCAGGTAACATCCATATTCAAGGGAAGGACAAGGTCCATCTGATACAACCTCTGGTCCCTTTCCTTATAAGATGAAAGATTTAGTCTCTTCCAGAGCTCCTCCAGATAATCCTTCAAATAGATATGAACCTCCAGTTCCATTTGAGGATCCTGAAAATAACCCTACCTCATGGACAGCTAGGATGAAAGAATTGGCTGCTTTAGATCAGATCAAGAAAGCTAGAGAACAAGGAAAAGACACTTCCAATATCACTACATTATCAGATCAAAGAAAGAAGGAACTTGAAAGATATTCATCCAGTAAATTTTTTGATTCAGAAAGCTACATGAAGCTGCATCCAGAAGCTGTAGTGCCCAGGCCAAAGCAACAAACCTCTCTAGGTGCAGCTGATGATAGAAGATCTAATAAGGAAGCTCTCAATCCAAACAGAGAAATAGTCCTTATAAAGAGCAAAGAGAAAGAGTAATTTTGTAAGGTGACAATATATTCTATTTTCTGAACTATCTGAGATAATGTCTGTGATTCTGCAATGCTTTGTTTGTTGCATTTCTACTTTGTATGCTTTTATTTGTTCAATATCTATAAATAGTAATCCTAACCCAAATAGGGGGAGATTGTTGGAACACCCTATTACTGATTTGGGCAAGGATCACTATGTCTCTTAGGAAACCTGTCTTGACCTCATTGTATAGATCTAAAGGTCAATTAGAATTGAGTCTAAGGGTTAGTAGTTAGGTTTGGAAGCTGCCCTCAAGACCAGGTTTTCTTTGCTTTGGAGACTAAGTCATTTCATCGAGCTCAGTATGACGAATCATCGAACTCCATTCGACGATCGTTGAGCTCACTTCGATGAATCGTCGAACTCCATTCGACGATCGTTGAGCTCACTTCGACGAATCGTCGAACTCCATTCGACGATCTCTGAGCTCAACTTCAACAAGTCGTCGAACTCCATTCGACGATCTTCGAGCTCTGATCGACGTTCTTGACTCCAGTTTGATTCTCTATCTCTGAGCTCAGTTCGACGATAGTGGAGCTCAGTTCGAAGTTTTTCTGAAGAGTTAGACGATTTTCAAGATTCAAATTCAGACAGTTGTAGAATTATTCTCAGCATTTAATTCAGAGATCTTGTAGCCATTTTCAATTAATCTGCAGCAAGTTTCAAGGAATTTTCAAGGAATGATTTTATTGGACTTTCCTCCAGAAGACAAATGAAGTTAAGGAAGTCATTTATGACAGGCTAACGGCTATCTTGGACAGAGGATCATTTCATTCAGACCTAAGGAATAAAAGATCAGTTTTTACATTCCTGCTGTAGAATATAGAACAATTCTCTACAACAACAAGAATTACAGCTCTTACAACAATAATCACACAAGAGAAAGAAAGAGAGTTGCAGACATTCACAGTCTCAAAAATTCATACAAGAACACACATCACAAAAGGAGATCAACCAACTGAAATTTTCAGATCTCCCTTGATTCAAGTGTTTAAAGGCCATCATCATTCAAGACTCTAGACACCTCACATTTCAGCTGTTGCTGAAATCATCTTTTGCTGGAGATCAAATCATCTGAAGGCCTATCACCCTACTGCAAAGCTTCACTTCCTGAACAACTCAAGATCTCAGGGGGAGCTTTGACAACATCCACTATCTTCTCTCTGACTGTTGACAAAGAAGATCATCTCATCCCTTTCTCTCTCTCTCTGCTGTAAAGGGTTTTTCAAACTCCCTTCAAACGTTTGTGATTGGTTTCTAAGACCTTATCAAAACTCAGTGGTGGCAAGACACCTTATCAAAAAATCTGGTTTGGTTTTTGAGCATCTTATCAAAAGCTCATTGGTGCCCAGGACACCTGATCAACTCATCCTGCAGTGGATTCCTACCTAGGGTGATAGAAGAGTGGATGTACCCAGGTTGATTGGGGAACCACTATAGCTCCTTGTGTCATCTGGTTGCTTGTCTTTCTTTTGTTTCTGGCTGTGGTTTGTGATTGCTTTGTGATTGATCTGTGATTGTTCTATGTTTAGATTTACTTTATATTATTTGCTTCCCTGTTCACTTAGGAATACAACAACAGTTGTAAAAAGTTTTTAGCAAGCACCATACTCTATTCACCCCCCTCTAGAGTATATCAGATCTAACTTGCACTTTCACGTACTCAGATTCGAGCTATGCTGATGACAAAGGTGACCGCAAGTCAACATCAGGTTTCTGCACATTTGTTGGAGGCAATCATGTGAGTTGGAAGAGCAAGAAACAGTCTGTGGTCTCCAGGTTTAGTACAGAAGCAGAATATCGCAGTATGGCATCGACCACGTGTGAGTTGAAATAGTTATGGGCTCTCATGCTTGACTTAGGAGAGGTCTACAATTATCCTCTTCCTATGTTCTGTGACAACAAGGCCGCGATATACAACTCCAAAAATCCGGTCTTTCATGAGAGAACAAAACACATAGAAGTCGACTGTCATTTTATTCGGGAAGAGATCTTGAAGAAACATATTTGTACTCCGTTCGTCACTTCTGACAACGAGTTGGCAGACGTCTTCACCAAGCCGGTGTCCGCTTCCTTTTTCCACATTTGCGACAAGCTGGGCATGATTGATATTTATGCTCCAGCTTGAGGGGGAGTGTTGAAGTATGGAGGCCAGACGGCCTGTTGCTATTCGGAGACCGGGCGGTCTGGCGGTTTATCTAGCCGGCCTGTCTGTCGGGCTATTGCTGTTTGGTGTTCCAGCAGTCTGGCGGCTTGTGTCAGACGGCTTGGAGACCGGGTGGTCTAGCGGTATCCTATGGAGGATTGTTCTCTGTGGCGCTAATTCTCTTCTCCTGTTGTTGTCGGGGGGTTAGCCGGCTTGTCTAACCGCACAACATATCCAGTTTGCCTTTTTGTAAAGCCGCATATACTTGTAAATGTTTTAGTCCCACATTGCTTAACTGTAATCTCTCTCATCTCCTCCATTCTATAAAAGGGAGGATATACCATTGTAATTGATACCTTTTTTGGATAATAAAATTTGCATTACTCCAATTTTTCGGTCTGCTTTTTCTTATTCGCACAGGAGAAAGTCGGGGTGCCACCGAAAAATGCCGCTCCGGCGGTACCCGATGAACAGAGCATTTGCTCTATTTTAATCTTCGGCGGCGGCCGGCGGCGGATGGTCGTCGGACCACCACCGGAGAAGAGCCCCACCCCCGACGTGCCAACCGGGGGTGGTCTAGGGGCTGGGTTCAACCCTGGGAAGGCGGGGTGGCGCGGTGGCGCTGGGAGCAAATATCCTGCCACCCCGCTCTCGAGTTAACCTAGCTAGGCGGTGGCCGGGGCGGCAGGACGCCAGGCCAACACCCAGGAAGTCGTCGGCCCTCGGCGATCCATCCGGGGGCAGCGCCGACGCTCGTCGATGACTCGTTGGCGGTGGCAGCAAGCATAGCCGCTTGCTGATGGCGAATAACAGCTGCTGTCCGATCCTTGATAGGGATCGGACGGCCAGGATTATCTTAAATCCCGCCCGCGACTCAGCATCAGCGCCCCCCACAGTGGATCCGTTGCCGATCCACTGTGGGGACAGAAGGCTCAATTCTCTGGTCCGGCTCGATCTCAGCCGCGGGATCAAGGTAATTTCGCTATATGCAGACCATATATTTTGACAAAACCTAGAATTAAATCTAGAAAATAATTGGAGCCTATGGGAGCAAAGTGGTTATCATGAAAAATGTTTCCTATAATGAGTACTATCACCACAAAAATTTGGAAATTTTTGGAGTCGATTTGTTATTTTTAAAAGCTCAAATAAAATTTATTTGGTCAAATTTATGAACCAAATCTCTTCAAAAAATTATGGAAATTTTTCTAGGCTCAATTTAGACCTCCTTAAAAGCTGCGTCAAAATTTGAAAAGTTTGGAGATCAAAATTGATTCTCCCTCATTTTCTTAAAACCTAGAGCTGCGCACGAAAAATTGCTACATTCATTTTCTTCCAAAATGAAAATTTGGAACGCCCAGCTGTTCTTTCTAAATTAATGAATCAATCCAAAATTGTCTTATCGATATGAGTAGCTAAGCTTAGTGTGCTCTGGGATTTCGTGAACCCGTCGAGCGCCTCAACTCTCGGGTGCTGCGGGCACGCTCGGAAGATAAGAATACGAGTGTTACGCGACAAGATTGTTCCGGACAAATATTTAAGAAGTAACTCCTAATAAGCCCCAAACCGATTAAGCTGTAATTAATAGGGCACAACTGAACTGTTATCAGATCTTAATGATGGGTGAAATCCAAGGAAACCTCCTGAAGATGGAGATGGAACTAAACATACCTCCTAAGAACGGAGATGGAACTGAAGCCTCCTAAATGGAGTGATTGGACTACTAAACAGTTTCTTTATGATTATTCCAGTCTTGCACTGGTCATATACCTTTATTTAATTCAATTCAGTATTTTCAATTTAGTACTACTCCAGTTTCATACTTGTCAAGTTCAATTCAGTACTTTCAATTCAATTCAACTCCAGTTTCGTACTGGTCGAGTTCAATTCAGTCCTTTAATACAGTACTACTCCAGTTTTGTACTGGTCGAGTTCAATTCAGTACCTTCAATTCAGTACTACTCCAGTTTCGTACTGGTCAAGTTCAATTCAATACTTTCAATTCAGTACTACTCCAATTTCATACTTGTCAAGTTCAATTCAGTCCTTCAATTCAGTACTACTCCAGTTCCGTACTGGTCGAGTTCAATTCAGTACTACTCCAGTTTCGTACTGGTCAAGTTCAATTCAGTACTTTCAATTCAGTACTACTCTAGTTTCGTACTGGTCAAGTTCAATTCAGTACTTTCAATTCAGTACTACTCCAGTTTTGTACTGGTCAGGTTCATTTTGGTTCAGTACTTTTATTTTGGTACTACTTCAATTTCGTACTGCTCACATCTCATTAGGCAGTGTTTTTTAGCAGCAGCTTAAATTACTGCACTCTAGTTACTGCAAATTACTATTATAAGTACGGGTCCTACTTTAACGAGCAGTAGTTGGTTATGGTTGAGCCTTAGTTGGGGATAATCGAAGTTGAGGTGTACCTCCAGGTTTAGCCTTAAATAAAGTGCTCCCACGCTCCTTATCAAAAGTTGAGCTGAGCGTCGCTGCTCCAAGGATAACATATAGTAGAGCAGGACTCCACAGATCCGGTGCATATTAACATGATTATTTGATTGATTGCTTTTGAATTGCTTGCTGTAAATTGTGGCGGGTCAGTCCCTTTCGTAGACTGTTCGTACCGATGCGGGAAAGTCGACGACTCAAGGCGACAGGGAAATGGATACCACGGGTGACCGACAGTTATGATTGTCCCCGTAGGGTTTTCCTCCAATTGGTCGGCCAAAATATTGAATCGTCGGATATTGCTCACATCCGAGAGTACACGAGATTATACGTAAAGGCCTAGGCTGTGCGGTACAACCACCCCCAGAAGTGGCAGGACTGGCCACTGTCACCGACGACCACATTAGTGAGGCCCGCGGGGCTCGCTACCCTGCTTGAAAAGAAGCAGTCGATACTATGTCGACATAGGTTATGTGTGCGGCTGTGAATGCCTACGATAGGATACAAGTTGAGATTACCTAATGTACAGTTATGCTAGCGGAGCTTTATTACATTGCTGCTGTTTTTCCAATTATACTATGCTGCGCTTCTTATAATTTCTTCTAACCCATATATATCAAATGTTGCACTAACTCCCCCTTTCTTCGGCTATCTACTTTTGTTGGATGAGTGTATGCTCGTCCCCAGGAAATGGATCCGGGGAGGAGATTTGTTTCTGCTTAGCTCTGTGACTAACGGTTATTTAAATAACCATTCATAGGAAATGGAGCACTGTAGTGACCCACAGTCGCAAGAGATTGCGCCAGCAGATAAAACTACTCGAGCATCTTCAGAGTTTCATGACGTGAGTACCGACGAGCTGACTAAGGAGAGAGAGTGAGGAGTTATATGTAGTGTTGGGGTCCAGCAATGTCCCCGGTGTTGGGAGGTACGGCGTGATGCGCTACGGCCCACACTAGTCGAAACAGAAGGGTGTGTCCCCTGGGGCCTAACTGGCCGCCCCGTGGATCCTGCCTAGGGTAGCCAGCTCCATAAAGGAGTGGTAGCGACGTACTCAAACAGTCCGGGCTTTTGGGCGAGTTGGTTGCGCCATATCCCTACAAGTGGTATCAGAGGAGGTCACGGGTTCGAAACCCCGGGGTCGTTTCTGGGGGGGGGGATTGTTGGGGTCCAGCAATGCCCCCGGTGTTGGGAGGTACGGCGTGATGCGCTACGGCCCACACTAGTCGAAACAGAAGGGTGTGTCCCCTGGGGCCTAACTGGCCGCCCCGTGGATCCTGCCTAGGGTAGCCAGCTCCATAAAGGAGTGGTAGCGCCGTCCTCAAACAGTACAGGCTTTTGGGCGAGTTGGTTGCGCCATATCCCTACAAGTGGTATCAGAGGAGGTCACGGATTGTTGGGTAATGTATCCACAATTACCTGGATTTGAGGAAGCCACCTGTCAAGCTAAGATGAATTCACAATGTATTTGATAAAATCTTTCAAGTTGTGCTTGCAGTTATTCCACGCTAAGTGCACACCAATGTCAGGGTGCAGTAGGTAAATATACACGGGTCTGCACGACGTAATCCCTCGTTGAGCAGATCAGTGTGTTGGCCTACGTGTACTCTCTCTATTGGAGTGTACTTATTTTCAAGTACAGGGCTGTGATAATGCAAGAGCAGACAAGGAGCAAGGATGAGTCAAAGAGCAGCTCATGGGTGGAAAGACGAAAAATCGTCTAAGTGTTAATCGA
Source organism: Platanthera guangdongensis (assembly GCA_039583875.1). NCBI lineage: Eukaryota > Viridiplantae > Streptophyta > Magnoliopsida > Asparagales > Orchidaceae > Platanthera > Platanthera guangdongensis. The sequence continues at coordinate 94,001,849 of CM077154.1, read as the reverse complement.
CGAGAATCACCAAGTGATTCTCGCCGATTTGGCGAGAATCACTAGTGATTCTCGCCGAATCGTCGAGAATCACTAGTGATTCTCGCCGAATCGTCGAGAGTCACTGGCTGATTCTCGCCGTCTCTATCCGGCTAAATCAGAGAGTGCAAACAAGACAACATCGACGAGAATCACCTTTGATTCTCGACGAATCGACGAGAATCACCTTTGATTCTCGCCGAATCGACGAGAATCACCTTTGATTCTCGCCGATTTTGACTTGGGCGAAATTCTGAGCTCGCTGGACCAGATCTAACGTTAAGATGCTGTTTTGAACCGGTTTTAGGGTTTCTTCTGATGGGACCCACAACGGTCACAAAGAAGTATTCTACTATATAAATACTCACGTATTTTTGAACAGTAAAGATGGACAGAAAAATATACAAGAGCCGTCGACGTGACCTAGATCGCGAATTCCGCTCCGCCGCCGCCGTCGCCGCTCGATCCTGTAGATCGCCGGCTTTGATCGTGGTTTCTTCCAGATCTCCGGCGACAGAAGCTCAGCCAAGCACAGCGTCTCACGCGTCTAACCAGAGATCCCTTGTCTCTTGATTCGTTGATCGGGAAAACCTTCCCCTTTCGAATCGATCGAGACGATCGATCCTAGTGTGACCGTTGGAAGACCTTGCTAGCTTTGCTACGAAGATTGAATCTCCAAAGTACAGCAGCCGCACACCGTTGTCGCCGCCGATCCCGAGAACCAAGCCGCTGCCCTTCTTGCTGCCGCCGGTTCCGGGGAGATTCTCTCCAAGTGAGATCTAGGGTTGTGGACTCTTCGTTGACCTCAAGAACACGTCATCGAATGAAGAGGGACACCTTAGTCTCCAAAAGTTGTTTGTATTTCTTGTACATTCTATTTTCATTTTTGTTGTAACGGAACGTTGGTTCCTAGTTGTAAGGGTTGGGTGCAACCCGTGTTGTGAGAGTGTTATCTCCTACGTGTGGAAGGGTTCCTTCCGTTAGTGCAAGGATTGGATTTCAATCCTGTTGGTGAAGTGACCGAGTCGTCCCTGGTTGGGAGATAGGTCGAAGGGGGAAAGTGGATGTACCCAAATCGGGGAACCACTATAATTTGCTTGTGTCCCTTCTGTGCTGTGCTGTTTTGTTTTCTTGTGCAGGTACAATTTTAATTCCGCAAAAACACTGCACGTCACCTATTCCCCCCCCATAGGTGAAGGTAGTTGACACTTGGTGGACTTTCAAGTGGTATCAGAGGGAGGTTACTCATCAAATAGGTTAACACCTTGAGTAGAATCCTGCCACCAGTGTCAAAAGCATGGAGCTGGATCATGGGATCTCTCCACTAAGACTTCCCACGTGCACTAAGGAGTATTATCCCGTCTGGAAGATGAGAGTGTCCTATCACCTGGAGGCTATCGATCCTCGAGCATCTCTCATCTTAGAAGAGGGTCCTTTCATTCCTATGAAGACCTCCGGCTCTGGAAAGGATATCCAAATCCCCAAGTGTATTACTGAGATGTCGGAGACTGAACTCTCATTATTTAATCTGGACAAGATGATTCGTCAGATCATCATGGATGTCTGGTCTGGACCGTCTCGATCTAGATTGGAAAAGTGTGGGACGGCCAAATCTATGTGGGTAACCATCTCAGATCTCATGGGGGGATCAAAGAAAGCAGGGATCTGCTGTCAACAAGAGGATGAAGCCTATGTGGGGGTCCTCGCCTCTGAAGATGAAGGCAAAGATCAATCGGACAGCATCAGGGCTCCGGTGTCCCTGTCAGAGACTGAAGAAGAAATTGAGGAAAGCAGTTCTGATGAAGCTGACACAACGGTCTCTGGCGCTAGTGACAATAACTCTGAAGAGCAGGTAACTTCTTCATCTTTCCCCTTCTCTCTTGAAGGTTCCTGAAGACAGGAATGGTCACCCTTCAGAAAATCCTGACTCCCTGAAGAGAGCCCTTCAGAAAAGCAATCTACTTGTTGATGAGCAAGCCCAGGAGATTGCTCGGCTGAAGATCTTGTTGGTTCTCCAATTGGCATCCAACAAGGTCAAGGACTCTAAAATCTTAGATCTAGAGAGTAGTCTAGAGAATGAGAAAAGGATAGTATCTAACGTTTCCAAGGTTGATGCTATAAAGAGAAAGGAAGAAAATGGGTGGATCTCCCGAATTATCAATTCATGGAGAAATGAGGAAACGGTATTCAGACCCCCCACTCCAGGCAGGAAGGGTACTCATCATGCCTTCAGGTATGATCACAGGAACAATCGTGGTCACTGCAAGGGTGATCTGTCCTCATGTGGAGACACTCATAGTGCAAGGGCTGTCATGGCCACCCATGAGAGAATACCTAAGGATCATTCTGAGCCCTTTGTATTCTCGGCCACTGCCCCAACTCGGCATGAATCTGCTGGTATCAGCTCTCATAATGCTTCTCACCACCCTAGGACACAGGAAAGGGAGGTTAGAAGTCATGCAGTAAGTTCTCATGGGGCCTCAGGAAGGGTGCTGACTGAAAGGAAGGCACCACCTCCCAGGCCTCATGACGCTAGCTACATGCATTCCTTCCACCCTTCTAAGTGTCACGGTGGAAGAGGCAATTTTGGGAGCAGATCCGGATCTATCCCGTTTGGACCTAGGATCATGACTACCTCAGTCACAACATCAGGTCAGAAACGGAGATACAACATTCACACGTGTTGGGGCTGTGGCAAGGTGGGACACGTTGCCATAGACTGTTGGCACAACCCCTCTGTGTCAAGGGCAAGGGCCTATCCACATCTTCTGGGCAGAGGTAGTCTTCCTGACAGGATTTTTGAGGGAAGGCATTCGAGTTTTTATGCTAACAAGAACCTAGGACCCAATACGTATTGGGTTCCTAAGGTAAGGTAACTCTCTTTTGCAGGGTAGTCTAGGTTCCCGTAAATATGATGGGAACTAGACAGAAGATGTTTCAAGACTGAATTGGAACAAGTATCTGGAATAACAGAAATACTATCTACATTGGTATACTCATATTGAACACCTGGTATGCTTTAACCAGAGGGGCTAAATGATAACTCTCATAATTCCAGGTATTTTTGATCAGCTCCAATACTTGAGTCATATTGTATCGACATTTACATATATATATATTTATATATATATACACATATATGTGTGTACACCTAAGGAAGGGTTAACACTGTAAACATAAACCTTAGACACATTAATAAAGATTTATCTGTAATTTCACTGGTAGATTCGAGAACAAACATCTGCAGGCATAAATCAGTTCGCTGAAAACTAACGAAGATACGTCATTGGAAATCACTAAAACTTACAATTGACATCAAGAAATGTATGGAAAAACCCCGTTCAAACCCTAAATAGATTGGCATTAAGAAATATATATATTTAGAAGATTTTTAAATCGTCTTGATATCAGAAGATTTCGAGAATCCGGCATGCATCTTAACCCGTAGATTCCTATTGAAGAATCCCTTCGATTTCGACTTAGACAAACTCCCGCCGATCCCTTGTATTTCGCTTTTCGCACGAAAACCCAGTTAAAACCCCGTTAAAACCCGTCGATATCGCGCAGGAATCCCGCCGACCCTTCATATTCCTCATTTCCGTCAAAGTGGCTCATTTCCGTCGATATCCCGCAGGAATCCCGCCGCTCCTTCCGTCGACATCCCGCAGGAATCCCGCAGCCTCTTCCGTCGACATCCCGCAGGAATCCCGCAACTTCTTCCGTCGATATCCCGCAGGCAACTCGCCGATTCTTCCTTCCGTGGATCACCCCTCTCTCGTCCAGGGATTTCTCCGCGGTTTCGATCAAACAAAGTCGCGAGCGCCTCCCGGTTTTCCTTCGTCTCCGTCGATTCTCACCTTCTACACTTTTGGGTAACCACATCCTCACCCTTACAGGGACTTTAATGTTAGTGTAGCTTCCCTCTTGATTTCTGATTAGGCGTAGAATCGGGATTCCCTCCCTAGGTTTGCAATGGCTCCAAGGACAACCGCCGGCCTGGTCACTGGATGTGAGTTGGTTCGAACAGGGTTCTCACATGCTTCGGATGAATTCAGAAACATCATCATCATGCTTGAAGAGGCTGGACTCTCTTTTATACTGGAGCACCCCTGCAAAATCTTGGACAAGGAAGTGATGGAGTTCTTCGCAACCACCAAACTCCGGAATGAAGACTCTCTCATCAAGAGTAAGGTTGCAGGTGCAAGGATCAAGATGTCTGCAAGCAAGCTGACCCAATACTTGCAGCTCACTAGTTCTGAGCACGAGGATTATCTGGAGGAACAGGATAAAACCAGGACATTATCATTCTGTGGACTAGCTCGAGGAACCAAATCGATAAAGCGAAAGGAAATGAATGAGGAGGGAAACTTCTGTCCGACATCATTGGGAAAGTACTGATATGCAAACCCAGCTCACATGACCACATCTCAGCTGACATGTTCAAGATCCTTGTGGCGATTGTCTGCAGAAAGAGATTCAATTGGGGGGCGTTGCTTTTTGAGAAGATTAAGGACACTCTCAGATCTCCAAGTTTTGGAAGAATCATCAGCCTATATCTCAATCAGTTAAACGGAGATAGGTTCGACATGAGTAAAGGAGTTCCATTGCATTATTTGAAGAAAATAGACTCCAGCGTATTTGACAGATGGGAGCGACGCATCGGGCAGGCTGCCACGGTAGAAGAACAAGAAGAATCTCCTGCCGAGGACAGAACTGTAGCTGATTCCTTGGCTATCCCCAGTGAAATTCCCGATGCACTGACTGCAGGAATTGAGGGGGATCCTCTACCCGCTTCTGCTAATATCATATCTGGCATCTCTCAGATAGCTAGAGATGCAGTTGCGGATCTGCAAGAAGAAAGTGAAGCTGTGATGGAAAATGAGGCGGCCTTGAACGTGAATGATCTAGGAGTCGGAGGTAATGTAGAGGAAAATGATGAGGGAGGTTTGGAACATGATGCAGCTGAGAATGATTTCATGGATGATGAGGATGAGGAAGAAGGAAATGCGAGATAGGAAGTAATGGAGCCTCAGGACAACACTGAAGTTCCATCTGAAAAGCAAGCTCCTGAGATAGTTCCTGAGAAAATTAGTGCAACAGTGGAGGGGGAGTCCTCTCAGCAGAGGCTGCTAAGTACTTCCGAGAAATCTACTGAGGCTGCAAGTATTCCCCCTTTAGAGACTGTGCTAGTGTCCAGCTCTACAAGTGAATCTGCTGAAGAGCAAGGCCAAGGAATGCCTCAGGATCATCCACTACGCGCTGATCTAGCTAATCACATGGTGAATGTTATTCAAGGTATCGTGGATGAGCTCAAAGCGTCTTTTGAGAAAGATCAAAATAAAATGTTAAAAAGAATTAAGAAATCTGAGAATCTAATGCTCAAGAACGTTATGGAAATCAATCACAAACTGGATTTGATGGAAAAGAAGTTTGAAGACAAGTATACAGCAGCCGGCCAAGCTGTAACTCTTTTTATGGACGGATTGAAAAAGAACACCGATACTCTCGCAATAGTGAATCAGAATGCTCATGTAGTAGCAAATAACATTCAAAAGTTTGATGCCAATATGGTGACTCTTAACAGCAATCAACAAGCCTTGATTACCGAGTTCTCCAAGACTACAAAGCACATTGATGAGTCACTGCATTCTTATGCAAACTCCATTGCCGTCGAAGCCAAAAAGGGGGAGAAAGAATATACAGCTAAGATGGTCGAGCTTCAAGAAATCATAATCAAAAAATTTGAGCAGTCAAACATATATGTTTATGACAGTTGCTGGTGGATGCTCAAACAAGCATTAGGCGCCAATATCCCTGAAAATCCTGAGGGTAATCCTGCTCCTGAAAATAATACTGCGGCTGATGAAGGAGCAAGTGCTGAAGAAGTTCCGTTAAGTGAAGCTGATGCTCATAGGGCTGCTAGGGCCACCTCCAAGGCAAAACTGATGGCCATGTTTGACCAAGGAGCCCTAGCAAAAGCTAGGGACAAGAAAAAATCTCAAGAAGGGACATCTAAGGAAACGCAAGCTGAAAAGAGAATCAGATTGAAGGAGGATGAAGTAAGGAACGAAAGGTGGAGTCCGGTATCAAAGAGTATTATCTTGGACACGTTCTGGCTACAAGAAAAAGGGGAAATCAATCGGAACGACGTATACAACCAGCATGAGTGGGAGCTGCACAAGACATATGAAGCTAAACGGAACATCTTCTTCAGGACCAACACTGCGGCAGATAAAGCTCCTCCTCCCAAATATTATCCAAAGCCCAAGGAGTACATTGAGAGGCAAAGAAAGAAGTTTCTGGCTCAAAAACACAAGGATGACCTAGCCAAAGAGCAATAGACAGAAATTTATAGCTTGTCATTTCCTCATGAACACATTTATCTTTTCTTATTGTTATATGAACAATCTTGGGAATATATATATATATATATATATATATATATATATATATATATATATATATATATATATATATATATATATATATATGTATATGAATTTATGATTGACTCAAGCTTTGACCTGTTTGCCTCTATTTCCTTGTGCCGTATCTTTAAATTCTATATGATGTATATATTATCTGGATGGTGGTATTCATCTTAGCTAGTAGGATTTTGGCTTCGTCAAATAGGGGGAGATTGTTGGGTAATGTATCCACAATTACCTGGATTTGAGGAAGCCACCTGTCAAGCTAAGATGAATTCACAATGTATTTGATAAAATCTTTCAAGTTGTGCTTGCAGTTATTCCATGCTAAGTGCACACCAATGTCAGGGTGCAGTAGGTCAATATACACGGGTCTGCACGACGTAATCTCTCGTTGAGCAGATCAGTGTGTTGGCCTACGTGTAATCTCTCTATTGGAGTGTACTTATTTTCAAGTACAGGGCTGTGATAATGCAAGAGCAGACAAGGAGCAAGGATGGGTCAAAGAGCAGCTCATGGGTGGAAAGACGAAAAATCGTCTAAGTGTTAATCGATGAGAATCACTAGTGATTCTCGCCGAATCGTCAAGAATCACTGGCCGATTCTCGCCGTCTCTATCCGGCTAAATCAGAGAGTGCAAACAAGACAACATCGACGAGAATCACCTTTGATTCTCGACGAATCGACGAGAATCACCTTTGATTCTCGCCGAATCGACGAGAATCACCTTCGATTCTCGCCGATTTTGACGTGGGCGAAATTCTGAGCTCGCTGGACCGGATCTAACGTTAAGACGCAGTTTTGAACCGGTTTTAGGGTTTCTTCTGATGGGACCCACAACAGTCACAAAGAAGTATTCTACTATATAAATACTCGCGTATTTTTGAACAGTAAAGATGGACAAAAAAATATACAAGAGCCGTCGACGTGACCTAGATTGCGAATTCCGCTCCGTCGTCGCCGTCGCCGCTCGAGCCTGTAGATCGCCGGCTTTGATCGTGGTTGCTTCCAGATCTCCGGCGATAGAAGCTCAGCCAAGCACAGCATCTCACGCGTCTAACCAGAGATCCCTTGTCTCTTGATTCGTTGATCGGGAAAACCTTCCCCTTCCGAATCGATCGAGACGATCGATCCTAGTGTGACCGTTGGAAGACCTTGCTAGCTTTGCTACGAAGATTGAATCTCCAAAGTACAGCAGCCGCACACCGTTGTCGCCGCCGATCCCGAGAACCAAGCCGCTGCCCTTCTTGCCGCCGCCGGTTCCGGGGAGATTCTCTCCAAGTGAGATCTAGGGTTGTGGACTCTTCATTGACCTCAAGAACACGTCATCGAACGAAGAGGGACACCTTAGTCTCCAAACGTTGTTTGTATTTCTTGTACATTCTATTTTCATTTTTGTTGTAACGGAACGTTGGTTCCTAGTTGTAAGGGTTGGGTGCAACCCGTGTTGTGGGAGTGTTGTCTCCTACGTGTGGAAGGGTTCCTTCCGTTAGTGCAAGGATTGGATTTCAATCCTGTTGGTGAAGTGACCGAGTCGTCCCTGGTTGGGAGATAGGTCGAAGGGGGAAAGTGGATGTACCCAAATCGGGGAACCACTATAATTTGCTTGTGTCCCTTCTGTGCTGTGCTGTTTTGTTTTCTTGTGCAGGTACAATTTTAATTCCGCAAAAACGCTGCACGTCACCTATTCCCCCCCCCATAGGTGAAGGTAGTTGACACTTGGTGGACTTTCATGTAGTATTTGTACAGCCTCTGGGCTTTTATATATATATATATATATATATATATATATATATATATATATATATATATATATATATATATATATATATATATATATATATATATGCTAAGACCTTATACTCGTGTAAATATATATGATGATATATCTATTATATGCTGGTTTCCTGTTAATGCTTCTACAAATCTCTGATGTGTTGTGAGTGTTGTGATTCCAGCGAAGCAAGGCGGCCACCAAGTGCATAGATAAGGTGGGGCGTTGACCCTAAAGACCACTGTGTGGACGTCTTGGGAAGTAAGATTCCCTCCAGCCCGACCCGGGTAAAAGTTTGTTGGGGAGGGCTTCTACATTAATTACTTTCCCAAGCCTCATGGCTACTTTTAGAGGCAGAAAGAAAAATCTGAAGTTGTAGATGAAAAGGATAAAACAACTAAGGCTAAGGCTACTGATGATGTAGACAAAAAGGGAAAGAAGATAACTGAGCTAAAAGACAAACCTACTAAGAAATCCAAGGCCAGTGGGATTGTGATAAGGGAACCTAAAACTTGAAAAGTTTCAGGTTTTGCTTATAGGGCTAAGGGATGTGACATTTTGTTTATTGCACAAACATTAATTCCATATATGTTAAATAGAACATCATTTGCTATAATTATGATTTGTCTGACTTATCATTTGTTGAGATCATGATTCATCTAATTTATCATTTACTATAATTATGATTCATCTAATGTATCTTGTGATAATATCTTTTATACATGTAGCATAGTATACATTGTCTTAGGTTTTGACTTCTTCAAATAAGGGGAGATTGTTGGGTCCATTGATCCCAATGTCATGGATTTGAAGAAGGCCTAGAAAATAATATATACACATGTGGTGATCAACTTGTGCTCAAGTTTAATGATTGCAGGATGTACTAGTAATAATGATGGGATAGATAACATAAGTGGTTAAGACAGGTAAACACTTACCTAAGTTGTGGAAAGACAGAAAACTATCTAAGTCCACGGGCGTTGAGTGAAGGTCATTCAATCAACCCCAGATGACTTATAACGCTGAGTGAAGGCTATACAGTCAAATCCATGAAGAAGAAAGCTGAGTAAGTGGCTAAGTACATAGGTATTGAGTGAAGTCAACTCACTCAATGCCATACAACAAAGGCTGTGAGTCAGGCTAATATAGTCAAAGCCTAAAAAGAAATGGACAGAAAAGTGGCTAAGCCCACATGCGTTGAGTGAAGATAATTCATTAAATGCCATAGCTCCATAATCATTGAGTATTATTCAGTTAGTAAACGCCACAGGAAAACTGTGAATATTTACCAAGTCCACAAGCGTTGAGTGAGGCAAGCTAACTCAACGCCATGTGATAATGTGTTGACTAAATCTCAAAGTCAGTGTGGTTTCTTAGACATAGAAATTTGGCTAAGTCCAAATGCATTGAGTGTAGTTCATTCATTCAACGCAAGATAACAAAAGAAAATTTGTTAAGTTATTTGGAGTTAAGTGGAGCTTACTCACTCAATGCCACGGAGCAGAAAAATCTGGCTAAGGAAGAAAGTGTTAAGTGAGGCATGGTCACTCAACGCTCTCAACGCCATGATACAGAAATGGTCCAGACAGAAAGCATTGAGTGAGGCGTGGTCACTCAATGCTTAAGATGCTAAAGAAGCAGAAAAGGTTAAGGTAGAAAGCGTTGATTGAGGCATGCTCACTCAACGCTCTCAACGCCTAAATAACAGAAAGTATGGCTAAGGCACAAGGCATTGAGTGAGGTGTGCTCACTCAACGCTCTCAATGCCAGACATGCAGAAAAGGCTACAGAAATGGTTAAGGAAAAAATCATTGAGTGAGGCATGCTAACAAAACGCTGTCAACGCCTAGATAGACAGAATTGTCTAAGTACTTTGGTGTTGAGTGAAGCTCATTCACTCAACGCCTATTCTACTGATGCTTAATTTTTGTCTAAGTCTTCAGGTGCTGATGTCAGCAAGTCAAAAAGTCAAACTTATTCAAATTGTTAGCGGAAAAGCTACTGTACATGACAAAAGGCGTCGCAGACCTACTGTATGACAGTTAGGCGTTAAAGCAAGTATGAAGCTGACATTAAATGTGTGGGGCCCACTACTCAAAGAGCCATTGAGACATAAATGATCAAAGGAAAAGCCTTTATAGAGGAAGATAACTCTTGGAGTAGAGCTGTTGAGAAAGTTATTCTTCATCGCCATTGTTGCTGTGAAGAGAAGAACAGAGAGCAAAAAGACTGGAGGTCTAAAGGCTTAAAAAGTTATTTGTTAGTCTTCATCCACGACTACAGCAAGATCAAAGAAAATCTCTGAAGAAAGTTAGATGGTGGCATTTTCCATCTACACCTGCAGATTTTATACAGATCCAGAGGCATAACACTAAAAAACATCTATTAGTGTCTGTGGAGAAGAAGTTAGGGCAGAACTTCCTCAGCCCAGATAATAAAGAAGAAGCATAAATCTTTCTGCCAGTTACTTCTAACACAAGATGTTATTCTTGTTGCTATGAAGAAGTTAAGTTGAGAATTCTTCAGCTCAGGCAGAAGCAAGCTTTGCTGCAGTTACTTCATAGATCCAACAGGAAAAATGCCTAGTTCTGTGAAGAAGAAGCAGGACTGAGTGTATCTCAGTTCAGGTAAAGTAAGACTCAGGAAAAACATTCCTGGAGTCAAGCTTGGGCTATGTCTATCTCAGTCAAGATAGATTGGCACAGAGAAATTTCTCTTCTGTCCAATCAAAAACCTCACCAACTCACTTCCATAATGTGGGATCATTTTGGATCTGAGTGGTAGGAGCAAGTTTGCTCTGAGGTAGGATTCTTTTAAAGAATCTGAGTTGTAGGACTTGGCCTCAAGTCTAAGGTCGGTGGTCAATTGATCACTGAGCTATAGGAGAGGAATACTCTATCATTGTAGGATCCCTAGTGGATCTGAGTAGGGTTGTACTCCCAGCCTGAGTGTAGGGTCTTTGTCCTGAGGTAGGTGATCTGCTGATCACTGAGTTGTAGGCCCTTGTGGCTTAGTTTTAGGTCTTGAAGAAGACTAAGAGATCCTGAGGGATCTGAGGTGTAAGCTATTTGGAGCATTATTTTGGAGAAGTGCCTTAACTAACAGTAAGTTGACAAGGTGGGGGGAGAGTGGATATACCCAATGATTGAGGAACCACTATAAATCTGTGTGTACTTTGTTGTGTTGTTTTTATTTGTGCAGGTGGCATGTCTTGAAAGCAGAACATAATTAATCAATAAAGCATCTAACTAAAAAAATAAAAAGATAGTCACTAAGAACTAAGAAACCTATTCACCCCCCCCCTCTAGGTGATTTAGCAATCCTTGAAATCCAAGACTTTCAAGCATCAAGGAAACTCATCACAGGAAATCCGACGATGGAATAAACCAGCGCGTCGATTTGAGGCAAGGGGCAGCAATCCTTCGTGCAGGCTTTATTCAACATAGAAAAGTTGATACATAACCTCCAGCCCCCTCCGAGCTTTTTTTACCATTACAACATTGGATACTAAGCCTAGATACTGGATCTCTGGGACAAACCCTACCTCCAGCAGCTTTTCCACCTTTTCCCTGATCGAACCGGCTAGCACGGTGACACTCTTCCTTTGCTTTTAACGGACGGGAGCCACTGCGGGATCCAGGTTGAGATGATGGCAGGAAACATCAGCATTGATCCCTGGCATTTCCGCAGCACTCCAAGAAAAGACAACAACTTTCTCCTGCAGGCAAGCGACCATCTCGATCTTTCCTTCCATCAGCAAGGATCCTGCAACCTTCAACAAACCCGGCTCCCCCTTTCGGGAGATCACCTCCAGTTCCTCCAATTCCTCAGCAGCATGTAAACCTTCTTCTTTCTCTAACATCTTCTTTAACCTCTCTGCATCCTCCATCCAGCTGATGGTATTAATGGAATTCAATTAGCACTCCCTGGAAGCTCTTGGATCACCTCTGGTCATCACTTGGACAACTCCCCGACAGTACTTCAGGCATTGATTATATGACGATGGAACCGCCTTGAAGTTGTTGGTGAGGGGATGCCCAAAGATGGCACTATAGTAGCTCGACGCGTCGACAATGACAAAGCGTCATCAGATTGAAGTTCCGCCCAGGGTGACCAGAATGTCCACCCCTCCTTCCACGTCTTTCTTCTCTCCTGAGAAGCCAAAGAGGGGTCCGTCCGCAGCTTGGACTCTAGAAGGTCCCACCTGAGGCCCGACTAAGGTTCTCTTGAATATCACATTCACCGAACTCCCGTTGTCCATAAGGATTCAGTCGACGGTGAAGTCCTCGATGGCAGCTTGGATTCCTAAGGCATCATGGAAGTGGTTCTCATTCCCTAGCATGTCCTCCTCGGAGAAGGTAATCTCATCTAACGGTAACAGAACTTGAGAGGTCGAGGCGACGCTCTGAGAGGCGGCGCTCTTCCAATGGATCTGATGGAGACTCCCCTTGCGGGAAGCTCTGAGCCCAAATCATTCGTTGATCACACTGACCTGCCCATCTCCTGGTTCGTGGACCAACTCTCCGCGGCCTTCCAGATCGACCCGATCCTCATTCCTCCTCCTCACTGGAGCTTGGAATGACACCTGTCCCACCGGGGCCTCCAGCCTCTACTGCTCCCTCTCTGCCACTCCGGCCTCCAACCTCTTCCTTGCTTCCCAGAACTCCGAGCAGGCCAACGTCTTATGCCCCTCTACTCGATGAATATCGCAGTAGAGGGGAATCTCTAGCTCCTAACGCATCGCCCGCTGCTCTCTCTAGCGACGCATGTTGCCCTGACGGGCAATGAACATCGCTTATCTTCTTCCTCCTCCCCGACCTTCCTCCTGCTGGTTGTCATTTATCCTCTCCCCTTGCTGGGGCTGCGGCCTAGCTGTCGGTCTCCACTGAGGCCGATTCGCTGGATATCGGAATCGCCTCTCTTCTACTCTTCTCTCTCGAGCCTCCACGGGCCTCCTCTCTTCCTATCTTTGAGGCCTATCCTGCCTCCTTCACTGTTCTGCCCACCTGGGCTCTTGCCTCCTCTACTGATCTCTCTTTGACTCTCTTCTCCTTGGCTCCTCCCTTCTCAGTTCCTCCCTTCTCCTCTCGACCTGCCTCTCTGATAGCCTTCCACCTCTTTCCTCAGAAGGTCTTCCTCTCCCTCCCCCAATGGCTAATCCCAATCCAGTCATGCCAATAAGTCCTTATTCTTCTCCTCTCCCTGGACGAACGTATTCTCCCTCTCCACCATCTCCTCAAAGGACCTCGGAGGTTTGGATCCTATCTCCATGTTGAAGAGACACTTCTTCAGGCTAAACTTTAGGGCTACCATCAGGGTGAAGTTGTCTACCTCATCTACCTCCAAGATCTCTTCCTAGAAGCGGTCAATGTAATGGCCTAAGCTCTCGTGCTGTCCCTGGTTAATTTGTAAGCGAGTCATTGCCTCCTTCTTCCTCTTCTTAGATGTCGCAACCTCGCCATGAGGCCCCGACGTAAATCAGTGAAGCAATAAATAGAACCGGTTGGCAACTAGTGTAATCAATCCCTTGCGTTTCCCTTGAAGGTGATGGAGAAGAATATAAACTTGAAGGCATCAGACTTATTGCAGATCGACACCACGTTCTCAAACCATTGGAGATGCCTGACCGGGTCATCTCTGTCGTAGTAGTAAGTGATGACGGGCTCTCTGAACCCCTCAGGAACTGGGGCCGCAAGGATCTCATCGGAGAAGGGGTTGCTCCCTCCCTAGAGATGATGAGTTTCATCCTCAGTAGAATCATCATACTCGCTCCATTGGTAAGTATCGTGGTACCTTGCCGGCGACTCTGGATCTCAGAATCTAATCCCCTGGTTACCTGTTAGATAATGTCGCGACTGCATTGGTCGCTCCTCTCTCGCCCAAGAGGGCTCCTTCCCAGCTCGCCTCAGCGGCTCTTCCTCATCCGACGGTGTCACGCGACGGGGAGATGTCATCGTGACATCGGAGCGATGAGAAAACCCGACGAGGATGTCTCGATCCTCTTTGCGAAGTCTTAAGAAGTTGTTACGGTTACGAACTTGCTACCTCGCGTGGGATTACCAGCCCCCTTCGAGTTATCGAACAACTCTACATGCTCGCCACCATTTGCCATCTCGCTAAACCACGAAAATTTCCTCCTCAACTGCGATCCACGCTCACCGCACCAAGTGTTGAAGCCAGGGAAATTCCCCACTCCAAAAATCGGATCAAGGCAGCCTAAGAATACTTGCTCCACAGCAAGGCTAAACGGTTAAGGAGATTAGGATGAAGAAGACGTTGACAAACAGGACCCCAGATGCTTCGGTAGGAAGGTCCCGCCACGTACCCGGATGCTTGGAAGAAGCAACCCCTCCACAACCAGAATAGGCCGAGCAAGGTACGAGAGAGACTAGATGGTAACTAAGTCACGTGGTCGCGACCTAGTCTTTAAGGAAAAGGAATGCAAAGGCTCAGCTGATATCCAAGAAGTAGAGCTCACGAGATCCTTGTAGGGGATTTCCAGTGTCTCTCCTCGTACCCCTTGAGTCCTATTTATAGGGAAGTCCTAGGGGAGGGGGAGGGTTTATTTATACCCCCACCCCTCGGCGACCAGGCGACTTCCTGGAGGAACTCGAACGGCTAGGCGAGTAGCTCGTCTAGTCGCCTACCTGGCGAGTATGCGAGGGGAGCTCTCTATACTCGCCCATGCTTTCTACTGCGTGGCACGTTGACTCTGACCTCCGTCTTGACTTGCTGACTTTGACCTTTACTGACCTGGCACTGGTGGGACCCCTCCTCGCCGAATATGTGTTGTACATCTGGGTTTCACCCAAGGTACCCTAAAGCGTATGCTTCTAACACATCATCAATCAGGTACTTCCAATTTCCCCATCGGCATTCAAGCTGCAAACACAAGGGTACTTTTAATTTCCCCGTCGGCGTACAAGTCGCTACACGGAATGTTTGCCTAGGCCCCACCCTCTCATGGGTCTCAAACACGGGCTTCCCTGCAAGCTCTGACTTCTCACGTCAGGATTCCGTCTCACACAAAAATTGATTCTAAGAACCCTTGCTGGACCCCACCCGCTCATGGGCTTCATCACTCGGGCTTGTCCTATGCTTGGTGTTCTTGTCAGTTTCACAAAAGGGGAATAGTTTTGTCGGGACACTCTCCACACATGACTTGCACATCACGGGCTAGCCAGCCGGCCACAGAGACAAAGCCACGCCTTAGCACATCACAATCCCAAGCCTTTCTCGCCCTAATCCACCATTCGTACTGTACCGTCCCCGCACCCCAGCATGTAATATAATTTCCACCCGGTCTGGTTCTATTTACACGTACTCACATGAAAGAGGGGGGAAACAACATCACAAACGACATCTTGCCGCTAACGGATTTCTAACAAAATCCTCAAGGCTCGCTATGAAACATCATCGAGTCAGACTAACGGTCGCGACTATAGCTTCACCCACAATGCCTAATCCACTAACGGAGCGAATTTCTAGTACAATATCTTGCAGGGGACAGACAAAATCGACTCGATGGCTACTCTTGAACCATGACAACCCGAATCCCTCTCATTTGAGAGATCCGGTGCCTAGAATGCTTGAAAGAAAGCAAAAAAAGAATGGATGTCATGCACGCATCCTAAAGACGGA
This sequence comes from Platanthera guangdongensis, assembly GCA_039583875.1. Lineage (NCBI taxonomy): Eukaryota > Viridiplantae > Streptophyta > Magnoliopsida > Asparagales > Orchidaceae > Platanthera > Platanthera guangdongensis. Next base: position 93,985,988 of record CM077154.1, on the reverse strand, counting down.
GAGGAGAAGTGTTGTTACCTTACTACTCCTATTCCTTTCCATGGGATCCTTGATTTTCATGGATGAAAACATGCACCTTCAAGTCCTCTCCACTGATCTGGCCTCGAATCAACGATCGAAGACCCGAAGCTTCGTCAATGGCGGTGGAAGACATTCTCCTTCCTCCGCCAAACTCTATCTCTCAAAACCTAACTCTCACTCCAAATGACTAGAATGAGGGAGGACAATCATTCAACCCTACTTAATCCCCTTGGATGGAGTATCCTGGGTCATAGGATAAAATCCTAAGAGAAATTGGAGAGCTCGGACAAAAAAATAAGGTTGCGCAAACGCCAGCGGTAGAACTATCGCCACACGATAGCTCTCTCAATACTTTTCACTCAACTCCTTGAGCTACCGTCAAGCGGTACCAAGCAAACTCTGCGTGCTAGCACTTAACGCTCTTAACGCCTAGCCACTCAATGCTCTCAACACTTAGCTACCGTCAGGCAATAACTACTATCGTCGGGCGTTAGCTTCTAGAGGCTTAGTTCTGGAAAAACTGGGGTGTTACAACTCCTCCCCCCTTAGAAGAATTTCGTCCTCGAAATTAAGCATGCACACAAACAAAAGCATACCTGAAGTAAAAAGTTCTCGAAAGTCCTCCTGCATTTCCTGTTCATGCTCCCAAGAGAACTCGTCTCGCCCGCAGTTGTCCCAATGCACCTTTATGAGTTTGACCACTTTAATCCGCAACTGCCGATCTTCTGAATCTTCTAAGCCAACCGGACTTACTTTCGTCCCCAAGTACTCTTGTACAGGCACCGCCGCTGACTTGATCACAATACTTGCCTCCATCATGGCCTTCCTTAAGACGGAGACGTGGAATACATTTTGTAATCCACTCTGCTCTGCAGATAACGCTAACAGGTAAGCTGCTTCTCCGATACATTCCACGACCTCGAACGACCCCAAAAATCCCGGACTCAAACTCTTGAGTGGGCGAATCCGCGAAACTCCTTTGAATGGCTTAATATTTAGGTACACCCAGTCGCCTACCGCGAACTCCACGTTCCTATGGCGAGCATTAAAATACTTCACTTGCCGATACTTTCCAACCTTCATGTGCTCCTAAATTGTTCGCACCAACTCGTAAGCATCAATCACCGCCTCTTTTCCCAAAAGTTTGGTGTATCCCTCCTCCGTCCATGACATCGTTTTCAACATCGCCTTCCATACAAAGCCTCGTATGGCACCATCTTTATACTTTCATGGAAACTATTGTTATAGGCAATCTCCATCATGAAGAGGTGATCTTCCCACTTCTTACCAAAGTCAAGAGTACACATCCTCAGCATATCCTTCATTGTATGATTTGTTCTTTCTGTTTGTCCATCGGTTTGAGGATGGAACGTCGTACTGAACCTAAGATTCGTGCCCAGACTCTTCTGTACCAACCTCTAGTCTTTGGACGTGAACAGTCCATCGCGATCACTAACAATACTCTTAGGATGTAACGCCCCTGATATTTTAATGTTTAATTTAATTCTTTTATTAACTTAATTTTGACGTCATGGCATTACGTTGACGCGTGTTTTTGTGGGTGCCATTGTTAGAGCGTGGTTTTGCTCAGAAAGTTTTCAGTTGGGCTAGTATCTAGCTTGTTTGTGGAATTCTTTTGCGAGTCGAGTCTGTTTTGGTGACTCGGTGGAGCGTTTTTGGGATGTTTGGTGTATATGCTTCGGGGAGTGTTTACCTGAGTTTGGTCTATCGGATCCTAATTCCGATTTCGTCGTTGGATTCGTAGCATCGACATTTAGCTACGGTGCGATTTTCATTGAAATTCGTGTTGGTGCAAATTTTAAGTCGTTTGGATGATTATTTAATAATAAATTACTATTATTATGCTCATATTTATAAGTATAAATAACCTTGTGAATAGACAAACCCTATTCATCATCTTTTTCCTGAAATCGTCACCTGTTTGCGAAAGAGAGAAAGAGGCGGTCTTTGGAGAGCCTTCGACCACCGATTTTAGGTGCTTCGGTGCACGAAATTGTCGTCTGAGAGTAGATCCGGATAGCTCTCACTGAGATCTACATTTTTGTGGTAAGTTTTCTCATTTTGTGAAATTTTGAGTGTTAGGAATTTCATTTTGACCTTCCTTCATCTCGAAAAGTTTCAGATATTTCTACTTAGGATTTTTTGCGCCAGATCTGCAAAAAAGGAGTGCTGGTATCGTCGGGTTCGGCAAGGTTGAGGCAAGTGGCGGTTTCCCCCCTTGCTTATTCTTTGTTTCCTATTATCTTGCTTCTTTAACTGTATGGAAATTTAGATTAGGGTAGGGTTTCCCCCTTGTCGTGTTGTTGTAGAGCCTTTCTCCTGTGTTTCGGCTCTTGTTTTGTCTACCCGTACCTTTCCTTATTTTTTCTTGAATTTATTCTGGGTTTGAGCATGAGTATTGTCAAAAGTTAGGAGCTGATTAACCTCTGTTTTGGTGGTATAGTGTGTATGGCAGCCTTTCTAAGGTTAAGCGTTGAGTGTGGCCTTGTCGCAGGAATCCAAAATTCTAACTAAGTTAAAAAGCGTTGAGTGAGTGGTATTCACTCAACATGATATTGTGTGAGCTGAATACACTCAACTTCATCCTTTAAAAATTTTGTCTAAGTTAAAAAGCATTGAGTGAGTGGTATACACTCAACACGACATTGAGTGAGCTGAATACACTCAAGTCCATCCTTTAAAAATTTTGTCTAAGTTAAAAAGTGTTGAGTGAGTGGTATACACTCAACACGGCGTTGAGTGAGCTGAATACACTCAACTCCATCCTTTAAAATTTGATCTAAGTTATAAAGAGTTGAGTGAGGGGTATACACTCAATGTGACGTTGAGTGAAGCTAGTTTTGCTGAGTACTCTAGTTGGCGTCGAGTGTGTTGACTGCACTCAACGTGGCGTCGAGTGTACACGACGTTTTTTTCCTGTAAACTTGGGAAATTTCACCAATTCGACGTATTTCTCTAATAGCCTAGTTTTGATAAGTTAGAATCATTGAGTTTCTGTTGAATCCGTCAAATTTGAGTTTTATGGGTGTTTGGATATAAGGTTTGGTTTGGTTGGCTTGTTTTCATGGACCATTGCACCCGGGTATGTTTTTGGTCTGTTTTTGGACTGCTGGGTTGTGTTGGACAAGATGGCCACCACCGCAGTGTCGTTTTGAGACGTTTGGGTCTGTTAGATCTATTTGGACAGTTTGGTTCCGACTCAGATCCGATTGTTTTACTGGTGTTAATGATTCACGTGTTAGTGAGATTTTAATCTCATTTCTCCTTCTTGTGGCTTAGACTCATGCCATTTCCGCATATTCTAGCAAATGTTCTCGGAGCATGACTCCGTTCGCACTTGGTTAAAATTTCTTTACCTTTGAGTTTTATAAGTTAACTCTTTCTGTATTGACTTCTAGTTAGTTTGTTATGTTTTGACAACTATTCTGGTATGGATTGGTAATCTTATTACTCCTTTTGTTTACTGACAAGATTATTTGCCACTTGTTTATTTTCTTGCTGAGGTATTCTTTTCTTATGAATGTCTCAGGTTCAGAGCAGTAGCCGGCTGTGCGACTAGAGTTGGTGGTTGCTGGTGTTCTTCTATCGCAGTAGCTTTTCCTCACTGTTTGAAAGGTTGTTTGATGCTTTCTCCTTTTTAGTTCAGATATACATATTTTTTTAGTGGGTTCATGTCAGGTTGTTGATGTCTACTGGAATTTATTGAATGTTTAATACTTGCTACCTACTGAGCCTTGTCCTTCATGGATTGTTTGTTTCCTTGCTCTCTGGGAAGTTTTTATGCTAGGTTGCATATTAGATATTTTAAACTATAAAGTGTCATTTCTATTACCATATTCATGTCATCTTTTACAGCTAACATCATAATATTTTAACCAACATACAGACTATTTCTATACTTATGCTAAATCTTGAGTCATGCATTACATGAGTTGTCCAGTTGGGATGTTTATGATTATGTAAGATGTTAAGCAATCTAAATAAAGTACTTTTCCACAGCATAAGCTATACTTTCACTTGTGGACTAGTTGATCCACTGAGCCGAGGGACACGGCTAATCAATTAAGCCTAAACTGGTTTTCTTGTCAATAAACTCATGAATTTCATATAAATTGTAGAGTTTGGTGTCTTGCCTGAGCGTCTATAGTTATCCCCTGCATGGCGTGACATTACAACACGTATTTTCCCTTACTTTGATATAACTTTTAATGCGGGGAAAATGCGGTTGTGACAGTTGGTATCAGAGATATGGGTTGTTGGACAATTGGTCGAGCAACCATCTCTAGTTTGTGTTAGTCGTCTAGTTACATTTCATACACACACCGATGTGTCATCAATACGTCTTGGCTGAAACATGATAAGAAGTATACATGACATATTATGTAGTATGGGATGCATAATATGTGTTTGTATATGAATCCATCATATGCGACAACATGTGACAGTTATGTAGTATGAGATGCATAACCATCATCACATGGGTGCCCATTAACACATTTTAATTTCTCGTTACATGCGATATTATGTAATATGGGATGCATAATATTTCATGTGTACGCCATTCATAACATGCATTAAGGCCTTTTATAGAACACATAACACAACATGCACAGCATAACATAGCATTAGCACACATGTCAAGCTAAAGGTTTACATAATGAAATATGTACACACATGTTTTTAAAGTAAAAGGAATAAAAATTCATGCATTCATGGTTTATGCACATGAGTCAATAGGGTGACGGTATATCATCTTAAGTTGAGCATGACATCATTATTGAAAATCCTAGAGCAAGTTTGCAGTATGAGCAAGTATTGAAGCATGTATTGTCTGAACTAAGTTGTTTGGTTCTAGCGGTTAAGCTAGGTTTTGATTAGTTGTTTGTTGTTCTATTAGAATGGCGCCTAAGCGTGTGGTGACTAGGTCCACTCCCCAGTCATAGGGCGAGTCTTCAGGTGCGCAGAGTGATGCAGTGATCAAAATTCTGCAGTAGAGTAATGAGACTTTGTCTAGGTAGATGGTGGAGATTCAATCGCAGATCCAAGCATTGTTATTGGTTGTGTCAGGACATCTGCCGGGAGTACAGGACCCTGCGGTGGGTCTGGCTATTCCTGTTTCTATTGGGTACATTGGTATAAATGTACCTGATTTGAAGAAGCCTCACCCAACTCAATGATATACATCAAAAATGTATTTGATGTGTTTTGAGTTTACTTGTGCAGGTTAAGTATTTGCAGGAAAGATGGAAAAATTTCTAAGTCCATGTGTCGACACCCAGAGGGAAAGTGTCGACACTTAAGAAGACTTGTGTCGACACCCAGGCAAGCAGTGTCGACACTTGGAGTCATTGTGTCGACACCTGGGATGCAGAGTCGACACTAGACAGAAAGTGTCGACACAAGGAGCTGTGTCGACACTCAGTGAAGAAGAGTGCAGTGAAGCAGTGTCGACACATAGCAGTTGTGTCGACACCCAGTGAATCTGTGTCTACATCAGAAAGTGTCGACGCTTGGAGGCTGTGTCGACACTCAGCAAAAGTCAGCTGAGACTAAGTATAAGTGTCGACACCCAGATCAATGTGTCGACACACAGCTGAAGAGTCAACACTTGAAGAAAGTGTCGACACAAGGAAGAATGTGTCGACACTCAGCTGAAGACTCAACACTTAAAGAAAGTGTCGACACAAGGAGCTGTGTCGACACTTACCAAAGAACAACAAAGTTCAACAAAATATTCTAAGTACAAGTGTCGACACCAAGGGGATGTGTCGACACTCAGCTAAAGTCTCAACAGAAGAAGAATGTGTCGACACAAGGAGCTGTGTCGACACTCAATCAGTATAAACACTGAAGACATGTGTCGACACCAAGAAGCAGTGTCGACACTTAACAGATTCAACACATGAAGATGTGTCGACACAAAGGTATTGTGTCGACACTTAGAAGAATTCAGCAAAATACTGAAGTACAAGGACTTGTGTCGACACACATTATCAGTGTCGACACATGAAGAAGAAGTAGTGTCGAGATATAAAATCTACAACACAAGAAGTTGTGTCGACACCTTGTAGACTAGTGTCGATACTTAGACAACTTGTGTCGACACTTGGTCTATAAGTGTCGACACTTAAAGACAGAAAGTCTCGACACTTTTAGACAGTTACAGAATTTTCAAGAACTGACTGGATGACTTGACAGCTGCCATTCCAGCCGGTCTACAGCACCTGTCAGAGTTGTTAGAAATCAGTTAAGAACCGGACCTGCCGGTTACCATGAAGAAGGCCTATAAATAGGCTTATACAGTCTATAGAAACTGTTGTTGAAGTTGTTGATTAAACACAAGTACAAGTGATCAATATACAAAGAAGATCTAGCTATTCCTTGAAGAATCAAGTGCAGATCTAAGAAGTTGGAGAGAGAGAGCTCCATCCAAGAAATCAGTTGTTGGAACCAGACTGAGAAGAAGGGTTCAGATTTATTCTGAATCCTAAGTAGCAGAGATCAAGGATCAACTGCAGAAGAGGTCAATCTTATTGAGTTCTACATTCAAGAAGCTTTGAAGAAAGCCAAGTCAGATTGATTTCAGCTGAGTTCTTCCAAGAACTCATCAAGAAACTCATAACACTCCTCTCTTGTCTCTGAGTTGCTGAGTTAACATTATTGTATTCATATTTTTCTTGTAGGATCCTTTGGATCTGAGTCTTGTAAGCCTGTAATTATAAAGGCTGAGTGTAGGAGATCTAAATCTCTGAGTGTAGGCCTTGGTGGCTGAGTGTAGGCCTTGGTGGCTGAGTGTAGGCCTTGGTGGCTGAGTGTAGGCCTTTGTGGCTGAGTGTAGGCTTTGTGAAGAAGCTGAGTTGTAGGGCCTTGGGCCTGAGGTGTAGGAACCTGTTTTAGGTTCTGAGATAGTGGAGAAGTTGGGCCGAATCTAGTACACTGCTAGATAGGCGAAGGGGGAAAGTGGATGTACCCAAATCTTGGGGAACCACTATAAAACTGTGTGTCTACTGTGTGTTGTGATTTGCTGTGATTGCTGTGTGATTGCTGTGATAAAGTAGCTAGAAATTTGAGTTAGATTCTGTATTCTGCCATAAAAATTAAAAAGATTCAAGTCACCTATTCACCCCCCCTCTAGGTGTTTAGGTACAATATCTTTCAAGTGGTATTAGAGGAAGGTTACTCAAAAGAGGACATAACTGTCTGAGTAGATCCTATTGGCAGATTCAGTTTAAGTCAATTATAGAATCAAGAAAATCAAGAACCATGGGTTCCACTGAGAATCACAAGGAATTGGGATCCATGAAGTTACCCATATGTAGAAAAGAGATATTTAGGATATGGAAGGAAAGGGTGAGACTTTTTATGGAAGCCTCAGACCCTAGGATTTATATCACAGTAAAGGAGGGGCCATATGTTCCCATGAAGGTGTCAGTCTTAGATGCTAATCAAAGGACACCTAAAGATTTCTCTGAGATGACAAAGGATGAAATTGTTCTAGCCACTATGGATAAGAGGGCTCAAAACATCATAGTGAGTGCCATAGATGATGCAACTTTTCAGAATCTGATACACTGTAAGACAGCTAAAGAAATGTGGGATACTCTTATTTTGTATATGGAGGGTTCTGAAGAAGTAAGGCAAGACAGAAAATCCTTGCTAAATCAAGAATATGAAAGTTTTAGACAAGGTAAGACTGATAGCATAACTGAATGCTATAATAAGTTCTACAGGATTGTGAATGAACTTATGTCCTATGGTAGAGAGTTCAGTAATTATGAACTCAATGATAAGTTTCTAAGGTCCCTAACAAAATATTGGGACACCAAGATCTGTGCCATTAGGGAAATGCCAAAGTTGGCTGAAATTCCTCCACCAACACTGTTTGGCAAACTGCTGTCCTATGAAATGCAGTTAATGGTGAGGAGAGAAGAGGAGAAATCAACAAGAAGTGAACACAAAGAAAGAACAGTTGCCTTCAAATCAGAAGCCCCCAGAAAGTATAGGAGTAAGTCACCAACTCCTCCTCCTAAAGTTGCTGAAACAGAATCAGATGATTCAGAAAGCAGAAAATCTGAAAGCAGTGAAAGTGATGAGGACTTTGCTGCCTTCACAAGACATTTTCAGAAATTCTTGAAGAAGAAAAAGTGGAGGACAAGGCCTTCAACTTCACAGGGAAAAGAAGACTATTATCAGAACAAAAAGTCTTCAAAGAAGGACACGAAAAAGACTAAGTCTAGCAAGGCTACTCTTTCAAAAATAGTATGCTATTGCTGTAATAGACAAGGTCATGTTGTTGCTGATTGTCCTGAGAAAAAGAAGGAGTCTAGTGACAATAAGAGGACTCAATACAAGGGCAAGAAGGAAAAGTCACTTGTTGCCAAGAAGGACAAGAGCCTGTCAGATATTTCTTCATCAGAAACTGAGTCAGATGCTGAGGCATATATAGGACTGTTTGCTAAGGAAGAAGAAGAAGAGTTCATGCAGATTATGAACTCTATATATGAACAAGAAGACAGTCAGTGCCAAGGACTAATGGCATTGACAGCAGGTGACAAATTCCTGGAGCAGCCAGGACCTAGTAAGGTACAAAGTTCAACTTTCAGTTCAATTTCTTGTGCCAGTACAGAATCAGATTCATCATCATCTAATGATGAGAGTGCATGTGAGTCTGAAGAAGACATTCATCAGTTGATAGATGAATATAAAGTTCTGTTGCAAGCTTATAAGAAGAGCAAGTCCCTAGCCAAAAGTCAGGCAAAGGAAATTGCTAATCTCAAAGCTGCTGCAACTGATTTTGAGAAGATGTTTGATCAAAAACTTAATGAGATAGCCAGACTGAAGCACATAACAGTGATTCAGATGGGGACTATAATATATAAGAATGATCAAATCAAAAGTCTGGAGATTAATCTTCAGAAGGAGAAAGACTTAGTTGCTAGGTTTTCTAAACCTAAGTCAGTTCTACCTTTAATTGATGAATTTGTTCATCACAAAGGAAAAGCTGGACTAGGTTTTACTAAACCTGCAAGGACTGTTCAGTCCAAGTCCAAGTCTAAAGGCAAAGCCCCAACTCTCAACAAGTCTGCTGTAGATAAAATAGCAAAGACAGTACCTAAGCAAAGGTACAATAAGTTTGAGTGTTGGTGCTGTGGCAAGGTGGGCCACTTTGCAATGGACTGTTGGCACAATGCTAGTGCCAAAGTGAGTAGCAAACTGCCTGTTGGAAAGCCTGCAGGTAGCTTTGTTAGGATGCAAACTAACCAGTACCAAGGACCCAAGAATTCTTTGGGTTCTAAGGTTCACTAATCTGTTTTGCAGGTGAGTCCAAGTGGCCATGCCCCAATATGGTACTTGGACAGTGGATGTTCCAGACATATGACTGGAACTAGGGGATTACTAAGGGACTACACTCCAATCAAAGATGGTCCAAAAGTCACCTTTGGTGGTTCTGAAAAAGGAATCATCAAAGGGTTTGGTAACATTTCTAGTAACTTAGTTACCATTACTCAAGTGGCTTATGTTAAAGGTTTGAAACATAACCTAATTAGTATAAGTCAATTAAGTGATGTAGGATATGACATCTCATTTGTTAAAGATGGTTGTCATATCAAGAGGTCAAATGATCAAGAGATCATTTTGACAGGTTATAGAAAGAGGAATGTCTACTACCTAGACATTATGTGTGAGACCAATGGTTCTCAAGTGTGTCTTGTAGCTGATGAGACAGTCTCTCATTGTGTCAAATGGCACAAGAGGCTAGCCCATCTAAATTACAAGACTATTGGCAAACTCTTTAGCAAAGAGTTAGTGAGGAATGGTCCTCAAGTTAAGTGTATTAAAGATGGTATTTGCTCAGCTTGTCAAAAGGGCAAGCAGACTAGATCCATCTTTAGAAGCATTGAAAACAAAGATGCTGTGAGGTGTTTATACCTTTTGCATATGGATCTCTTTGGTCCAATGCCAGTTCACAGCCTAGGAAGGAAGTTCTATACCTTTGTAGTTGTAGATGACTACTCAAGGTTTTCTTGGGTGTTCTTTCTTAGACAGAAATCTGAAACACCTAGTGTCTTCTATAGCTTTGTCAAACAGATTCAGAATGAACTAGACAGTATAGTGGTCAAGATTAGAAGTGACCATGGTACTGAATTTCAGTCTGATAGCATGACAAAACTATGTGAAGAATTTGGGATATTTCAAGAGTTTTCTTCACCAAGAACACCTCAGCAAAATGGCATTGCTGAGAGGAAGAATAGAACCTTGATTGAGGCTGGTAGGACCCTGTTAAGTGATACATCACTACCAGAATATTTCTGGGCTGAAGCAGTTAATACTGCATGCCATGTTATTAATAGGGCTACCATTACTAAAAGCCTCAACAAGACCCCCTATGAGGTTGTGAGAGGCAGGAAACCAAACCTGTCCTATTTCAGGATATTTGGTTGTAAGTGCTTCATACTTAACAATGGAAAGTCTTACTTGACTAAGTTTGCTGTCAAGTCCCAAGAGGGAATTTTTGTTGGGTACAGCAACAACAGTAAGGCTTATAGAGTCTACAACTTGTCTACTCAAGTTGTAGAGGAATCTGTACTTGTAGTATTTGATGAAACTAGGCTTATTAACAATGAGTTGTCTAGTAGTGTGTGCAGCCCCACAGGTATAACAAAGAAGATGGACAAGCTCACTATAGAAGAAGAACCTACTGCAAGACAGCAAGTAGAAGACAGTGGCTGTTGTCCAGGGGGAGTACTACATGTACCAAATGCAGAACAAGTACAAGGAGTACAGCAAGATGATGAAGTTGAAGAGGTTCAACCTGAAGTAAGGATGCCTCCAGCCAATAGGAATCTTAGAGATCATCCAGCAGAACAAATCATTGGTGATCTAAGACAAGGGGTACAAACAAGGAGCAGAAATCTGAATGCAGCAATCTACTCCAGTTTCCTATCCTAAGTTGAACCAAAGAAGTTTGAAGAAGCCATCCTAGACCCTCACTGGATTGAGGCAATGCAAGAAGAATTGAATCAGTTCAAGAGGTGCAAGGTCTGGGAACTTGTTCCTAAACATAAAGACCACAATATAATTGGAACAAAGTGGATCTATAGGAACAAGATGGATGAACAAGGAGTCATCATTAAGAACAAAGCAAGATTGGTTGCTAAAGGATATAGGCAGGAAGAAGGTATTGACTTTGATCAAACCTTTGCTCCAGTAACCAGACTGGAAGCCATAAGGATGTTCCTGGCCTATGCAACCTTTCAAGGATTTAAAGTTTACCAAATGGATGTCAAGTCAGCATTTTTGAATGGTAATCTTAAAGAGGAAGTCTATGTGGAACAGCCATCAGGTTTTGTTGATTCAACTCTACCTAATCATGTTTATAGACTTAGGAAAGCTTTATACGGGTTAAAGCAAGCCCCTAGGGCTTGGTATGAAACCCTGTCTAGTTTCCTCATTGAGAATAAGTTCACAAGGGGGAAAATAGACAAGACTCTATTCCTTAGGGAATCTAGAGGCAAAGTAATACTAGTCCAAATATATGTAGATGACATTATATTTGGGTCTACTGAAAGTAGCCTTTGCAAAAAGTTTGCAAACCTTATGCAAGGTCAATTTGAGATGAGTAGTATGGGAGAGCTTAAGTTCTTCTTGGGTCTCCAAGTAAGACAGACTGAGAATGGTTTATCCATATGCCAGTCTAAGTTCACCTTAGAACTCATAAGGAAGTCTGGTATTGATTCATCCAGTACCATGAAGACTCCTATGGGGTCAAGTATGTCTCTTAGCAAGGATGATGCAGGGAAACCTGTAGATGAAACCTTATATAGAGGGATAGTTGGCTCCCTATTATATTTAACTGCAAGTAGACCAGATATCATGTATGCTACATGTGTCTGTGCAAGGTATCAAGCCTGCCCTAAAGAGTCTCATTTGACAGCAGTCAAAAGGATCTTGAGATATCTAAAGGGCACTCCTTATCTAGGCCTCTGGTACCCTAGGAATGGGGATTTTGAACTAACAGGTTATTCAGATGCAGATTTTGCAGGATGCAAAGAAGACAGAAAAAGCACAACTGGAACCTGTCAATTCCTAGGTGGGAGACTGATTTCATGGAGTAGCAAGAAGCAAACAAGTGTGGCTATCTCCACTGCAGAGTCAGAATATGTGGCTGCAAGAAGTTGCTGTGCTCAACTTCTGTGGATACAACATCAGCTTGAGAACTATGGATTTCAGGTAAGTAGAACTCCACTCTTCTGTGATTCTACTAGTGCTATATCAATTGCACATAATCCTGTTTCCCATAGTAGAACTAAACATATTGAAATAAAATATCATTTTCTTAGGGAGCATGTAGAAAGAGAAGATATTTTACTAGAATATGTTAGAACAGATGATCAACTAGCTGATATGTTTACTAAGCCTTTAGAGGAAACTAAGTTCAATAGGTTCAAAATTGAACTAGGAATGATAAACTTAGAGTAAGTTTATAGTATTGGAAATGGCTAAGTAAAAAGGTGTCGACACACAGAGATCTCTGTGTCGACACAGAATAAAGGTGTCGACACTTCAGGAAAAAGGTGTCGACACATCTAGGAAGTTGGTGTCGACACTTCAGAAAATTAGTGTCGACACATAGTAACTAGGTGTCGACACATCCAAGGTGGTATCGACACTTAGGCTATACTCAGAATTATTTAAGTAAAGTATCGACTAAATGTCGAGTTATGTGGTGTCGACACATAAACAAGTGTCGACACCTATTATCTGTTGACTACACTTGTGTCGACACGTAAGTGTCGAGATATTATAAGTCTGTGTCGACACTTATCGACAGTGTCGACACAATTTAAGTTAGCTGCCCGCCTTTTCATCTTCAAACTTAGAAAGGTATAAATAGGATTTTGCCTTAGTCTGTCGACACACTTTCAAAAGTTTCGAGACCAAACTTCTGTGTCGACACCTCTCTTCTCTCAAGTTCAAATTCTTCAAACACTAATGGCGCCAAAGCTTGAGGAGAACGTCAACGAAGGGTATGAATTGGTGCGCGACACGTTTGGTGGTACTAACCCAGAAATCAAGAATGTGATAACCCTAGTTGCAGACTCGGGGTTGGAATTTCTTGTTTCAGAGTCTACAAAGATCTGGAAGAAGGAAGTGCTGGAATTCCTCAATGGGGCTAAGGTCGACGAATCTGGACTCAAGATCAAGTCACGGGTCCATGGTGAAAAAGTAAAGGTCTCTCCAAAAAGTCTGAGAATGGCACTACAGTTACCAAGAACTAAAGAAGAAGATGAAGTAACTATTTCTAAGACCAGAGATGCATTGGCATGGTGTGGTCTAGATTCTAAAATGAAGATTGGATCTGTTTTCAATAGAAAGGGCATGAACAGCCAAGGGAAATTCATGTCTGAGATTGTAGGCAAAGTAATCCTAAGCAAACCTGGAGGGCATGATAGGGTATCTACCCATATGTTCAGCATTATGACTAGGATCATCTTCACTTTGAGAACAGATTGGTCTGTTATAGTCTTTGAGAAGATAAAGGAAAGCCTGAAGAGACCCAACTTGGGTACAATACTAAGTTTATACCTTGCTGGTAGCATACCAGAGGTTATGCAACAAGCTGCAGGAAGTAAAATCAATCATATGAGGAAAATGGATATGAGAATATTCTCTAGATGGGACAGGGTGTTGTCAAAGGAGATGCCAACCCCTGAGAAGCTAATTCCTGAGAAAGTATCACCTCAAAAGAAGAAGAGGAAAACTGCCCCAGTGGCTCAAGTGTCCTCTAGCAGCTCTGACAGTGAAGAGCAAGTTGTCTTCTCACCAAATGAGAATGAGGAAGAGACAGTTGTGAAGTCTCCAGTTCAACAAGATACTACTGAGAGGCAGGGGGAGCTACCACCAGCTAGCCCCTTACACAAGGATCACATCCAGGGGGAGTCACTAGTTGTGGAAGAGCTCACTCCTCTTGAGAGTGAGCAAGCTACAAACACAATTCTAGAGGTAATCACTGAGCTTAATGCTGTAGATTTCCCTTTAGAGGATACTGATTTGTCTGATGTTTGTCAACAATCACAGATTCATAGTCAAGTTCCTGATGTTGTTATGGAAGACACTTCTGTTACAGCTCAAGAAGTATCTGATCCAGTGGTAGATGAGCCCAGAATTTCTCCAGCTCATTCTCCACAAGAGTATACCATGGAAGATTTATTTCTTAATCTGGATCAAGAAGATTTTGACAAAGAAACTACAGCTGCTGAAGGAGAGACTGCTCCAGTTGAGGGGGAGCAAGTTGTACTTGTTGAAGAGCCTGTACGACAAGAACCTGAGAAGACACCAGATGTGCAGAAGGAGTTACCCCCAAGCCCTAAGGAGAGGGTAGAAATTGCTAGCTCCTCAGCTTTAGAAGATGAGGAAGCTGCAAGGGCAAATAAAACGAAAATTTATGTATTCAAGAGAGGAGCCAAAGTTATAAGAGGGCTTTGCAAACTGTTGCTCCACAGCCTATATCACAGCCAGCTCCAACTATTGATTATAGTGCTTTAATGGTTGCAATGCAAATTAAACTTGATGAGCACATGCATGCCATTGAGAAGTATGTTGATGAGGGCCAAAAGTCATTACAATTTGATCTAGCCCAGGATATAAAGTCTATAAGATTTGAAATGAATCTTAATAAAAAGGAGATGACAGACTGCTTCCATAAAGGGGGGAATGTAGTGGTGTACTTGGCTACACATCAGGAGAAGATAAAAGCACAAGTTGATGACTTTGCAGTCAAGCAAGGATATGTACTTGAAAATCAAATTAGGATGAATGATAATTTGACTGCATCTCACAATGCTATAGTCACAGAGCTGAAGAATCTAGCTGCAGGGCAGACTCCAACTACAGCAAAAGCAGATTTTGACAAAGTATTCCAAGAAGAAATAACTGCTGTTAAGACTGCCATCCAAGATTCTCAAAAGTTGATAACTGACAAACTCCAAAGGTTAAAACCTTTCTTTAAAGATGGAGTTAATTATTTGGATAATCAAGTGAGATTTCAGAAAGATGATGTCAGAGATCATATAAAAAGAGAAGTCATAAAGGGGGAGAGGGTTTTAGTCAAAGCCAGCACTGATCATGCCAAGTGGATATCAAATTCTATCAGAGCAACTCTTGGATATCCTCCTCTTTGTGATGATGATAATGTGGCAGAATCTGGCATTAATCCTGCATATCTAGGAGGGGAGCAACCTGAAGTGGCTCAAGTCATCTACCCTCCTCCAGATTTTGACATGATTCATGCTGATGTACAGTCCATGTATAGCCCACCTGGGGGTAAGGACAATGTCATTATTGAGAAAGTTGTTCAGCCAATATCTAAAGCTATGCAAGAAGCAATGCAGAAAGAAGAAGAGACTAGATTGTCTAAGAAGAGGTTCAGGGAGCAAGCTGAACAAAGACCTGACTTTGAGCAGTGGAGCCCCACCTCAAGAAACATTATTTTGACTGCCTGGAAAGCTGCAAAAGATAATGTGCATGACAGGAACAAATGGTTTTCTGAGGCTGAATGGAGAAAACATGAGTCAAGGCAGGAGGCCATAGTCCAATACAGAAGGAAGGCCAAGATAGGAAAGCTACCTCCTACTGCTCAGGAGCCTAGCAAGTACTTTCCCAAGCCTTATCATTATTTTGAGAGGCAAAAGATCAAGGCTGAGGAACTTAAGAAGAAGGAGCTGAAAGGGAAGAAGCCTGCTGAAACAGAAGATGCTGAAGCCCCTGTGCAAGGAAGGATAAAATCTGGAAAAGGGATAGTAATCAAAGATGCTGATCAAGAATAACATAGAAATTTTCTTAAGTTTACTATGTAATTTTTTGATGAAAATATTCTGTAAACTTTAGAATTATGAATATGACAAGCTGTTAGAACAATGTCTGAGTGATAAATTTGTTGTGTAATAAATTTGTTTCATAATTGTTCTGTGATGATGTCTATGTATACATGTGTGATTGATACATATTTATGTTTGCCCTGCTATGTATAATCCTGCTTTACATCATTTTGTAATTTTATTATGAATGGTGTATATCATTGACTAAGAGTTATGACTTCTCCAAATAGGGGGAGATTGTTGGGTACATTGGTATAAATGTACCTGATTTGAAGAAGCCTCACCCAACTCAATGATATACATCAAAAATGTATTTGATGTGTTTTGAGTTTACTTGTGCAGGTTAAGTATTTGCAGGAAAGATGGAAAAGTTTCTAAGTCCATGTAACACCCCCTATCCGTCGCATAGCATATAGCAGTAGGTCCGGCCGGGGCCCGACGCCATATGCCACAGACAGACCGGGTGGTTACGTATGGAAACCATCCAACCAATCTCAACGTCCTACACAGAGCATTCTAGCGGAAGCAGTTTATAAGAGTTGCAAAACAAGAACCCAGCACAAGCATGAATGTCCACTAATAAGAAAACAGGAATGTTATTACAAAATACTCAAAACAAGCCTTAAGGCCTTACAAAAAGTTTCACTTGTCTGTTACATGATTTACAAACTTCGGCACGCAGGCCGGTCATACATGAATAAAGCAATAATCATTTCCATTCGGGCCTTCGAGGGCCAGCTTCGCAAAAAGGGCTTTAGCCCGCTATTGACCGCTTGGTCCAGCTGCACCTGCAAGCAACAAACCACCGCACGGTGGCAAACAAAGCAACGGTCAGCAATGCTGACCAAATTATAACGATCCCGCCCCCAACTCGGGGCGGCGATGCTCCTTCCCTGCATTTCATTAGCACAAGCGAGCAATGCATATTAACATAGCCATTTCATCACAGACGTTGGCTCGTACGGCCACACGTCCCGTGCACTCAGGGCACATTCTCGGTGAACCGGTCGATGTTACGTCAATTAAAGCCATTAACATTCCGGACTCACCACCGCCACTCAGACGGCCATTCCTATGAGCAATTCGTCTTCATGGTATTGGTCACGTCAATTTAAGCCATTGACCACCGAAGACTCACATCTATGCCAACGGCGAGTGCCATGTAACTTTAGGTCTCTCTAACCCGAACGACATAAAGCGGGTACGGCTCCATCTAACCCGTGCTCACATCGCAACGGCAATTTAAGCCATTTGCGCGGGTCAAACTTTCACCGAGTCCCATTCTAACACAAGTCACATAACCCCGTTATGTTCAAGTTGGCTCTCAGGCCACCAAGTTGGCAAGACCTCGTGTCCGCCCAGTTTTCCGGGTGCACCTTTGGGTTAGTCCCCAAGGCTCCCTGCTGCAATCTACCGCGTAGAAAACCCGAAAAACACCCAATAGCACGGAGTCTTCTCCGGCCTTATGCAATGCAACATCACCGATCCGGACTAACATGTCCGGGTAGGCTTCAACCAAAATGCCTATGTCCGTTCTCGCATACGGACTCTAAACAACGGGGACTTCACATATCTACCCGAAGGAACGCCTCCAACTCTCCGCAAACTCGCGAGAGCGGGCTTCCTATGCAAAGAAAGAGAGCGACTCATGCTCAAGTTGAGGATCGTTACCCTTGCGTTCCTCTTTGGCGCCATCGGAAAGTAATCGGATGAAAATGACCGCACTAGCGTTGCCTCCGCGGATCCGGAGTCGGCTTGCGATTCGGAGCTCCGAAGCTCCTCCAATGGCGGATCTAGCTCCTCTTCTTCTTGCCTTAGCTCTTCTTTCTCCAAGGGTTTGGAGAGAGAACAAGTGGAAA
Source organism: Platanthera guangdongensis (assembly GCA_039583875.1). NCBI lineage: Eukaryota > Viridiplantae > Streptophyta > Magnoliopsida > Asparagales > Orchidaceae > Platanthera > Platanthera guangdongensis. The sequence goes on along the minus strand of CM077154.1, from coordinate 93,968,209 downwards.
AAGTGAGGGTTTTCTAAGTCAAAACCCGGGTATATCCCTTCAGGAACAACCCCCAGCCATTGGATCTTCAGTCAAAGAAATGAACGGCTTTGATTCGGGACTGAAATGCCCAATCTGGACCGAACACGGCCTGGCACACGCCCGTGTCCAGGGCCGTGTGCCTCATTCGCCGTCAAAATCGAATCACCTGGAACCTCACACGGGTCTCGAACACGCCCGTGTTCGAGCTGACACGCCCGTGTTCCACCTGACACGGCCGTGTAGCTGGCCGTGTACCCCATGATTTTCTCCCGTTTTCAACCCGAGCACTGCACGGGTTCTAGGACACGCCCGTGTCCATGCCCGTGTCACCTTGACACGCCTGGGCTCCAGGCCGTGTACACGGTCTCGACACTTCGCGGCTAAGTGTCGACACGAGTCGACACGCCCTGCGACACGCCCGTGTCGCAGGCCGTGTACCATGTCTCGACACACTGTCGACACCAAAGTGTCGACTTCGCGGGACGAGTGTCGACACGGGTTGACACGCCCTGCGACACGCCCGTGTCGCAGGCCGTGTGTCGTGTCTCGACATAACGTCGAAGCACTGTGTCGACTTCACGGCTAAGTGTCGACACGGGTCGACACGCCCTGCGACACGCCCGTGTCGCAGGCCGTGTGCCCAGTCTCGACACAATGTCGAGACCAAAGTGTCGACTTCACGCCTTAGTGTCGACACAGGCTTGACACGCCCTGGGACACGCCCGTGTCCCAGGCCGTGTGCCTGCAGCCAGAACTCAAACTGGCCCAAAACATCCCCCTTTTGCTCCTTTGAGTTTCAGGGCGTTACAGTCCATGTGCCGACACCCAGAGGGAAAGTGTCGACACTTAAGAAGACTTGTGTCGACACCCAGGCAAGCAGTGTCGACACTTGGAGTTATTGTGTCGACACCTGGGATGCAGAGTCGACACCAGACAGAAAGTGTCGACACACGGAGCTGTGTCGACACTCAGTGAAGAAGAGTGCAGTGAAGCAGTGTTGACACATAGCAGTTGTGTCGACACCCAGTAAAACTGTGTTTACATCAGAAAGTGTCGACACTTGGAGGCTGTGTCGACACTCAGCAAAAGTCAGCTGAGACTAAGTATAAGTGTCGACACCCAGATCAATGTGTCGACACACAGCTGAAGAGTCAACACTTGAAGAAAGTGTCGACACAAGGAAGAATGTGTCGACACTCAGCTGAAGACTCAACACTTGAAGAAAGAGTCGACACAAGGAGCTGTGTCGACACTTTGCAAAGAACAGCAAAGTTCAACAAAATATTCTAAGTACAAGTGTCGACACCAAGGGGATGTGTCGACACTCAGCTAAAGTCTCAACAGAAGAAGAATGTGTCGACACAAGGAGCTGTGTCGACACTCAATAAGTATCAACACTGAAGACATGTGTCGACACCAAGAAGCAGTGTCGACACTTAACAGATTCAACACATGAAGATGTGTCGACACAAAGGTGTTGTGTCGACACTTAGAAGAATTCAGCAAAATACTGAAGTACAAGGACTTGTGTCGACACACATTATCAGTGTCGACACATGAAGAAGAAGTAGTGTCGAGATATAAAATCTACAACACAAGAAGTTGTGTCGACACCTTGTAGACTAGTGTCGACACTTAGACAACTTGTGTCGACACTTGGTCTATAAGTGTCGACACTTAAAGACAGAAAGTCTCGACACTTTTAGACAGTTACAGAATTTTCAAGAACTGACTGGATGACTTGACAGCTGCAATTCCAGCCAGTCTACAACACCTGTCAGAGTTGTCAGAAATCAGTTAAGAACCGGACCTGCCAGTTACCATGAAGAAGGCCTATAAATAGGCTTATACAGTCTACAGAAATTGTTGTTGAAGTTGTTGATTAAACACAAGTACAAGTGATCAATATACAAAGAAGATCTAGCTATTCCTTGAAGAATCAAGTGCAGATCTAAGAAGTTGGAGAGAGATAGCTCCATCCAAGAAATCAGTTGTTGGAACCAGACTGAGAAGAAGGGTTCAGATTTATTCTGAATCCTAAGTAGCAGAGATCAAGGATCAACTGCAGAAGAGGTCAATCTTATTGAGTTCTATATTCAAGAAGCTTTGAAGAAAGCCAAGTCAGATTGATTTCAGCTGAGTTCTTCCAAGAACTCATCAAGAAACTCACAACACTCCTCTCTTGTCTCTGAGTTGCTGAGTTAACATTATTGTATTCATATTTTTCTTGTAGGATCCTTTGGATCTGAGTCTTGTAAGCCTGTAATTATAAAGGCTGAGTGTAGGAGATCTAAATCTCTGAGTGTAGGCCTTGGTGGCTGAGTGTAGGCCTTGGTGGCTGAGTGTAGACCTTGGTGGCTGAGTGTAGGCCTTTGTGGCTGAGTGTAGGCTTTGTGAAGAAGCTGAGTTGTAGGGCCTTGGGCCTGAGGTGTAGGAACCTGTTTTAGGTTCTGAGATAGTGGAGAAGTTGGGCCGAATCTAGTACACTGCTAGATAGGCGAAGGGGGAAAGTGGATGTACCCAAATCTTGGGGAACCACTATAAAACTGTGTGTCTACTGTATGTTGTGATTTGCTGTGATTTGCTGTGATTGTTGTGTGATTGCTGTGATAAAGTAGCTAGAAATCTGAGTTAGATTCTTTATTCTGCCATAAAAATTAAAAAGATTCAAGTCACCTATTCACCCCTCCTCTAGGTGTTTAGGTACAATATCTTTCAGTTTCCCCTACTCCTCTGGCACCTCCAGTTTTCCTGCCACCAGAGATGAACTTCATCTCGCATTTCCAGCGATTAGGACCCCCTACCTATGATGGTAGGGCAGACTTTATGGCTTTGGACGACTGGATTATAGTCATCGAGGAGATGTTCTCTTACTCTAGAGTTTCAGCGGACCAGAGAGTGATGATCGCAGCTTATCAGCTCAAGGGACTTGCAAAGAGTTGGTGTTTGAGAGAAAAGGAAAACCTGAAGGATGGGTGTTCATGGGAAGCCTTCAGGGAGCTTCTGCTGAAGAAGTTTCTGCTGTCGGTCGAGCGTGACTGTTTGATGAACCACTTTCTGCACTTAAAGCAAAGACAACTCACGGTTAGTGAGTACGCGATTGAGTTCAGCAAACTGAGGCGGTTTGCCCCTGACTTGGTGATCTCGGAAGCCAATAAAGTTAAACATTTTTCTGGGTGATCTAAGGAGTAACATCCAGCAGCTAGCAAATGCTTATGGATCAGAAACTATGCTGAAGCAGTAGAAGCTGATCTGAAGGTCGAATCGATCGATAATGCTAAAAACCGAGGTCAGCAGTTGATAAAAGATTAGAGAAAATCTTATGAGGGAAGAAAGTCCAAGTAATTTGGTTCTGCTTCTAGGAAAAGAAGAAAAGAGACATGCAGTTTCTACAGCCGGCCAGGCCATCCGTTCGAGAAGTGTTTCAAGAGAATAGGAGCTCTAAAGGAGGAGCAGGTTCATGCGATCCAGGGTTCTCCTAAGGGACATTTGGTTTGTACTTCGTGCAAAAAAAGTGGCCCGATGCTTCCCATTGTTGGGATAAGAATAGAGTCTACTTTTAGTGCAGGCAGAAAGGTCATTTCAAGTCGAAGTGACCGTAGTCTCAGCCCGCGATGCAGCCAGTTTCGCTTCGGGCTTTGCCACCGCCACAGCTTTTGGACAAAGGTAAGGGCAAGCTGAACGTGGTATCTTTAGAGGAAGCGCAGACGTCTACTCAAGTTATCTCAAGTCATATTCTAATCTAGTTCTAATTTTTTTTCAGTTAGTAGCTGTAGTTTCGATGATCATTCGCTTAGTTGCATATTCAATTTTATAGGAAAGTTTAAGGTAAGGAACCATTGGACGCGTGTCCTTTTCGATTATGGTGCTACCCACTCGTTCATGGCGAGGACCTTTGTAGATCGTCATCATTTGACCCTCGATCTGGTTGGCGACGCGTCTTGCGTCATGTTTCCCACTGGTGATTCAGTGGTGTCGTACCAAGGCATTCAGAGTTGTTCGATTTAGTTAGGTGATTTTCTAGCAGTTGCTAATTTGAAGGTGATAGACCTGGAAGATTTTAATGTGATCTTGGGCATGGACTGGTTGTCCAGATATGATGTTGTTATCTGATGCAAGGTTAAGCGCTTGGACTTCAAGATGGACGACGGTCAACCAAGGAGTGTTTATGGTTATTTGTGTTAGGATTCTCTGATTATTTCGGCAGTAAGTGCTTGGAAGCTTTTAGATTCCAGCTATTTTGCTTGTTTGGTTTCAGTTTTGGAAATCGTTGTTGTTCTGCCTCATATAGAGGAAATTCTTGTTGTGCGTGGGTTTTTGGATGCTTTTCCAGCTAATATTCCTGGTCTTCCGCCTAAGAGAGATGCGGAGTTCGTCATAGATCTGGAGCCGGGTACCCATACTATTACTAATGCGTCGTACCGGATGGCCCCACGCGAGCTGGAGGAGTTGCGTACCCAGCTAGATGAGTTGCTTTAGAATGGTTTTATTAGACCGAGTTCATCGCCTTGGGGTGCTCCCATTTTGTTTGTAAATAAAAAAGGATGGATATATGAGGTTGTGCATAGATTGCAGAGAATTGAATAAGGTAACTATCAAGAACAGGTATCACCTGCCGAGAATTGATGATTTGTTTGATCAATTGCATGATAGTGCTATGTTTTCAAAGATTGATCTTCATTCAGGCTACCATTAGTTGAGGATTTGTGGGACAGATATCCCACGGACTGCCTTTTGTTCCCGGCACGGACATTTTGAGTTCTTGGTGATGTCTTTTAGTTTGACCAATGCACCCTCTACCTTTATGGATATGATGAACCAAGTGTTCAAGGACTTTCTGGACCATTTTGTGGTCATGTTCATAGATGACATTTTGGTGTATTCCCATAATGTTGTAGAGCATGCCCAGCATTTGTGTTTAGTTTTATCTGCTTTGAGGGACCATAAGTTGTTTGCTAAGTTGAGCAAGTGTGAGTTTTGGTTGCCTCAAGTTTCTTTCTTGGGTCATGTGGTTAATAGAGATGGGATTTCAGTTGACCCCAAGAAGATAGCTGTTGTTATGGATTGGAATAGACCCACCACACCCAAGGAGATAAGGAACTTCCTAGGGTTGGCTGGCTATTATAGAGGGTTTGTAGAGGGTTTCTATACGTTATCTGTGCCACTGACTAAACTGACACAGAAAAACGCAGCTTTTGTCTGGAGCGATAAGTGTGAGGAAGCTTTTCAGGAATTAAATAGGAGATTGTGCACTGCTCTGATGTTGACCTTTCCTATGGAAGGAATAGAATATGATGTATATGTGGACGCATCACGCATAGGACTTGGTTGCGTGTTGATGCATTAAGGAATGGTAATCATATACGGGTCAAGGCAGCTAAAGATTCATGAAAAAATTACCCTACGCATGATTTAGAGTTTGCGGCAGTAATTTATGCTTTAAAGTTATGGAGGCATCTGTTATATGGCGCTTTATGCAAGATATTTATGGATCATAAAAGTTTAAAGTACGTTTTTACTCAGAAGGAGCTAAATTTGCGACAACGGAGACAGTTAAAGTATGTTGCAGATTATGATGTTGAGATTCTATACCATCCGGGCAAAGCCAATGTGGTAGTCGACGCCCTGATTAGGAAGACGGCGAAAATTTTTAACCTCTTTGTGGATTCGCTGGTAGAAGAATTTCTCTTGATGTATATTTCTGTTGGAAATTGTGACTCGTCGAGTAGTTTGGTTGTAGCAGATCCTTCTTGGATTACACTCACGAGGCTATATTATAATGATGATCTGGACTTGCTGCACCTTTATCTTAGAACTAAGAAAGGGGAGTTACCAGACTTTTCCATTGATGATGCGGGTACTTTGAAGTACCGCGATAGATTTTGTATCCCTGCTGTTGAGGACATTCGATTTAAGTTGGGCAGTGAGGCACACGGTTCTAGTATTGCCTACCACCCAGGTTCTACAAAGATGTATTAGTACCTAAAGCAGATTGTTTGGTGGTTTGGTATGAAGAGTGATATAGCCAAGTTTGTCTCTGAATGTTTCACGTGAAAGTGAGTTCAGGATGATCATGGAAGGCCGAGTGGCATGTTAACGCCCTTAGAGATTCCAAATTGGACGTGGGAGAGTATTTCCATGGATTTCATTACGGGATTGCCAAGATCTCCCCAAGGACACGATTCAGTTTGGGTTATAGTGGATCGACTGACGAAGTGTGCTCACTTCATGCCGTTTAAGATTGACTACTCCATGAAGAAGATGGCTGAGTTATACTTGGATGAAGTCATCAGACTACATGGAGTACCTATTAGTATTGTATCAGATCGAGACTCTAGGTTTACATCTCGCTTTTGGAAAAGCCTACAGGAAGGTTTGGGTACCAATTTGAGTATTCCACAGCTTATCATCCACAAAAAAATGGTCAGACAAAAAAGAGTAAATCAGATTCTGGAAGATATGATCAGATGTTATATTCTGGACCATGGAGGAGCGTGGGACGAGGGTTTGAGATTGATGGAATTTGCATACAACAACAATTATCAAGAAAGTTTGTAGATGGCCCCATTTGAGGCTTTGTATGGGAGGCATTGCAGGACTCCATTGTTTTGGACCGAGGTGGGTGAGAGACCGTTGTTGGGTCCTGAAGCGTTAGAAGAAATGGACATTTCTGTGAGGCATGTTCGAGAGAAGCTTCAGATAGCTCTAGAGCGTTATAAGAAGAACGCCAATCAGCGTAGGTCTAATTTGGAGTTTGCTGTAGGGGACATGGTGTTTCTTAAGGTTTCTTCGATGTCTGGTATTAAGAGGTTTGGTAAGAACCATAAGTTGGACCCGAGGTATGTGGTACCTTTTGGAGTTGTTGAGCGGATTGATGTGTCGACTTATAGGCTGAATTTACCCACAAATTTCTCTGTTGTGCACGATGTGTTTCACGTAAGCCAGTTGCGAAAGTGTGTGCTAAATGACCGACAGATTCTTGATGTTGTGCCCCAGCTGGAGCCTAATCATTCCTATGTTGAGATGTATGTTCGCATTCTGGATACTCAAGATAGAGTGTTGCGAAGAAAAACCATACCTATGGTTAAAGTTTTATGGCAGAACCAAGACGTGGAGAGCGCGACTTGGGAGTTGGAGTCAGCTATGTGGGAGGCTCATCCTCATATGTTCTCCTAGTCTTGTTTGGTACGTATTTCTATTTGATAGCCTAGGTTATTTTCTTCTATAGTAGAAGTTTTGTACGTAAAGTTTGAGACGAAACTTTCTTTTAGGGGGAGTGGCTGTAACGCCCCTGATTTTTTATGTTTAATCTAATTTTTTTATTGGCATAATTTTGACGTCATGGCATTACGTTGACGAGTGTTTTCGTGGGTGCCATTGTTAGAGCGTGGTTTTGCTCAGAAAGTTTTCAGTGGGGCTGGTGTCTTACTTGTTTGTGGAATTCCCTTGCGAGCCAAGTCTGTTTTGGTGACTTGGTGGAGCGGTTTTGGGATGTTTGGTGTATATACTTCAGGGAGTGTTTATCCTAGTTTGGTCTGTCAGATCCTAATTTTTACTTCGTAGTTGGATTCGTAACGTCGACATTTAGCTACAGAGCGATTTTCGTAGAAATCCGTGTTGGTGCGAATTTTGAGTCGTTTGGAAAATGCTCATATTTATAAGTATAAATAGGCTTGTGAATAGACAAACCCTATTCATCATCTTTTTCTTGAAACCGTCGCCTGTTTGCGAAAGAGAGAAAGAGGCGGTATTTGGAGATCCTTCAGCTGCCAATTTTCGGCGCTTTGGTGCATGAAATCGTCGTCGGAGAATAGATCCAAATAGCTCTCACAGAGATCTACGTTTCTACAGTAAGTTTTTCCCGTTTCGTGAAATTTTGGGTGTTAGGAATTTCGTTTTTACCTTCCTCTCGAAAAGTTTCAGATTTTTCTGCTTAGGAATTTTTGCAGCCAGATCTGTAAAAAAAAAGGAGTGGTAGCGTTGCCGGGTTCGACAAGGTTGAGGCAAGTGGCGGTTTTTCCCCCTTGTTTGTTCTTTGTTTCCTATTATTTTGCTTCTTTCACTGTACAGAAATTTAGATTAGAGTAGGGTTTCCCCCTTATCGTGTTACTGTAGAGCCTTTCTCCTGTGTTTGGGCTCTTATTTTGTCTACCCGTCCATTTCCTTATTTTTTTCTTGAATTTATTCTGGGTTTGAGCATGAGTATTGTCAAAAGTTAGGAGCTGATTAACCTATGTTTTGGTGGGATAGTATGTCTGGCAGCCTTTCTAAGGTTAGGCGTTGAGTGTGGCCTTGTCGTAGGAATCCAAAATTCTATCTAAATTAAAAAGTGTTGAGTGAGTGGTATACACTCAACGTGGTATTAAGTGAGCTGAATACACTTAACTTCATCCTTTTAAAATCCTGTCTAAGTTAAAAAGCGTTGAGTGAGTGGTACTCAACGCGGCATTGAGTGAGCAGAATACACTCAACTCCATCCTTTAAAAATTCTGTCTAAGTTAAAAGGCATTGAGTTAGTGGTATACACTGTAGAAACCGAACAGAGAACAAACCAAAATGGTTTTAACTGAAATTTTATTATCCGAAAAAGGTATCTATTACAAAGGTATGCCCTCCCTTATATAGAATGGAGGAGAGATGAGAGAATACAAATAAGAGATGTGGGACTAAAAATTTACAGGACTAAGCGGACTATACAAAATAAACCGCACAAGCCGCGCGGTTAGACAGCAGGGCTAACCGCACAGCTACCACCAGAGTGGAAGAGAGACTGCCAGGGTAGACCGCCAGACCGCCCGGTCTCCAAGCCGGCTGAGACAAACCGCCAGACCGCGCGGTCTTCAACCCGCCAAGACAAACCGCCAGACCGCCCGGTCACCAACTTCAACACTCCTCCTCAAGCTGGAGCATATATATCGATCATGCCCAGCTTGTCGCAGATGTGGAAAAAGGAAGCGGACACCGGCTTGGTGAAGATATCTGTCAACTCGTTGTCGGACGTGACAAATGGAGTGCAAATCTGTTTCTTCAATATTTCTTCCCGAATAAAATGACAGCCGACTTCTATGTGTTTTGTTCTCTCACGAAAGACCGGATTTTTGGAAATGTGTATCGCGGCCTTATTGTCACAGAACATAGGAAGAGGATAGTTGTAAACCTCTCCTAAGTCAAGCATGAGAGCCCGCAACCACTTCAACTCACATGTAGTCGATGCCATGCTGCGATATTCCGCCTCTGCACTAGACCTGGAAACGACAGACTGTTTCTTGCTCTTCCAACTCACAAGATTGCCTCCAACAAATGTGCAGAAACCTGAAGTCGATTTGCGGTCCCCTTTGTCATCCGCATAGCTTGAATCAGAGTAAGCTTCAACCCTTAGGTGACCATTCTTCTGAAATAGGAGTCCTTTCCCTGGAGCAGCTTTAATATACTCTAATATCCTCAGAGCAGATTGTAGATGACACTCCCTCGGAGCTTGCATGAACTGGCTCACCTTGCCAACAACATAAGAGATGTCGGGTCTGGTTACCGTGAGATATATGAGCTTGCCCACCAGACGCCGGTATCTCGTAAGATCAGAGAGAAGAGGTGAGTCATCTGTCCAAGTTTTGTCTTCTCCAGCAGCCATAGGACAACATGCAGGTTTAGCACCAGTGAGTCCTGCCTCCTTTAAAAGATCAAGAGCATACTTCCGTTGTGAAAGGACCATGGAGTTGGGCTTTCTAGAGATTTCAATCCCCAGAAAGTATTTCGGGGAGCCCATATCCTTTGTGACCAGATGTTGACGAAGGTGTTTCTTGGTCATCAATAACCCATCCTGGTCATCGCCAGTAAGAAGAATGTCATCAACATAAACCGCAAGAACAACAAGACCAGAGGCGGTTTTCCGAACAAACAAGGAGTGATCTGCTGAGCTTCTTGTAAAACCAATGGGCGCAACAATGCCACTGAACTTGTCAAACCAGGCACGAGGACTCTGCTTGAGGCCATAGATAGCCTTCTTTAGCCGGCATACCCGTGTCTCCCCCTGAGCAACATACCCAGGAGGTTGCTCCATGTAAACATCTTCCTGCAAATCACTATAGAGGAAGGCATTCTTAATATCTAGCTGCGAGATGGGCCAATCCCTGTTGACAGCCACAGAGAGAAGAACCCGAATAGTGCTGAGTCGAGCCACGGGAGAGAAAGTGTCAAAGTAATCAATCCCATAAGTTTGGGTAAAACCCTTGGCAACCAGGCGAGCCTTATAACAATCCACACTGCCATCCAGGAGAAACTTCACCACGAAGACCCAGCGACAACCAACAACATCTGTGCCGAAAGGAGGCGGAACAAGGGTCCAGGTACCCCGTTCAGTGAGAGTAGCAATCTCCTCATCCATGGCAACTTTCCAGTGAGGAATAGTAAGGGCCTCCTGGTAGGAACGGGGGGTGGCAGTGGCCGAGATAGCCAGTGCAAAAGCTCTGCGAGCAGGGGTAAGACGATCGTAGGAAACAACTGCAGCAAGCGGGTGTTGGGTACAGGCCCGAACCCCTTTGCGAAGAGCAATCGGGAGATCCAGGTCAGCAGGTGCCTCAGTATCCGGAGTATCCGTGGTGGAGAGAGCTGGCCCGGGAGTAGAGAGAGATGGCAGCGGAGTGGTGGGAGAAAGCGGAGTAGAGGGTGGAGATGATGAGGATGGGGAAGACGGTGGAGTGGGTGGAGAGGGCGGAACATCAGTGGGAGCAGAGGGAATGGATGGGTTGGTATGAGAAGTAGGATCAGGAGGAGTAGAAGAGGAAGCGGGAGAGAAGTAAGATGCATTGGCAAAGAAGGTGACATCCGTAGAGACAAATTGCTTGCGGGTAACAGGGTCAAAGCAACAATATCCTTTCTGAGTGGGAGAGTAGCCCAGAAAGACACATTTGGTGGCACGTGGTGAGAGTTTATCACGGGTGGCAGCGGGAGAGTGCACAAAAGCGGTGCACCCAAAGATGTGCAGAGGAAGAGGAAAGGGATCCTTGTCCGGATAAAGAATGGAGAAGGGGGTAGCACCGTGGAGAACTGTGGAGGGAAGACGATTAATGAGATAGCAGGAGAGGAGGACAGCATAGCCCCAATAGGAGCGAGGAACATGCATTTGAGTCATCATAGTGCGAGCGACATCAAGGAGGTGACGGTTTTTGCGTTCCGCCACCCCATTTTGTTGTGAGGTGTAGACACAGCTGGTTTGACGAATAACACCATGGTGAATACAAAAGGAGGAGAAGTCGTGGCTAAGATACTCCTTAGCATTGTCAGAACGAAGGAGTTTAATAGACATATCAAACTGAGTCTTAACCATAGAATAAAAGGAGGTCCAAACAGAGAACAGCTCGGAGCGATCTTTGAGAAGATATACCCACGTACATCGAGAGAAATCATCAATGAAGGTGACAAAATAGGAACTACCCCGACCGATGGTGAGGTTAGGAGCGGGACCCCATATGTCAGAGTGAACGAGGTCGAACGGACGGGAAGAGCCCCTACTTTGCGTTGGTGGGAAGGATGAGCGGTGATGTTTGCCAAGTTGACATGCATCACAGTTTAGAGGAGGATGATGAGGAGGGAGGTGCGGCAGGAGCTGTCGTAGAATGCGGGGAGGAGCATGTCCAAGTCGAAGATGCCATTGGAGAAGATCTGTAGAGGAGGAGGAGAAGGCGGATAGAGCAGAAACGTTGTCGAGGAAGTAGAGGCCACCACTCTCAGTCCCGGTAGCAATCGTCCGTTGGGAGTCCGGATCCTGAAAAGCACAAGAGGTAGGGGTGAATATGACAGAACACCGTAGTTGCTTGCATAAAGAAGTAACCGATAATAAATTGCACGGAAACTTGGGCACATAGAGGGTATCAGCCAAGCAGAGAGATGGAGTGACTTGAACCATGCCCGTCCCATGGACCGGGGAGGGAGATCCATCAGCAACAATGACCGGGGGCAACTGAGCATGTGTGTCAAGAAGAGAGAAACATTGAGGATTGCCTGTCATATGATTTGTTGCACCAGAGTCGATGAGCCATCTTCCGCGAGTAACAACATGAGCACTACGAGAAGAGGTGACCACGGAGGCGGACAGACTGGAGGAGGGGAAAGCCATGGAAGCAAGAGAGGAGCAAACCGCGATGATAAGAACAAGCCGCGAGAATAGAAAAGAGCACCAAGCCGGGCGAACAGAAAACAGGTCGTGCAGCTAGGAAGGCCGCTACCAAGAAGCAGAGCAAAGCAGAGGGAAAGAAGTCGCACGGCCTGAAAAAGTCGGGCGAACAGAGGAGAACAAGTCGCACGGCAAAAGATGAGGCCGGGGCGACTAGCAAGCAGGAGCGGGTAGAAGGCAACAAGAAGTAGAGCGCGGCGAATAGAGGAGATCGCGAAAACGGTCGCGAAAAAGAAGGGGCAAGCCGCACGGACAGGTCGAGCGGACAGACGGAGAATCAAGCGGCTAGAAAGCAGTCAAAGGCCCAGCGGGGAAGATGTCGCGCGGACTGAGAAGGTCGAGCGAACAGAAGAGAAGAGGAGGCAAGAAGCAGCGACTACAACAAGTCGCAGACCGGGCGAACAGAAACAGGCCGCAACGACTAGGAAGTCGGAGAGGCAAGAAGGAACCAGGAGCGCGGCGACAACGAGACAGGTCGCGGCGACGAATAGCAGCAGGAGAAGAGAACCAAGGAGAAGCAAGCCGCGCGAACAGGGCGGCGGACAGAAGAGAGGGCAAGCCGCAAGCCAGGTCGCGGAGAGCGGAAAACAAGCCGCGAGAATCAGAGAGCGCACACAATCAGGAGGAAACGACCGTATGCTCTGATACCATGTAGAAACCGAACAGAGAACAAACCGAAATGGTTTTAACTGAAATTTTATTATCCGAAAAAGGTATCTATTACAAAGGTATGCCCTCCCTTATATAGAATGGAGGAGAGATGAGAGAATACAAATAAGAGATGTGGGACTAAAAATTTACAGGACTAAGCGGACTATACAAAACAAACCGCACAAGCCGCGCAGTTAGACAGCAGGGCTAACCGCACGGCTACCACCAGAGAGGAAGGGAGACTGCCAGGGTAGACCGCCAGACCGCCCGGTCTCCAAGCCGGCTGAGACAAACCGCCAGACCGCGCGGTCTTCAACCCGCCAAGACAAACCGCCAGACCGCCCGGTCACCAACTTCAACATACACTCAACGCGGCGTAGAGTGAACTGAATACACTCAACTCCATCTTTTAAAATTTAATCTAAGTTAGAAAGTGTTGAGTGAGTGGTATACACTCAACGCGGCGTTGAGTGAAACTAGTTTTCCTGAGTAGTATGGTTGGCGTCGAGTGCGTTGACTGCAGTCGACGTGGCGTCGAGTGTACACGACGTTTTTTTTCCCGTAAACTTGGGAAATTTCACCAATTCGACGTATTTCTTTAATAGTCTAGTTTTGCTAAGTTAGAATCATTGATTTTTTGTCGAATCCGTTAAGTTTGAGTTTTATGGGTGTTTGGATATAAGGTTTGGTTTGGTTGGCTTGTTTTTGTGAATCATTGCACCCGGGTATGTTTTTGGTCTGTTTTGGACTATTGGGTTGTGTTGGACCAGATGGCCACCACCGCAGTGCTGTTTTGAGACGTTTGGGTCTGTTAGATCTGTTTGGAGAGTTTGGTCCCAACTCAGATACAGTTGTTTTACCAATGTTAATGATTCACGTGTTAGTGAGATTTTAGTCTCATTTCTCCTTCTTGTGGCTTAGACTCATTCTATTTCCGCCTATTCTCGCAGATGTTCTCGGAGCATGACTCCGTTCGCACTTGGTGCAAATTTCTTTACCTTTGAGTTTTATAAGTTAACTCTTTTTGTATTGACTTCTAGTTACTTTGCTGTGTTTTGAGAGCTATTCAGGTTTGGGTTTAATTTTACTGCTCCTTTTGTTTACTGACACGTTTATTTGCCACTTGTTTATTTTTTTGCTGAGGTATTTTTTTCTTGTGAATGTTTCATGTTCATAGTAGTAGCCGGTTGTACGGCTAGAGTTTGGCGGTTGCTGGTGTTCTGCTGTTGCAGTTGCTTTTCCTTACCGTTTGTGAGGTAGTTTGATGCTTTCTCCTTTTTAGTTCAGATATACATATTTTTAGTGGGTTCGTGTCAGGTTGTTGACGCCCACTAGAATTTGTAGAATGTTTAATACTTGCTAGCTGCCGAGCCTTGCATGTTTGATATTTTAAACTATAAAAGTGTCATTTCCATTACCATATTCATGTCATCTTTTAAAGCTAACGTAATCATATTTTAACCAGCGTACAGACTATTTCTATACTTATGCTAAATCTAGAGTCATGCATTACATGAGTTGTCCAATTGGGATGTTTATGCTCATGTAGGATGTTAAGCAATCTAAACAAGGTACTTTTCCGCAGCGTCAGTTATACTTTCACTTGTGAACTAGTTGATCCAATGAGCCGAGGGATACGACTAATCAATTAAGCCTAAACTGGTTTTCCTGTTAATAAACTCATGAATTTCATATAAATTGTAGAGTTTGGTGTCTTGCATGAGCGTCTACAGTTATCCCCTGCATGGCGTGACATCACGACACGTATTTTTACTTACTCTGATATAACTTTTAATGCGGGAAAAATGCTGGTTGTGACATAGAAATCTCATGCAGCCGCACAATGTCGCGAACATACAATTCAACCAGCTTCTCCACGTTGTCCTCTTACCGATTTGGGATGAAATGAGTCACTTTGGTCAAGCGTTCCACGAACACCCAAATCACATCATTTCCCTGCTGCGACCAAGGTAAGTCGTGCACAAAGTCCATGGAGATGTCATCAAATTTTCACTCGGGAATAGGAAGAGGCTTCAGGAACCCGCCCGACTTCTAACACTCAGCCTTCACTAAGCCACAAGTTTAACACAGACTCATGTACAAAGCAACATCCCGCTTCAAACCGGGCTACCAAGAGGATTTTTTCATATCCAAGTATATCTTTGTACTGCCCAGATGAATGAAGTACTTCGTGAAATGAGCCTCAAACATTAACTCCTCACGGAGCTTGCCGAACTGCGTTACGCATATCCTTCTGTCATTCCTTTAGATCTCATCAATCATCTCCCAAGCACTACCCTCACCTTTTTGAGCTTCCACCACAAATGGCTGAAACTCCGCATCCACACTTGTCGCTTCCCGAATATGATCGGACAAGTTGTTCTACAACTCTATCCAGTTCAATTGAGCCGTACCAGACTCGCCTCTCGCTACAAACTCCAAACCAAGGAACTCACAATCCCGCATCAACCGCTCATCATGAGCATCAATCCAATTCCCTTGTCCAGAAAATTTTGTACTCAAGGCATCCGCCATCAGGTTGGCTTTGCTTGACATATACTGAATCGCCACCTTGTAGTCTCCAAGAAACTCAACCCACCTGCGTTTCCCATTTTCAAGTCTTTTTGATCGAGGAGATACTTCAGGTTTTTGTGGTCCGCAAAGATCTCCACGTTCGCACCATACACAAAGTGCCTCCACAACTTCAATGAAAAAATTACCGCCGCCAATTCCAAGTCATGGATGGGGTAATTCCTCTCATGAGATTTCAACTGCCTAGACCCAAAGTCTATTACCTTGCCATGTTGTACTAGCACGCAACCCAATCCTCATCCTGACGCGTCACTGAAAATTTGAAATCCTTTAGTCCCTTTAGGGAGACTTAGGATCGAATCTGTCATTAGTCTCTCCTTCAAGTTGTCAAATGCTTGATTGCACTCTTGAGTCCACACGAACCTCTAGTCCTTGCGAGTCAAAGAAGTGAGGGGCAGAGCTATCCGCGAAAATTTTTCCACAAATCTTCTATAGTACCCGGCTTATTCAAGAAAGCTCCTAACTTCCGCCACGATGCCTAGAACTGGACAATCTTTGATGGCCTCAACTTTTGTTGGATCCACCACCACCCCATCAACACTAATTACATGGCCCAAAAATACCACCTTCTCTAACCAGAACTCGCATTTCGAGAACTTTGCATACAGCTGGTTCTCTCTCAAAGTCTGCATGACTACTCTCAGATGAGCCTCATGCTATGCCTCTATTTTGGAGTAGACCAAAATACCATCAATTAAGATCACCACAAATGAGTCTAAATACTCCTGAAACACTCGATTCATCAAATCCATGAATAATGATGGCGCGTTCGTCAACCCGAATGACATCACTGAGAACTCAAAGTGACCATACCTCGTACCAAATACTTTCTTCGGTATGTCCGCATCTCGAATCCGTAACTGGTAGTACTCTGACTTCAAGTCCAATTTAGAGTACACCACTGACCCCACCAACTGGTCGAACAGCTCATCTATCCGTGGGTTCAAATACTTATTTTTGACGGTCAGTTTATTCAACTCCTGGTAGTCTATGCATAGCCGCATACTACCATCTTTCTTCTTTACGAATAGCATTAGATTTCTCCATGGCGAAGAGCTGGGTCTTATGTACCCCTGCTCCAATAGTTCCTGCAACTGTACCTTGAGCTCAGCCAACTCCTTCGGTGTCATCCTAAAAGGAGGACGTGACACTGGCCTAGCTTCTAGCACTAACTCAATCGAGAAATCGATCTCCCGTCGAGGAGGTACTCCAGGTAGCTCCTCAGGGAATACATCCTCGAATTCTGCCACTACAGGCACTTCTCCAATTGATAATTTGGAATGTTGAACTTCTAGTCTGCTACGAAAGCTACTCCTCCCTGGTTAACTGCCCGCACCAACTGCATGGCTGAAATCAGGGAACATGCCACTCCATTAAGGCCTTCCAATTTAACTTCTTCCTTTCCTATGCTTCGTAAAGTCGCCTCCTTAGACAGTGAGTCAAATTTGGCACGCTGCTCTACAAGCCAATCCATCCCCAAGATCACATTGAACTCGGCTAACGGTAGAACCGTTGCTACCAAAATGAAGTCAACTCCTTCTAATCTTAAATCAATGCATCCCTTCGTCCCGGTAGTCATGAAAGACCCATTCGACACACGTACCCTAAGTTCTGCATTCGTCAAAAAGGGCTCGACTCTTATTCTCCGGATAAAGCTTTCCACAAGAAAAGAGTGTGGCGCTCTTGTATCGAACAATAGCCTAGTGGGGTAACCGGAAACTAGCACAAAGCCTACAACACCGACGACATACAAAAAATATCTCGAAAGTCTAAAGCAAATAAATGAACTTAAACTTGTATATGTCTGTCACCACATCAGGTTGGCGGATCGCTTCCTGCTGCCCAAGATTTTTTGTCCTTGGCTGCACGGGTTGGTAACGTGAAGTGCTCCACTCCACCATTTTTCCTTTCTCCGCAATGCTAGGACCGGAATGCATGGACTGCATTTGCCTTGGCTCCTGCTCAGCTCCACGTTCAGTACATAAACGAGCTATGTGGCCTGGCTTGCCATACTTGTAGCACGATGGTGGTCCCTGTTGAAATTTCTCAAGATGATCAACGAGATAGTCTGACGCCAAATTAATATTCTTAGAGCTATCAAGATCACACCTTGATTAAGCGGAATTGCGAAAGCAAGCTCAAACAGCAATTGCAAGTAAAAGGAACAAATAGATCATATATTTATTAACTTCTTTACAGGGTGAGGTATACGTGGCGAGACATGATTTCACCAGTACACAAGGAAAACAGAAAAGATACAAATATCAATCCGGGCGGACAGAATCGGAGACCGCCAAGACCGCCCAGTCCGCCAAAGTCGTCGAGACCGCCCGAACTGCTGCTTGAAGACGAGTAGAACACAGAGTCCGTCGAGACCGCAAGGTCGCATGGAGACATTGTTATTCGCTGACTGCCGAACTGAAAAACAGACTGCCTAACCGCCGAGTCCAGCAGACAGGTTATTGAACTTGGAAAAGCTGAAGCAGAGAAAACTGACAAGCCACAGATACGACCTGCTGAGACCGCCGATTGTAACTGCAAACTTCACTGAACCTGACCGAAATCAAAGACAAACTCCTGGCTCCATAGTGTTAGCCGCGCAACCTACAAACAGCAACCAGTTAACTCTGATCAAACCGCGCGGACAAGAAAACCGAGGCCGCAACACTTAACCAAGTCTCAACTTACTGTTCCCTCAATTACAGTAGACATGTCGGGGGGTCTATTTATAGGCGGGGTGAGGAGTGTGGTCACCGCCCTAATGAATAGAGTCATCACCCTAGCTCGCATCTAGCAAAGCCCAGTCTGCCGAGTCCGCAAGGACTTAACCGGACTTCAAATAACCCGCCAGGAGCTAAGACTAGGTGTTCACCACCAGACGGACTCCGCGCCAGTCCGCACACACTATATGGACAAGGCAACAGCCCGCATAGCTCGCAAGCACAGCACCAGTCCACCACACAACAGCACCCGGACACAGCCACAGCCCATACTGCATCAGTCCGCACACCATATGTGGACATGAATACACTCCGCAAAGCTCGAGAACAACACAGCCTGCCACATGAGTCCACGACCAACAGGCAGACCACCCGGTCAACAGTGGACTCTGCGGACACTGCGGATACCCTGGACTTGTCACAAAGTGTAACAGAGTCCAATAAACCAACAAGAGCCCGGCGCGAGCTCGGCGGACAAGGCCCCAGTCCGCCAGCTCCGAAGGCAGATCGCTAACGCTCCACCAGAGCAAGATAAAACCCTCAAGCTCTTACTCGCACAGCGTCCAACTGCCGTACTCGCAATCAGTCCGCGTAGTTTGTGGATAAGCAACCTACAAAACAACTGGCTACAAACTAGGTCGCAGAAGCAGGTGGACTCCAATCCAAGTCTGCCCAGCATGGAGAACTCCAAAATAGCCACGGCTACCTCTAGAACACCACACAGGCCGCCACCACCAGACCGCCAGGCTGCTCCTATAGTCCGCAAGGACAGTCCGCCCAGGCCGCGGACTCAGACCGCCCCGACCGTGTGGTCTGCTCCACCCACTTTCACTTCATAATTTTCAACACTTCCCCTTGAAGTGAGAAGTGGTGATCAAGCCCAATAGTCCCCGTAGTCGTTGAAATGGCCCCTTATACAGCGGCTTCGTGAAGATGTCAGCAAGGTTGTCTTCACTCCGAACATGCTCGACCATTAGAGATCCCTCCAACACCTTCTGTCTTATGAAGTGGTGCTTGATCTCTATATGCTTCGTCCTTGCATGACAAATTGGATTGTTCACCAGTTTGAGAGAAATTTCATTGTCACCTCGGATCAGAGTTGGACCTTGCACTTCCTCATGGATGTCCTCAACTAGCCACCTTAGCCAAATGCCTTCTTGAGCAGCAAAAGTCGAAGCCTTATAATCTGCTTCAGTAGTCGAGACGGATGCTGAGTCCTGTTTCTTGCTACACCACGAGATGCTAGCTGATCCATATGTGAAAACATAACCCGATGTTGATCTTCGATCATCCGAGTCACCACCATAATCAGCATCCGTGTATCCTAGCAAAGAAAATTCTGTGTCCCTCCTATAAAGGAGCCCAATATCAGAAGTAGTCTTGACATACTTCAAGATATTCTTTGCCGCCACCAGATGAGACTTTCTTGGCTCTACCATAAACCAACTTACTCGGCCAACAGCGTAAGCAATGTCTGGCCTTGTAATCGTTAGGTAAATCAAGCTCCCCACTAGAGCTCTGAACACCAAGGGATCAGGAAGAATCCTTCCTTCATCTCATCGAAGCTCCAGCCCATGATCTAGAGGAGTAGAGCAACTCTTCCCTTCCTTCATGTTGAATCGATTCACAATGCGATCCGCATATCCTTTCTGGCAAATGAGTATCCCGCTCTCCTTCCTCTCCACTTCGAGACCAAGAAAGTGATGAAGCTCTCCTAAGTATTTCATCTCGAAACGAATAGCTAGCTCAGCTCTGAGCCTAGCTACGTCCGACTCTGAATTCCCTGTGATGATCATATCATCAACATACAACAAGACCAAGACCTGAAGCTCCCCCTTTTTCTTGATGAATAAGCTTGAATTTGAGTTGGAAGCAAGATATCCGCAGAATTGGAGGTATTGTGCTATCTTACCATACCAAGCTCTTGGAACATGATTCAACCCATAGAGAGCCTTCCTGAGTATGCAGACGTAGTCCAGATGAACTTCAGAGATAAATGCAAGCGGTTGATCCATGAAGATGTCCTTATCAATCTCCCTGTAAAGAAAAGCTTTCTTTACGTCAAGCTGCCACTGTTGAATTTTCTTAAAGTGGTCACCATGATAGCCTAATGCCAAATTAATATCCTCAGAACTATCAAGATCACACCTTGATCATGCGGATACCAGGAAAGCAAGCTCAACAACCAAATGTAATCACAGGGGCAAGCAGATCATATATTATTTCTTCTTTACAAGGCGAGGTATACATGACGAGACAATGATTTTGCCAGTACAAAGGAATAGGAAAAACTACAAGTAAAATAATCCGAGCAGACAGAACTAGAGACCGCCGAGATCGCCCAGTCTGGCGAAGTCGCCGAAGCCACCCGAACTGCTGCTGCTAGAAGATGAATAGAACACAGAGTCCGTCGAGACTGCGAGGTCGCGCGGACACACCGTTATTCGCTGACTGCTACAAGCTGCTGCCGAACTGATGAACAGACCGCCTAGACCTCCGAGTACGGCGGACAGGTTATTGAACTTGGAAACATTGAAGCAGAGAGAAACTAACAAGCCGCTCAAGCGACCTGCTGAGACCGTTGATTGAAACCGCAAACTTCACTGATGCTGACCGCAGTCAAAGCCAAACTCCTGGCTCCTCAGTGTTAGCCGCGCAACCTGCAAACAGCACACAGTTAACTCTGCTCAACCTGCGCGGATAGGAAAAACTAGACCGCAACAATTAACCAAGCCCTCACTTACTGTTCACTCAGTTACTGTAGATGTGTCGGGGGGGGTCTATTTATAACCGAGGTGAGGAGTGTGGTCACCACCCTAGTGAATAGAGTCACTGCCCCAGCCCACGCGCTAATACTAGCCAGTCCGCCAAGTTCGCAAGGACTTGGCCAGACCAAACCTCCAGGCGCCAGGTAAATTTCTGTCCGCCACCATGCGAACATATTGCCAGCCCGCACACCATAGACTCAGGTCCACCCCACCCAACGCAAGCATAGAGCCAGACCGCCACTCAACACAGCATGCAGACACACCCGCAACTCATGCTACATCAATACGCAATACACCACAACACGCGGACACAACCACAACTCATGTTGCACCAGTCCACACACTGTTCGAGGCAGTCCGCACAGCTCGACTACAATACCATAGCCCGCCACAAGTCCATGACCAACATGCAGTCCACCCGGTCAACAACGGACTCTGCGGACACCATGGACTTGTCACAGAAAATGACCAAGTCCAGCAGCCCACCAAGCAACTGGCGCGAGCACGGCGGACACAGAAGACCCAGACCGCCAATCAGCAGGACAGTCTGCAACAATGATGTGAAACATCCATCATAACATGGAGAGCTCGGCAAGAACAAAAGCCCATCTCCAAAGCATCCACAAATGCGGACTCCGCGGACGCAATAAACAAGTCCGGCAACACACTGCGGATATAACTTCCAATCCGCCTGGTTACCACAATAGCTGGCCAACTACAAGGCCGCAGATCAAGCTGAGCACTGCCAACAGACTGCCAACACAGTCCGCTCAAGCCGCTCCACTTGATGCCCAAGTTGCAAGACTTCCTTGGCCACACACCATCCAGGCCGCACACCAGTCCGCCCAAGGTCGCACAGCAGGCCGCACCGGCCGCTCCTCAAAAGCAGCCAAGCCTCCAAGACCAAGCTAGGTCACCCAGGTCGCAACCAGCAGCCCGCCTAGGCCGCGAACTCAGACCGCTCAGGCCACTCAGACCACCCGGCCTACCCTATCACCCACTTTCACTTCACAAATTTCAACACTCCCCTTGAAGTGAGAAGTGGTGATCAAGCCCAGCAACCCTCGTAACTGTTGAAATGGCCCCTTAGATAGCGGCTTTGTGAAGATGTCAGTAAGATTATCTTCACTCCGAACATGCCCGACCAGAAGAGATCTCTCCAACACCTTCTCCCTTATGAAGTGGTGCTCGATCTCAATATGCTTGGTCCTTGCGTGACACACTAGATTGTTCACCAGTTTGAGAGCACTCTCATTAACACCTCGGAGTAAAGTAGGACCTTGCACTTCCTCATGAACATCCTCTATCAGCCTCCTCAGCCAGATGGCTTCTTGAGCAGCCAAGGTCGAAGCCTTATACTCAGCTTCTGTAGTATACACAGACACTGAGTCTTGCTTCTTGCTACACCACGATATGCAAGTTGATCCACAAGTGAAAACATAAGCCGAAGTTGATCTTCGATCATCCGAGTCACCACCATAATCAACATTCGTGTATCCAAGCAAAGAAAACATCGTGTCCCTACTATAGAGGAGTCCCATATTAGAAGTCGCCTTAATATACTTCAAGATGTTCTTTGCTGCGACTAGATGAGACTTCCTTGGTTCAGCCATAAACCGACTTACTCGGCCAACAGCATAAGCAATGTCTGGCCTTGTAATCGTTAAGTAGATCAAGCTCCCCACTAGAGCTCTGAACACCAAGGGATCAGGAAGAATACTTTCTTCATCTCGTCGAAGCTTCAGACCAAGATCTAGAGGAGTAGAGCAACTCTTCCCTTCGCCCATGCCGAATCGATTCACAATGCGATCCACATATCCTTTCTAGAAAATAAGTATCCCTCTCTCCTTCCTCTCCACTTCGAGACCAAGGAAGTGATGAAGCTCCCCCAAGTCTTTCATCTTGAAGCGTATAACAAGCTCATCCCTGAGCCTAGCCACCTCCTCCTCTGAATTCCATGTGATGATCATATCATCAACATATAGCAGGACCAAGACTTGAAGCTCCCCCTTCTTCTTGACGAACAAGTTGTGTTGAAGTTGGTGACCGGGCGGTCTGGCGGTTTGTCTTGGCGGGTTGGAGACCGCGCGGTCTGGCGGTTTGTCTCAGTCAGCTTGGAGACCGGGCGGTCTGGCGGTCTACCCTGGCAGTCTCTCTTCCTCTCTGGTGGTAGCCGTGTGGTTAGCCCTGCTGTCTAACCGCGCGGCCTGTGCGGTTTGTTTTGTATAGTCCGCTTGTCCTGTAAATTATAGTCCCACATCTCTTATTTGTATTCTCTCATCTCTCCTCCATTCTATATAAAGGAGGGCATACCTTTGTAATAGATATCTTTTTTGGATAATAAAATTTCAATTATTCAAAAGTTTATTCGGCTTGTTCTCTCCTTTTCGCTTCTTTTCGCTACTTTCTAACATGGTATCAGAGGGAGGTTGTCATGCTGCGGGGGTGTGTTGAGATTATATTAGCCAGCATGACACGTGTGTGTGGGACCGCATGTTTGGGCTTTCCCCATCGCGTTTCAGGTCTGGGTGTTGACCCCGGTGGGCCCCCTTGTGTGGCGGAATATCCCCGCGGTCATGTGGTTGGGGTTAATCCCACACCGCCTGCAAACTTCTCCCCTTTGAGTTCATGTACCCCGCCACCCTTCATCTCAACACCTGGGTTTTGCTGTTGTTTCCTATGATCGTCTTACTCCTTCTCGCAGGGCATTTGCACTGGCTATCTCTGCCACTGCCACACCCCGCTCCTATCAGGAGGCCCTTGCTATTCCTCACTGGAAGATGGCCATGGATTAGGAAATGGCGACCCTCACTGAACGGGGAACCTGGACTCTTGTTCCTCCTCCCTTTGGTACTGATGTTGTTGGCTGTCGCTGGGTCTTTGTGGTCAAATTTAGCCCAGACGGCACTGTGGATCGGTATAAGGCTCGCCTTGTTGCTAAGGGCTTTACTCAGACTTATGGGGTTGATTACTTTGACACCTTCTCCCCTGTGGCTCGTCTCAGCACGATCCGGGTTCTTCTCTCTGTGGTCGTCAATCGGGATTGGCCGATTTCTCAGCTGGACGTCAAGAATGCCTTCCTTTATGGTGATCTTCACGAGGCCGTTTACATGGAGCAACCTCCTGGGTATGTTGCTCAGGGGAGACACGAGTATGCCGGCTGCAGAAGGCAATTTATGGCCTCAAGCAGAGTCCTCGAGCTTGGTTTGACAAGTTCAGCGGTATTGTGGCGGCTGTTGGTTTTGTGCGAAGCTCTGCTGATCACTCTCTCTTTATTCGCAAAACTCCTTCTGGGCTGGTTGTTCTTGCTGTGTACGTCGATGATATTCTTCTCACTGGCGATGACCAGGAAGGGGTAGCCCTGACAAAGCGACATCTTCGCCAACATCTGATCACTAAAGATATGGGCTCTCCAAAGTACTTTCTGGGGATCGAACTCTCTCGTAAGCCCGACTCCTTAGTTCTCTCTCAGCGTAAGTATGCCCTTGATCTTTTAAAAGAGGCAGGATTGACTGGAGCTAAACCTGCCCGATGCCCCATGGCTACTGGGGAGGACAAAACCTGGACAGATGATTCACCTCTTCTTACAGATAGTTCGCGGTACAGGCGTCTGGTTGGTAAGCTCATATATCTCACAGTGACCAGACCCGGCATTTCCTATGCTGTGGGCAAGGTCAGTCAATTCATGCAAGCGCCTAGGGAATGTCATCTACAGTCCGCCTTGCGGATCTTGGAATATGTCAAAGCAGCGCCTGGGAAAGGATTACTGTTTCAGAAAAATGGTCATCTGAGGATTGAAGCCTACTCAGATGCAAGTTATGCTGATGACAAAGGGGATCGCAAGTCAACCTCAGGTTTCTGCACCTTTGTTGGGGGAAATCTGGTGAGCTGGAAGAGCAAAAAGCAGTCTGTTGTCTCCAGGTCCAGTGCAGAAGCTGAGTATCGCAGTATGGCGTCAACCACTTGTGAGTTGAAATGGTTGCGGGCTCTCATGCTAGATTTAGGAGAGGTGTACAACCATCCTCTACCTATGTTCTGTGATAACAAGGCCGCCATATACATCTCCAAAAATCCGGTATTCCATGAAAGAACAAAGCACATTGAGGTTGACTGCCATTTCATTCGTGAAGAGATTTTAAAAGAACAAATCTGCACTCCGTTTGTCACGTCTGATAAAGAGCTAGCTGACATCTTCACCAAGCCAGTTTCCGTCTCGTTTCTGCATGTTTGCGACAAGCTGGGCATGATTGATATATATGCTCCAGCTTGAGGGGGAGTGTTGAAGTTGGTGACCGGGCGGTCTGGCGGTTTGTCTTGGCGGGTTGGAGACCGCGCGGTCTGGCGGTTTGTCTCAGTCAGCTTGGAGACCGGGCGGTCTGGCGGTCTACCCTGGCAGTCTCTCTTCCTCTCTGGTGGTAGCCGTGCGGTTAGCCCTGCTGTCTAACCGCGCGGCCTGTGCGGTTTGTTTTGTATAGTCCGCTTGTCCTGTAAATTATAGTCCCACATCTCTTATTTGTATTCTCTCATCTCTCCTCCATTCTATATAAAGGAGGGCATACCTTTGTAATAGATATCTTTTTTGGATAATAAAATTTCAATTATTCAAAAGTTTATTCGGCTTGTTCTCTCATTTTCGCTTCTTTTCGCTACTTTCTAACAAGTTGGAATCCGAGTTGGAAGCAAGATAACCGCAGAATTGTAGATACTCTGCTATCTTTCCATGCCAAGCTCTAGGAGCTTGCTTCAACCCTTAGAGAGCCTTCCTGAGTTTGTAGACATAGTCCGGATGAACTTCAAAAACAAAACCAAGTGGTTGATCTATGAAGATATCCTTATCAATTTCTCCGTAAAGAAAAGCATTTTTCACATCAAGCTGCCACATCCTCCATTCCTTGCAAGCAGCCAAGGCGATCACCACCCAAACCGACGTCATCTTTGCTACTGGACTAGATGTCTCCTCGTAGTCTTCTCCATACTGTTGAGAGAATCCTCGAGCAACCAGGTGAGCTTTGTATCTATCAATGCTCCCATCAGCCTTCTTCTTTAATTTGTACACCCACTTGCAAGTCACTGGAGTAATGACATCAACCTTGTGCACAAGGTCACAAGTTTCATTCTTCTTGAGAGCAACAATCTCCTCCTTCATGGCATTTTCCCACTCCTTGACTCTAGTGGCCTCATTGAAGTTTCAGGCTCTCGCTCATCCAGAGGACCTGCAAAGAAGCAGGAGAAAAAACTCACTGCATTCCCATCACAGTACCGAGCTGGTGGCTTCACAACCCTCTTTGATCTCCGAAGAGGCTGCTCCTTGCTCACCACCTCCATTGCTTCTTCAGGCTCAGCTCCATTCATGGGCAGACTTTCAGCAATGCTCCTCCTGCTTCCTGAACCAGAAGCCTCTGCCTCATAGCTTGAAGCAACAGGAGCTGCTGGTGAAACAGCAAGCTCCTCTTCCAGAAGATCAGCAGCCACCTTCTGCTCTTTATTAACCTTGCTCTCTGCTAGCTCAACCGAGCCCCCTCCACGCGACGTCAGTTCATCAAAGACAAAGTATTTTGATACAACAAACTTCTTCGTCGCAGGATCCATGCATTTCCATCCCTTCTTCCGCTCATCATAGCTAACAAAGACAAGCTTCCTTGCCATTGCATCAAGCTTTGCCCTTAACTCATCCGGGATATGCACATAGCAAGTTGATCCAAACACCCGAAGGTGTTCCATGCTTGGCTTCTCCTTCAGCAACATCTCAAAAGGAGACTTCATGTTGATCGGGCTGAGCGACATTCGATTGATGACGTAAGAAACACAAGACATCCCCTCTGCCCAGAAAGACCTAGGAATGTCTTTTGCATGAACCCAACACTTGCAGGTTTTCGTCAGATGACAGATCTTCCACTCTGCTACTCCGATTTGTTGTGGAGTATGAGCACAAGTAATCTCTCTTTGGATCTCGTGCTTCCTACAAAAGTTATAAAACTCAGAGGAGACAAACTCACCACCATTATATGTTCTAAACTTCTTGATCTGTAAGCCAAGCCGGCCCTCCACTAGTTCCTTGTACTCCACAAACACCTGGAAAGCTTCTGACTTCTCCTTCAAGAAATAAACCCAAGTGTATCTTGTGTAGTCATCAATCAAAACAAGCAAGTATTTTTTCTTCCACCAAGGCTAGAAGTGACAGTTGGTCCCATCAAGTCTCCATGGATACACTCCAATGGTCTCTTGCTCCTCGTTTGTAACTTATCAAATAGAAGGCGATGAGCCTTGCCGTACTGACACCCCGCACAAACGTGGCTGTCATCAAATGAAGATAGCTTAGGCAAGCCTCTTGCAAGGCTTCTGCTTGCCATAACTTTCAACTTATCCATTCCTACATGCCCCGACCTCTCGTGTCATATAGCAGCGCTATCGTTTGCCCTCATCCGATCAACATAAGAGTTTGTTGTAAGAACAAACAAGTTCTTTACTCTCCTCCCAACATGAGCAACGTCAGCGTTTACCGCTGATACGTTGCGAAGGAACTTCACTTCTGTTGGCCCAAACAGAACGTGATAACCCGCGTCTACCGCATTTGTCACAGAGAAGAGGTTCTTCTTCATGCCCAGTACGTGATACACACTCTTTAACATGAGTGGCCCCTTATCACTACCCAAAGACACAACCCCCTCCTTCTCTACTGCATAAACAGTATTATGAGCAGTGATGATAGCTCCGTTACCTGAGTAGGCTTGCAGAGAAGAGAACTTCAACTTGTCTCCGGTGAGGTGATGACCACACCCGGAGTCCACGATCCACTCGTCGTTGAAATTGACAGCGAACAAAGCGCGGACACAAGTGCCCGTCATGAAAGTTCCGCCCCATCCAGCTTCTTCAGTACTCAAGCAAGCTTCCTCTTTGCCTGCAGTATGCCCAGACTGCAGTTTGACCTTGCAGTCACGCTTGAAGTGTCCCCGCTGATGACACCAGTAGCACTTCAAGTTCTTCTTCCAATCCTTCTTAGGAGCAGCGCTCCTCTCTGGCTGATAAGAAGTTGAAGGCTCATTTTCAGCAACGGTGCTCTTCTTCTTCCCTTCCCATCTCTTCTTCTTCTTACCTATGAACAACGTTTCACTAATTCCTTCAGAGATAGTCACTCCTGCCATCTGCCTTGCCAAACTTTCCTGTGAAGCAAGCTGATTCTCAAGCTCCAGCAGAGATGGCTGAGTTACCCAGCTTTGAATAGAGGTTACAAAGGCAACATACTCCTTTCGCAAGCCGCGGATAATGTGTCTTTTCAACTTGGCCTCAGAGATGGGCTCATCAGGATCAAGCGCTGATATCTCTGCACACAGGCTCTTCATCTTCAAGAAGAACTTAGAGATAGTCAGGTCTCCTTGAGTTGTCCTAGCCAACTCATTCTCCAGGAACTGTAGCCTCTCCACATTCTTCCTGTTGAACAACCCATCAATAGTTGTCCAAATATCAGTAGCCGACTCACATCCAATGATGTGATCAAACAAATCTAGTGAAACAACCCTCTTAAGAGTAAACTTCGCCTTTCCGTTAGTTTTCCTCCAGACTCTCACCTGCTCAGCAGTCCCAAAAGCAGCAGTAACCTCTTGCCTGTCGTCACCACCGACGACCTCCCATAGCTCCTCGCCAAGAAGAAAACTCTTCATGCACGACTTCCACTTCTTAAAGTTAGTCGTGGTCAAGAGTTCAATACCCAGACCTCTTGCAAAGTTCGCTTCCATTGTAGCAACCTTGGTTAAGCTTCTAGAAGCATAGAGCAACAACACAAGTTAATCACTGCTGAAGCAACTGAACCTCGCTCTGATACCATGTTGAATTTTCTCAAAGTGGTCACCAAGATAGCCTAATGCCAAATTAATATCCTCAGAACTATCAAGATCACACCTTGATCGTGCGGAAACTAGGAAAGCAAGCTCAACAACCAAATGAAATCACAGGGGCAAGCAGATCATATATTATTTCCTCTTTACAAGGCGAGGTATACATGTCGAGACATGATTTCTCCAGTACAAAGGAACAGGAAAAATTACAAGTAAAACAATCCGAGCGGACAGAACTGGAGACCGTCCAGACCGTCTAGTCCGCTGAAGTCACCGAAGCCGCCCGAACTGTTGTTGCTGCTAGAAGACGAATAGAACACATAGTCCGCCGAGACCGCGAGGTCGCGTGGACACACCATTATTCACTGACTGCTATAAGCTGCTGCCGAACTAATGAACAGACCGCCTAGATCGCCAAGTATGGCAGACATGTTATTGAACTTGGAAACGTTGAAGCAGAGAAAAACTGATAAGCCGCTAAAGCGACCTGCTGAGACCGCCGATTGAAACCGCAAACTTCACTGATGCTGATCGCAGTCAAAGCCAAACTCCTGGCTCCTCAGTATTAGCCGCACAACCTGCAAACATCACACAGTTAACTCTACTCAACCCGCGCTGACAGGAAAAACCAGACCGCAACAATTAACCAAGCCCACACTTACTGGTCACTCAGTTACTGTAGATGTGCCAGGGGGGTCTATTTATAGGCGAGGTGAGGAGTGTGGTCACCACCCTAGTGAATAGAGTCACCGCCCCAACCCGCACACTAACACTAGCTAGTCCGCTAAGTCCGCAAGGACTTGGCCAGACCAAACCTCCAGGCCCCCGGTCAAATTCAGTCTGCCACCATGCAGACACATTGCAAGCTCGCACACCACAAACTCAGCGCCAGCCCGCTCAATGCAAGCATAGCGCCAGACCGCCACTAAACACAGCATGCGGACACACCCGCAACTCATACTGCATCAGTCCGCAATACACCACAACACGCGGACACAACCACGACTCATGTTGCACCAGTCCGCACACTATTCGAGGAAGTCCGCATAGCTCGACAACAACGCTACAACCCGCCACGAGTCCATGACCAACAGGCAGTCCGCCCGGTCAACAGCGGACTCTGCGGACTCTACGGACACCATGGACTTGTCACAGAAAATGACCAAGTCCAGTAGCCCACCAAGCAACAGGCGCGAGCACGGCGGACACAGAAGACCCAGACCGCCAATCAACAGGACAGTCCGCCACAAGGATACGAAACATCCATCGTAACATGTAGAGCTCGGCAAGAACAAAAGCCCATGTCCAAAGCGTCCACAAATGCGGACTCCGCGGACGCAATAAATAAGTCTGCCAACACACCGCAGATACAACTTCCAATCCGCCCGGTTACCACAAGAGCTGGCCAACTGCAAGGCCGCAGATCAAGCTGAGCACCGCCAAAAGACCACCAACATAGTCCACTCAGGCCGCTCCACTTGATGCCCAAGTTGCAAGACTTCCTTGGCAACACACCATCCAGGCCTCACACCAGTCCGCCCAAGGTCACACACCAGGCCGCACAGGACACTCCTCAAAAGCAGTCAAGCCACCAAGAAGAAGCCAGGTCACCCAGACAGCAACCAACAGCCTGCCCAGGCCACGTACTCAGACCGCTTAGGCTGCTCAGACCGCCCGGCCTGGCCTATCACCCACTTTCACTTCACAAATTTCAACAGCCACAACCTCCATCCTTGGCAAGCAGCCAAGGCGATCACCACCCGAACCGAAATCATCTTTGCAACTGGACTGAACGTCTCTTCATAGTCTTCTCCATACTGTTGTGAGAATCCTCGAGCAACAAGGTGAGCCTTGTATCTTTCGATGCTCCCATCAGCCTTCTTCTTCAACTTGTACACCCACTTACAAGTCACTGGAGTAATGCCATCAACCCTGAGCACAAGATCCCAGGTTTCATTCTTCTTGAGAGCGATAATCTCCTCTTTCATGGCATCTTCCCACTCCTTGACTCTAGTGGCCTCATTGAAGTTTGCAAGCTCTCGCTCA
This sequence comes from Platanthera guangdongensis, assembly GCA_039583875.1. Lineage (NCBI taxonomy): Eukaryota > Viridiplantae > Streptophyta > Magnoliopsida > Asparagales > Orchidaceae > Platanthera > Platanthera guangdongensis. The sequence goes on along the minus strand of CM077154.1, from coordinate 93,937,410 downwards.
TCCATAGGGCCTGCAAAGAAGCAGGAGACAAAGCTCACGACATTCCCTTCGCAGTATCGAGCTGGTGGCTTGATAGTCCTCTTTGATCTTCGAACGGTCTGGTCCTTGCTCACCACCTCCGTTGCTTCTTCAGGTTCAGCTCCATTTCAGGGCAAATTTTGAACAATGCTCCCCCTGTTTCCTGAATCAGAGGCCTCTGCCCTAGATCTTGAAGCAACAGAAGCTGCTGGTGATATAACATGCTCCTCTTGAAGAACTTCAGCAGCCACCTTCTGCTCTTCATCAACCTTGCTCTCTGATAGCTCAACCGAGCCTCCTCCATACGACGTCACTTCATTAAAGACCACGTCTCTTGATACAACAAACTTCTTCGTCGCAGGATCCATGCACTTCCATCCTTTCTTCCGCTCATCATAGCCTACAAAGACAATCTTCCTTGCCTTTGCATAAAGCTTTGTCCTTGAAGCATCTGGGACATGCACATAACAAGTTGATCCAAACACCCGAAGGTGTTGCACGCTTGGCTTCTCCTTCAGTAACATCTCGAAGGGAGACTTCATGTTGATCGGACTAAGAGGCATCTGATTGATGACATAAGAAGCACGAGACATTCCCTCTGCCCAGAAAGACTTAGGAATGTCTTTTGCATGAAGCCGACACTTACAGGTTTCCGTCAGATGACGGATCTTCCGCTCCGCTACTCCGTTTTGTTGTGGAGTGTAAGCACAAGTTAGCTCTCTCTGGATCCCGTGCTTCCTGTAGAAGTTAGAAAATTCGAAGGAGACAAACTCACCACCGTTGTCTGATCTAAACTTCTTGATCCGCAGGCCAAGCCGGCCCTCTACCAGTTCCTTGAACTCCACAAACAAATGGAAAGCTTCTGACTTCTCTTTCAAGAAATATACCCAAGTATATCTTTAGTAATCATCAATCAAAATAAGCATGTATTTGTTGCCTCCATGACTAGCAGTAGCAGTTGGCCCCATCAAGTCACCATGGATACACTCCAATGGTCTCTTGCTCCTTGTTTGTGACTTATCAAACGGAAGTCGATGAGCTTTACCATACTAACACCCTGCGCAAATGTGACTGTCGTCAAAGGATGAAAGCTTAGGCAAGCCTTTCACAAGGCTCCTGTTTGCCATAGCTTTTAGCTTATCCATCCTTACATGCCCCAGCCTCTCATGCCAAATAGCAGCACTATCGTTTGCCCTCATCCGATCAATGTAGGAGTTTGTTGCAAGATCAAACAAGTTCTTTACCCTCCTCCCAACATGAGCAACATTAGCCTTCACCGCTTATACGTTGCGAAGAAACTTCACTTCTGTTGGCTCAAACAGAATGTGATAGCCTGCGTCTACCGCATTGGTCACAGAGAAGAGGATCTTCTTTATGCCCGGTACACGATACACACTCCTTAACATGAGTGGCCCCATATCACTACCCAAGGACACAGTATTATCAGCAGTAATAATAGCTTCGTTACCTGAGTAAGTTTGCAACGAGGAGAACTTCGACTTATCTTTGGTGAGCTGATGACCACACCCGGAGTCCACGATCCAGTCGTCTTCAAAGTCAATGGCGGACAAGGTACGAAGACAAGTGCCCATCATGAAAGCTCCACCCCAGCTAGCTTCCTCAGTAGTAGAGCAAGCTTCCTCCTTGCCTGCAGGATGCCCAGGCTGCAGCTTGACCTTGCAGTCATGCTTGAAGTGACCCGGCTGATGACACCTGTATCACTTCAAGTTCTTCTTCCAATCCTTCTTAGGAGCAGTGCTCCTCTCTGGCTGATAAGAGGTTGAAGGCTCATTTTCAATAGCAGTCTTCTTCTTCTTCCATTCCCATTTCTTCTTTTTCTTGCATGTGAAGAGCGCTTCACTATCTTCCTTAGAGATAGTGACACCAGCCATCTGTCTGGCCAAGCTTTCCTGCGAAGCAAGCAGGTTCTCAAGTTCCAGCAGAGATGACTGAGTTGCCCACCTTTGAATAGAGGTTACAAAGGCCACATACTCCTTCCGCAAGCCGCGGATTATGTGCCTTTTCATCTTAGCCTCAGAGATCGGCTCATCAGGATCAAGCGCTGATAACTCAGCACACAAACTCTTCATCTTCAGAAAGAACTTATAGATGGTCAGGTCTCCTTGAGTTGTCCTAGCCAAATCATTCTCCAGGAACTGTAGTCTCACCACATTCTTCCTGTTTAACAACTCATCAATAGTTGTCCAAATATCAGCAGCTGACTCACATCTGATGATATGATCAAACAACTCCGGTGAAACAGCCCTCTTGAGGATAAACTCCGCCTTTGCATTAGTTTTCCTCCAGACCCTCACCTGCTCAGTAGTGCTAAACGCAGCTGTAACTTCCTATCTGTCGTCACCACCGACGACCTCCCATAGCTCCTCGCCTAGAAGATAACTCTTCATGCACGACTTCTACTTCTTAAAGTTAGTCGGCATTAAGAGTTCAATACCAAGACCTCTTGCGTAACTTACTTCCATTTAAAAAACCTAGGTTAAGCTTCCAGAAGCACAGAGCACAACACAAGTTGATCACTGCTCAAGAAACTGAACCTTCCTCTGATACCATGTTGCAATCTCTCAAGATGATCAACGAGATAGTTTGAGGCCAAATTAATATTCTCAGAGCTATCAAGATCACACCTTGATCAAGCGGAACTGGGAAAGCAAGCTCAAACACCAATTACAAGCAGAGGGAATAAGCAGATTATATATTTATTAACTTCTTTACAGGGCGAGGTATACGTGGCGAGACATGATTTCGCCAGTACACAAGGAAAATTGAAAAGATACAAATATCAATTCGACCGGACAGAATCGAAGACCGCCAAGACCGCCTAGTCCGTCGAAGTCATCGAGACCGCCCGAACTACTGTTTGAAGATGAGTAGAACACGGAGTCCGCTGAGACCGCAAGGTCGCGTGGACACACTGTTATTCGCTGACTGCTGCAAGCTGCTGCCGAGCTGAAGAACAGACCGCCTAATCGCCGAGTCCGGCGAACAGGTTATTGAACTTGGAAAAGCTGAAGCAGAGAAAACTGACAAGCCGCAGATGCAACCTGCTGAGACCGCCGATTGTAACCGTAAACTTCACTGAACCTGACCGAAGTCAAAGCCAAACTCCTGGCTTCACAGTGCTAGCCGCGCAACCTGCAAACAGCAACCAGTTAACTCTAATCAAACCGTACGGACAAGAAAATCGAGGAAGCAGTACTTAACCAAGTCTCAACTTACTGTTACCTCAGTTATAGTAGACGTGCCGGGGGGTCCATTTATAGGCGGGGTGAGGAGTGTGGTCACCGCCGTAATTAATAGAGTCACCACCCTAGCTCGCAGCTAGCAAAGCCCAGTCCGCCAAGTCTGCAAGGACTTAGCCGGACTTCAACCAACCCGCCGGGATCCAAGACAAGGTGTTCACCACCAGGAAGACTCTGCGCCAGTCCGCACACACTATGAGGACAAGGCAACAACCCGCATAGCCCAAAAGCATAGCACTAGTCCGCCACACAATAGCACACAGACACAACCATAGCCCATACTGCATCAGTCCGCAAGCCATATGCGGACATGGCTACACTCCACAAAGATCGAGAACAACACAACCCGCCACATGAGTCCACGACCAACAGGCAGACTGCCCGGTCAACAGCGGACTCTGTGAACACTGTAGATACACTGGACTTGTCACAGAGTGTAACAAAGTCCAGCAAACCACCAAGAGCCCGACGCGATCTTGGATGACAAGGCCCCAGTCCGCCAGCTCCCAAGGCAGATCGCCAATGCTCCACCAGAGAAAGACAAAACCCACAAGCTCCTACTCGTACAGCTGCCAAGCCAGCGGCCAATCGCCAGACTCACAATCAGTTCGTGCAGTTTGCGGATAAGCAACCCGCAAAACAATTGGTGACAAACTAGGTTGCAGAAGCAGGCGGACTCCAATCCAAGTCCACCCAGCATGGCGAACTCCAAACTAGCCACGACTACCTCCAAAACACCACACAGGCTGCCACCACCAGACCACCAGGCTGCTCCTATAGTCTGCAAGGACAGTCAGCCCAGGTCGCGGACTCAGAACGCCTAGACCGCGCGGTCTGCTCCACCCACTTTTACTTCACAATTTTCAACAGTCCCTTGAAACGGGACCCCCTTTACGTCGTACTGCTCTTCTCCCAAGACTTGTAGGGATGGGGCTTCTTCTTCCACTTACTTCCTTCAGATTTCCCTTGCGATTGAGAAGGCTTTCCTTCTCCGTGCTTAGCTGCAAAACCCTTCCAACATTGGGTTCACTTCATATCGCTCTCCAATGTCCTAGCGGCCTCGATCAACTTGTTGAAGCCCACTTTCTTCATAGTTATAAGGGGTTGTCTCAGATTCTCCCTCAATCCATGGTAGAAGAGGTTGTCCCACTCTTTATCGTCCGCCATGGTCATACCAACATAACGACCTAATCGAGTAAACTCCTGGACGTACTTATCCATTGTCTTGTACCGCTGCACCAAGTGCAGAAACTATCTCTGAAGGGCTAACTTTGTCGATGAAGGGATATACTTCTTCAAGAAAGCATTCTTGAACTCTTTTATGGATGGGGTGCGTCCAAGAAACTGGAGGCCGCTATGCCTCAGCCACAACTTAGCATCACCTTCCAACATGAAGGTCGCAAACTCAGACTGCTTCTCAGATGGCTTCTCTGCCGCCCGTAGTAATTTTTAAATTCTCGCCCACCAGTATTCTGCATCAGTCGGCATGCCGTCTCCCTTAAACGTTGGACTATGGAAGCTTAAGAAATACTTCATCTGTCAGTCTCCCTACCTGAGAACCACTCTTTCTGCCAATGGCTTTGCCTACATGACTCCTCCGCCCTGTGTGGCCGGTGTCGCATCCAGGGTAATAGGAGTCATTTCCTGAGCGATAGGGGTCACAACTTGCGCTGCGGTTATAGCTTGGGCCGCTACCATTGCTTCTGCAATCATGCGAAAAATTGGCCGGGGTTACCTCCATGCCCCTCAGACCTGGAGCAGTAGCTCTGCTCACTGAAGGCTCCTCTCGCGGCCTCGACGTCCCCGCCTCATCGCTTGCACCCTTAACAATAGCAAGGTAACACACGAATCAGTTTCTACTCGCAAAATTTAGACACAAGGACACCCACGGTCCCGTGATACTCCTATGTGGATAACTCCTTAACGCGATCCAATTTTGGCATTCAACCACAAAACCTTACCTTGGACACTAACTGTAACGCCCCTGATTTTTTGATGTCCTTTTTTAGTTTGTCGACGACATAATTTAGATGTTAGGGCGTTACCCTTTTTCATTTTGTTGACGGTGCTGCACCGTTTGTGCGTTTTCGCGTTCGTTGAGCTTGTTTATCCTGATTTTGGGATTTTGATGTGTTGAAATGTTTTCTTTGATATTAAGGATGAGGCTTTGAGGCCTTGGGCTTGTCCAGTTCTATTGCGTTCCGAGCATTTTGTAGTCTCGGCGCATGTTTGGACCCTTGTGGTGATCTTTTTTTGCTTGTGAGAGCATTTGATGTTATGTCTCAAGAATGGTACGTAGGATTCTAGGGTTGTCTTCGCAGTTTAAATCTTTTAATTCAGCGCGTTTGGGCCTATGTTTTGAACTCATATTTCCCTATTCAACTATCTGAGTATGATAATGACTATATTAAAGCCTTGGGTTTGTTTTTGATTCTCTGGAAGCCCTTCTAAAGGGTAGGTTTTTTTCGTCGAACAGAGGCGGGATGCATTTTTGTTTTCTGGGCATTGTGTTGAGCTCGACGAATCGTCGAGCGGAGCTCGACGAAGTCGAGCGGTTCTGGGTTCTAGGTTCGACAAAATTTGAGAAGAATTTATCGAACGAGCCTTGCGTTCGACGAATTTTGAACTGACTTCGTCGAGCAGGTTCTTCCTTCGCGTTTGACGATGTTCGACCTAATTTCGTCGAATGGGCCTTACGTTCGACAATTTTTGAACTGAGTTCGACGAACGGGAATTTTCTTCCTCCTTGATTTCGAGTAGTCCATCTGCTCCCGAGTTATGCTCTTCTGGTACTCGAGAACTGTTCTTCCTTCCAGAGAAATGCTATTCTTGTTCCCGAGTGGTGTTGCTTGCTTGTTCTCAAGAATGTCTGTTTGTTCTCGAGAATGTTTCTTCTTGATCTCAAGAACTGGCATCTTGTTCTCGAGAACTGGCTTCTTGTTCTCGAGATGTGCTCTGTTCTCGGGAATTTGCAGCCTTGTTCTCGAGAAAGCGTTCTTTTTCTCGAGAACTGCCTTTTTGTACTCGAGAAGTGCTTCCTGATTCTTGTGGTCTGCCTGGTTGTCGAGATAAACTTCTTATTCTTGAGAACTGGCATCTTGTTCTCGAGAACTGGCTTCTTGTTCTCGAGAACTGGCATCTGGTTCTCGAGAACTGGCTTCTTGTTCTCAAGAACTGACTTCTTGTTCTCGAGAACTGTCTACCATGTTCTCGAGAACTACCCTCTGTTCTCGAGAAGGACTTTATTATTCTCGAGTATCCATTCTAGTTCCAGGGAAGATTTCTTCTGTTCTCGAGTAATCTTTCTTCAGTACTCGAGTACCGTATCCCTCCTTCTCGGGTAACCTTTGCCTGTTCCCGAGTGTTGTTTTCTTCTACTCGAGTAATTTTTCTTCCACTCGATAAATTCTCTCTTCATTTTGAAAACCCGGTTCAGCAGGACCCGATTCATTTCTTAGGTATGGTTATCCTAATGCAGCACTCATATATATACCTTCTTCTTCTTTTTCCTCTTTAAGAAGACCGAATTTCTATTTATCTCCCGAACCAGAGCGACGTGAATGAGAGTGAGAAGCTTTTCCCCTATCCTTCCGGTGGTCGTCGACGGTGCTCCGGTGCTCTAAATCCTCATCCGAATATAGATCCGAAAAGCTCTCAACGAGAGCTTCGTCATCGTGGTAAAATTTTCCCAATTCCTTGAGTTTTTCTCGCTAGGGTTTTCGGCCCTAACTCTTATTTTTGGCCATTCTTGTTAGATTTTGAATTCCCTCGTCTTCTTTGGCCCTGATCTACGCCGTGGTGCGATTTGGATGTCTTTCTCTGGTAAAGCCAAGGCAAGTGATGGTTTCCTCCTTCTTTTCCTTTATTCACCCCGATTTGCAAGAATTTCTAACTTTTGTTATCATTGAAAGGGGGTAGATCTTAACAAAATACTAGAGTTGAGTCACAGCACAAAATAACAAATAAAATAAACAAAGAGGCAGATCAAGCAACACAGAAGACACAAGGAATTTATAGTGGTTCCCCAAATCTTGTTAGTCCACTCTTCTACCACCCAGGTAGGAATCCACTCAGGTTTTTGATCAGGTGACTGCCACCAATGGGTTTTGATCAGGTCCCCAAAAACCAAAACCTCAAGTCTTTTGGAAGGAGACTTGCAACCAGGAATCACTTTTGAAGGGAGATGACAACCCTTTATACAGGAGGGGGGAGAGAGTGATATGGTCTTCTCTTTCTCAAAGCACCTGAGAAGACTTGTAGATATAGATGTTAGCAGATTAGCTCCCCCTGAGATGTAGAATGGTTCAGGAAAAGCTGGAGCTCTGCTATAGGGTGATAGGCCTTCAATCTTCAGGCCTGGACCAGAGAATGCTTCAGGAACTTCTGACTGATAAGTTGTTTGTTGTCCTTGAAGTTGTCCTGCTGTAATGAGGAAGAAGAAGACTCTAGATATGAATGGATGTTCTTCTTCTTCTTGTGATTTCTGTCTCCTCTGGTCTAGGGCTGCTAGTTTGCTGTAGTGATATTGCCCTGTGAGTTTTCTACTGTTCTTCTTTTTCTCTTATGTCTATATTCTCTGTATTCTTTCTCTGTATATATTCAGGCATTCAAAATCCTTTGCCTTGATGGCGGAAGAGAAAACATTCCCTAGAGTGGAGATGCATTGGGAATTGATCTATAATTAATCCAACTATAATTGTCTGTTTGAACGGCTATATTCACTGAGAATATTGACTGAAATTAATCCTCAATTAATTCTGCTAACTGTTACTGATTGCTCAGAAATCGTTAACCCGAACTTTCATCGAGTTCAACATTCGTCGACCTGAGTTCGACATTCGTCGAACTCAGCTGGATTCGTCGAGCTGAATATCTTGTATGCGTTCGTCGACCGGAGCTTGCAGTTCGTCGAGCTCAGTTTCTGTGTTCGTCGAGCTGAGAGAACTGCTGAGTGTCGACACAGTTGCTGTGATGGTGTCGACACAGCTTTGCTTGAGTCTTGAGATCATCGACCTGAGTTCAGAGAAGCAACTCAGAATTCGTCGACCGGAGATCGCCGTTCATCGAACTGCGTTCGACGATCGTCGATCTGATTTTCTGTCTTTGTCTTAACTGCATTTCTTTGACTTCTTTTCTGCAATACTGGAAAGTCCTTCTGATTGGCCTGCCCTAGAAATAGTCCTATGACCCATGACTATACATGGTGGGTCAATCTAAGCAAGCCAAGCAAGCCTAATAGTGTTCCTTGCCCAAATCAGAACTAGGGTTCCAACAATCATGATTATTATTTAACGCTAATTTTTTGCTGCTTAGATCTCTTGTCTCGTTCGTTTATAATCACCATATTTTTGATTTTGTTACCTAATCTTGTAAGTGTTATATGTGGTGGAATCTTACTCTTATAACCGTCCCTCAATGTTTATATAGGGCGTGTTAGAGTTCGTTTAGGATTGTAAATTCTTCCTAAAGGTTGATCAACCGTTCCTAATCTAGAATTGTCCAGTAGAATCCGATGTGTCATTTTTGTCTTGAGATTTATATCATGGTTTCCTTCGTGGCAACGCCGTGGAGCGAGACACGCCTCCAGACCATGAAGGGTTATGGTGGGCTTCTGAGCTCTAAACTCGGGTCGTTACGAGGTTTTATTTCCGATTTTCCTTGGTTGTGTGTGTTATTTGTGGACGAAACCATCGCCACAACGTTAGTTCTCCCTATTAGTACTTTGTGGGGCTCTACCGGGTGTTTGGTCATTTGCGGTGAATGGTGGAGTATCCAGTCTCCCCCGCAATTAGACGGATAAATTGTCTTCGGGGTTGGACAACCCACCCGTTTTGTTTTTTGATGGAGTTGACCACAGGTGGCTAATAGGGGTTTGTTTCTCTCCTGATAGTTTAAGCTTCACCTTTTCCCCTTATAGTCTTGTACATTTGGGGTGTTGTAGTTATACATGACGCTTCACATAAGTGTTCTATTTTACCTTGTACCTGACTGTTGTACTTTATGCAAGTATCTTTCTTTGGTCTTGGGTTGGTACCCCTTGACTTTGTTTACTTTTGGCTTTCTTTCTGCCATCTCTTGTACTTTCTTGCTGAGGTGTTCTGTCTTTGAAATGCCTCGGGTTCAGAGCTGTAGATGATAGTCGTGCTTGTTTTGGATCTCTTGGGCTGCTGTCTTGGCTGTGGTTTTGCCTCGCCATAGTGAGGTAGTTTGTTGTTTTGTTTTCTTTGCTAGTGCAGACATACTTTGTTTTATGTGGGTTCGTGTCAGTTGTTGACGCCCACAGGATTGTTGATTCTTGGATACTTGCTAGCTACTAGTTTTCCTTCTGTGTATATAATCACTTGCTCACAGGGATGTTTTATGTTAGGATTGCATGGTAGGTATTTTCAAGTATGAAACTACTATTATTACCTCATGCATTACACATTCTTAAAATATTAAAACACTATATTTAACGACCGTAAAAATCTACTTTCATTGCTATTATAAATTTAGAACTTGCATACTTTGAGGTGTCCTCTGGGAACCTCTAAACTCATGTAGGGCGTCTAATTTTGTAAAAGAAGTAATTTCCGCAGCGTATAACTCTTTCCTCGTGGACTAGATGAGCCGCCAAGCTGAGGGATACAGCTAACTACCACACTTAAACTGATTTTACCTTTAAATAACTCAAAGAATCTTTTTCATGATTTAGTAGGTGTTTGCCTAAGCGTCCGTAGTTATCCCCTGCTGACGTGACATCATGACGCGCATTTTTCCTTACTCTGATACACCTTTATTGGCGGTGAAAAATACAGGTTGTGACAATTGGTATCAAAGGGAGGTTTGTTTGACAATTGGTTGAACCGGCCAATCTCGTTTAGTTGTTTCTCGTCATTCATTTGCACACACACATCGATGTGTCATCAGTACGTCTTAACCGAAGCATAGTCACTACACTCATAGCATGATAAGAAGTATACGGGGCATATTATGTAGTATGAGATGCATAATATGTGTTTGTATATGGATCCACCATAAGAGACAACATGTGACAGTTATGTAGTATGGGATGCATAACCATCATCACATGGGTGTCTATTAGCACATTTTCTTTTTCATTGCATGCGATGTTATGTAGTATGGGATGCATAACATTTCATGTGTACGCCGCTCATGCATGCATTAAGGCCTTTTTTAAGAATGCATAGCACTGCATACATGGCATATCATCGCATATGCACGCGTGCTAAGTTAAGGTTTACATGATGACACATGTACACACATGATTTTAAAGAAGAATAAAGAATTCATGCATTCATCTCATAGGAGCATGAGTAAGTAGGATGAGAGGATATCATCCTAAGTAGGACATCTCATCATTATAAAATCCCAGAGCAAGTTGCAGCATAAACAAGTGTCTTAAGTATGGTTTGAACTAGTTGTGTGGCCTAGTTGTAATCTAGGATTTTTTGACGAGCGTTCGTTACTTTTTAGAAATGCCGCCAAAGCATCTTACAATGAGGTCGACTCACCAGTCAGAGGGTGAGTCATCAGGTGCTCAGAGTGATGCGTTGATCGAGAGCTTGCATTATAGTAATAAGACTCTGTCGAGGCAGCTTGTCGCGATGCAGTCGCAGATTCAGTCCTTGTTGTCTGCCGCTCCCAAGCAGTAACCCTTAGTGCAAGATTCTGTCGCATTTCAAGCCGTACCTACTAATCCCGCTCCTTTGGTACCCCCAGTGATTCTACCACCAGAGATGAACCTTATATCGCATTTCCAGCGATTGAGACCTCCTACTTATGATGGGAGTGCCGACATTATGGTTTTGGATGACTGGATCATCACTATCGACGAGATGTTCACATATTAGGGGATTGTTGAAGCCCAAAAGGTAATGATTGTGGCCTACCAGATGAAAGGCCTGACAAAGAATTGGTGGATTCGATAAAAGGAAGGTTTGAAGGAAGGATGCTCATGGGAGTCCTTCAAGAAGATGCTGCTTAAGAAGTTCTTACCCTCGGTCGAGCAGGACCGTTTGATGAACAATTTCATGCATTTGAAGAAGAGACACCTCACGGTGAGAGAATATGAGATCGAGTTCAGTAAGTTGAACAGATTTGCTCCTGATATGGTAACTTAGAAGGCAGGGAGAGTGAAGCGCTTTCTCGGAGGATTAAGAAGCGATGTCCAACAATTGGCATGCGCTTATAGAGCTGAAAACTATGCTGAGGCAGTGGAAGCCGCTCTGAAGGTTGAGGCAATCAAAAATGCCAAGAATCGAGGTGCTACGGCAAGGAGAGAGAAGAGGAAAGGTGATGAGGATGGAAGCTCTAGGGCATCTAGCCCTTCTTCGAAGAAGAAAAGTAAAGAAATATGTAGCCACCCCTTCAAAAGGTGTTTCAAGAGGACTGCCACCTTGAAGCAGCAGCAGGTGCTCTCCATCCAAGGTGCACCCAAAAGTGATCTGGTGTGCCCGATTTGTACAAAGAAGGGTCATGAATTCAGTCGTTACTGGTCGAAGGATAAGACTAGCTTCCAGTGCGGGCAGAAGGGGCACCTGAAGTCTTCTTTCCCCCAGGCTCAGACTCTACTGCAGCCTGCCCCGCTTCGGGAACTGCCACCGCTGCCAAACCAGGATAAAAGGAAAGGAAAGCTAAATGTGGTGACCAGAGAGGAAGCTCAGATCTCTACCCAAGTGATTTCAAGTTAGACCCTAGTTTAATTTAATTTATTTATCCTTTCTAATTGCCCTAGTTTTCGTTTTGTTTAGTTATGTATGTTAAGGTTTTAGGGGAGTTTAAGGTGCGGAATAGGTGGGCACGCGTTCTTTTTGATTCTGGTGCCACCCATTCCTTTGTGGCCCGGAGGTTCATAGATAAACATCGTTTGAACGTGGATCAGTTAGGAGGCTCCTTCAACATTAAGCTTCCCTTCGGTGAATCGGTAATATCTAATCAAGGAGCTCTGAGATGCCCTATTTATCTTAGGCGATTTCCTAGCCTTTGTGGATCTGATGGTGTTGGATCTGGCGGGCTTTGATGTGGTTTTGGGAATGGACTGGCTGTCCAAGTATGATGTGCTCATCCAGTGCAAGGCAAAGCAACTGGATTTCAGGATGGACAATGGCCAACCTATGCGTGTTTATGGTTTTCAGAACAGGGTTTCCCCAATCATTTCTGCGGTACGTGCTTGTCGTGCTATCGAGTCTGGTTGTGAGGCATTTTTTGGTTTCTATTTCTGCTTTGAAAACTGTTTTTGTTACATCACGTCTTGAGGATGTCTCTGTGGTGCGAGAGTTTCCAGATGTTTTTCCTGATTGTCTACCAGGACTTCCTCCGGTGAGGGAGATAGAGTTTGTGATACACCTCGAGCCAGGTACCTGTCCTATTGCCAAAGCACCATACCGCATAGCTCTGCATGAGTTGGATGAGTTGCGTACTCAGCTTGATGAATTGCTGCATTGTGGATTTATTAGACCTAGTTCTTCTCTATGGGGTACTCCTGTATTATTTGTAAAGAAGAAGGATGGATCAATGAGGCTTTGCATCGATTACAGAGAATTGAATAAGGTGACAGTTAAGAATAGATATCCCTTACCGAGTATTGATGATCCATTTGATTAGTTGTATGGTAGCTCGATATTTTCAAAGATTGATCTTCGTTCAGGATATCACCAGTTGAGAATTCGTGAGACAGATATTACATGGACCGCTTTCCGATCATGACATGGACATTTTGAATTTTTGGTGATGTCCTTCGGTTTGACTAATGCACCCTCTGCATTCATGGATTTAATGAATAGAGTGTTCCAGGATTTCCTGGATCGTTTCGTGATCGTGTTCATAGATGACGTCCTTGTGTATTCCTGCAGTGTTGAGGAGCATACTTAATATTTGTGATTGGTTTTGTCGACCCTAGGAGAGCATAAACTTTATGCGAAGCTGAGCAAGTGTGAGTTCTGGCTTTCTCAGGTGTCCTTTCTGGGGCATGTTGTAAGCAAGGATGGTATTTCCGTAGACCCGACTAAGATTTCTATTGTGATGGAATGGGAGAGACCGTCTACACCTAAGGAGATTAGGAGCTTCCTAGGCCTGGCTGGCTATTATAGAAGATTTGTGGAATGGTTTTTAGTGTTGTATTCTCCTTTAACTAGACTTACCCAGAAGAATACTGCATTAATTTGGAGTGATAAGTGTAAAAAAGATTTCCAATAGTTGAAGAAGAGATTGTGTACTGCTCTAGTCTTAGCCTTGCCTACTGAAGGGGTTGAGTACACTGTGTATGTGGATGCATCACACATTGGACTTGGCTATGTTTTGATGCAAGATGGGAAGGTGATTGTGTATGGATCAAGGCAATTGAAGATTCATGAAAGAAACTATCCTACGCATGATTTGGAGTTTGCTGCAGAAATTTATGCGTAGAAGCTTTGGAGACATTTATTGCATGGTGTGCTGTGCAAGATCTATACAGACCATAAGAGTTTAAAGTACATTTTCACTCAGAAGGAATTAAATCTACGCCAGCATCGGTGGTTAGAATATGTGGCTGATTTTGATGTGGAAATCCTTTATCATCCAGGAAAGGTTAATGTAGTAGCAGATGCTTTGAGTAGAAAGACCGCCAAAAATTTTAATTTGTCTGTACAATCCTTGGTAGAAGAATTCTTGTTGATGGACATGGGAGTTGGGAATAGTGCAGTGCCTGCTAGTTTGGAAGTAGAAGAGACCTCTTGGATTTCCCTTACTAGAGCCCACCAGAACGATGATCCGGATTTGTTGCATCTCCGGAATGGAACTGAGAAGGGAGAGCTACCTGATTTCTCCTTGGATGAGTTGGAGACGTTAAAGTATCAGGGTAGATTTTGCATTCCCCCTTTTGGTGATATTAGGGTTAAAATTTGTACTGAAGTTCATGGTTCCAGTGTTGCCTACCATCCTGGTTTCACTAAAATGTATAAAGTTCTAAAGCAAATTGTTTGGTTGTCGGGGATGAAGAATGATATAGCAAAGTTTGTGGCGGAACGTTATACGTGTTACCGTGTTAAGGCTAACCATATGAGGTCTGGAGGTAAATTGACACCGCTTGATATTCCAAGTTGAAAGTGGGAGAGTATTTCGATGGATTTCATCACTAGCTTACCGAGATCTCCCCGTGGGTACGAATCTGTTTGGGTGATAGTTGATAGATTTACTAAAAGTGCTCACTTTGTACCTTTTAATATCAGATATTCTATGAAGAAGATAGTTGAATTGTACCTTGTTGAGGTTATCAGATTGCATGGAGTGCCTGTCAGTATCGTATCGGATCGAGACTCTAGATTTACGTCTCATTTTTGGAAGAGTTTACAGGAGGGGTTGGTACCGATTTAAGGCATTCCACTGCCTATCATCTGCAGGCAAATGGTCAGACAGAAAGAGTTAATCAGATCGTGGAAGACATGATCAGGTGTTATATTTTGGATCACGGTGGTTCTTGGGATGAATGCCTCAGACTCATGGAGTTTGCGTACAATAATAGTTACCAAAAGAGTCTGAAGATGGCCCTGTTTGAGGCCTTATATGGGAGGCGCTATAAGACTCCTTTGTTTTGGGCTGAGGTTGGTGAGAGACCGTTGCTAGGTCCGGAAGCCGTTGAAGAGATGAATTGTGTCGTGACTCATTTTCGAGAAAAGCTCTGTGTGGCCCAAGAGCGATATGAGAAATATGCTAATCAACTAAGGGTTGATCCTGAGTAATCTGTTAGGGATATGGTTTTTTTTTGAAAGTTTCTCCGATGTCATGTGTTAAAAGTGAAAGTGCAAGTTAGATCTGATATACTCTAGAGGGGGGTGAATAGAGTATGGTGCTTGCTAAAAACGTTTTACAACAGTTGTTGTATTCTTATGTGAACAGGGAAGCAAATAATAAATAGTAAATGTAAACACAGCAACTATCTAATCACAGAGCAATCTAGTCACAAACCACAGCCAGAAACAAAAGAAAAACAAGCAACCAGAAGACACAAGGAACTACAGTGGTTCCCAAATCAACCTGGGTACATCCACTCTTCTACCACCCTAGGTAGGAATCCACTGCAGGATGAGTTGATCAGGTGTCCTGGGCACCAATGAGCTTTTGATAAGGTGCTCAAAAACCAAACCAGATTTTTTGATCAGGTGTCTTGCCACCACTGAGTGTTGATAAGGTCTCAGAAAACACACACAAACTTTTGAAGGGAGTTTGAAAAACCCTTTATAGCAGAGAGAGGGAGAGAGAGAGGGAAAGATATGATCTTCTCTGTCAACAGTCAGAGAGAAGATAGTGGATGTTGTCAAAGCTCCCCCTGAGATCTTGAGTTATTCAGGAAGTGAAGCTTTGCAGTAGGGTGATAGGCCTTCAGAAAATTGATCTCCAATAAATGATGATTTCAGCAACAACTGAAATGTGTGGTGTCTGGAGTCTTGAATGATGATGGCCCTGAACACTTGAATCAAAAGAGATCTAAAGATTTCAGGTTTTTTTGATCTCCTTTGGTGATGGTGTACTTGTATGAATCTTTGAGACTGAGAATGTCTGCAACTCTTTCTCTTTCTCTTGTGTGATTGTTATTGTGAGAGCTGTTGTTGCAGAGAATATTTTTCTAACTTCTTGTTCTTCTTTTATATTGTTCTTGTCTCTTTTTTTGTTGTAGAGAATAATTCTGTCTTTTATTCCATCTGTCTGAATAGAAATGATCCATTGTCCAAGATAGCTGTTAGCCTGTCATTAATTACTTTCTTAATTGCTTTTGTCTTCTGGAGGAAAGTCCAATAAAATATTCCTTGATAATTCCTTGAAACTTGCTCCAGATTAAATGAAAACGGCTACAAAATCTCTGAATTAAATGCTGAGAACAATTCCTTAACTGTCTGAATTTGAATCTAGAAAATCGTTGAACTCTTCAGAGAAACGTCGAACTGAGCTCCACTATCATTGAACTGAGCTCAGAGATTTGGACTTAGACAGAAACAGATATCGTCGATCTGAGCTCAACTATCGTCGAATTGAGCTCAGAGATAGATAATCAAACTGGAGTCAAGATCGTCGATCTGAGCTCGAAGATCGTCGAATGGAGTTCGACGACTTGTTGAAGTTGAGCTCAGAGATCGTCGAATGGAGTTCGACGATTCGTCGAAGTGAGCTCACCGATTGTCGAATGGAGTTCGACGATTCGTTGTACTGAGCTCGACGAAATGACTTAGTCTTCTGAAACTGAAAATCCTGGTCTTGAGGGCAGCTTCCAAACCTAAGTACTAACCCTTAGACTCAATTCTAATTGACCTTTAGATCTATACAATGAGGTCAAAACAAGTTTCCTAAGAGACATAGTGATCCTGACCCAAATTAGTAATAGGGTGTTCCAACAAAAAGTTTTGGGAGGAACCACAAGTTAGACCCCCGGTATGTGGTACCTTTTCAGATTCTTGAGCGCATCAGAGTGTCAGCTTATAGGCTAGAGTTACCTGTTACCTTCCCTAGTGTCCATGATGTGTTCCATGTGAGCCAGTTGCGGAAGTGTATCCTAGTGATTGTCAAGTTCTTGACTCGGTGCCCCAGATTCAGCCCAACCTTATGTTCGTGGAAGAACCTGTTCGTATCTTGAATTCTCAAGATCGAGTGTTGCGGAGAAAGACCATCCCCATGGTTATAATTCTCTGGCGAAATCAAGACGTCGAGAGCGCGACGTGGGAATTGGAATCGATGATGAGAGAATCTCATCTGCATCTCTTCCCTTAGTTCATGTATGTTTTCAGATTGTTGGTAATAATTTAGTTTTGTTGTGGGTTTGGTTTTAAGGTTGTGTTAAATTTCGGGAAGAAACTTCTTTTTAGGGGGTGTGACTGTAACGCCCCCGATTTTCTGATGTCATTATTTCGTTTGTCGGCATCATAATTTCAATGTCAGGGCTTTACAATTTTTTGTTTTGTTGACAGCGCTGCACCATTTATGTGTTTTCGTGCCCGTTGAGCATGTTTATCATGATTTTGGGATTCTGATGGGTTGGAATGTTTTCCTTGATATTAAGGATGAAGCTTTAAGGCCTTGGGCTTGTCCAGTTCTGTTGTGTTTCGAGCATTTTGGAGTCTCGGCGCGTGTTTGGACCCTTGTGGTGATCTTTTTTTCGCTTGTGAGAGCATTTGATGTTATGTATCAAGAATGGTACGTCGGATTCTAGGGTTGTCTTCGCTGTTTAAATTGTTTAATTCAGCGTGTTTGGGCCTCTGTTTTAAACTCATATTTCCCTATTCAACTATCTGAGTATGATAATGACTATATTAAAGCCTTGGGCTTGTTTTTGATTCTTAGGAAGCCCTCCTAAAAGGTAGGTTTTTTTTCATCGACCAGAGGCGGGAGGCGTTTTTGTTTTCTGGGCGCTGTGTTGAGCTCGACGATCGTCGAGCTCCACTCGACAAAGCGTCGAGTGATTCTGGGTTCTGGGTTCAACGAACTTAGAGCAGAATTTGTCGAATGGGCCTTGCGTTCGACGAATTTCGAACTGACTTCTTCGAGCGGGTTCTTCCTTTGCATTCGATGATGTTCGACCTGATTTCATCGAAGGGGCCTTGCGTTTGACGAATTTCGAACTGAGTTCAACGAATGGGATTGATTTCGAGTAGTCCATCTGCTCCCGAGTTATGCTCTTCTGGTACTCGAGAATTGTTCTTCGTTCCCGAGAAATGTTATTCTTGTTCTCGAGTGGTGTTGCTTGCTTGTTCTCGAGAATGTTTCTTCTTGTTCTCGAGAAGTGGCATCTTGTTCTCGAGAACTGGCTTCTTATTCTCGAGATGTGCTCTGTTCTCGGGAATTTGCAGCCTTGTTCTCGAGAAAGCCTTCTCGTTCTCAAGAACTGCCTTTTTGTACTCGAGAATTGCTTCCTGATTCTTGTGGTCTTCCTGGTTGTTCTCGAGATGAACTTCTTGTTCTCGAGAACTGGCATCTTGTTCTCGAGAACTGGTTTCTTGTTCTCGAGAACTGACATCTGGTTCTCGATAAATGGCTTCTTGTTCTCAAGAACTGGCTTCTTATTCTCGAGAACTGTCTACCGTATTCTCGAGAACTACCCTCTGTTCTTGAGAAGGACTTTATTATTCTTGAGTATCCGTTCTAGTTCCCGGGAAGTTTTCTTCTGTTCTCGAGTAATCTTTCTTCAGTACTCGAGTACTGTATACCTCCTTCTCGGGTAACCTTTGCCTGTTCCCGAGTGATATTTTCTTCTACTCGAGTAATTTTTCTACCACTCGAGAAATTCTCTATTCATTTTGAAAACCCAGTTCAGCAGGACCCGGTTCATTTCTTAGGTATGGTTATCCTAATACAACACTTATATATATACATCCTTCTTCTTTTTCCTCTTTAAGCCGGCCGAATTTCTGTCTATCTCCTGAAACAGAGCGGCGTGAATGAGAGTGAGAAGCTTTTCCCCTATCCTTCTGGTGGCCGCCGACGGTGCTCCGGTGCTCGAAATCCTCACCCTAATACAGATCTGGAAAGCTCTCAATGAGAGCTTCGTCATCGTGGTAAAATTTTCCCAATTCCTTGAGTTTTGCTATCTAGGGTTTTCGGCCCTAACTCTTATTTTTGGTCATTCTTGTTAGACTTCGACTTCCCTCATCTTCTTTAGCCCCGATCTACGTCGTGGTGCGATTTGGATGTCTTTCTCTGGTAAAGCCAAGACAAGTGATGGTTTCCTCTTTCTCTTCCTTTCTTCACCCTGATTTGCAGAAATTTCTAACTTTTGTTATCATTATTATTAATTAACTACTGATTTTTTTGTGCTGCTTAGATCTCTTGTCTCGTTCATTTATAATCACCACGTTGTTGATTTTGTTACCTAATCTTATAAGTGTTATATGTGGTGGAATCTTACTCTTATAACCGTCCCTCAACGTTTAAGTAGGATGTGTTAGAGTTCGTTTAGGATTGTAAATTCTTCCTAAAGGTTGATCAACTGTTCCTAATCTAGAATTGTCCAGTAGAATCCGATGTGTCATTGTTGTCTTGAGATTTATATCATGGTATCCTTCGTGGCGACGCCGTGGGGGAGACACGCCTCCAGACCATGAAGGGTTGTGGTGGGCCTCTGAGCTCTAAACCCGAGACGTCACAGGATTTTATTTCCGATTTTCCTTGGTTGCGGGTGTTATTTGTGGACGAAACCACCGCCGCAACATTAGTTCTCCCTATTAGTACTTTGTGGGGCTCTACCGGGTGTTTGGTCATTTGCGATGAATGGTGGAGTATCCAGTCTTCCCCACAATTAGACAAATAAATTGTCTTCGGGGTTGGCCACCCTGCCCGTTTTGGTTTTTGGTGGAGTTGACCACAGGTGGCTAATAGGGGTTTGTTTCTCTCCTGATGGTTTAAGCTTGACCTTTTCCCCCTTATAGTCTTGTGCATTTGGGCTGCTGTGGTTATATGTGACGCTTCATATAAGTGTTCTTTTTTACCTTATACCTGACTGTTGTACTTTATGCAAGTATTTTTCTTTGGTCTTGGGTTGGTACCCCTTGACTTTAATTACTTTTGGCTTTTTTTCTGCCATCTCTTATACTTTCTTGTTGAGGTGTTCTGTGTTTGGAATGTCTCAGGTTCAAAGCTGTAGCTGATAGTCGTGCTGGTTTTGGAGTTCCTGGGCAGCTGTCTTGGATGTGGTTTTGCCTCGCCGTAGCGAGGTAGTTTGTTGTTTTGTTTTCTTTGCTAGTGTAGACATACTTTGTTTTATGTGGGTTCGTATCAGTTATTGACGCCCACAGGATTGTTGATTCTTGGATACTTGCTAGCTGCTAGCTTTCCTTCTGTGTATATGATTACTTGCTCTCTGGGATGTTTCTTGTTAGTATTGCATGGTAGGTATTTTCAAGTATGAAACTACGATTATTACCTCATGCATTACATGTTCTTAAAATTTTAAAACACTATATTTAACGACCGTAAAAATCTACTTTTATTGCTATTATAAATTTAGAACTTGCATACTTTAAGGTGTCCTCTGGGAATCTCTAAACTCATGTAGGACATCTAATTTTGTAAAAGAAGTAATTTTCGCAGCGTATAACTACTTTACTCGTGGACTAGATGAGCCGCCAAGCCGAGGGATACCGTTAACTACCACACTTAAACAGATTTTACCTTTAAATAACTCAAAGAATATTTTTCATGATTTAGTAGGTGTTTGTCTGAGCGTCCGCAGTTATCCACTACTGATGTGGCATCATGACGCGTATTTTTCCCTTACTCTGATACACCTTTATTGGCGGTGCAAAATGCGGGTTGTGACACTAACCTCCCTCTGATACTAAAATGTAACACCTCCCCTGTAATGACCGTATAATATGGGTCCAGCCAGGGCCCCACAACATACAGACGCCATAACTTATGCATTATAAGATGATATAGCATACCCAACTCAAAACCCAGACAAAACACAGCGGAAACAAACAACAACACTGGAAGTTATCCACTAGAACAAGAGTATCAAATTGGCTTTAATGCCTTACAACAAAGCATGAGTTCAAAACTGAACCAACATCAACGACATAGCAATGTGCATAAGCACTCCTAGACTTTCTCGGCATGCAAGACGGATTACATTATGCACTAAGCAAACCATTCACCAAAACAAAGCTACGAAATAAAGTTCACTTCATGAGGCTTAGACCTTTTTGGCCGATGAGCTTGCTCCTGCTTGCGATCCTTGCCTGAAAGATATTGTGCCTAAACACCTGGAGGGGGGGTGAATAGGTGACTTAAATCTTTTTAACGTTTTAGGCAGAATTCAGCTTATAACAGAGAATTATATCTACTTTATCACAGCACACAATCAGCAATCACAGAATTCCACAAGCACACAGTAGACACTCAGATTTATAGTGGTTCCCCAAGGTTTGGGTACATCCACTTTCCCCCTTCGCCTATCTAACAGTGTACTAGATTCGGCCAAACTCCTCCACTATCTCAGAACCCCAAAACAGGTTGCTACAACTCAGGCCCAAGGCCCTACAACTCAGTCTTCTTCAAAGACTTACACTCAGCTTTTCCACAAAGCCTACACTCAGCCATAGCAGGCCTACACTCAGCCACAACAGGCCTACACTCAGAGATACAAATCTCCTACACTCAGGCACTCAAGCCCTACACTCAGCCTTTATAATTACAGGCTTACAAAACTCAGATCCCTAAGGATCCTACAAGAAAATATGAATACAAAAATATAATCTCAACAACTCAGAGAAAAGAGAGAAGAGTTGTGAGTTTCTTGATGAGTTCTTGGAAGAACTCAGCTGAGATCAAACTGACTTGGCTTTCTTCAAAGCTTCTTGAAAGTAGAACACAATAAGATTGATCTCTTCTACATTTGATCCTTGATCTCTGCTACTTAAGATTCAGACCAAATCTGAACCCTTCTTCTCAGCCTGGTTCCAACGGCTGTCTTCTTGGATGGAGCTCTCTCTCTCCAACTTCTTAGATCTTCACTTGATAGCTAGATCTTCTTTTTAATACTTGATGTGTTGATCTTCTAATCAGTCTTCTTCTGTAGACAGTATAAGCCTATTTATAGGCCTTCTTCATGGTAACCGGCTGGTCTGGTTCATAACTGATCTCTGACAACTCTGACAGGTGCAGTAGACCGGCTAGAATGGCAGCTGTCAAGTCATCCAGTCAGTTCTTGAAAATTCTATAACTGTCTGAAAATGTCGAGACTGTCTGTATTTAAGTGTCGACACTTATAGACTAAGTGTCAACACAAGTTGACTAAGTGTCGACACTAGCCTACAAGGTGTCGACACAACTCCTTGTGTTGTAGATTTTATATCTCGACACTGCTTCTTCTTCATGTGTTGACACTGATATTGAGTGTCGACACAACACTTTGTTCTTCAGCACTTTGTTGTATTCTTTTAAGTGTCGACACATCTTCATGTGTCGAACTTGTTAAGTGTCGACACTTCTTCTTGGTGTCGACACATGTCTTCAGTGTTGATACTTGCTGAGTGTCGACACAGCTTCTTGTGTCGACACATCTTCATCTGTTGAGAATTTTGCTGAGTGTCGACACATCTCCTTTGTGTCGACACTTGTACTTAGAATATTCTTGAACTTTGCTAAGTGTCGACACAGCTCCTTGTGTCGACACTTTCTTCAAGTGTTGAGTCTTCAGCTGAGTGTCGACACATTCTTTCTTGTGTCGATACTTTCTTCAAGTGTTGACTCTTCTGCTGTGTGTCGACACATTGCTTTGGGTGTCGACACTTGTACTTAGACTCTGCTGACTTTTGCTGAGTGTCGACACAGCCTCCAAGTGTCGACACTTTCTGATGTAGACGCAGTTTCTCTAGGTGTCGACACAACTGCAAAGTGTCGACACTGCTTCACTGCTCTTTTCTTCATTGAGTGTCGACACAGCTCCTCGTGTCGACACTTTCTGTCTGGTGTCGACTCTGCATCCCTGGTGTCGACACAATGACTCCAAGTGTCGACACTACTTGTCTGGGTGTCGACACAAGTCTTCTTAAGTGTCGACACTTTCCCTCTGGGTGTCGACACATGGACTTAGAAACTTTTTCTTCTTTCCTGTACATACTTAACCTGCATAAGTAAACTCAACATACATCAAATACATTTTGATGTATATCATTGAGTAGGATGAGGCTTCTTCAAATCAGGTACATTTGAACCAATGTACCCAACAATCTCCCCCTATTTGGAGAAGTCATAACCCTTAGTCAATGATATACACCATACAAAATAAAATCAAAGTATGATGTAAAGCAGGATTATGTAATCAGGAAAAAACATAACATGTATTAAATAAACATGCATACACAGATATCATCACAGAACAATTATGAAATAGATTTAACATATAACACATTGTTCTAATATCTTGCCATATTCATTTTCCAAAAGTTTACAAGGTGTTTATCAATCAAAATATTACAACTGTAAACTGAAGAAAATTCTATTCTATTTTTGATCAGCATCTTTGATCACTATCCCTTTTCCAGACTTTATCTTGGCTTGCACAGAAGCTTCAGCATCTTCAGTTTCAGTAGACTTTTTTCCTTTCAGCTCTTTCTTCTTAAGCTCCTCAGATTTAATCTTTTGCCTTTCAAAATAATGATAAGGCTTGGGAAAGTACTTGCTAGGCTCCTGGGCAGTAGGAGGTAGCTTTCCCATCTTGGCCTTTCTTCTATATTGGACTATGGCTTCTTGCCTTGTCTCATGCTTTCTCCATTCCAATTCAGAAAACCATTTATTTCTGTCTTGAATGTTATCTTTTGCAGCTTTCCATGCAGTTAAGATTATGTTTCTTGAAGTGGGGCTCCACTGCTCAAAGTCAGGTCTTTGTTCAGCTTGCTCCCTGAACCTCTTTTTAGACAGTCTGGCTTCTTCTTCTTTCTACATAGCTTCTTGCATAGCTTCAGAGACTCGCTGAACAACTTTCTCTATGATGACATGTTCTTTTCCCTCAGGTGGGCTATACATTGAGTGTATATCAGCTTGAACCATATCAAAATCTGGAGGAGGGTAGATGACTTGAGCCACTTCAGGTTGCTCCCCTCCTAGATATGCAGGATGTATTCCAGATTCTGCAACATTGTCATCATCACAAAGAGGAGGATATCCAAGAGTAGCTCTAATAGAATTAGAAATCCATTTAGCATGATCAGAGCTGGCTTTGACTAACACCCTCTCCCCCTTTATGACTTCTCTAACCATGTGATCCCTCAGATCATCCTTTTGAAATCTTATTTGGGCATCCAAATAGTTGACTCCATCTTTAAAGTAAGGTTTCAACCTTTGGAGTTTGTCAGTTATGATCTTCTGAGAGTCTTGTATGGCAGTCTTAACAGCAGTAATTTCCTCTTGGAAGGCTTTGGCAAAGTCTGCTTTAGCTGTAGCATTAGCTGGAGTCTGCCCTGCAGCTAGATTCTTCATCTCTGTTACTATGGCATTGTGAGAAGCAGTCAAGTTATCATTCATCCTAATCTGATTCTCAAGTACATAGCCTTGCTTGACTTCAAGTTCATCCACTTGAGCTTTTATCTTCTCCTGATGTGTAGCCAAGTACACCACTGCATTCCCTCCCTTGTGGAAGCAGTCAGTCATTTCCTTTTTATTAAGATTCATTTCAAATCTTATAGACTTAATATCTTGGGCCAAATCAAACTGTAATGATTTTTTCCCTTCATCCACATACTTCTCAATGGCTTGCCTGTGCTCATCCATCTTAATTTGCATAGCAACCATTAGAGCACTATAATCTACAGTTGGAGTTGGCTGTAGTGCTGGTTGTGGTGCTATGGTTTGCAATGTCTTCTTATAATTCTGACTTCTTCTTTTGAAAACTTGAAACTTCCTTTTCTTAGCCCTTGTTGCCTCCTCATCTTCAGAAGCTGAGGTGCTGGCTATATCCACC
This sequence comes from Platanthera guangdongensis, assembly GCA_039583875.1. Lineage (NCBI taxonomy): Eukaryota > Viridiplantae > Streptophyta > Magnoliopsida > Asparagales > Orchidaceae > Platanthera > Platanthera guangdongensis. The sequence continues at coordinate 93,912,708 of CM077154.1, read as the reverse complement.
CTCTCCTTAGGTAGCTCCTCAACTTCTTTAGGCTTCTCAGGTTCTTGCCTTGCTGGCTCTTCAACAAGTATTACTTGCTCCCCCTCAACTGGAGCAGTCTCTCCCTCAGCAGCAGCACTGTCCTTCTCAAGATCGGCTTGATCTAAATTGAGGAAGAGATCTTCCATAGTAAACTCTTGTGGTGAATGGGCTGGAGAAACTCTTGGCTCATCTACCACTGGATCAGATATAACTTGAACTTCAACAGATGTGTCTTCCATGACAACATCTGGGAGTTGGCTATCCAGCTGAGTTTGCTGATTAACATTACTTAATGGATCAGATAAAACAGTATCCACTTTAAGTAAATCTAAAGCATTAAGCTCAGTGATTACCTCAAGGATGATGTTGGTTGCTTGCTCACTCTCAAGAGGAGTTGGCTCTTCCACAACTAGTGGCTCCCCCTGGATTTGATCCTGGTGTAAGGGGCTAGCTGGTGGTAGCTCCCCCTGCCTTTCAGCAGTATCTTGTTGAGCTGGAGACCTCCCAGCATTTCCTTCGACATCCTCATCAGGTGTGAAGACAACTTGCTCTTCACTACTAGAGCTGCTAGTGGAAACCTGAGCCACTGGAGCAGTTTTCTTCTTCTTTTGGGGAGTAATTTTCTCTGGTGTTATTTTCTCAGAGGTTATCTTCTCAGGGGTTGGCATCTCTTTTGACAAAACTCTGTCCCATCTGGAGAAGATCCTCAGGTCCATCTTTCTCATATGATTGATTTTAGTTCCAGCAGCTTGACCCATAACCTCTTGTATACTACCAGCTAGGTATAAACTTATTAGTCTACCCAAATTGGGCTTTTTCAGACTTTCTTTAATCTTCTCAAAGACAATAACAGACCAATCTGTTTTTAATGTAAAGATTATCCTTGTCATAATGCTGAACATATGGGCTGATACCCTATCATGCCCTCCAGGCTTACTTAAGATGACCTTGCCAACAATTTCAGAAAGAAATTTACCCAGGCTGTTCATCCCCTTTCTATTAAACACTGATCCAATTTTCATCTTTGAATCCAGACCACACCATGCCAATGCATCTCTGGTCCTGGAAGCAGTAACTTCTTCTTCTTCCTTAGTTCTTGGTAACTGAAGGACTTTCCTCAAACTTTTTGATGAGACCTTAACCTTTTCACCATGAACCCTGGACTTGATCTTGAATCCAGTGTCATCTAGGGTTGCTCCATTGAGAAATTCCAAGACTTCTTTCTTCCAGATTTTATTCGGCTCTGAAACAAGAAATTCTAACCCTGAGTTTGTGACTAGGGTTATCACAGATTTGATCTCCGGGTCTGCATCAACAAACGCATCTCGCACCAGTTCATAGCCTTCATTGACGTTCTCCTCGAGCTTTGGCGCCATTAGGGTTTGAAGAATTTGAACTGAGAGAAGAGAGGTTTTGACACACAAGTTTGGTCTCGAAACTTTTGAAAGCGTGTCGACAGATAAAGGCAAAATCCTATTTATACCTTTTCTAGGTTTGAAGATGAAAAGGCGGGTTAACTAACATAAGTTGTGTCGACACTGTGGGAAAGTGTCGACACAGACTTATAATGTCTCGGCACAGTGTGTCGACACAAGTTTAGTCGACAGAATATATGTGTCGACACTTGTTTATGTGTCGACACCACTTAACTCGACATTTAGTCGAGACTTTACTTAGATAATTCTGAGTAAACACTAAGTGTCGACACCACAGTTGTAACGACCTGGCCCTTTAGACCAAGGCCGCCCGGCCCACCAGTAGCCCATGGACCTTTAGACCACGGACTACGGTGGTACAGCCGGAATATACCAAGGCCTGCAGGCCGTACACCCCAACGCCTCTCTGGCCTGTTTCTCAGCAAACAGCGTGTTGTTGGCGCAGGGATTCGAACCCGCAACCCTTGATAAGAAACCTTCAACAGTTCTCATCACCAACTGATCTGCAGCTCAGTTGGTGATGAGCTCTGTTGGAAGAGAGTGTTATCAAGGGTTGCGGGTTCGATACCTAGCGCCAACAACCTACCGTGCTGAGAAACAGGCCGGGGAGTGGTTGGGGTGTATTGGGCTGCAGCCCTGTAGCGATGTCACGGGTGGTCTAAAGGGCCTAGGCTGGGCCGCTACATAAAAAGTGCACTTTTTTGTAACGACCCGGCCCTTCAGACCAAGGCCGCCCGGCCCACCAGTAGCCCATGGACCTTTAGACCACGGACCACGGTGGTACAGCCGGAATATACCAAGGCCTGCAGGTCGTACACCCCAACGCCTCTTTGGCCTGTTTCTCAGCAAACAGCGCGTTTTTGGCGCAGGGATTCGAACCCGCAACCCTTGATAAGAAACCTTCAACAGTTCTCATCACCAACTGAGCTGCAGCTCAGTTGGTGATGAGAACTGTTGAAGGTTTCTTATCAAGGGTTGCGGGTTCGAATCCCTGCGCCAACAACGCGTTGTTTGCTGAGAAACAGGCCAGAGAGGCGTTGGGGTGTACGGCCTGCAGGACTTGGTATATTCCGGCTGTACCACCGTGGTCCGTGGTCTAAAGGTCCATGGGCTACTGGTGGGCCGGGCGGCCTTGGTCTAAAGGGCCGGGTCGTTACAACCGTGGATGTGTCGACACCTACTTATCATGTGTCGACACTAATTTTCTGAAGTGTCGACACCAACTTCCTAGATGTGTCGACACCTTTTCCCTGAAGTGTCGACACTACTTTTCTGTGTCGACACAGATATCTCTGTGTGTCGACACCTTTTTACTTAGTCATTTCTATAAACTTATTCTAAGTTTATCATACCTAGTTCAATTTTAAACCTATTGAACTTAGTTTCTTCTAAGGGCTTAGTATACATATCAGCTAGTTGATTATCTGTTCTAACATATTCCAGTAAAATATCCTCTTTCTCTACATGTTCCCTAAGAAAATGATATTTTATTTCAATATGTTTGGTTCTACTATGGGAAACAGGATTATTTGCAATTGATATAGCACTTGTAGAATCACAAAAGAGTGGAGTTCTACTGACCTGAATTCCATAGTCCTCAAGCTGATGTTGTATCCATAGAAGTTGAGCACAGCAACTTCCTTCAGCCACATATTCTGACTCTGCAGTGGAGATAGCCACACTTGTTTGCTTTTTGCTACTCCATGAAATCAGTCTGCCACCTAGGAATTGACAGGTTCCAGTTGTGCTTTTTCTATCTTCTTTGCATCCTGCAAAGTCTGCATCTGAATAACCTGTTAGTTCAAAATCCCCATTCCTAGGATACCAGAGGCCTAGATAAGGAGTGCCCTTTAGATATCTCAATATCCTTTTGACTGCTGTCAAACGAGACTCCTTAGGGCATACTTAATACCTTGCACAGACACATGTAGCATACATGATATCTGGTCTACTTGCAGTCAAATATAATAGGGAGCCAACTATCCCGCTATACAAAGTCTCATCTACAGGTTTCCCTGCATCATCTTTGCTAAGAGACATACTTGGCCCCATAGGAGTCTTCATGGTACTGGATGAATCCATACCATACTTCCTTATGAGTTCTAGGGTGAACTTAGACTGGCATATGGATAATCCATTCTCAGTCTGTCTTACTTGGAGACCCAAGAAGAACTTAAGTTCTCCCATACTACTCATCTCAAATTGTCCTTGCATAAGTTTTGCAAACTTTTTGCAAAGACTACTTTCAGTAGACCCAAATATTATGTCATCTACATATATTTGGACTAGTATTACTTTGCCTCTGGATTCCCTAAGGAATAGAGTCTTGTCTATTTTCCCCCTTGAGAACTTATTCTCAATGATGAAACTAGACAGGGTTTCATACCATGCCCTAGGGGCTTGTTTTAACCCATATAAAGCTTTCCTAAGTCTATAGACATGATTAGGTTGAGTTGAATCAACAAAACCTGATGGTTGTTCCACATAGACTTCCTCTTTAAGATTATCATTCAAAAAGGCTGACTTTACATCCATTTGGTAAACTTTAAATCCTTGAAAGGTTGCATAGGCTAGGAACATCCTTATGGCTTCCAGTCTGGCTACTGGAGCAAAGGTTTGATCAAAGTCAATACCTTCTTCCTGCCTATATACTTTAGCAACCAATCTTGCTTTGTTCTTAATGATGACTCCATGTTCATCCATCTTGTTCCTATAGATCCACTTGGTCCCAATTATGTTGTGGTCTTTAGGTTTAGGAACAAGTTCCCAGACCTTGCACCTCTTGAACTGATTCAGCTCTTCTTGCATTGCCTCAATCCAATGAGGGTCTAGGATGGATTCTTCAAACTTCTTTAGTTCAACTTGGGATAGAAAACTGGAGTAGAGCACTGCATTCAGATTTCTGCTCCTTGTCTGTACCCCTTGTCTTGGATCACCAATGATTTGTTCTGCTGGATGATCTCTTAGATGCCTATTGGCTGGAGGCATCCTGGCTTCAGGTTGAACTTCTTCAACTTCTTCATCTTGTTGTACTCCTTGTACTTCTTCTGCATTAGGTACATGTAGTACTCCCCCTGGACAGCAGCCACTATCTTCTACTTGCTGTCTTGTAGTAGGTCCTTCTTCTATAGTGAGCTTGTCCATCTTCTTTGTTATACCTGTGGGGCTGTAAATACTACTAGACAACTCATTGTTAATAAGTCTAGTTTCATCAAAGACTACATGTACTGACTCTTCTACAACTTGAGCAGACAAGTTGTAGACTCTATAAGCCTTACTGTTGTTGTTGTATCCAACAAAAATTCCCTCTTGGGACTTGGCAGCAAACTTAGTCAAGTAAGACTTTCCATTGTTAAGTATAAAGCACTTACAACCAAAGATCCTGAAGTAGGATAGGTTTGGTTTTCTGCCTTTCACAACCTCATAGGGGGTCTTGTTGTGGCTTTTAGTAATGGTAGCCCTATTAATAACATGACATGCAGTATTGACTGCTTCAGCCCAGAAATATTCTAGTAGTGATGTATCACTTAATAGGGTCCTACCAGCCTCAATCAAGGTTCTATTCTTCCTCTCAGCAATGCCATTTTGCTGAGGTGTTCTTGGTGAAGAAAACTCTTGAAATATCCCAAATTCTTCACATAGTTTTGCCATACTATCAGACTGAAATTCAGTACCATGGTCACTTCTTATCTTGACCACTGTACTATCTAGTTCATTATGAATTTGTTTGACAAAACTATAGAAGATACTAGGTGTTTCAGATTTCTGTCTAAGGAAGAACACCCAGGAAAACCTTGAGTAGTCATCTACAACTACAAAGGTATAGACCTTCCTACCTAGGATGTGAACTGGCATTGGACCAAAGAGATCCATATGCAAGAGGTATAAACACCTCACAGCATCTTTGTGTTCAATGCTTCTAAAGGTGGATCTAGTCTGCTTGCCCTTTTGACAAGCTGAGCATATTCCATCTTTAATACACTTAACTTGAGGATCATTCCTCACTAACTCTTTGCTAAAGAGTTTACCAATTATCTTGTAGTTTAGATGGGCTAGCCTCTTGTGCCATTTGACACAATGAGAGACTGTCTCATCAGCTACAAGACATACTGGAGAACCATTGTTCTCAACCATAATGTCTAAGCAATAGACATTCCTTTTTCTATAACCAGTCAAAATGATCTCTTGATCATTTGACCTCCTGATATGACAACCATTTTTGACAAATGAGATGTCATATCCTACATCACTCAATTGACTTATACTAATAAGGTTATGTTTCAAACCTTTAACATAGGCCACTTGAGTAATTGTAATATAGGAGTTAGATATGTTACCAAAACCTTTGATGATCCCTTTTTCAGAACCACCAAAGGTGACTTTTGGACCATCCTTGATTGGTGTGTAGTCCTTTAGTAAACCCCTTGTTCCAGTCATATGTCTGGAACATCCACTGTCCAAGTACCATATTGGGGCATGGCCACTTGGACTCACCTGCAAAACAGATTAGTGAACCTTAGAACCCAAAGAATTCTTGGGTCCTTGGTACTGGTTAGTTTGCTTCCTAACAAAGCTACCTGTAGGTTTTCCAACAGGCAGTTTGCTACTCACTTTGGCACTAGCATTGTGCCAACAGTCCATGGCAAAGTGGCCTACCTTGCCACAGCACCAACACTCAAACTTATTGTACATTTGCTTAGGTACAGTCTTAGCTATTTTATCCACAACTGGCTTATTGAGAGTTGGGGCTTTGCCCTTGGACTTAGACTTGACAGTCCTTGCAGGTTTAGTAAATCCCAGTCCAGCTTTACCTTTGTGATGAACAAATTCATCAATTAAAGGTGGAACTGACTTAGGTTTAGAAAACCTAGCAACTAAATCTCTCTCCTTCTGAAGACTAATCTCCAGATTCTTGATTTGATCATTCTTATATGTTATAGTCCCCATCTGAATCACAGTTATGTGCTTCAGTCTGGCTATCTCATTAAGTTTTTGATCAAATAACTTCTCATAATCAGGTGCAGCCATTTTGAGACTTGCAATCTCCTTAGCTTGACTCTTCGCCAAGGATTTGCATTTCTTAAATGCTTGCAACAGAACTTTATATTCATCTATCAACTGATGAATATCCTCTTCAGACTCAGATGCACTCTCATCACTTGATGATGATGAATCTGATTCAGAACTAGCACAAGAAATTGAACTTAAAGAACAATTTAGTACCTTACTAGGTCCTAGCTGCTCCAGGATTTTGTCACTTTCTGTCAATGTCATTAGCCCTTGGCACTGACTGTCCTCTTGTTCATATATAGAGTTCATGATCTGAATGAACTCTTCTTCTTCTTCCTCAGAAAACAGCCTTATATATACCTCAGCATCTGACTCAGTTCCTGATGAAGAAATATCTGACAGGCTCTTATCTTTTTTGGCAACAAAAGACTTTTCCATCTTGCCCTTGAATGGAGTCTTTTTCTTATCATTTGACTCCTTCCTTTTTTCTGGACAGTCTGCAACAACATATCCTTGTCTATTACAGCAATAGTATACAATTTTTGAAATAGTTGTTTTGCTAGACTTGGTCTTTTTCCTGTCATTCTTTGAAGACTTTTTATTCTGATAATAGTCTTCTTTACCCTGTGAAGTAGAAGGCCTTATCCTCCACTGTTTCTTCTTTAAGAACTTCTGAAAATGTCTTGTGAAGGCAGCAAAGTCCTCATCACTTTCACTGCTTTCAGAGTTTTTGCTGGCTGACTCATCTGACTCAGTTTCAGCTACTTTTGGTGGTGGAGTTGGTGACATACTTCTGTACTTTCTGGGGGCTTCTGTTTTAAAAGCCACTGTCCTTTCTTTATGTTCATTTCTTGTAGATTTCTCCTCTTCTTTCCTCACCATTAACTGCATTTCATAGGACAGCAGTTTGCCAAATAGTGTTGGTGGAGGAATTTCTGCTAACTTTGCCATTTCCCTAATGGCACAGATCTTGGTGTCCCAATCTTTTATAAGGGACCTTAAGAACTTATCATTAAGCTCATAATTACTGAACTCTCTGCCATAGGACATAAGCTCATTCACAATTCTATAGAACTTTTATAGCATTCAGTTATGCTATCAGATCTTCCTTGCCTAAAGCTTTCATATTCTTGGTTTAGCAAAGATTTTTTGTCTTGCCTCACTTCTTCAGAACCCTCCATATACACTATCAAGGTATCCCACATCTCCTTAGATGTCTTGCAGTGTATCAAATTCTGAAAGGTAGCATCATCTATAGCACTCACAATGATGTTCTGAGCCCTTTTGTCCATTGTGGCTAGAACAATCTCATCCTTTGTTATTTTAGAGAAATCCTTAGGTGATCTCTGATTTGCATCTAAGACTGAAACCTTTATGGGCACATATGGCCCTTCTTTCACTTTGATATAAATCCTAGGGTCTGAGGCTTCCATAAACAGTCTCACCCTTTCCTTCCAAATGTCAAATATTTCTTTTCTGCAAATGGGTAGCTTCATGGATCCCAATTCCTTATGATTCTCAGTGGAACCCATGGTTCTTGATTTTCTTGATTCTGTAATTTTACTTAGACTGAATCTGTCAATAGGATCTACTCAGACAGTTAAGTCCTTTTTTGAGTAACCTCGCTTTGATGTCACTTGAAAGATATTGTACCTAAACACCTAGAGGGGGGGGGGGGTGAATAGGTGACTTAAATCTTTTTAACTTTTTAGGCAGAATTCAGCTTATAACAGAGAATTATATCTACTTTATCACAGCACACAATCAGCAATCACAGAATTCCACAAGCACACAGTAGACACTCAGATTTATAGTGGTTCCCCAAGGTTTGGGTACATTCACTTTCCCCCTTCGCCTATCTAGCAGTGTACTAGATTCGGCCAAACTCCTCCACTATCTCAGAACCCCAAAACAGGTTCCTACAACTCAGGCCCAAAGCCCTACAACTCAGTCTTCTTCAAAGACTTACACTCAGCTTTTCCACAAAGCCTACACTCAGCCACAGCATGCCTACACTCAGCCACAACAGGCCTACACTCAGAGATACAAATCTCCTACACTCAGGCACTCAAGCCCTACACTCAGCCTTTATAATTACAGGCTTACAAAACTCAGATCACTAAGGATCCTACAAGAAAATATGAATACAAAAATATAATCTCAACAACTCAGAGAAAAGAGAGAAGAGTTGTGAGTTTCTTGATGAGTTCTTGGAATAACTCAGCTGAGATCAAACTGACTTGGCTTTCTTCAAAGCTTCTTGAAAGTAGAACACAATAAGATTGATCTCTTCTGCAGTTGATCCTTGATCTCTGCTACTTAAGATTCAGACCAAATCTGAACCCTTCTTCTCAGCCTGGTTCCAACGGCTATCTTCTTGGATGGAGCTCTCTCTCTCCAACTTCTTAGATCTTCACTTGATAGCAAGATCTTCTTTTTAATACTTGATGTGTTGATCTTCTAATCAGTCTTCTTCTGTAGACAGTATAAGCCTATTTATAGGCCTTCTTCATGGTAACCGGCTGGTCTGGTTCATAACTGATCTCTGATAACTCTGACAGGTGCAGTAGACCGGCTGGAATGGCAGCTGTCAAGTCATCCAGTCAGTTCTTGAAAATTATGTAACTGTCTGAAAGTGTCGAGACTGTCTGTCTTTAAGTGTCGACACTTATAGACTAAGTGTCGACACAAGTTGACTAAGTGTCGACACTAGCCTACAAGGTGTCGACACAACTCCTTGTGTTGTAGATTTTATATCTCGACACTGCTTCTTCTTCATGTGTCAACACTGATATTGAGTGTCGACACAACACTTTGTTCTTCAGCACTTTGTTGTATTATTTTAAGTGTCGACACAATTCCTTTGTGTCGACACATCTTCATGTGTTGAACTTGTTAAGTGTCAACACTTCTTCTTGGTGTCGACACATGTCTTCAGTGTTGATACTTGCTGAGTGTCAACACAGCTCCTTGTGTCGACACATCTTCATCTGTTGAGACTTTTGCTGAGTGTCGACACATCTCCTTTGTGTCGACACTTGTACTTAGAATATTCTTGAACTTTGCTAAGTGTCGACACAGCTCCTTGTGTCGACACTTTCTTCAAGTGTTGAGTCTTCAGCTAAGTGTCGACACATTCTTTCTTGTGTCGACACTTTCTTCAAGTGTTGACTCTTCTGCTGTGTGTTGACACATTGCTCTGGGTGTCGACACATGTACTTAGACTCTGCTGACTTTTGCTGAGTGTCGACACAGCCTCCAAGTGTCGACACTTTCTGATGTAGACACAGTTTCTCTGGGTGTCGACACAACTGCAAAGTGTCGACACTGCTTCACTGTTCTTTTCTTCATTGAGTGTCGACACAGCTCCTCGTGTCGACACTTTCTGTCTGGTGTCGACACTGCATCCCTGGTGTCGACACAATGACTCCAAGTGTCGACACTGCTTGTCTGGGTGTCGACACAAGTCTTCTTAAGTGTCGACATTTTCCCTCTGGGTGTCGACACATGGACTTAGAAACTTTTTCTTCTTTCCTGTACATACTTAACCTGCACAAGTAAACTCAACATACATCAAATACATTTTGATGTATATCATTGAGTAGGATGAGGCTTCTTCAAATCAGGTACATTTGAACCAATGTACCCAACATTGCCCTGTAAAAATTTGTGGTAACGTGGGTCAACAAAGGCTGACCTCAACTGTGTAACCAACGCATCTCCTCCCAGTCGTCCCTAGCGGACCCCGGGGTACACCGCCACCCTGCAAGTCAGCACTTCGTATGCAATATACATAAACATGTAATGCTATAAAACAGGTTTGGATGTCTCATACAACAAACATGTTTCTAGGTTGAGCATGTAATATAAAGGGGCCTACATTGCAGCATGTATGCAATACTGGGTTTCACCCAAGGCACCCTAATGCGTATGCTTCTAACACATCATCAATTGGGTATTTCCAATTTCCCCATCGGCGTTCAAGCCGCAAACACAAGGGTACTTCCAATTTCCTCATCGACGTACAAGCCGCTACACGGAACACTTGTCTAGGCCCTACCCGCTCGTGGGTCTCAAACCCGGGCTTGCCTGCAAGCTCTGATTTCTCACATCAGGATTTTGTCTCACACACAAACTGATTCTAAGAACTCTTGCTGCAACCTACCCACTCATGAGCTTCATCACCCGGGCTTGTCCTAAGCTTGGCGTTCTAGTCTGTTTCACAGAAGGGGACTAGTCTCGCCGAGACACTCGCCACACATGACTTGCACGTCACGGGCTAGCCAGCCGACCACAGAGACAAAGCCACGCCTTAGCACATCACAATCCCCAGCATGTACTCTAATTTCCACCTGGTCTGGTTCTGGTTACACTTACTCACACGAAAGAGGGGGAAAACAACATCATAAATGGCGTCTTACCGCTAACGGATTTCTAACAAAATCCTTAAGGCTCGCTATGCAACATCACCGAGTCAGACTAACGGTCGCGACTATAGCTTCACTCACAATGCCTAATCCACAAATGGAGCGGATTTCTAGTGTAATATCATGCCGAGTATGGACACAATCGACCCGGTGGCTCCTCTTGAACCATGGCAACCTGAATACCTCTCATTTGAGAGATCCGGTTCCTAGAATGCTTGAAAGAAAGCAAGAAAAGAATGGATGTCATGCACGCATCCTAAAGACCGAGAGGAGAAGTTTCGTTACCTTACGACTCCTCTTCCTTGACATGGGATCCTTGATTTTCACGGATGAAAACGTGCTCCTTCAAGTCCTCTCCACGGATATGGCCTCGAATCAACGATCGGAGCCCCAAAGCTTCGTCAATGGCTGTGGAAGACCTCCTTCCTCCTCCAAACTCTATCTCTCAAACCCTAACTCTCACTCCAAATGACTAGAATGAGGGAGAACAACCGTTCCGCTCTACTTAAGCCCCTAGGATGGAGTATCCTGGGCCATATGATCAAATCCTAAGAGAAATCGGACTGCTAAAAAACCAAACAATGAAACTGCTTCCACGCTCTATCGCTGGGCGGTAACTGTTGAATTTTCTCAAAGTGGTCAGCAGGATAGCCTAAAGTCAAATAAATATTCTCAGAACTATCTAGTTAACACACTAATCATGCGGAAGCCCAAAGTGCAAGCTTAATACCAAACACAAATGGAAGCACAAGCAGGTCTTATATTCATTCATACTTCTTTACAATGCAAGGTATACATAGCAAGACATGATTATGCTAGTACACAAGCTAAAAACAGAACGCACAAACCAAGCCGGGCGGACAGCACTGGAGACCGTCGAGACCGCTTAGTCCGCCAAGGTTGCCGAAGTTGCCCGAACTGTGCTGTTACAAGCCGAATAGAATACGGAGTCTGTCGAGGCCGCGAGGCCGCGCAGACATACCGTTATTCGCTGCTTGTTGATGAACTGAAGAACAGTCCGCCTACCCGCCTGAGACTGGCGGACAGGTTATTGGAACTTGGAAACGCTGAAGCAGAGAACCACTGACAAGCCGCAGAAGCGACCAGCTGAGACCGCAGAGACCGCACACTTCAAAGCCAAACTCCTGGCTCCTTGAAGCTAGCTGCGCGACCTGCACACAACAAACCGTCAGCTTTACTCAACCCACGCGGACAGGAAAAATCCAGACCGCAACAATTGCCCAAGCCCAACTTACAGTTCACTCAGTTACTGTAGACGTGCCGTGGGGGGTCTATTTATAGACGATGTGAGGAGTGTGGTCACCACCCTAGTGAATAGAGACACCACCCCAGCTCGCGCACTAGCATGGACCTGTCCGCTGAGTCCGCATGGACTTAGCCGGATTCCAAGAAAACCGCTAGGAGCAAGACACGGATGTTCACAACTAGGCGGACTTGCACTAATCCACCCACACTATGGGGACAAGGTACAGTCCGCACAGTCCGCGAACATCATCACATAAGGACAACCACAACCCCTTCAGTGACAGTCCGCACACGAAAGAGGCAGTCCGCACAATACAAGACCAAAGCCTCCATCCGCCACAAGTCCATGACCAAAAGGCAGTCCGCCCGGTCAACAGCGGACTTGGCGGATACTGCGGACACACTGGATTTGTCACAGAATGTGACCAAGTCCAGTAACACCAAAGGGCCTAGCGCGAGCTCGGCGGACAAGGCCCAGGTTACCCACACTCAAAGTAGATCATCAATTCCACCAAGGTAAGCAGAACGCCAATTCCACCAAGGTAAGGTCGAGTCCGCAAGCTATACTCGCACATCTGCCCAGACAAACGGCCAACTGCCGAACTCCGACACCAGTCCGCGCAGTGTTCCAAAGCAGCTAACACCTGCTGCAAAACCAGAGAGCTCGGTAAGGGCCACAGCCGATCTCCAAGGCCAGCCCACAACAGCGAACACCGCGGACTCGCCAGTCCGCAAAGCCTCCCGCGGATTCAATCTCCAACCCGCCTGGCTACACAAGAGCTTGCAAAACCTCAAGGCCGCTGATCAACAAGCACTGCCAACATCTCGCAAACCGCAGTCTGCTCTATCCGCTTCACAAGAAGCCCAAGACATGGTACCCAGGCCGCAACTAGCAGTCCGCCCAGGCCACGGACACAGACCGCTCAGGCTGCACCGTCCGCCCAGCCTGCCCATCACCCACTTCCACTTCACAAATTTCAACACTCTCCCTTGAAGTGAGAAGTGTTGATCAAACCCAGCAAGCTTCGTAACCGCTGAAATGTACCCTTCGACAGCAGCTTCACGAAGATGTCAGCAAGATTATCTTCACTCCGAACATGCCTGACCAGAAGAGATCCCTCCAACACCTTCTCCCTTATGAAGTGCTGCTCGATCTCAATATACTTGGTCCTTGCGTGACACACTGGATTGTTTATCAGTTTGAGAGCACTCTCATTGTCACCCCGGAGTAAAGTAGGCCCTTGCACTTCTTCATGAACATCCTCTACAAGCCTCCGCAACCAAATGCCTTCCCGAGCAGCCAAGGCCGAAGCCTTATACTCAGCTTCCGTAGTGGACACGGACACAGAATCCTGTTTCTTGCTACACCACGAAATGCAAGCTGATCCACAAGTGAACACATAACCCGAAGTTGATTTCCGATCATCAGAGTCACCACCATAATGAGCATCCGTGTACCCAAGCAAAGCAAAGTCCGCATCCCTACTATAGAGGAGTCCCATATCAAAAGTTGTCTTGACATACTTCAAGATGTTCTTTGTCGCTACCAGATGAGACTTCCTTGGTTCAGCCATAAACCAACTTACTCGGCCAACAGCATAAGTTATGTCTGGCCTTGTAATCGTCAGGTAGATCAAAATCCCTACAAGAGCCCTGAACACCAAGGGATCAGGAAGAATCCTTCCTTCATCTCGTCAAAGCTTCAGCACATATTCCAGTGGAGTAGAGCAACTCTTCCCTTCGCCCATGCCGAATCGACTTACAATACGATCCGCATATCCCTTCTGGCAAATGAGAATCCCTCACTCCTTCCTCTCCCTTCACGATCGAGAAAGTGATGAAGCTCTACCAAGTCTTTCATCTCGAAGCGTATATCAAGCTCAGCCCTGAGCCTTGATACTTCCTCCTCTGAATTCTCTGTGATGATCATATCATCCACATACAGTAGGACCAAGACTTGAAGCTCCTCCTTCTTCTTGACGAACAAGCTAGAGTCCAAGTTGGAAGCAAGATAACCGCAGAATTATAGATACTCTGCTATCTTCCCATACCAAGCTCTAGGAGCTTGCTTCAACCCGTAGAGATCCTTCCTGAGCTTGCAGACATAGTCCGGATGATCTTCAGAAACAAATCCAAGTGGCTGATTCATGAAGATGTCCTTATCAATTTCTCCGTAGAGAAAAGCATTCTTTACATCAAGCGGCCACATCCTCCATCCCTTGCAAGCAGCCAAGGCGATCACCGCTCTAACTGAAGTCATCTTTTCAACCGGACTAAATGTCTCCTCATAGTCTTCTCCATACTGCTGTAAGAATCCTCGAGCAACCAGGCGAGCCTTGAACCTATCAATTCTCCCATCAACCTTCTTCTTCAACTTAAACACCCACTTGCAAGTCACCGGAGTAATTCCATCAACCTTGGGCACAAGGTCCCAGGTTTCATTATTCATGAGAGAAGCAATCTCTTCCTTCATGGCATCATCTCACTCCTTGACTTCAATGGCCCCATTGAAGTTTGTAGGCTCTCGCTCATCCAGAGGACCTGGAAAGAAGTAGGAGACAAAATTCACTGCATTCCCATCACAGTACCGAGTAGGTGGCTTCACAACCCTCTTTGATCTCCGAAGAGGTTGTTCCTTGCTCACTACCTCTGTTGCTTCTTCAGGCTCAACTCCACCTTCAGACAAGCTTTGAGCAATGCTCCCCCTGCTTCCTGAGCCAGAAGCCTCAGCACCAGAACTTGAAGCAACAGGAGCTGCTGGTGATACAACAAGCACCTCTTCCAGAACTTCATCAGCCACCTTCTGCTCTCCATCAACCTTGCTTTCTGTTAGCTCAACCGAGCCACCTCCATACGACGTCAGTTCGTCAAAGACCACGTCTCTTGAGACAACAAACTTCTTCGTCACAGGATCCATGCATTTCCATCCCTTCTTTCGCTCATCATAGCCAACAAAGACAAGCTTCCTTATCTTTGCATCAATCTTTGTCTGTGAAGCATCCAGGACATGCTCATAGCAAGTTGATCCGAACACCTGAAAGTGTTCCACACTGGGCTTCTCCTTCAGCAACATCTCAAAAGGAGTTTTCATGTTGATCGGGCTGAGCGGCATCCGATTGATGGCATAAGAAGCACAAGACATCCCCTCTGCCCAGAAGGACCTAGGAATGTCTTTCGCATGAAGCCAACATTTGCAAGTCTCCGTCAGATGACGAATCTTCCGCTCTGCTACTCCGTTTTGTTGTGGAGTATGAGCACAAGTGAGCTCTCTTTGGATCTCGTGCTTCCTGTAGAAGTTAGAAAACTCGGAGGAGACAAACTCACCACCGTTGTCAGTTCTAAGCTTCTTGATCCGCAAGTCAAGCCGGCCCTCCACAAACTCCTTGAACTCCACAAACAATCGGAAGGCTTCAGACTTCTCCTTCAAGAAATATACCCAAGTGTATCTTGAGTAGTCATCAATCAACACAAGCATGTATTTGCTCCCACCAAGGCTAGCAGTGGTGGTTGGTCCCATCAAGCCTCCATGGATGCACTCCAATGGTCTCTTGCTTCTCGTTTGTGATTTATCAAACGAAAGGCGATGAGCCTTGTCGCACTGACATTCCGCACAAACGTGATCGTCGCCAAATGAAGATAGCTTAGGCAAGCCTATTACAAGGCCTCTGTTAGCCATAGCCTTCAGCTTATCCATTCCTACATGCCCCAGCCTTTCATGTCATATAACAGCGCTATCGTTTGCTCTCATCCGATCAACATAAGAGTTAGTTGCAAGAACAAACAAGTTCTTAACCCTCCTCCCAACATGAGCAACATCAGCCTTAACCGCTGATACGTTGCGAATGAACTTCACTTCTGTTGTCCCAAATAGAATGTGATAACCCGCGTCTATCGCATTGGTCACAGAGAAGAGGTTCTTCTTCATGCCCGGTACGTGATACACACTCCTTAACGTGATTGGCCCCTTATCACTACCCAAAGACACAACACCCTCATTCTTTACTACATAAACAGTATTATCAGCAGTTATGATAACTTCATTTCCTGAGTAAGCTTGCAAGGAAGAGAACTTTGACTTGTCTCCGATGAGGTGATAACCACACCTGGAGTCCACGATCCAATCGTCGTTGAAGTCGATAGCGGACAAAGCACGGACACAAGTGTCCGTCATGAAGGCTCCGCCCCATCCAGCTTCCTCACTCTTAGAGCAAGCTTCCTCCTTGCCAGCAGCATGCCCAGGCTGCAGTTTGACCTTGCAGTCATGCTTGAAGTGTCCCCGCTGATGACACCTGTAGCACTTCATGTTATTCTTCCAATCCTTCGTAGGAGCAGCGCTCCTCTCTGGTTGATAAGAAGTTGAAGGCTCATTTTCAGTAGCAGTCTTCATCTTCTTCCCTTCCCATCCCTTCTTCTTCTTGCCTGAGAAGAAAGCTTCACTGCCTTCCTGATTGATATTGACTCCAGCTATCTGCCTTGCCAAACTTTCCTGCGAAGCAAGCAGGTTCTCAAGCTCCAGCAGAGATGGCTGAGTAGCACAGCCTTGAACAGATGTCACAAAGCCAACATACTCCTTCCGCAAGTCACAGATTATGTGCCTTTTCATCTTAGCCTCAGAGATCATCAGGATCAAGTGCTGATAGCTCAGCACACAAGCTCTTCATCTTTAGAAAGAATTTGGAAATGGTCAGGTCTCCTTGAGTTGTCCTGGCCAACTCATTCTCCAGAAACTGAAGTCGTGCTACATTCTTCCGATTGAACAACTCATCAATGGTTGTCCAAATATCAGCAGCAGACTCGCATCCAATGATGTGATCAAAATGTTCTGGTGACATAGCTCTCTTGAGAACAAACTCCGCCTTGGCATTTGTTTTTCTCCAGAGCCTCACCTACTCAGCAGTACCAAAAGCAGCAGTCAGTTCCTGTCTATCGTCACCACCGATGACCGCTCATAGCTCCTCACCCAGAAGCTAACTCTTCATGCATGACTTCCACTTCTTAAAGTTAGTCGGTGTTAAGAGTTCAATACCAAGACCTCTTGCATAGCTCACTTCCATTGCAACAACCTTTGGTTAAGCTTCCAGATGCACAGAGCAACAATAGAGTAACAACAACCGTTGATCACCGCTCAAGCAACTGAACCTGGCTCTGATACCATATTGAATTTTCTCAAAGTGGTCAGCAGGATAGCATAAAGCCAAATTAATATTCTCAGAACTATCCAGTTAACACCTTAATCATGCGGAAGCCCAAAGAGCAAGCTTAATACCAAACACAAATGGAAGCACAAGCAGGTCTTATATTCATTCACACTTCTTTAGAAGGCATGGTATACATAGCGAGACATGATTTCGCTAGTACACAAGCTAAAAACAGAAAGCACAAACTAAGCCGGGCGGACAGCACTGGAGACCGCCGAGACCACTTAGTCCGCCAAGGTCGCTGAAGCCACCCGAACTGTGCTGCTACTAGCCGAATAGAACACGGAGTCTGCCGAGACCGCGAGGCTGCGCGGACACACCGTTATTCGCTGCCTGCTGATGAACTGAAGAACAAACCGCCCACCCGCTTGAGACCGGCGGACAGGTTATTGGAACTTGGAAACGCTGAAGCAGAGAACCACTGACAAGCCGCAGAAGCGACCAGCTGAGACCGCAGAGACCGCACACTTCAAAGCCAAACTCCTGGCTCCTTGAAGCTAGCCGCACGACCTGCACACAGCAAACTGTCACCTTTACTCAACCCGCGCGGACAGGAAAAATCCAGACCGCAACAATTGCCCAAGCCCAACTTATTGTTCACTCAGTTACTGTAGACGTGCCGGGGGGGTCTATTTTTTGGCGAGGTGAGGAGTGTGGTCACCACCCTAGTGAATAGAGTCACCACCCCAGCTCGCGCACTAGCAAGGAACCGTCCGCTGAGTCCCCATGGACTTAGCCGGATTTCAAGAAAACCTCCAGGAGCAAGACACGGATGTTCACAACTAGGCGGACTTGCACCAGTCCGCCCACACTATGCGGACAAGGTACAGTCCGCGAACATCATCACACAAGGACAGCCACAACCCCTTCAGCGATAGTCCGCACACGAAAGAGGCAGTCCGCACAATACAAGACCAAAGCCTCCATCCGCCACAAGTCCACGACCAAAAGGCAGTCCGTCCGGTCAACAACGGACTTGGCGGATACTGCGGACACACTGGACTTGTCACAGAATGTGACCAAGTCCAGTAACACCAAAGGGCCTAGCGCGAGCTCGGCGGACAAGGCCCAGGTTGCCCACACTCAAAGCAGATCAACAATTCCACCAAGGTAAGCAGATCATCAATTCCACCAAGGTAAGGCAGAGTCCGCAAGATATACTCGCACAGCTGCCCAGACAAACGGCCAACTGCCGGACTCCGACACCAGTCCGCGCAGTCCTCCACAACAGCTAACACCTGCTGCAACACCGGAGAGCTCGGCAAGGGCCACAACCGATCTCCAAGGCCAGCCCGCAACAACGGACATCGCGGACTCGCCAGCCCGCAAAACCTCCCGCGGATTCAATCTCCAACCCGCCTGGCTACACGAGAGCTTGCAAAACCTCAAGGCCGCTGATCAACAAGCACTGCCAACAGCCCGCAAACCGCAGTCCGCTCAGTCCGCTTCACAAGAAGCCCAAGTCATGGTACCCAGGCCGCAACCAGCAGTCCGCCCAGGCCGCGGACTCAGACCGCTTAGGCCGCACCGTCCGCCCGGCCTGCCCATCACCCACTTCCACTTCACAAATTTCAAAAGTAACTTCCTACCGCCGGTTGGTAGCTTCCCGAGAGCTCGGGCAAAAAAATAAGGCCGCGCTAATGCCGGCGGCAGAACTATTGCGACACGATAGCTCTCTCAACGCTTTTCACTCAACGCCTCGAGCTACCGCCAAGCGGTACCTAGCTAACGCCGCGCACTAGCACTCAACACTCTCAATGCCTATCCACTCAACGCTCTCAATGCTTATCTAATGTCGGACGATAACTACTATCTCCGGGCGATAGCTTCCAGAGGCTCAGTTCTGGAAAAACTGGGGTGTTATAAACTGTCTGCCAAAGAAGTTTGGGATCGCCTCGAGAATGAATATAAGGGATACAAAAAGGTAATCAAAATAAAACTCGCAACTTTAATAAGACAGTTATATGACATTAAAATGAAACCCGGTGAATCCTCTCAAGACTATTTTGCCAAAGTAACCGGGATAGTGAATCAGACCAGAGGGCTTGGAGGAGTGATCGAAGAACAACAAATAGTTGAAAAAAATTCTTCAATCTCTTCCCAAAACTCACAACCATAGTGTGTTAGCTATTTTAGAAACCCATGATCTTTATACCTTGACTGTAACAGAGCTCTTTGGCTCATTACAGTCGCATGAAGATCTTTTCACTAATGACACAAACAATTTGGAGAAATACATTTCAAACTAAGGTAAAATTCAGAGGAAGAAATGACAAGAAAAAGTTTGAAGTCGTTGAAAATAAGGATTTAAACAGTTTAAAAAAAAAACCCTAATGGCATGCAAAAACATAAGGAGCAATCCTTCCCCCAACAATGTAAAATCTGCAAAAAAACAAAACCATGAAACTAAGGATTGCTACTTTAGATGCAAGAGATGCAGAGTTCAAAACCACTCAAAACAGAACTGTTGGTTTAAATCTAAGAAGGAAGATAATTTTTATAAGACTAATCCCGATCAGTTCTTATTCACATGCCAATCTCCTACCTCCAATATTTCCCACTGTTTATGGTTCATCGATAACAATTGTTCCAGACACATGGCTAACAACAAAGGGGCTGTTTGTCACCCTAGATGAGAATCATAAAGGTGAAGTCATTCTGGGAGATGAAAAAAATGAGAGGATAGAAGGGAATTGAGTAATATCTGTTCTTGCCCCTAATTGGGAAGACAAATTTATCTCCAATGTTCAATTTGTACCAACACTCTCTCAAAATTTACTTAGAGTTGGACAACTTCTAAGAAAGGGGTATACAGTTATAGTTGATAAAAACACATCTCGCATAAAAGAGCCACACACAGGACATGTGATAGCCTCAGCTGATATGAATCATAGCAATATTTTTACCATTATGCTCAAACTGGGACATGGGGCCCTCATTTGTACCTCACGTGGAACCACTAAAGATCTCACATTCCTTTGGTATCATCAACTTGGATGTGTCAACTTCCGTTCTCTTAGTCATATTCAAGAAAAACCTCTTGTTTAAGCAGTGGCGGAACTAGGATTTTGAAGTCGCACGTGCACAATCTAAGTACTGTCAATTCAGGAGGTTTGGGGGGCAGCGCACCCTGAGCGGGGATTTGGGGGCAGCGCCTCCGATTTTTTTTTTGCAGAGATATTTTTGTAATGAAAATATTGAACACAATATTACAAAATCACAGTGAAATCTGGACTGAAATCAGTCCAGATTTCACAGTGAAATCTCGACTGATTTCACATTTAAGAAGAAGAAGAAGATAGGGGAACCGTGCGTTTTACTCGCGCATGGGCGATTCCGCCCGTGCGTGAAGGAAACACACGATTAACCCCAGAAAGCTGAATTTCACAGAAATATATGCAGACCGTGCGATTTCTTCGCGCACGGTTTGGCCGAAACCGTGTGGGAACAAAACACACGGGTAACCACAGAAGTCCCCAGAATTGTTGTGTAAAAGGCACGATTGAAATAGACCGTGCTAAGAAGAAGAAGAAGTAGTACCGACGGGAGCCGGAGCCGGAGCAGGGAGCGGCGGCGACGGGATCAGGAGCAGGGAGGGGGATACGGGATCGGGAGCAGGAGGAGCAGGGAGCGGTAATTTAGCCAAAACTGCTCGGGCACGTGCCCTACCGTGCCCAGGGCTAGTTCCGCCCATGTGTTCAAGGCATGCTCTATCATTTCCTATTTCACCTCATGATTGCTCATCTTGTGCTCAAGGAAAATCACATAGAACTCCAATTCCCCCAAAATCAGTCAGAAGGGCAGAAAGGCCATTGGATCTCATTCATATGGACCTTGGGGTCTAGCTCCCATACCATCACTTGGGGGAAAACTCTATTACCTTCTCATTTTGGATGATTATAGCCGTTTCATGTGGCTTTACCATCTACAATACAAATCTGAAGCTTTTTATTTTTTTTCCTGCAATTCAAAGCTCTTATGGGAAAAATAACTGGAAAGGAAGATTAAAAGAGTACGAAGTGATAGAGGGGGAATTCATGTCAACAAAATTCACTAAATTTTGCAAAGAGGAGGGGATTCACAGGGAGTTAACCATGCCTAACTCTCCGCAACATAATGGTGTCATGGAAAGGCAGAACAGAATCATATTGGAGATAGCTCAGGCAATAATGATTCACACATCATGTTCAAAATTCTTACGGGAAGAGGCAGTAATGACGGTTGTCTACATCCTCAACCGCATTCCTATCAAGGGACTTGAAGACCAAACACCCTATGAAGCTTTGTTGAAACTCAAGCTCACAGTCAGTCTCGCATCGAAGAGTATTCAGATGTATTTACTTTTCTCATAAGCGCAAGGAGAAGAGGGACAAGTTAGAAGAGACAAGTACCATGTGCATTCTACTGTGCTACTGCAGCAACAGTAAAGCTTACTGACTACTTGAGCATGTATCAAAACAACTAGTTATATCCAGAGATTGTAAATTCCACGAGAATGAACATTGGGAGTGGGGCTAAGCCTTGGATCAAGTAGATCAAGCTAGTCCATTGCCGGTTGAACTGAACATTTGTCCAAATCCCGTCCAGGACATTGATAGCATTCAGGGTTGAGGCAGCACACATTGTACTGTCGATTAATATTCTGATCTAGATTCATCACAGCCCATTAAATGTTGATCACTACAGGATATTTACAGGGAGACAGAATCAACTTTAAGAGTTTCTGTCCCCACTTCTTTTCATGAAGTTGTTATTGATGTAAGATGGAGAGAAACCATGGATGAGGAATTAAATGCAATAAACAGAAATCAAACTTGAACATTAGTTGATGCTCTATAGAACAGAACAATTGTTGGGCTCAAATGGATCTTCAAAGTAAAATAAGATGAGAAAGGTAAACTCAAATACAAAGCTTGACTTGTTGCACAAGGTATTTTCCAAAAATATGTGTCACTATGATGAAACATATGCATCTGTAGCAAGGATAACCACAATACATGTAACGCCCCAAATTTAGCCAGGGGGCGTGGTCTGCAGATAGCAAAGTTTTTCTACAAAACCTAAATACCCCATCCCCTCTCTGTGGAACACTTCCGGTCCTCTCTGTTCGCCCACGTGAGCTTAGAGGAATCGAAGTGTGATCCCCCCTCGACATCTTTGGGACCCACGACAGCGGGGGTCCGGGGGCGGCAGCCCCCGGCGGAACAATAGCGTCCCCGGTGGGGGCTCGGGGGCAACGCCCCCGGACCAAATTTTTCTCGGCGATCGTCGAATCGACGATCGACGATCGTCGATATCGTCGATCTTTGGTTCGACGATCAACGATCGTCGACCGGCCCTTTTGGTTCGACGATCGTCGATCGTCGACCGGCCCTTTGGTTCGACGATCAACGATCGTCGACCGGCCCTTTGGTTCGACGATCAACGATCGTCGACCGCCCTTTGGTTCGACGATCGACGATCGTCGACCGGCCCTTTGGTTCGACGATCGACGATCGTCGACCGGTCTTGCTTGGTCGACGATCGTGGTTGCCGGCAGACGTTTATATACGTTGTTATTTTCCCGATTTAGGGATACGGATTCATTGCAGTCTGTGGCGGCGGATTCTTTTGGAGGCGATACGAGGTATCTCGTTGAGATCGATCCAGAAGGTATTCTTCTTTGGTTTTCTTGTCCAGAAGAGAGGAGAAGAGGTAGGATCGGATTGGATCCTTGCAACCTTTGTAATCTGTTTCTTTTTGGGGAATACAAGAAGGGAGAAGAAGGGGAGAGAGGACGTAGCCCGGTTTTGGGTGAACCTCTGTAACATCTTGTGTTTGTGACTGCTCTGTTTTTTTGTTCTGTGTTTGTTATTCGATATTCGGATTTCTGCTTCTCGGCACCCCGGATTTCCTACACTCTCATTTCCCTCGGCCGCCTCTTCCGATTTTCCTCTCCCTCTTCCCGATTTCTCTCTCTCTGGATTTTTCTCTCACGCGCAGCAACCTAGCCCGACAACTCCTCTCTCGACCTCTCTCTCGTCGCCGCTAGATGGAGTCAAGACCGACCACCCACTCCTCTCACGACCACTCTCCCGTCGCCGCTGGAAGGAAGGGCCGAGCCCGTATTTTTCCCTCACGCGCGGCACCCGAGCAGTCCGCCTCCTTCCTTTGTCCCGGCCGCCACCAGTAAGTGGGAAAGCCTCCTTCCTCTGTCTCGGCCGCCGCCAACAAAGTGAAGCCCATCTCTCTCTCCCTTGCCGACCACCCTCTCCTCTTGTGATGCAGCCTCTTCTCCCAAGCCGCCGATCTTCGGCGATCTCTATCTCAGGCGAGACTTCCGGCTGAATTCCTGTAGCAGCAACCAACAGCAACTTCACAGCTACAATACTCACAACCCAGAACACAATAGAACAAATGCAACAACAAGAATATCAATCTTCGATAAGCAATCCTAAGGGAGAGATCCCTGAACAGATTGAAGAGGAGGAGCAGGGAAACTTCCGTTGCTACCACCCGACAGACACAAGCATACGGTGTTTTTCTTCACACCGGTTCACATCCCCAACCCGGCATACAAAAGCTCTAACCGTAAAACAGCAAAAGACCAACAAGCCCCTGCCTACATAAACAGCTACACCATATAAACAACATACTAATAATGAAAATACCAAAATAACGTAACAGGACTTCCCCCATCAAAAGTTCCTTGTCCTCAAGGAACAAGATGCGGCCACCTTTGGCGTAGAGACCACAAATCCTCCCACGTTGCCTCCTCTGGCGTGCCGTTGGCTCACTGAATGAGCAGCTGCGTTGCCGGTCGACCATCCCGATTGATGAGTCGGCGACTTAAGATGGCAAATGGCCCCACTAACGCATTGCCCTACTCATTAACTGCCGACGGTAGGGGATGTATCACCCCCTCAGGCGGGCCCTTGTATTTCTTCAACTGTGATATGTGAAAAGTATGATGCACCTTAGTCTCCGGTGGAAGATCGAGCTTATATGCCACCACTCCCACTTTCTACAGGATCGTGAATGGACTGAAAAACTTGGGTGATAGTTTGTGAACCCGGTGCACCCTTAAGCTGACTTGGCGATAGGGTTGAAGCCTCACCCACACTTTTTCCCCAATCTCAAAGGAATGCTCCCGGCGCTTGGTGTCCGCTAACACTTTCATACGGTTTTGGGCTTTAGTGAGATTAGCCTTAAGTATGTGCAGCACTCTATCCCTCGCGGCCAACGAGCGATCCACCGCCTCCACTGTAGCAGTCCCCGCCTCGTAAGCTGGTAGGGCGGTTGGTTCTTGTCCATACACCACCTCATACGGTGTCATTTGGATGGCACTTTGGTATGTCATATTATACCACCATTCGGCTAACGGGAGCCTGTTAAAATTCAACAACCTGGCACTACTACCACGTTGAATTCTCTCCAGGTGGTCAGCAAGATAGCCTGAAGCCAAATTAATATTCTCAGAACTATCCAGTTCACACCTTGATCACGCGGAAATTCCCTGGAACCTGGAGTGAGCAGGGGTAATCTCAACTGAAGTCAATCAACCAGCAAACACATGCAGCACAAGCGTCTTTATTGATTCACAGCTAACTTCTCTACACAGCGAGACAGATGTGGCGAGACATGCTTCACCAAACAACACCCAAGGGAAAGCAGAGACTACAAAAACCAAGACAAGAGTAACAAGCCACGCGGACTCAACTACAATCCGTTGGTCTACTACTGTGGAGTCCGCTCAGTCCGCTAGGTCGCCAGACCGCAACCCAAGCCGCGCGGACTACCCCTTATTCCAATGCTGGCTCTAGCCGCCGATCTACATGCCGCCTGACCGCGAGGTCGCCTAGCCGCCAGACCGCACAAGCTGCAATGCCGAATAGAACAGTCCGCCTACAACAGACGACTTCTTGAACCCCGAACCAAGTTGCCAAAGAGAAGACTGTTTGGTCGCTGTCCGCGACCTACTATTTTCCGCCTGTTTCTTAACCGCGGAGTCCGCACTGTCCCTGACAGCAATCAGAGCCAAGTCCTGGCTTTCCAGCGCTATCCGCATAACCTGCACAGCACAACCCGGTCAACTCAATCAAACCGCGCGGACACCAAAAGGCAGTCTGCAACAACCTGTGCGGGCTCAAGTTACTGTTCACTTACGCATGGAGGTTCGCTACTTTCTGATGCGACAGGGGTCCTATTTATAGGCACGATGATGAGTGTGGTCACCGCCCTAGCCGATAGGATTACCGCCACATCGCAGCAAGACTTTTCCGCAGTCCGCGGATACATACCAGTCTGCCGCACCTGTGCAAGATAGCCAGCCCGCCTAGCTTCTCCAAGGCCGGACTCCAATTTCCAGTTCCGCCTTGTCGCCAAAGGCCAAACCAGGACTACCACATCCGAACTCCGCAGCAACAGTCCGCTAATACGCGGACACAGTACTTCAGTCCGCCAATCCCGAGCCCACGACTTCACCACCAAGGCATCTGTCAGACTCAGGCGGACATGCTGTTCCAGTCTGCCCATACTACGGACAGCACTAGTCTGCATATCCTGCAGACAACTCCAGTCCGCAAGCCGAGTCCATAGCCTTGTTACCAAAACACCTTCTGGACTCAGCGGACTCCAGCTCCAGTCTGCTTACATAGCAAACTTCCAGTCCGCATATACCGCAGACTACAGTCCACATATCCCAAGTCCACAGCCATGACAACAAGGCAGCTGTCGGACTCAGCGGACACCGGGCATCAGTCCGCCCACAGTTGCGGACACAACCTCCAGTCCGCTCATCCCCAAACTCGCAACCAAGGCACATGCACTTCTGTCGAGCTTGGAGGACTGAGAAGCAGTCCACACTCCACTGCGCGATCTCCCCGGACTGAGCCAAACATGGACTTGGTTCAGACCCAAGTCCACACCACTGGCCACAAGGGCCAGTCCGCACTTACTGGCGGACACTGGAACCAGTCTGCCTGTCCCGGTGAGCTCCAGTATCAGTCCGCACTAACTAGCGGTCTCCGCGGCTTCCACTTACCGCTGCACCAGAGCAAGACCAAGGCAACCGCCAAACCGGTCTGCCGAGCTCTAGTTCTTCAGTCCGCTTCAAGCCGGACTCCGCGGATAGAATTTCTATCCGCACGGTTACTTTCTGGGATCCAACTACCTGCTGAGCACAAGACGACCTGGCTAACCACCATTGTTGTCCGCGTAGTCCGCACGAACAGACCACCCAGGCCACTACAGAGCAAACCGTCTGCAACATCCCTGCCGACTTAGCAGTCCGCCAACCCTGTCCGCGTAGTCCGCGCGGATAGGTCCAAGTGCTCCATTCACCCACTTTCACTTCACAAATTTCAACACTCCCCCTTGAAGTGAGAAGTGGTGAATAACTCCAGCAGCTCCCGTAACCTTGCACCTGATCCCTCCGATAGCATCTATGAAGAAATGTCCAAGACATAGTCCTCGCCCCGCATATCATGGACCATGAGGGAGCCCTCCAGCATCTCCCAAAAGGAGCCATGCTTCCCTCTGCCTTCTTCAACTTCAACCTCCATTCATGCATCACAGGAGTATCACCAACTACCTTGGGCACAAAAGCCCAAGCCTCGTTACCTCTGAGAGAAGTCACTACTTCAGCCTTGGTGTCAACCACCTCCTTGATTCTAGTGGGGACATCACATCCAGAAGAAACTTGCTCGACCTGAGGGCTAACAAAGAAACACGGAATCAAGCCTGTCGTGTTCCCTTCACTATATCGAGCTGGTGGCTTATTGATCCTCTTCGATCTCCGAAGAACCGGATTACGGCTAATCACCTCCGCCGCTTCTGGACCAGCTCCGTTCCCGGGCAAACCCGGAACAATGCTCCCCTTGCTCCCTGAACAAGACGCCTCCTCACGGGAACCATGAGCACCTGGTGCAATGCTTCCCTTGCTACCTGAACAAGAAGACTCCCCTCTTGAACAAGAACTGCCTGGAACATCGCTGCCCCTGCTTCCTGAACCAGAAGCCTCCTCCTTCGAGCCAGAAGTACCTGGAGCATCGCTCCCCCTACTTCCTGACCCTGACGCCTTTGACCCAGAGCTAGAACAACCTAGAGATCCTGGTGACTCAGGCAGCTCCACATGAAGCTTAGCAGCTGTTGGAGTTACCATGGTGATCTGGAAGTGGTCAAACATGTAATCTCACTGCCAACGCGATATGAGCCTGCAGGGTCGCACATAAGAGATGTGGAGAAGTTGGATGATTGACTGTGTTGGTAAAGGTTACCAATCACCAACCTGAATGGGGTTATGGGCAAAGTGTTGTCTTAAAGGATCGTCGGGTTGGGCAAATGTTGCCTTGAAGGACTGGTAAGAATGGTCGTCCGAGGGTCGACAACAATCGTCGAGGATTGGTATTCTGATTCCCGCCGATCGACGAGAATCGTCACTCTGATTCTCGCCGATCGACGAGAATCGTCGAGAATAGATATTCTGATTCTCGTCGATCGACGTGGATCGTCGACCCACGATCGACATGAATCGTCGAGTATTGTACTCTGATTCTCGCCGATCCGGGTGATTCTCGCCGATTATGATTCTCGCCGATTGTGATTCTCGCTGACTGATTCTCGCCGATCCTAACTGATTCTCGCCGACTGAGTCTCGCCGAATCTGCTAGGTGATTCTCGCCGATTCTCGCCGATTCTCGCCGACTGATTCTCGCCGATTCTGGAACCCTAGTTTTTTGGGTGGTCTGCGGATAGCGATGTTCCTAAGTCTTTTTATGCCTTTGGTATAAAAAGGACACTTAGGGTTTTTCGGGAATGAGCAACTTCTGATCGAATCGAAGCCGACGGAAGAGTTCCGTTCTTCACTCCGCCGATCCCGAATCCCGCCGCCGACGGAAGGGTTCCGCCGCCGCCGTGTTCGCTCCGTCGACCCCTCCTTTCCGGCGATCGTCGCTGGTGTTGCTCCTCCTGGCGCGGACCTAGCAGTCTGTGGAATAGCAAGGTGCGGTCATCGTCCTTCCCGATCTTCCGTGCGACGGAAAGCTCGGCGTTTTCCCGCTCGTGTGGATTTCTGCAGAAACGTGGACATTATTCCACGTAGAATTCGCCACTAGCAAGAAGACGAAGTTTGGAGCATCTCCGTTGAGTTGTGACTCAACGCCACCGAGGTAATTTTTGCATAGTTATGTGTTAACTTCTTGATTCAACTATCATGGCCCGATCTCATTTCTTTTGGGTTTTCTTAATGTTTTATTCTTCTGCTGCATGCACAACTGTTGTGCCCTCCTCATAGAGAAACCCAACAGTGGTATCAAAGCGAGGTTACGGCCATGATTGTTGTTTTGGAAGTTTTGTTATTCCAGTGCGTATAAACCTAGGGATTTAGAAGTGTTCTAAATTTCTAGATTTAGTCTTGGTACCCCGCCAAGAACGTCTGGAATTTCGGTGAAATTTCTAATTGTTAGAAATTGTAGTCTCCTTAGCAGTAACCATCCCTCGAGTTTGTTTTGGATTTTGAATCCAACATAGAGAGATGAGCTTGTCTATTGCTTTAAGTTGAGTTGTCTTTGCCTTTGTCCAATGCATGTAAATCTGAGGATTTGGAAGTTTCCGGATGTTCAGATTTAGCTCTTCCTTCTATCAAATGTTGATGGTATCAGGTTGTGCACATAAGGGATGCATGTGGTTTTAGAAATATTGTTTTTCTTTGGATGTGCACATTGATCAAATGTTGATCATGGTTAACTGTTAATCTATAATTAAAATCCCTTCATCAAATATTAAGTGTTCGGATGCCTTCCGATGGATGACACTCTTCCTGCCTCGATCGATGAAGTGTGGGCTTGCCAAAGCAAGGTGCATTAATCTATCTTGGTAAGGGTGCGAGCGGATAATTGTGATATCCCACTGTCGACATCGGGTCCAGCTTAACTAGGTGACCTCAAAGGTTGAGTGCCTAGAGGCATAGGGTTGGCATGCACCATATGATGGATGCGCGTAAGGAGTTATTCACCAACCATACAAGAATTGCATGAGGATGCAATTGGCAAGAGTTGCCTACCTAAATAACCACATTGTGAGAGGAAAGCCAAAGCTGACTCATTGTGTTGGTGAAATACGGATCTTGTCCACTAAGAGAGTAGCTCACATGAACTCTCTGAATTGTTAGTGAGGGCTATCATTTCGAATAAAATAGTGGGAGTGTTTTAATTGAAGTCCAAATTAAAATAAATTGTATTTGAAGTTTAGGTACTGATTTTATTCTGCATAAATTCTTGTAGAATTCCATGGCAAGTGTTTCACACTCCACGTTGTCTCTAAGAGCCATCCTTGAGAAGGATAAGCTCAGTGGGACAAATTACATGGACTGGTATAGGAACCTGAGAATTGTTCTCAGGCAAGGGCGAAAGTTCTATGTATTGGAAGAAGAAGCCCCCGAGGTGCCGACCGGGAACTCTTCCCGTGCTGAGAAGGATACTTATAAGAAGTATACTGATGATGCTTTAGATGTCGAATGCCTTATGCTTGCCACTATGAACTATGAGCTTCAGAAGCAACATGAGAGCATGGGGTGCAAGGAGATTGACGAGCATCTCAAGAAAATGTTTCAAGGGCAAGCTCGTCAAGAGAGGTTCGACGTCACAAAAGAGTTGTTTCAGTGCAAGATGAGAGTTCGAGACTCAGTAGGGACTCACATACTCAAGATGATTGGGTATATAGAGAACCTTGAAAGGCTGGGTTTTCCTCTTGGTCAAGAGTTGGACACAGATCTGATCCTGCAATCGTTGCCGGACAGTTATGAGCAGTTCGTCTTGAACTACAACATGAATGAGATAGACAAGACACTGCCCGAACTCCTAGGCATGTTGAGAACTGCTGAAATCAATATGAAGAAGGTCAAGCCTGCCAGCCCCATACTGATGGTGCATAAGGGCAAGGGCAAGGCCAAGGGCTCTAAGAAGACGAAGGTGGGACCTAAGTCATATCTTGAGCCCAGGTCTTCTGCACTGATGAAAAAGAAAAGCACGGTGAAGGAAGGGAAATGCCACCACTGTGGCAAGGCTGGTCATTGGAGGAGGAACTGTCCTTCATACATTGAAGGTCTGCAGAAGAAGAAGGGAGGTATGACATCCGCTTCAAATATTCACGTTATAGAGATAAACCTTTCTGCTCCTTCATCTTGGGTATTGGATACCGGATGTGGTTCTCACATTTGTACAAATGTGCAGGAACTGGGAAGGAGAAGATTGCTGAGTAAAGGGGAGGTTTACCTCCGCGTCGGCAATGGAGCAAGAGTTGCTGCTGTAGCCGTAGGGGTTTACCGTCTTTCTTTGCCCAGTGGGCTTGTAATAGAACTAGATAATTGTTATTTTGTTCCGGCCATAACTAGAAATATTATATCTATTTCATGCTTGCACATGATTGGATTTTCTTTTATAATTAAGAACAATTGTTGTTCTATATTTAAGAATGATGTTTGTTATGCTGTAGCCCAATTGTTTAATGGTCTTTATGTTTTGAACTTGGACCATCTGATCTGTAATGTTGAAAATAATAAAAGACTAAGAACAAATGACTCGAACCCTACATTTCTCTGGCATTGTCGTTTGGGCCATATCAACGAGAAGCGCATATCCAAGCTCCATAGAGATGGACTTTTGGACTCATTTGATTATGAATCATTTGAGCGATGTGAATCTTGTTTGTTAGGCAAGATGACTAAAGCTCCTTTCACTGGTTATACTGAGAGGGCTGAGGATCTCTTGGGTGTTGTACATAGTGATGTATGCGGACCCATGAGTTTCATGGCTAGAGGTGGGTACTTCTACTTTGTTACATTTATTGATGATTTCAGTAGATACGGATATGTGTATCTTATGAAGTGCAAATCCGAGACCTTTGAAAAGTTCAAAGAGTTCAAGAATGAAGTAGAAAACCAGTTGGGTAAAAGGGTTAAAGCACTCCGATCTGATCGATGTGGCGAATACCTGAGTCATGAGTTCCGTGATCATCTGAAAGAGTGTGGTATTGTATCACAGCTCACTCCACCTAGAACACCACAACATAATGGTGTGTCTGAGAGGAGAAATCGTACACTGTTAGACATGGTACGTTCGATGATGAGTCATGCAGACTTGTCTGTTTCCTTTTGGGGTTTTGCTTTAGAGACTGCTGCAATGACATTGAATCGCGCTCCAACGAAAACGGTTCTGAAGACACCATATGAGATATGGACTGGGAAGCGTCCTAGTATGTCATTCATTAAGATTTGGGGCTGTGAGGCATACGTGAGACGTCAAATGCCTGACAAGCTGGAACCCAAATCGGATAAATGTTATCTGGTGAGATATCCTAAGGAAACGAAAGGGTAATACTTTTACCTACCGTCTGAGGGCAAAGTGTTTGTCGCAAGGACTGGTGTCTTCTTGGAGAAAGAGTTCTTATCAAGAAAGACTGAAAAGGTAGAGCTTGAAGAAGTTCAAGAACCACATGTAGTGAATGAACCGGAATTGGATTCTGAGACAGGACTACAAGATGTTGTAGCTAGAGAACCTGCTCAGGGAACACAAGTCCTACGTAGATCTGGTAGACCGAGGTTTGAGCCTGAGAGATATGGATTTCTCGTGTCTCAAATAGGTAATGTGTTGCTTATGGATCATGATGATGAACCAGCAACCTACCAAGAGGCTATGAATGGACCGGACTCCGACAAATGGCTTGAGGCTATGAAATCCGAAATGGACTCCATGTATGCAAACCAAGTTTGGAACTTGGTGGAACCACCTGAAGGGGTTCGACCCATAGGGTACAAGTGGGTCTTCAAGAAGAAGACCGACATGGATGGGAATGTACAGACATTCAAAGGGCGACTGGTGGCTAAGGGTTTCAAGCAAATTCATGGTATTGACTATGATGAGACCTTTTCCCCTGTTGTCATGGTAAAGTCCATAAGGATATTGCTTGTTGTTGCTGCGTATTATGACTACGAGATCTGGTAGATGGATGTCAAAACGGCTTTCCTTAATGGAAACCTCCTTGAGGAAGTGTATATGACACAACCCGAGGGTTTTGTATCCCCAGATGAAGCCACTAAAATATGCAAGCTGAATAAGTCCATCTATGGACTGAAACAGGCCTCTCGAAGTTGGAATCTTCGTTTTGATGAGAAAATCAAAGAGTTTGGTTTCATCAAGAATGAAGATGAGCCTTGTGTTTATAAGCGAATCAGTGGGAGCATTGTTGTCTTCCTGATATTGTATGTAGATGACATACTGTTGATTGGGAATGATATTCCTACCCTGAAAGTTGTTAAGAACAACCTAGGGAACTGCTTTTCAATGAAGGATTTGGGTGAAGCGACTTATATACTCGGTATTAAGATCTATAGAGATAGATCGAAGTAGTTGCTGGGTTTGACCCAGAGTACGTACATCGAAAAGGTGTTGATGCGGTTCAACATGCTTGAGTCCAAGAAAGGATTTTTGCCCATGTCTCATGGTGTGAATCTCTCTAAGGACCAGTGTCCAAAGTCTTGTGAAGATAAGGACCGCATGAAGTTGATTCCATATGCTTCGGCAATTGGATCAATCATGTACGCGATGTTATGTACTCGACCCGATGTCTCCTTTGCTTTGAGCATGACTAACAGGTATCAGTCAGACCCCGGTGAGTGTCACTGGATTGCAGTCAAGAATGTAACACCCCCTATCCGTCGCATAGCATATAGCAGTAGGTCCGGCCGGGGCCCGACGCCATATACCACAGACAGACCGGGTGGTTACTTATGGAAACCATCCAACCAATCTCAACGTCCTACACAGAGCATTCTAGCGGAAGCAATTTATAAAAGTTGCAAAACAAGAACCCAGCACAAGCATGAATGTCCACTAACAAGATAACAGGAATGTTATTACAAAATACTCAAAAGTCGGTCTTAAGGCCTTACAAAATGTTTCACTTGTCTTTTACATGATTTCCAAACCTCGGCACGCAGGCCGGCCATACATGAACAAAACATAAAACATTTCCATTCGGGCCTTCGAGGGCCAGCTTCGCAAAAAGGGCTTTAGCCCGCTATTGACCGCTTGGTCCAGCTGCACCTGCAAGCAAACAAACCACCGCACGGTGGCAAACAAAGCAACGGTCAGCAATGCTGACCAAATTATAACGATCCCGCCCCCAACTCGGGGCGGCGATGCTCCTTCCCTGCATTTCATTAGCACAAGCGAGCAATGCATATTATCATAGCCATTTCATCACAGACGTTGGCTCGTACGGCCACACGTCCCGTGCACTCAGGGCACATTCTCGATGAACCGGTCGATGTTACGTCAATTAAAGCCATTAACATTCCGGACTCACCGCCGCCTCTTAGACGGTCATTCCTATGAGCAATTTGTCTTCATGGTATTGGTCACGTCAATTTAAGCCATAGACCACCGAAGACCCCCCATTTATGCCAACGGCGAGTCCCACGTAACCTTAGGTCGCTCTAACCGGACGACATAAAGCGGGTACGGCTCCATCTAACCCGTGCTCACATCGCAACGACAATTTAAGCCATATGCGCGGGTCAAACTTTCACCGAGTCCCATTCTACCGCAAGTCACATAACCTCGTTATGTTCAAGTTGGCTCTCAGGCCACCAAGTTGGCAAGACCTCGTGTCCGCCCAGTTTTCCGGGTGCACCTTTGGGTTAGTCCCCAAGGCTCCCTGCTGCAATCTACCGCGTAGAAAACCCGAAAACACCAAATAGCACGGAGTCTTCTCCGGCCTTATGCAATGCAACATCACCGATCCGGACTAACATGTCCGGGTAGGCTTCAACCAAAATGCCTATGTCCGTTCTCGCATACGGACGCTAAACAACGGGGACTTTACATATCTACCCGAAGGAACGCCTCCAACTCTTCGCAAACTTGCGAGAGAGGGCTTCCTATGCTAAGAAAGAGAGCTATCATGCTCAAAAGTGAGGATCGTTACCCTTGCGTTCCTCTTTGGCGCCATTGAAAAGTAATCGGATAGAAATCACCGCACTTGCGTTGCCTCCGTGGATCCGG
The DNA here is from genome assembly GCA_039583875.1 of Platanthera guangdongensis. Classification (NCBI taxonomy): domain Eukaryota; kingdom Viridiplantae; phylum Streptophyta; class Magnoliopsida; order Asparagales; family Orchidaceae; genus Platanthera; species Platanthera guangdongensis. Next base: position 93,878,311 of record CM077154.1, on the reverse strand, counting down.
AGTCGGCTTGCGATTCGGAGCTCCGAAGCTCCTACAATGGCGGATCTAGCTCTTCTTCCTCCAATGGCTTTCCTCTTTCTCCAAGGGTTTGGAGAGATAACAAGTGGAAAAAGTGAGGGTTTTCTAAGTCAAAACCCGGGTATATCCCTTCAGGAACAACCCCCAGCCATTGGATCCTCAGTCAAAGAAATGAACGGCTTCGATTCGGGACTGAAATGCCCAATCTGGGCCGAACACGGCCTGGCACACGCCCGTGTCCAGGGCCGTGTGCCTCATTCGCCGTCAAAATCGAATCACCTGGAACCTCACACGGGCATCGAACACGCCCGTGTTCGATCTGACACGCCCGTGTTCCAACTGACACGGCCGTGTAGCTGGCCGTGTCCCCCATGGTTTTCTCCCGTTTTCAACCCGAGCGCTGACACGGGTTCGGACACGCCCGTGTCCTAGCCTGTGTCACCTTGACACGCCTGGGCTCCAGGCCGTGTACAAGGTCTCGGCACTTCACGGCTAAGTGTCGACACGGGTCGACACGCCCTGCGACACGCCCGTGTCGCAGGCCGTGTGCCATGTCTCGACACACTGTCGACACCAAAGTGTCGACTTCGCGGGACGAGTGTCGACACGGGTTGACACGCCCTGCGACACGCCCGTGTCGCAGGCCGTGTGCCGTGTCTCGACACAACGTCGAAGCACTGTGTCGACTTCACGGCTAAGTGTCGACACAGGTCGACACGCCCTGCGACACGCCCTGCGACACGCCCGTGTCGCAGGCCGTGTGCCCAGTCTCGACACAATGTCGAGACCAAAGTGTCGACTTCACGCCTTAGTGTCGACACAGGCTTGACACGCCCTGGGACACGCCCGTGTCCCAGGCCGTGTGCCTGCAGCCAGAACTCAAACTGGCCCAAATTATTCCCCTTTGCTCCTTTGAGTTTCGGGGCGTTACAACTCTACCCCTCTTAAAAGAATTTCGCCCACGAAATTACATAAAGGGAAAAACATGTACAAAACAAAATTTGTACCTGAGCGGAACAACTCCGGATATTCGTCAAGCATCGTCTGCTCTCGCTCCCAAGAGAGCTCCTCACGACCGCAATTGTCCCACCGGACTTTGACCATCCTGATCTCTTTATTGCGTAGCCGCTTGACCTCCGAGTCCTCAATCCGCACGGGCTTGACTTTTGTCGTTAGCCCACTATCCACCGGCACTTGATTGGCCGCGATCACTTGCGTAGGCTCTTGCACCGCCTTCCGAAGCACCAAAATATGGAATACATCATGTAAACCACTTAGCTCCACTGAAAGCTTCAGCCGATAGGCCGCTTCTCCTACTCGCTCCAGAACCTCGAACGGTCCAAGGTACCTCGGGCTTAGCTTTTTCAATCGCCGCACCCGCGAGACACCCTTGAACGGCTTGATCTTCAAGTATACATAATCGCCCACCGCGAACTCCACGTTCCTGTGCTTGGCATTATAGTACTTTGCTTGCCGGTCCTGAGCGATGAGTAACCTCTCCCGAATGGTTCTCACCAAAGAAGTAGCATCATCCACTTCCGATCGTTTATACAACTTCGACTCGCCCGTTTCTAACCAAGACAACGGCGTGCGACATCTTCTACCATAAAGGGCCTCGAAAGGCGCCATCTGAATACTTGCTTGGTAGCTATTGTTGTATGCGAACTTCACCAAATAAAGGTGGTCCTCCCATTGCTTTCCAAAGTCCAAGACACACATGCGAAGCATGTCTTCCATCGTTCTATTGACCCTCTCGGTCTGCCCATCCGTTTGCGGATGGAAGGCTGTGCTAAACTTCAGCTTGGTTCCCAACATTTGCTGCACCAGCCTCCAATCATTGGACGTGAACCGCCCGTCTCGGTCACTCACGATGCTGCGGGGCACACCATGAAGTCGCACTATGTTATCCACATAAAGCTTCGCCAGCTTCTCCACCGGATCATCCTTCCTATACGGAATAAAATGCGACACCTTTGTTAATCGATCGACCACCACCCAAATGGCGTCATTCCCCTTCTGCGACCTTGGCAAACCATGCACAAAGTCCATAGAGATGTCGTCGAATTTCCACTCCGGAATAGGCAAGGACTTAAGAAATCCTCCCGGCTTTTGGCACTCCGCCTTTACCAAGGCGCAGGTTTGGCACTTCGCTACATATAGCGCCACATCCTTTTTCAAACCCGGCCACCAAAATAGCTTCTTGATATCGCGGTACATCTTCGTGCTCCCCGGGTGAATCGAGTACTTGGTATGGTGCGCCTCGTACAACAACTCCACCCGTAAATCGCCCACGCTTGGGACGTACAGACGACCGTCTTTCCACAGCAATCCGTCCACCACGCCGAATTGAGAATTTGACCCATCCAGAGCCTCTATCATGAACTGCTTCATATGAGCATCCATATCCAAAGCCTGCCGAATCCGATCAGCCAGGTCATATTGAACTTCAGTCCAATTCAGAGTTACTTCAGCACTTGCTTGCTTATCCACACAAACAATCTCCAACGCCTCCAACTCCCGCACCAACCGCTCATCGTGCACCGATAGCCAATTGGCTTGAGCTGGGGCTCGGCGACTCAACGCGTCCGCAACCGCATTCCCTTTGCCAGGCACGTAGTGGATCTTGAATGTATAGTCTCCCATAAACTCCATCCATCTGCGCTGTCGTATATTCAGATCCTTCTGATCAATCAGATGCTTTACGCTCTTGTGACCGGCGTAGAGATCCACTTTCACAACGTATACAATTATGCCTTCATAGCTTCAAGGCAAAACTCACGGCCATACGCTATTATGCTTCCGTGTTGCAGTAGTACGCAACCCAAATCGCTGCCCTACGCGTCATTAAAAATCTCATTGCCTTCGGTTCCACTTGGCGAAGTCAGCACAGGCGTCGTAGTCAACCGACCTTATAACTCCTCAAAAGCTCGCGCGCACTCCGGCGTCCAAAAGAACTTATGCTCCTCCCTCGTCAAAGTAGTGAGAGGTAACGGTATCCGCGAGAAGTTCTCCACGAAGAGCCTATAGTAGCCGGCAAGCTCCAGCAAACTCCGGACTTCCGCTACCGTAGCCCGCTCAGGCCACTCTCGTATCGCAACAATCTTTGCCGGATCCACCGCAATACCCTCTCCACTCACTATATGCCCGAGGAACGCCACTGAGGATAGCCAAAACTCGCACTTCGAGAACTTGGCATACAACTGATTTCTCTTTAGCGTCTCCAACACCAAAGGAAGACGCTGGAAGTGATCTTCCTCCCTTTGCGGGTACACCAAAACATCGTCGATGAAGACGATCACGAACTGGTCCAAGTACTCCCTGAATGTCCTGTTCATAAAAATCCAGGAACACTGACGGCGCATTAGTCAGCCCAAACGGCATGACCGTAAACTCGTAGCGCCCGTGTCCTGTACTCAACATTTTCTTAGGGATATCCCTCTCCCTTATCTATTTAGAGTACGCCGTTGACCCTACCAACTGATCACAAAGATCATCGATCCTTGGGATTGGGTACCTGCTCCGCCATTACCTTAGGCGTTAGCCGATACGGAGATCGCGACACAGGCTTTGCACCTGACACTAGCTCCAGGAAGATCTGCGGGGAACAGATCAGGGTATTCCGACACCACTGAAATACAATCCAACGCGGGCTTCGGCTTTGCAACCTCTACTAGTGTAAAGAACAGTTCTGCTCCAGCACGAACCGCCTTCACCACCTGAAGAGCAGACGTCAACGTCTTGCTCGACCCCCTTTAAGTCCGTAAAAGTCGTCTCACGGTTTGCTCCCAGCTTGACTTCCTTGCTACCGCACTCTATAAGGGCCTGCTGCTCCGAGAGCCAGTCCATGCCAAATATAACGTCAAACTCCACCAACGGAAGTAACGACGCTTGCAGATCGTACTCCTAATTCCCAAACCACAAACTAAGAGCAACGAATTCTACCCTCGCCGAACGAGCACCATTGGACTATAACGCATCCAATTTATCTCTTTCCATCGAAGGAGGTATTCCAAGGCACAATAAAATTCCTAATAAAGGAACGCGAAGTTCCCTAAACGAACGGTGCTCTTGAAGATGAAGTAAAGCCGCAGCAAAACTTAGCACAAATAGTTCTAAGCTAACATGCACAAGGGCGACAAGTATTTAAGGTAAAACTATCTTTAAACCATACCTGTCATCACGACGGCGTGTTTCCTCCAGGGTTTTAGGCACTCACGGGCATAATGCCCCGGCTCCCCACAGTTGTAACATGTTCCCGGGGTTTGGCTTGTAGTTGCCCCCGAAGTACCAGAAGGAGCTGAACCCGAAGTCCTATGCTTCTTATACCATTTTCGATATGCCGACCTTGAGGTGTTCGGCACTTTGAATGCCGTTTCCTTCGCACTGACATCCTTGATTGCTCCTGACATAGGTTTCTTCCCCTTCCGAGCACCATTCCAACAGTCTCGGGCAAAGTGCCCTTTCTTTCCACAAGTATAACAAGTGTAAGTAGCTTTACTAGTCGATTTCATAACCCCTTTCTCCAGCATTCTGCTGGATGCAGCTCTTATGGGGTTTGTATAGTTCGATACCATGGTCGCTGGCATCGGGAGGGTCTTCTTCAACTCTGCCTCCAATGATCTAGCTGATTCCACTAAGGCTCGGAATCCCAACAACTTTGGTCCTAGCAGTAGGACTCGTAACTCGGCGCGTAGGCCATTATAGAATCTATCGACTGTAGCTTGCTCATTATCCGACTCAAAGCATGGGTAGCGACTTATCATAAGAAAAGCTTGCAAATATTCCTCAACCGTGTGCGCTCCCTGCACTAAGTTCATAACCAGCTGCTGCCCCAATGGTCTACCAAAGGTCATCTGCTGCATCGCGCCCACCGGCGTTGAAGCCACAACAGGGGCGCAGGGTTGTACATTTCCTCCTAGCTGTGCACCCGTCACAGCGAACACCGCTTCTACAATCCTTCTAACGGTTTCATACGAAGGAGGAGGCTCAAACACCTCACCGGGTGCACTATGCTCCTCAGAAACCGGACATTCAGGCTGTCCAACACCGCTTCTGGTCACCTATAGTGGTACAAAACACCGTTAAGCGACCAAATAACATTGCAAACAGCAATTATAGGAACACGCAGGTTCCTCAAACACGAGTATTTTCATTCCTAAGTGGACATTCATGGGTTCTTTTTACTGTTATAACGATGACGCACACAATGTGCTCACCACCCCTTAAAAAGAATTCGCCCACGAATTCACTTTAAGCCCGACCAAAACCAGTAGTCTGATACCAAATTGTAACACCCCCTATCCGTCGCATAGCATATAGCAGTAGGTCCGGCCGGGGCCCGACGCCATATACCACAGACAGACCGGGTGGTTACTTATGGAAACCATCCAACCAATCTCAACGTCCTACACAGAGCATTCTAGCGGAAGCAATTTATAAAAGTTGCAAAACAAGAACCCAGCACAAGCATGAATGTCCACTAACAAGATAACAGGAATGTTATTACAAAATACTCAAAAGTCGGCCTTAAGGCCTTACAAAATGTTTCACTTGTCTTTTACATGATTTCCAAACCTCGGCACGCAGGCCGGCCATACATGAACAAAACATAAAACATTTCCATTCGGGCCTTCGAGGGCCAGCTTCGCAAAAAGGGCTTTAGCCCGCTATTGACCGCTTGGTCTAGCTGCACCTGCAAGCAAACAAACCACCGCACGGTGGCAAACAAAGCAACGGTCAGCAATGCTGACCAAATTATAACGATCCCGCCCCCAACTCGGGGCGGCGATGCTCCTTCCCTGCATTTCATTAGCACAAGCGAGCAATGCATATTATCATAGCCATTTCATCACAGACGTTGGCTCGTACGGCCACACGTCCCGTGCACTCAGGGCACATTCTCGATGAACCGGTCGATGTTACGTCAATTAAAGCCATTAACATTCCGGACTCACCGCCGCCTCTTAGACGGCCATTCCTATGAGCAATTTGTCTTCATGGTATTGGTCACGTCAATTTAAGCCATAGACCACCGAAGACCCCCCATTTATGCCAACGGCGAGTCCCACGTAACCTTAGGTCGCTCTAACCGGACGACATAAAGCGGGTACGGCTCCATCTAACCCGTGCTCACATCGCAACGACAATTTAAGCCATATGCGCGGGTCAAACTTTCACCGAGTCCCATTCTACCGCAAGTCACATAACCTCGTTATGTTCAAGTTGGCTCTCAGGCCACCAAGTTGGCAAGACCTCGTGTCCGCCCAGTTTTCCGGGTGCACCTTTGGGTTAGTCCCCAAGGCTCCCTGCTGCAATCTACCGCGTAGAAAACCCGAAAACACCAAATAGCACGGAGTCTTCTCCAGCCTTATGCAATGCAACATCACCGATCCGGACTAACATGTCCGGGTAAGCTTCAACCAAAATGCCTATGTCCGTTCTCGCATACGGACGCTAAACAACGGGGACTTTACATATCTACCCGAAGGAACGCCTCCAACTCTTCGCAAACTTGCGAGAGAGGGCTTCCTATGCTAAGAAAGAGAGCTATCATGCTCAAAAGTGAGGATCGTTACCCTTGCGTTCCTCTTTGGCGCCATTGAAAAGTAATCGGATAGAAATCACCGCACTTGCGTTGCCTCCGTGGATCCGGAGTCGGCTTGCGATTCGGAGCTCCGAAGCTCCTACAATGGCGGATCTAGCTCTTCTTCCTCCAATGGCTTTCCTCTTTCTCCAAGGGTTTGGAGAGATAACAAGTGGAAAAAGTGAGGGTTTTCTAAGTCAAAACCCGGGTATATCCCTTCAGGAACAACCCCCAGCCATTGGATCCTCAGTCAAAGAAATGAACGGCTTCGATTCGGGACTGAAATGCCCAATCTGGGCCGAACACGGCCTGGCACACGCCCGTGTCCAGGGCCGTGTGCCTCATTCGCCGTCAAAATCGAATCACCTGGAACCTCACACGGGCATCGAACACGCCCGTGTTCGATCTGACACGCCCGTGTTCCAACTGACACGGCCGTGTAGCTGGCCGTGTCCCCCATGGTTTTCTCCCGTTTTCAACCCGAGCGCTGACACGGGTTCGGACACGCCCGTGTCCTAGCCCGTGTCACCTTGACACGCCTGGGCTCCAGGCCGTGTACAAGGTCTCGGCACTTCACGGCTAAGTGTCGACACGGGTCGACACGCCCTGCGACACGCCCGTGTCGCAGGCCGTGTGCCATGTCTCGACACACTGTCGACACCAAAGTGTCGACTTCGCGGGACGAGTGTCGACACGGGTTGACACGCCCTGCGATACGCCCGTGTCGCAGGCCGTGTGCCGTGTCTCGACACAACGTCGAAGCACTGTGTCGACTTCACGGCTAAGTGTCGACACGGGTCGACACGCCCTGCGACACGCCCGTGTCGCAGGCCGTGTGCCCAGTCTCGACACAATGTCGAGACCAAAGTGTCGACTTCACGCCTTAGTGTCGACACAGGCTTGACACGCCCTGGGACACGCCCGTGTCCCAGGCCGTGTGCCTGCAGCCAGAACTCAAACTGGCCCAAATTATTCCCCTTTGCTCCTTTGAGTTTCGGGGCGTTACAAAGAATGTCCTGAAGTACTTGAGAAGGACTAAGGATGTGTTCTTGGTGTATGGTGGAGAGGAAGAGCTCGTTGTAAGTGGTTACACGGATGCTAGCTTCCAAACTGATAGAGATGACTCCAAGTCTCAGTCATGTTTTGTGTTTTGCCTGAATGGAGGAGCTGTGAGCTGGAAGAGTTCCAAGCAAGAGACAGTTGATGATTCTACAACAGAGGCCGAGTATATCGCCGCAGCTAATGCGGCAAAGGAGGCTGTATGGATTAGGAAATTCATCGGCGAGCTTGATGTAGTTCCTAGCATTGTTGGTCCCGTAGTTCTCTACTGTGATAACAATGGTGCAATTGCACAATCTAAGGAACCTAGATCCCATCAGCGCTCCAAGCACATACTTCGGCGGTTTCATCTTATTCGTGAGATTGTCGAACGAGGAGATGTGAACATTTGCAGAGTGCCTACTGAGGAGAATATTGCGGATCCACTAACAAAGCCTCTCGCGCAGAGAAAGCATGATGGTCATACTAGATCGATGGGTATACGATACCTAAACGATCAACTCTAGTGAGAATCTTGTGGATTGCATGTAAACATCTATTTTGTTGGCTATTTGTTCATATGATGAACAATGTACCTAGTTTTTCTTTTATAATTAATGGCAAATTCTTTTATTATGAGTTTTTCTATATGATACTTAAATGTTAACATAATAGATACCCTTAGAATGTTCGCTTCCATGGGACATCAAGTACGTGACTTGAATGTGAGAGCCTATGATCTATTTGAAGCTTCATTCTTAAAGGTCCCTGGTCGAGTATCATCATAGAAGCTAAGGGTGATGATGGTACATGAAGGCTAGCACGTGCGTTGACTGATGACCGGTTCTCACAGGTCATGATATTGTGATATCAAGTCATCACGTGGGTACTTGTTAGTGAACAAGTTGTACTGGACAGACCCAACCTGAGACTACTCTGTGGATGGTCATCCAATCGTGTCACGAGTAGGTCTCAATTGACAATGGTGTTGTGGTCCTTTGACCTGAAGTCACAGCATTCATCAAGTGAGGAAGAGCGTGCTTTGATGCCATCTAAAGTCTTCCTTGAGAAAGGTTGATGATAAGGGTGGTTGTTGGACATGTTACGAAACATTTGGGTGTTTGTGTGTGAGCAGATATGGGATTTGTCCTCCTGTATGACAGGAGTTGCATCCATGGGCCCCTTGATGGAACTGGACTGAGAAATGCATGGCCATGCTTGGTTGAGTCAATATGTGATATTGGACTCACCATTCTCTGGAAGTCCGTCCTGGATCAAGAAACTTGGATTGAGCTATTACGAGGTTATGAGTAAGGGACAAAGGGACAAAGACAACGCTGATACATTGGTCATAAAGGCTTATGAGTTATAAACTCTTATTGCTTGGGGAGCAATGATGCATTGCTAGATGCCGCTCATTGTTTGTGAGGTTTTTGGTTTGATACTTTCAAGATCAAGTGGGAGTCTGTTGGAGTTACCATGGTGATCTGGAAGTGGTCAAACATGTAATCTCACTGCCAACGCGATATGAGCCTGCAGGGTCGCACATAAGAGATGTGGAGAAGTTGGATGATTGACTGTGTTGGTAAAGGTTACCAATCACCAACCTGAATGGGGTTATAGGCAAAGTGTTGCCTTAAAGGATCATCGGGTTGGGCAAATGTTGCCTTGAAGGACTGGTAAGAATGGTCGTCCGAGGGTCGACAACAATCGTCGAGGATTGGTATTCTGATTCCCGCCGATCGACGAGAATCGTCACTCTGATTCTCGCCGATCGACGAGAATCGTCGAGAATAGATATTCTGATTCTCACCGATCGACGTGGATCGTCGACCCACGATCGACATGAATCGTCGAGTATTGTACTCTGATTCTCGCCGATCCGGGTGATTCTCGCCGATTATGATTCTCGCCGATTGTGATTCTCGCCGACTGATTCTCGCCGATTCTGGAACCCTAGTTTTTTGGGTGGTCTGCGGATAGCGATGTTCCTAAGTCTTTTTATGCCTTTGGCATAAAAAGGACACTTAGGGTTTTTCGGGAATGAGCAACTTCTGATCGAATCGAAGCCGACAGAAGAGTTCCGTTCTTCACTCCGCCGATCCCGAATCCCGACGCCGACGGAAGGGTTCCGCCGCCGCCGTGTTCACTCCGTCGACCCCTCCTTTCCGGCGATCGTCGCTGGTGTTGCTCCTCCTGGCGCGGACCTAGCAGTCCGTGGAATAGCAAGGTGCGGTCATCGTCCTTCCCGATCTTCCGTGCGACGGAAAGCTCGGCGTTTTCCCACTCGTGTGGATTTCTGCAGAAACGTGGACATTATTCCACATAGAACTCGCCACTAGCAAGAAGACGAAGTTTGGAGCATCTCCGTTGAGTTGTGACTCAACGCCACCGAGGTAATTTTTGCATAGTTATGTGTTAACTTCTTGATTCAACTGTCATGGCCCGATCGCATTTCTTTTGGGTTTTCTTAATGTTTTATTCTTCCGCTGCGTGCACAACTATTGTGCCATCCTCATAGAGAAACCCAACAGCAGCAGCCTCCTTCAGCCCACCATCTGACTTGCTCATCTCTAGCTCCACATGAGAGCTACCCCAATACGGCGTCAACTCATCGAAGACAACATCTCTCAACATGATGAGTCTCTTCATCGCAGGATCAATACATCTCCATCTTCTCCTCTGCTCATCATACCCAACAAAGGCTAGCTTTGTCTTGAGAGCTCCTGGAGATTGTAAGTAGCAGGTAGATCCAAACAACCTTAGGTGCTTCACACTGGGCTTTACTCCGAACATCAGCTCACAAGGAGTCTGCACAAAGATCGGACTAAGAGGCATCCTATTGATGACATGAGCAGCACAGGCCATTCCTTCCGCCCAAAGGGCATTAGGAACGCCTTTACTCTAAATCCAACACTTGCAGGTCTCCATTAACCAACGGATCATCCGAGCTGCAATACTGCCTTACTGTGAAGTATATCCACAAGAAAGCTCCTTCTGGATCCCTTGCTTCCTACAAAGTTTTGAGAACTCGGTTGAGCCAAACTCACCACCGATGCTTATCCTCAAATTCTTGATCCTCAGGCCAAGCTGGCCTTCCACAAGCTTCTTGAACTCCACAAACAAACACGTAATGCTAGACTTCTTCTTCATGAAGTATACCCAAGTATACCTTGAATAGTCATCAACCAAAATCAGCATGTGCCTGCTACCTCCAAGACTGGCAGTGACAGTCGGTCCAACCAGAGCACAATAGACAACCGCCAATGGTGCTTTACATCTGGATTGTGCCTTATCAACCATGAAGCGATAAGCTTCACTTTGCTGACATCCCGCACACCCCTGACCAACATCATAGGATGACAATCTAAGCAAGCCTCTTACGAGTCTTCTTTCCGCCATTGCTTTCAGCTTGTCCATCCCTACATGCCCCAGTCTTTCATGCCAGATAGCTGCACTATCACTGGCCTTCATCCAATCAGTACCAGAATTTGTTGAAGGCTCAACAAAGTTCTCCTCCTTGCCTTCAACATGAGTTATGTTCGCCGAGAGCAAGGTAACCTTGCACTCTTTCCTGAGATGACCATGCTGCTTGCATTTATAGCACCTTGGTCCTTCCTTCCTCTTCCCATCACGCCTAAGAGAACCACTCCTCTCTTGCTGATATGAAGTAGAAGGACCATCCTCTACAACAACCTTCACCCCCTTCCTGAACAACCCATCAAGGGAAGTCCAAACCTCCGCAGCTGACCGACATCCATAGATGTGGTCTAAGAGCTCCGATGAGATCACCTGCTTGAGAATAGACTCCGCTTTCGCATTTATCTCCTTCCAAGCTCTCATCTATTCAGCATTGCCAGCAGTAGCCTCTTGTCTTTCTGCTCCGCATACAACCTCCTAAAGGTCCTCGCCAAGAAGAAATCTCTCCATACAAGACTTCCACCTAACAAGGTTCGTCTCTGTAAGGAGATCAATTCCAAGACAACTTTCATCCTCCACTGCCATGGTTCTACCACTGGTTCCCAATTCAAAGAGTCAACGCCACTTCAGTTGATCACTGCTTATCCACTCCAATCCAGCTCCGAGATAAGTTCACTGCTCAAGAAACTGAACCTCCCTCTGATACCATGTTAAAATTCAACAACCTGGCACTACTACCACGTTGAATTCTCTCCAGGTGGTCAGCAAGATAGCCTAAAGCCAAATTAATATTCTCAGAACTATCCAGTTCACACCTTGATCACGTGGAAATTCCCTGGAACCTGCAGTGAGCAGGGGTAATCTCAACTGAAGTCAATCAACCAGCAAACACATGCAGCACAAGCGTCTTTATTGATTCACAACTAACTTCTCTACACAGCGAGACATACATGGCGAGACATGCTTCACCAAACAACACCCAAGGGAAAGCAGAGACTACAAAAAACAAGACAAGAGTAACAAGCCACGCAGACTCAACTACAAGCTGCCGGTCTACTACTGTGGAGTCCGCTCAGTCTGCTAGGTCGCCAGACCGCAACCCAAGCAGCACGGACTACCCCTTATTCCAATGCTGGCTCTAGCCGTCGATCTGCAAGCCTCCTGACTGCAAGGTTGCCTAGCCGCCAGACCGCACAAGCCGCGATGCCGAATAGAACAGTCCGCCTGCAGCAGGCGACTTCTTGAACCCCGAACCAAGTTACCAAAGAGAAGACCGTCTGGTCGCTATCCGCGACCTGCTGTTTTTCGCCTGTTGCTTAACCGCAGAGTCCGCACTGTCCCTGACCGCAATCAGAGCCAAGTCCTGGCTTTCCAGCGCTATCCGCACAACCTGCACAGCACAACCCGGTCAACTCAATCAAACCGTGCGGACACCAAAAGGCAGTCCGCAGCAACCTGTGCGGGCTCAAGTTACTGTTCACTTATGCATGGAGATTCACTACTTCCTGATGTGACAGGGGTCCTATTTATAGGCACGATGATGAGTGTGGTCACCGCCCTAGCCGATAGGATTACTGCCACATCGCAGCAAGACTTTTCCGCAGTCCGCGGATACATACCAGTCCGCCGCACCTGTGCAAGATAGCTAGCCCGCCTAGCTTCTCCAACGCCGGACTCCAATTTCTAGTTCCGCCTTGTCGCCAAAGGCCAAGCCAGGACAACCACAGCCAGACTCCACAGCAACAGTCCGCTAATCCGCGGACACAGCACATCAGTCCGCCAATCCCGAGCCCACGACTTCGCTACCAAGGCATCTGCCGGACTCAGGCGGATATGTTGTTCCAGTCCGCCCATACTATGGACAGCACTAGTATACATATCCTGCAGACAACTCCAGTCCGCAAGCCGAGTCCATAGCCTTGTTACCAAGACACCTTCTGGACTCAGCGGACTCCAGCTCCAGTCTGCTTACATAGTAAACTTCCAGTCCACATATACCGCAGACTACAGTCCACATATCCCAAGTCCACAGCAACGCCAGCAAGGCAGCTGTCGGGCTCAGCGGACACCTGGCATCAGTCCGCCCACAGTTGCGTACACAACCTCCAGTCCGCTCATCCCCAAACTCGCAACCAAGGCACATGCACTTCTGCCGAGCTTAGAGGACTGAGAAGCAGTCCGCACTCCACTGCGCGATCTCCCCGGACTGAGCCAAACATGGACTTGTTTCAGACCCAAGTCCACACCACTGGCCACAAGGGCTAGTCCGCACTTACTGGCGGACACTGGAACCAGTCCGCCTATCCCAGCGAGCTCCAGTATCAGTCCGCACTAACTGGCGGTCTCTGCGGCTTCCACTTACCGCTGCACCAGAGCAAGACCAAGGAAACTGCCAAACTGGTCTGCCGAGCTCCAGTTCTTCAGTCCGCTTCAAGTCGGACTCTGCGGATAGAATTCTATCCGCCTGCTTACTTTCTGGGATCCAACTGCCTGCTGAGCACAAGACGACCTGGCTAACCGCCATTGCTGTCCACGTAGTCCGCACGAACAGACCACCCAAGCTGCTACAGAGCAAACTGTCTGCAACATCCCTGCCGACTTAGCAGTCTGCTAACCCTATCCGTGTAGTCCGCGCAGATAGGTCCAAGTGCTCCATTCACCCACTTTCATTTCACAAATTTCAACAGAGCCAACTCTCCCAACTACGCGGCCGCTCAAAGCACATGCAACGAAGATAACTTTCAACACAACGATTGACCACCTCTGTCTGCCCATCAGATTGCGGGTGATAGGCTGTCGACATGTGTAACTGTACTTGGAGTACCCGGAATAATTCTTGCCAGAAATTGCTAATGAATGTAGCATCCCGGTCGCTGACAATCGATGCTAGTAATCCATGCAATCGCACCACTGAATCAAGGAAGAGCTGTGCTACCCCCTCCGCCATGTAAGGGTGGTGCAGCGCCACGAAATGGGCATGCTTACTCAAGCGATCCACCACCACCATGATGGTCGACTTGTCGCCACTTTTGGGGAGGCCCTCTATGAAATCCAACGAAATATTCGTCCATACTCGCTCCGGGATCGGTAACGGTTGCAAGAGACCCATGGGTAATTTATTAACCGGTTTGCATTGCTAGCACACCGAGCATTGCTGGATGTAATCATAGATTCCAGGCTTCATATTTTTCCAATAGAGCTACCGCTTCATGCGTTTATAGGTGGTTGTCACTCCTGAATGGCCCCCAAGTGCGCTGTCATGGTACAGGTACAGCAATTGCTTCTGAATGGCTGCCTTTGACCCGACTACAAGCCTGCCTCTCCGCTGGAGTACCCTACGCTGCCAACTCCATTTCGGGTAAGCCTCCGGATTCTCCTCCTTAGCTCAAATAATCTCCTGTAGCTTAAGATCTTCCTCCCAGGACAGCTTTACTAAGGACAGCACTTCCGATTGCATCATACTCAGAGCATACACAATCCCTTCTGGGTTATCTTCATGGACCCGAGATAACGCGTCCGTGCAAACATTTTCTTTGCCACTTTTATACTGCACCTTAAAGTCATACTCCATCAACTTGGAAAGATAACGCTGCTACGTCGGTGTTGCTAATTTTTGTTCCAACATAAACTTCAAACTTTGGTGGTCGGTGCGTACTATGAACGAGCACCCCACCAAATAATGCCTCCATTGTTGCACGGCGAGGACGATAGCTAAGAGCTCCTTTTCGTACGTCGATAACCCGGCATTCTTAGGTCCCAACGCCTTACTAAAGAAGGTGATTGGCCGTTCATTTTGCAACAACAATGCTCCGACTCCTGTGTCCGCCGCGTCCGTCTCCACCACAAATGCTTGCTGGAAGTCCAGCAACTGTAGCACCGGCGGATTGGAAACTGCCTTCTTTAACTCTTGGAAGGCCGCGTTGGCGGCGTCCGTCCACCGAAAGGTGCGTTGCTTCAACAATTCCGTAAGAGGCCGAGCCAAATTGCCATAGCCTTGGATGAACCTCCGGTAATAACCGGTCAAATCCAAAAACCCGCGAACCTTCTTCAATGTCGTGGGGGTGGGCCAATCCAGCATCGATTATATTTTCATCGGGTCCATTGCCACACCGAGCCCCGAAATTACATGCCCCAAATAATGCACTCGTGGTCGCCCAAACTCACATTTGCTTCTCTTGAGCACTAATTGAATTGCACGCAATACCTCCAACGTGAAAGAGAGATGGGCTAAGTGTTCCTTCCAAGTCGAGCTGAAAACCAAGATATCATCAAAAAAACTAAAATAAAGTGACGTAATTGACCTTGGAAGAGCTGATTCATCAATCCTTGGAATGTTGACGGCGCATTGGTTAGCCCAAATGGCATAACCAAGAACTCATAGTGTCCCTGATGTGTGCAAAATGTCGTCTTATGTATATCTTCCTCGGCCATTCTCACTTGATGGTACCCGGCCCGCAAATCCAACTTGGAAAAATAAACCGCTCCATGTAACTCGTCGATCAGCTCTTCAATGAGAGGAATAGGAAACTTGTCCTTCACCGTGTTCTGATTCAACTCCCTATAATCCACGCACAACCGCCATGACCCATCTTGCTTCTTCACCAACACGACGGGCGATGCAAATTGACTATTGCTATACCGAATTACCCCGGTGTTCAACAATTCTCCAATGAGCTTCTCGATTTCAGATTTTTGAAGTGGTGGGTAGCAGTATGGTCGCAAATTGACGGTCTTCCATTCATCCTTGAGTGTGATTTTGTGCTCTTGCCCCCGCTTGGGCGGCAACCCACTCGGCTCCACAAATAAATCCACAAAATTTGTTAAAACTTCCTGCAGGGCCTCTTGTTCGACCATTGACGAGGCTGCTCCTTCTAACTTCCATGAGCCTATCTCGCCATTTACCACCCCATGATCCTCCTCTGGCACATTTGAATGCTACATAGGGCAAGCATGTTGAGTTGCCCCCCCTGTCAATGAACTTTTGGACTCGGTTGCCTTTACCCCATGGCTCATATCCCGTCTTCGACCCCCGCAACGCTACCTTCCTCCCCCGACTATAGAACTCCATTTTTAAGTTGCCAAAGTCCCAATTCACTGGGTCAAGATTTACCAACCACTGCACTCCAAGAACCACGTCGCATCCTCCTAATGGAAGGATGAACATATCTGATGTAAAATCCGCCCCTTGCATCCGCCACTGGAAATCCACCACTTTGTGCGCATTGGCCATTGTCTTCCCATTCGCCACCGCCACCGCAAAGGACGCTATCGGTGTTTGGATGCACTGTGGCCGGTTAGCCGCTCCTTCGTCGAGAAAATTATGGGTGCTACCCGAGTCAATTAACACATTAATCGGTTGCCCGTGGTGTGAAGCCGTCACCCTCATCGTATGATATTGTGTCACCCCCGTCAACGCATGCATGGATACTTGAGGCACTTGTGTGTCCCCCTCCTCATCCTCCATCTCCAACAACTCCGGCTCCCCGTCGGCTTCCCCCTCGCCCTCGGCCTCTACTACCACTTCCATCGAGTATGTTTGCTTCCAATTGGGGCATTTATGACCCGGGGTATATTGTTGATCACACCAAAAACACAGTCCCTTCCTCCTTTTTTCATCCAACTCCGACGACGTTGATCTACGTCCCTCTCCCGATGGTAGTTTGGGTGTTCATGCCCCATACGGGCCGCCCGGTTTAGCTGACGGTCGGTGAGTACAACCTTTATGCTCCTCCATGATATGGGATTCCTCCCGCGTAGTTGTATGCTTCCGGTAGCGGTACATCAACTATTGCTCTTGTAGCCGCGCTAAGGAGAATGTTTCTTGTAGGGTCTTTGGAAAGAACATTCGGACTCCATATTGTATGTCTTCACGAAGTCCGGCGAGGCATAAACTAATAGCATTTTCCTCCGACACCAAAACCCGGTGTAATAGCAAGTCAAATTCATCCAAATAATGTTGCACTGTTGAACACTGTCGCAGATTTTTTAATTCACTCATGGGGTCGTCCAAGAGAGTCGAGCCGAAACGACGTTGTAGTGATTGGCTATACTCCTCCCAATTAGGCCACTGCTGGGTTGAAAGTCCACCTAGTGTCAACTATGTGCACCTATGGGGGGGGAATAGGTGACGTGTATCGCTTTTGCGGAATTTACGACGGTACCTGCACAATAAAAATAAAAAGCACAGCACACAGAATACACAGGCAATTTATAGTGGTTCCCCGACTTGGGTACATCCACTTTCCCCCTTCGACCTATCTCCCAACAAGGGACGACTCGGTCTCTTCTCCAACAGGATTGAAATCCAATCCCTGCACTAACGGAAGGAACCCTTCCACACGTAGGAGTCAACACTCCCACAAACCGGGTTGCACCCAACCCTTACAATGCGGAACAAAAGTTCCTTTACAACAAAAGTAAAAACTAGAATGTACACGAGATACAAACTTCGTTTGGAGACTACGGTGTTCCTCTTCGCTTGACAACGTGATCGAGAAGTCAAAGAAGAGTCTACAACCCTAGATCTCTCTTGGAGAGGATCTCCCCGGAACCGGCGGCGGCAAGGCAAGCGGCGGCTTGGTTCGGGATCGGCGGCGACGACAGAGCGCGGCTGCTATTCTTTGGAGATCCAAACTTCGTAGCGAAGCTAGCTAGGTCTACCAATGGTCACACAAGGATCGGTCGTCTCGATCGATTCGGATGGGGAAGTTTTTCCCGATCAACAAATCGAGAGACAAGAGATCTCTTGATAGACGCGTGAGACTCTGAGCCTGGCTAAGCTTCTGTCGCCGGAGATCGGGAAGAAAATCGATCAGCAGCGGCGACCAACTTGCCCGAGCGCGACGGCGGCGGCGGAGCGGAATCTCGATCTTAGGGTTACGTCGCGGCTCGGTTTCTGATCCTCAGCCTTTTACTGTTCAAAATACCCATGTATTTATACACTGTAGACCCATACAATATGACCGTTGTGGGTCCCACACGTATAACCCCGAAATCCGGTTCAAACTAGTCCAGAGGCAGAATCCGGTCCAGCAGCATCCCGAGAAATCGCTAAGTAAAAATCGGCGAGAATCGCAGGTGATTCTCGACGAATCGGCGAGAATCACCAAGTGATTCTCGACGATTCGTCGAGAATCGCTAGTGATTCTCGCCGAATCACTTATTGATTCTCAACGATTTTCACTTAGTATTCATGATCTGCTTAACCACTGGTTCGGCGAGAATCACTAGTGATTCTCGCCGAATCTTACTTGGCACCGTTTTGAGGTAGCCTGAAGGAGTCGGCGAGAATCACTAATGATTCTCGTCGATTCGGCGAGAATCACTAGTGATTCTCGCCGAATCGGTGAGAATCACTTGGTGATTCCCGTCGAATTTTCCTTAGACGAATTTTCGTCTTTCCACCCAAGAGCTGCTCCTTGACCCATCCTTGCTCCTTGTTTGCTCTTGCTTAACCACGGCCCTGTGCTTAAAAGTAAGTGCACTCCAATAGAGAGAGTACACGTAGGCCAACACACTGATCTGCTCAACGAGGGATTACGTCGTGCAGACCCGTGTATATTGACCTACTGCACCCTGACCTTGGTGTGCACTTAGCGTGGAATAACTGCAAGCACAACTTGAAATAATATGTCAAAAACACTGCCTATTGACCTTAGCTTGTTCAGGGGCTTCTTCAAATCAGGTACGTTGTGGATACAATACCCAACAATCTCCCCCTATTTGAAGAAGCCTAAACCCTACAAGCTAAGGTGAATAAAGCATATAGGAATGAAAATCATAACTTGAAATTAAGTTGAAAGAGATATTCATTACCGATACCAATTTCGTGCGAGCAAACTTTGGAGCCACGAGCAAACTTTGGAGCCACCTTAGCCTTAGCCGAGAGGGTAATCTCCCCCTTTTCGGCTTCTGCAAATCGGGGTCTGTAGCAAACTTTGTAGCATTTGATCTTTTGCTCCCCCTCAGTTTTTGCATCTGTGCTCACACTTGAGTTCTTTGCTCCCCCTCAGTTCTTGCACTGGTGCGCACACTAGAGTCCCTGACAGAGACTCCCCCTTGACGTATGACCCTGGAGCTGCCGAGCTGCTTCTGATATTTCCTATATTTGTTCCAAGATAGTCTTGAAACAACTACTGTCTAGTTCCCATCAAGTTTATGGGAACCTAGACTACCCTGCAAAAAGGAATTACCTTACCTTAGGAACCCAATAAGAATTGGGTCCTAGGTTCCGGGTTAGCATACTCCCCCTCGGTTGGTTAACCCTACGAGTGGTTGGCCTCGCATTGCTAACATAGGGAGTCTCGTGATACCTTGGATTAAACCAGCAATCCACGACAAAGTGACCAATTTTGCCACAACACCAACAGTCAAATCTGTTGTACCTTCTCCTAGGCTCCTGCTTTACCCTGGGTATGGTAGGTACTGCTGGGGCCTTGGATCTGGAGGTGGAGGCCTCATAGTGATTGCAGTCACATGACTTCTTCACTTTCTGTTCTTTTAGTATAACAGGCTTGGCTCTTGGTGCCTGCTTTCCATTATGGCCGCTAGAGAATTGACCATAATTTCTCATGTGGATTTCCTCATAAGGTGCTTTGAAGGCACTCTCACTGAAGTTTCGGGGAAAATTCCAACCATCATATCGGCTCTTTGGCTTTGCAACCGAGGGCCAGAAGTGATGTCCATAGGTTGACTCAAAGTCATGTTGGTTGCAGGGAAAGCTAGGCTTTCTGAACGCAACAGGACTGAGTGAGGCCTTCCCTTTTTCAGCAGCAGAGGCCTTCTTGGCAGCCTTATTCTTTCTCTGGTTCCTGTTTCGCCTGGATGAGGAACCAGATACCCCTACATGCCCCAAGCCAGCTCCTTTGGCCTGAGCAGAGAAGGTATCAACTACTGGAAGAACAGTTTTTGGCATAGAGAAGCTCTTGACGATCTTCCTTTCCGCCTCAAGTTGTTCTTCCAACTTGTCGACTTCCTCCTGCTTAAGGTCAAGGAGCATAAGAGACTCTGAGTGCTTAGAAGTCAGGTCAAGGTGCTCCTGTCGGAGAGAAATCAAGCTGGTGACCTCTTCCCTTAGGGAAACACTCTCAGCCTTAAGGAATTTCACTTCCTTTTTCTCTGCCTTCAATCTCTTACGGCACTCATCGAAAGTGTTGAGCAGAAGCTCATACTTCTCGAGGAGCTCCGCTTCACGGGCAGAAGGGCTATCATCAGGTTCATCATCCTGAAACTCAGGATCAGAGTCAGAGTCGGAGAGAGGGGTGTGAGCTTTTACCTTCCCAGTAAATGGGGGATATTCTCCTTCTGAGTCTGAGCGACCCACCAGACCAAAGTAGGCTTCCTCATCAGGACTGGAGTCTGAGGAATCAGACTCACTCAGTGTCTTGGGCCTTTTGGCGATGTAGCTCCGCTCCTTCTTCTTATCTCTGGAGGATTTGTGCTCCTTTCCTTTCCCTTTTTATCCCTTGCCTTGATAGCAGTCGGTCACGACGTGTCCTGGCTTATTGCTGTTAAAATTTTCTCAACGTGGTCAGCAAGATAGCCCAAACGCCAAATTAATATCTTCGGAACTACCCAGTTCGCACGCTGAACCTGCGGAAACCCAAGGACTAGAGGTTGCACCCAACAAAAACAATGGAAGCACAAGAAGATCTTATTATGCATTCACTTCATTACAATCCGAGGCATACATAGCGAGACATGATTTCGCTAGTATTACAGCTGTAAACAGAAAGAACCAAAAACAAGCCGGGCGGACAGAACTCCAGTCCGCCGAGACCGCGAGGTCGCCGAGACCGCCGAGACCGCCCAAGCTATGCTGCAATCCGCCGAATACCACGGAGTCCGCCGAGACCGCGAGGTCGCGCGGACAGACCTGTTATTCGCCTCCTGCTGAACCCGAACTGAGGAACTCCCCTACCCGCCTGAAGCCGGCGGACAGGTTATTGAAGCTGGGAAAGTTGAAACAGAACTGACAAGCCGCAGAGCGACCTCCTGCTGAGTCCGCAGAGACCGCACACTTCCAAGCACTGACCGAAGTCACAGCCAAACTCCTGGCTCCTTGAAGTTATCCGCGCGACCTGCACACAGCAAACCGTCAGCCTGAAACAATCCGCACGGACTGACAAACACAGACCGCAGCACTCGCCCAACCCAATTTACTGTTCACTCACGTTACTTCTGGTTACTGTAGATGTGCCAGGGGGGTCCTATTTATAGGCCAGGTGAGGAGTGTGGTCACCGCCCATGAGATAGCAACACCGCCCCAGCCCGCGCGAACACAAAACGACTGTCCGCTCAGTCCGCGAGGACTTAGCCAGTCACCAAGGGAAACCGCCAGGAGCAAGGCAACCATTGACGAACCCTCTCCAGTCCGCCCAAGCTAAGCGGACAAGGCACCAGCCCGCAAAGCTCCAACTGCTTCAGGACAGCACCCACTTCAATGGCAGTCCGCACCAACCCGAGGCAGTCCGCAAGACCCACACCTCAATCCGCCACAAGTCCACGACCAAAGGCAAACAGCAACAGTCCGCCCGGTCACAGCGGACTTGGCGGATACGGCGGACACCATGAACTTGACACCAAGTGTGACCAAGTCCAAAAACCATCAAGGGTCAGTGCGAGCATGGCGGACACAAAGTCCCGTCCGCCAAACACCCTAGCACAGACCACAACCAGTCCGCGAGCTCCTCGCACTTGTCCAATGCAGTAGCACCAAGCCGGACTCCAAACAACAGTCCGCCAACCGGTCTCCACAGCAAGACCTGCTGTAACACCTGAGCTCGACAAGGCCTCAGCCAAGCTCAAGGTCCAGTCCGCAACAGCCCCAACCGCGGACACACCAGTCCGCAAGGCTTCCCGCGAACTCGAACCAACCCGCCAACAGCACAAACTTGCACCCGCGACCACTGAGCAATGCACCAGTCCGCAAGCCTCTCTATCCGCAGATACCAGGCCGCACCAAACCGCGGACACCATGCAACAACCCGCTCAGAACACAGCCGGCTTCCACCAGACTTTTCACCAGGCCGCAACCTCAGTCCGCCCAGTCCGCCCAGTCCGCCAAAGCTGTCCGCACAGGCCGCGCGGCCTGTCCCGTCACCCACTTCCACTTCACAAATTTCAACACTCCCCCTTGAAGTGAGAAGTGGTGACCAAGCCCAGCAAGCTGCGCAAGCGTTCAAAGGGCCCCTTCGACAGCGGCTTCGTGAAGATGTCAGCAAGATTATCTTCACTCCGAACATGCCCGACCAGCAGAGACCCCTCCAACACCTTCTCCCTGATGAAGTGGTGATCAATCTCTATATGCTTGGTCCTGGCGTGACACACTGGATTGTTTACCAGTTTGAGAGCACTCTCATTGTCACCCCGGAGTAAAGTAGGCCCTTGCACTTCTTCATGAACATCCTCTATGAGTCTCCTCAACCAAACGGCTTCCCGAGCAGCCAAGGCCGAAGCCTTATACTCCGCCTCCGTGGTTGAAACCGACACCGAGTCCTGCTTCTTGCTACACCACGAGATGCTAGCTGAACCGCAAGTGAACACATAACCAGAAGTAGACCTTCGATCATCCGAATCACCGCCATAGTCAGCATCCGTGTACCCGAGCAACGCAAACTCCGCATCCCTTCCATAGAGGAGTCCCATCTCAGAAGTCACCTTGACATACTTCAGAATTCCCTTCGCCGCCACTAGATGAGATTGCCTTGGTTCAGCCATATACCGACTTACTCGGCCAACAGCATAAGCTATATCCGGCCTTGTAATCGTCAGATAGATCAAGCTCCCAACAAGAGCCCTGAACACCAAGGGATCATTAAGCACCCTTCCCTCATCTCGTCGAAGCTTCAGCCCAGATTCCAGTGGAGTGGAGCACTTCTTCCCTTCGCCCATGCCAAACCGCTTCACAATACGATCAGCATACCCTTTCTGGCTAATGAGAATCCCGCACTCCTTCCTCTCCACTTCCAGACCAAGAAAGTGATGCAACTCTCCCAAGTCTTTCATCTCGAAGCGTATAGCAAGCTCTCCCCTGAGCCTTGCTACTTCCTCCTCCGAGTTCCCAGTGATGATCATATCATCCACATACAGTAGGACCAAGACTCTTAGCTCTCCCTTCTTCTTGACGAACAAGCTTGAATCCGAGTTAGAAGCCAGGTATCCACAGAACTGCAGGTACTCTGCAATCTTCCCATACCACGCTCGAGGAGCTTGCTTCAACCCATAGAGAGCCTTCCTGAGTTTGCAGACATAGTCCGGATGCTTCTCAGAGACGAAACCAAGCGGCTGATCCATGAAGATGTCCTTGTCAATCTCTCCGTAAAGAAAGGCATTCTTCACATCGAGTTGCCACAACCTCCATCCCTTGCTAGCAGCCAAGGCGATCACCACTCTTACAGACGTCATCTTCGCAACTGGACTGAATGTCTCCTCATAGTCTTCTCCATACTGCTGTGAGAATCCTCTAGCGACCAGGCGAGCCTTGAACCGATCAATGCTCCCATCAGCCTTCTTCTTCAACTTATACACCCACTTGCAAGTAACCGGAGTAATGCCATCAACCTTGGGCACAAGGTCCCAGGTTTCATTCTTCTTCAGAGCATCAATCTCTTCCTTCATGGCACCATCCCACTCCTTCACTCCAGTGGCCTCGTTGAAGTTTGCAGGCTCTCGCTCATCCAGAGGACCCGCAAAGAAGCAGGAGACAAAGCTCACTGCATTCCCATCACAGTACCGAGCCGGTGGCTTAACCACCCTCTTCGATCTCCGAAGACATGGCTCCTTGCTCACGGCTTCCGTTGCTTCTTCAGGCTCCACTCCTACCTGGGGCAAGCATTGAGCAGTGCTCCCCCTGCTTCCTGAGCCAGAAAGCTCAGCCTCGGAGTTCGAAGCAACAGGAGCTGCTGGTGAAACAACAAGCTCCTCTTCCAAGCCTTCAGCAGCCTCCACCGGTGCTTCCTCAACCTTGCTACTTCCGGTAGGCTCCACCGAGCCACCTCCATATGACGTCAGCTCGTCAAAGACAACGTCTCTTGACACCACGAACTTCTTCGTCACAGGGTCCATGCACTTCCATCCCTTCTTCCGCTCATCATAGCCAACAAAGACAAGTTTCCTTGCCTTCGCATCCAGCTTTGTCCGTGAAGCATCCGGGACATGCACGTAGCAAGTTGAACCGAACACCCGAAGGTGTCCAACACTCGGCTTCTCCTTCAGCAACAGCTCAATGGGCGTCTTCATGTTGATAGGGCTGAGTGGCATCCGGTTGATAACATATGCAGCACAAGACATTCCCTCCGCCCAAAAGGACCTCGGGATATCTTTCGCATGCAGCCAGCATTTGCAGGTTTCCGTCAAATGACGGATCTTCCGCTCCGCTACCCCATTTTGTTGTGGAGTGTGAGCACATGTAAGCTCCCGTTGGATCCCGTGCTTCCTGCAGAAGTTAGAAAACTCGGAAGAGACAAACTCTCCCCCGTTATCAGTTCGAAACTTCTTAATCCGCAAGCCAAGCCGGCCTTCTACCAACTCCTTGAACTCCACGAACAAACGGAAGGCATCCGACTTCTCCTTTAAGAAGTACACCCAAGTATACCTTGAGTAGTCATCAACCAAGACAAGCATGTATTTGCTTCCACCAAGGCTGGCAGTAACAGTCGGTCCCATCAGGTCGCCATGAATACACTCCAATGGTTTCTTGCTCCTTGTTTGAGATTTATCAAACGGAAGGCGATGTGCCTTACCGTATTGACAGCCCGCACAAACATGCCCATCACCAAAGGAGGACAACATCGGCAACCCCCTCACCAGACTTCTACTCGCCATTGCCTTCAGCTTGTCCATGCCAACATGCCCCAGCCTCTCATGCCAGATAGCCGCACTATCATTGGCCCTCATCTTATCAACATAGGCACTGGTGGAAAGAACAAACAAGTTCTTCACCCTCCTCCCAACATGAGCAACATCAGCCTTTACCGCTGATACGTTGCGAAGGAACCTCACGTCTGTTGGCCCAAACAGAACGTGATACCCAGCGTCCACCGCGTTGGTCACCGAGAAGAGGTTCTTCTTCATGCCCGGCACGTGATACACACTCCTTAACGTGAGTGGCCCCTGATCACTACCCAAAGACACGACCCCCTCCTTCTCTACTGCATAAACAGTATTATCAGCAGTGATAATAGCTTCATTACCTGAGTAAGCCTGCATGGAGGTGAACTTCGACTTGTCTCCGGTGAGGTGATGACCACACCCGGAGTCGACGATCCACTCGCTGTTGAAGTCCTCAGCAGATAAGGCCCGGACACAAGTGCCCGTCATGAAAGCTCCTCCCCATTCTGCTTCTTCACTTCGTGAGCAAGCTTCCTCCTTTCCCGCAGCATGCCCAGGCTGCAGTTTGACCTTGCAGTCCCGCTTGAAGTGCCCACGCTGATGACACCGGTAGCACTTCAGATTCTTCTTCCAGTCCTTAGGAGCATTGCTCCTCTCCGGCGGATATGAAGTTGAAGTCTCCTTCTCAACAGCGGCCTGCACCTTCTTCTTCTTCTTCCCTTCCCATCCCTTCTTCTTGCCTGAGAAGAGAGCCTCGCTGCCTTCCTGATTCAGATTCACTCCAGCCATCTGCCTTGCTAAGCTCTCCTGCGAGGCAAGCAGATTCTCCAGCTCCAGCAGAGACGGCTGAGTAGCCCACCCTTGAACAGACGTAACAAAGGCCACATACTCCTTCCGCAAGCCGCGGAAAATGTGCCTTTTCATCTTTGCCTCAGAGATAGGCTCATCAGGATCCAGCGCCGACAGCTCAGCACACAAGCTCTTCATCTTTAAGAAGTACCTGGAGATGGAAAGGTCTCCCTGAGTTGCCCTGGCCAACTCATTCTCCAGGAACTGAAGCCGCGCCACATTCTTCCTATTGAACAACTCATCAATGGTTGTCCAAATATCAGCAGCCGACTCACACCCAATGATGTGATCAAACAGTTCCGGAGAGACAGCTCTCTTCAGAACGAACTCTGCCTTAGCATTAGTTCTTCTCCAGAGCCTTACCTGTTCAGCAGTACCGAAAGCAGCAGTTACTTCCTGTCTGTCGTCTCCACCGACAACTTCCCACAGCTCCTCGCCCAGAAGATAACTCTTCATGCACGACTTCCACTTTTTATAGTTAGTCGGCGTTAAGAGTTCAATGCCCAGACCTCTTGCTAAGCTTCCTTCCATTGCAATCACCTGTTGGTACCCTTCAGCAGCTCCGAGCAACAACACAGGTTGATCACCACTCAATCACTGAGTAACAACACTGGCTGACCTCCGCTCACGCAACTGAACCTCCGCAACCTCAGGAACCTGGCTCTGATACCATGTTAAAATTTTCTCAACGTGGTCAGCAAGATAGCCCAAACGCCAAATTAATATCTTCGGAACTACCCAGTTCGCACGCTGAACCTGCGGAAACCCAAGGACTAGAGGTTGCACCCAACAAAAACAATGGAAGCACAAGAAGATCTTATTATGCATTCACTTCATTACAATCCGAGGCATACATAGCGAGACATGATTTCGCTAGTATTACAGCTGTAAACAGAAAGAACCAAAAACAAGCCGGGCGGACAGAACTCCAGTCCGCCGAGACCGCGAGGTCGCCGAGACCGCCGAGACCGCCCAAGCTATGCTGCAATCCGCCGAATACCACGGAGTCCGCCGAGACCGCGAGGTCGCGCGGACAGACCGTTATTCGCCTCCTGCTGAACCCGAACTGAGGAACTCCCCTACCCGCCTGAAGCCGGCGGACAGGTTATTGAAGCTGGGAAAGTTGAAACAGAACTGACAAGCCGCAGAGCGACCTCCTGCTGAGTCCGCAGAGACCGCACACTTCCAAGCACTGACCGAAGTCACAGCCAAACTCCTGGCTCCTTGAAGTTATCCGCGCGACCTGCACACAGCAAACCGTCAGCCTGAAACAATCCGCACGGACTGACAAACACAGACCGCAGCACTCGCCCAACCCAATTTACTGTTCACTCACGTTACTTCTGGTTACTGTAGATGTGCCAGGGGGGTCCTATTTATAGGCCAGGTGAGGAGTGTGGTCACCGCCCATGAGATAGCAACACCGCCCCAGCCCGCGCGAACACAAAACGACTGTCCGCTCAGTCCGCGAGGACTTAGCCAGTCACCAAGGGAAACCGCCAGGAGCAAGGCAACCATTGACGAACCCTCTCCAGTCCGCCCAAGCTAAGCGGACAAGGCACCAGCCCGCAAAGCTCCAACTGCTTCAGGACAGCACCCACTTCAATGGCAGTCCGCACCAACCCGAGGCAGTCCGCAAGACCCACACCTCAATCCGCCACAAGTCCACGACCAAAGGCAAACAGCAACAGTCCGCCCGGTCACAGCGGACTTGGCGGATACGGCGGACACCATGAACTTGACACCAAGTGTGACCAAGTCCAAAAACCATCAAGGGTCAGTGCGAGCATGGCGGACACAAAGTCCCGTCCGCCAAACACCCTAGCACAGACCACAACCAGTCCGCGAGCTCCTCGCACTTGTCCAATGCAGTAGCACCAAGCCGGACTCCAAACAACAGTCCGCCAACCGGTCTCCACAGCAAGACCTGCTGTAACACCTGAGCTCGACAAGGCCTCAGCCAAGCTCAAGGTCCAGTCCGCAACAGCCCCAACCGCGGACACACCAGTCCGCAAGGCTTCCCGCGAACTCGAACCAACCCGCCAACAGCACAAACTTGCACCCGCGACCACTGAGCAATGCACCAGTCCGCAAGCCTCTCTATCCGCAGATACCAGGCCGCACCAAACCGCGGACACCATGCAACAACCCGCTCAGAACACAGCCGGCTTCCACCAGACTTTTCACCAGGCCGCAACCTCAGTCCGCCCAGTCCGCCCAGTCCGCCAAAGCTGTCCGCACAGGCCGCGCGGCCTGTCCCGTCACCCACTTCCACTTCACAAATTTCAACAATTGCATCCAAAGCAAATAATGTCAGAAGAGCGATGTTTATTTGGCTTAGAAGCATACCTGTCAGAAGAATAATTTTTCTTCTGATGCCTGGAGGAGGAGCCGTCTCTCTTTCTTTGATTCCTCATCTTGAGGAGCTTCTTGAACTGTCGAGTGATGTGGGAAAAATCCTCCTCCGACAGCCCTGAGCTGGAGGAGCAAGGCTCAGAGTCCTCCTCCTCTTCCTTATTCCTGACACGGTAGGAAACTACACCCTTGTCTTTTCTGGTGTGTCTGGCTTTTAGGGCCACCGTCTTTTCTTTGGCTGCAGCCTTCTCAGCTTCTTCTTCTGCTTTCCTGGTGTTCAGCTGAAGCTCATAGGACATCAGCTTCCCAAACAGGATTTGCGGGTCTATTTCAGCTAGTCTGCCAAACTCTCGGATGGCGCAGATCTTTGTGTCCCATTCCTTGGTAAGGGACCTAAGGAATTTATCATTGAGTTCACCATTAGTGAACACACTACCGTAACCTTTGAGGGCGTTGACAATCTTGAGGAAGTTCTCGTAGGTGACTTCGATTTCTTCCTGAGGCCTTTGTCTGAAAGCCTCATATTTCTGGTTCAGGAGGGATCTCCGATCATCCCTCACTTCATCAGTCCCCTCCATCAGGGTGATCAGGCCACGCCAAATCTCATGTGCTGTCCTGCAGTGGCAGAAGTTCTGCATCATTGAGTCATCAACTGCGCTAACCAGAATGTTTTGCGCCTTCTTATCAAGTCCCACTAGCGCCATCTCGTCCTTGTCCATTTCAGAAAGTTTCTTCGGCACTTTCTTGGTAGGATCAATGGTGGAGACCTTAGTGGGGACATAGGGTCCTTCCTCCACAATCATGAAGAGTCTGGGATCAACTGCCTCCATGTAGAATCTGATCCTTTCCTTCCAGATAGGAAAGTTGAGCCTGGTGCACACGGGGATCTTGCCACTGAACTTGATCCCGTCCATAGTAGATATTTGTCTTCTTCTTGACACCGGTGGCAGGATTCAACTCAAGGTGTTAACCTTTTTGATGAGTAAGCTCGCTTTGATACCACTTGAAAGTCCACCTAGTGTCAACTATGTACACCTATGGGGGGGGGGAATAGGTGACGTGTATCGCTTTTGCGGAATTTACGACGGTACCTGCACAATAAAAATAAAAAGCACAGCACACAGAATATACAGGCAATTTATAGTGGTTCCCCGACTTGGGTACATCCACTTTCCCCCTTCGACCTATCTCCCAACAAGGGACGACTCGGTCTCTTCTCCAACAGGATTGAAATCCAATCCCTGCACTAACAGAAGGATCCCTTCCACACGTAGGAGTCAACACTCCCACAAACCGGGTTGCACCCAACCCTTACAACACGGAACAAAAGTTCCTTTACAACAAAAGTAAAAACTAGAATGTACACGAGATACAAACTTCGTTTGTAGACTACGGTGTTCCTCTTCGCTTGACGACGTGATCGAGAAGTCAAAGAAGAGTCTACAACCCTAGATCTCTCTTGGAGAGGATCTCCCCGGAACCGGCGGTGGCAAGGAAAGCGGCGGCTTGGTTCGGGATCGGCGGCGACGACAGAGCGCGGCTGCTATTCTTTGGAGATCCAAACTTCGTAGCGAAGCTAGCTAGGTCTACCAACGGTCACACGAGGATCGGTCGTCTCGATCGATTCGGATGGGGGAAGTTTTTCCCGATCAACAAATCGAGAGACAAGAGATCTCTTGATAGACGCGTGAGACTCTGAGCCTGGCTAAGCTTCTGTCGCCGGAGATCGGGAAGAAAATCGATCAGCAGCGGCGACCAACTTGCCCGAGCGCGACGGCGGCGGCGGAGCGGAATCGCGATCTTAGGGTTACGTCGCGGCTCGGTTTCTGATCCTCAGCCTTTTACTGTTCAAAATACCCATGTATTTATACACTGTAGACCCATACAATATGACCGTTGTGGGTCCCACGCGTATAACCCCGAAATCCGGTTCAAACTAGTCCAGAGGCAGAATCCGGTCCAGCAGTATCCCGAGAAATCGCTAAGTAAAAATCGGCGAGAATCGCAGGTGATTCTCGACGAATCGGCGAGAATCACCAAGTGATTCTCGCCGAATCACTTATTGATTCCAAACGATTTTCACTTGGTATTCATGATCTGCTTAACCACTGGTTCGGCGAGAATCACTAGTAATTCTCGCCGAATCTTACTTGGCACCGTTTTGAGGTAGCCTGAAGGAGTCGGCGAGAATCACTAATGATTCTCGTCGATTCGGCGAGAATCACTAGTGATTCTCGCCGAATCGGCGAGAATCACTTGGTGATTCCCGTCGAATTTTCCTTAGACGAATTTTCGTCTTTCCACCCAAGAGCTGCTCCTTGACCCATCCTTGCTCCTTGTTTGCTCTTGCTTAACCACGGCCCTGTGCTTGAAAGTAAGTGCACTCCAATAGAGAGAGTACACGTAGGCCAACACACTGATCTGCTCAACGAGGGATTACGTCGTGCAGACCCGTGTATATTGACCTACTGCACCCTGACCTTGGTGTGCACTTAGCGTGGAATAACTGCAAGCACAACTTGAAATAATATGTCAAAAACACTGCCTATTGACCTTAGCTTGTTCAGGGGCTTCTTCAAATCAGGTACGTTGTGGATACAATACCCAACACGGGTCAACCTTGCTTTCATGTACGACTGGTGCCAATATAGGGCCTTTCCTTCCATGTGCACAGACGCAACCTTTACCTTCATATCCTCTGGTGTTCCATCGACCTCAAAGAATTGGTCACATCTATATATCCAGGGCATTAAGTCTTCACCAGAAAAGCGGGGAAACTCCAACCTCGGAAATTTGGTCGCTATATGCGACGATGAAAACGCAGATCCAGAGGTTCTGCTCTCCGGTGACTGGCCCCGTATGCCCGCAGATCCTCGATCCGCCTTCAGCCCAGCGAACATCGTTCGCATCTCCTCTCCCATGGCCTGTATGGCCCGTGCCAACTCCTCTTGGCCATGCTTGAGTACCTCGATCTCCGATTGCGCCTCTTTGGAC
Source organism: Platanthera guangdongensis (assembly GCA_039583875.1). Classification (NCBI taxonomy): domain Eukaryota; kingdom Viridiplantae; phylum Streptophyta; class Magnoliopsida; order Asparagales; family Orchidaceae; genus Platanthera; species Platanthera guangdongensis. The sequence goes on along the minus strand of CM077154.1, from coordinate 93,847,224 downwards.
CTAGTGGCGTCCGAAACTGGCATCTTGCCCGGACACTAACCTGGCTCTGATACCCTGATGCAGGCTCTTCTCCCAAGCCGCCGATCTCCGGTGATCTCTATCTCAGGTGAGACTTCCGGCTGAATTCCTGCAGCAGCAACCAACAGCAACTTCACAGCTACAATACTCACAACCCAGAACAAAATAGAACAAATGCAACAACAGGAATATCAATCTTTGATAAGCAATCCTAAGGGATAGATCCCTGAACAGATTGAAGAGGAGGAGCAGGGAAACTTCCGTTGCTACCACCCGACAGACACAAGCATACGATGTTTTTCTTCACACCGGTTCACATCCCCAACCCGGCATACAAAAGCTCTAACCCTAAAACAGTAAAAGACCAACAAGCCCCTGGCTACATAAACAGCTACACCACATAAACAACATACTAATAATGAAAATACCAAAATAACGTAACATCTTGGCCGACCAAGAGGGATTAGGGTTGGGTTTACGCTTGCGGGAGGAAGCCGTCCGGAGGTGTTGGTGGAGAGCAACTACTACAAGAAATTTTGGTTTTAGTGACAAAATATATTTCGTCACCAAAGGCATGACTTTAGTGACAAAAATAAGTTTGGTCAGTAAAGATTTCATCTTTAGTGATGAAAGTAATCTGGGTCACTAAAAAGACGTCTTTAGTGATAAAATTAACGTCCGGTCTCTACACGACTATAGTGACAAAATTAAAGTTCGGTCACTAAATGTATGTCTTCAGTGACAGAGATTTTGTGATTAAATATATTTCGTCACTAAATGCGTGTTTTTAGTTGCGTAATATAAATTTGTCGCTATAACTCATTTTAATGGAAAAATGTTTTTGTTACAAAATATTTTACTAACGAGCTTAATTTTCAGTTTAATGTTTGATGTGTTTGAATAGTTTACAAAAATCTTTATGTTAATATGAAGTCAAGTTTAATTTTGTAAGCAGGTATTAAGCTCTATTTATATAATTTAACATCCATTTTTTTTACTAAAATCTTTATGTTAATATGCTGGTACAAGGCTCGATTTCATTCTGAAGACTTAGTTTTGAGTTGGCATGGTGTATATCACTAATGTGCGGCCGAATTTTGTATTTTGTTTGTATTTGCATTTTGTAATACAATAACGATAAAACTTTATGTTTGGGGATAATGTTTTTTTTAATGCTAACATGCAGGTATAAGCTTAGATTCCAATTATGAAAACAATTTGTGTTGTGATTGTGGCTATGACTCATATATGACCAAATTTTGTAATAGTTTGGATGGATTATGACGTAATTTTTCGTGTTAATATCATGAAGAACAATCTTCTTGTGTGAAGACAATGTTTTATCTAATTAATCAATCACAATGTTCATATGATTTACAAAAAAAAACGTTTCACCAGATTTACCAAAACGATATTTCGTATGATTAACGGACAGTATCCAAAAATAACAAGCCTTTTATCATCAAAAAATATCGTTTCATATGTTTTACAAAGCCATATATTCGGCCCAAGATTTTAAAAACACGGAAGCAATATTTTTATCTTGAAATTCGGCCTATTATTTGCATTTAAAATGTTTCAGACGAAATTACCTCTCCTAAAATGAACACAGGGTGAAAATTGCCAAGACAAGGGATACTGGGGGTGCAATGTGCAATATTAGAATATTTAGGGTACAAAATGCCAAAACACGAATATTGGGTGGGGGGGTGCACTCTGCAAAAAAGGCAATTTAATTTAGACAATCCCATTATCCGGTTAACTAAAGTTCACGATTAACCCTCTTACACGGATCCTCCGATTAACGCCAGCTTACTCCTCCCCACTTTATCATCCCACGTACAAATTGCCAGCCACGAAATCCCCTCTCCGCTCTATACTCCCATGAAACGCCGGGCTTCGGCGGTTGCAAAACCACTCCAAATAACCTCTCGATCCTCCTCATTTCATTCTCCGCTCTCTTTTCGTCCCCTTCTCCAGCGATTTGGCTGCTCAACCTCGTCGTCCACGACTTGAATTAAGGTTGTGAGGAGTAGTATTGCCCTTTTTCTACAGCCCCGCTCTGCCTGATCACGTCCATCCACTCGAAGGAGAACCGGTAAGTTTCACTCATTTTTTACTTCCAATCTTCTCTCATTTCTCTCAACTCTCACTTATTCCGCCTCTATTGTAGGTCGCCCTGCCCGCTCTCCTTTATTGTAGAAGCTCTCCACAGCGACATTTATGGCAAAACCTTGCCTCCAATCAGTCAAGTCTCCACAGAGACATTTAGGGCGCTTCCTCTTCTTCAATCAGTCAACAGATAGCTGGTAATTTCCACTTCTCCTTTTCAGTTTATGTTTAATTTTTTGAACAAATTGTTATTTCTCCCACTTCGAAAACCACTGATTCTTCCACATACTTTGTAAGCTATCTTTTGGTTTTTATATGCTTTTTTCCATGTTTTTTAAGCTTTCACTTCGTTTTTTAAAGTTCTTTCCTGGTTTATTTAGGCTTTATCTCTTATGGTTTTTTGGGTCTCTTCCACCATTTTGTGAATATATGTAGCTATATAATTCAGGTTCAGATTTTATGATCAGTCCATCGTTTATCTGATGGTTTAAGTTATGGTTTATTTGATGAGATTTAGATAGGTTTTTGATGTTTTTTGGGTTGTTTCACTTGATGTTTCATTACCAGTCCAGAGTTCCTTTATCATTTCTATATCAACACCAAATTACATTAATAAAATTTTATATCAACAACAATTAGATGCATTTTTTTCTAATTTGTCAATGCAAATCAAATCAAAGTAATTAGTTTACACTTGCTCTGTTTAAGGTTTAGAGTTCATGTAGCATGCTCTGCTTAAGATAATTATTTGCTTAAGGTTTTCGATTCTAATTTGTCTGCGGGTTTGGTTAGTTTGGAAGTGTTAAATTTTGTTACAAAACTTAATGATTAACTGATCATTTTAAATCAATTCCACTAACAATCATTAAATCAATTCCCCCTTGGATGTAGGATTGTCGGCATCCTAAATTATTTAACATAATTAAGCACGATAAATCTAATTTAGGATTGCCAGCAGCAATTGATTTACTAGCTTGCTGAAATTATTTAGATTTTTACTAACAATGCTGAAACATTGGTGATAATCATTGCTTAATGTGTTTTTAAAACTGATAAACAATTAATTTAATAGCAATCCTTACAAAATGGTCTGGGACAAAAGTGATGGCGAGAACATGCCCGATTCAACAAAAACAACATGCTCAAAGAATGAGATAATTCTATTATATGGATGCTTAAAAAGGTAAAAAAAATAAATAACTTACATTAAAGATGAAAAATTTGTATAATGGTTATAATGTTAAACCATTTACCGCCCACATTAATGAAGCTATGATAAAACATATGATTTTCTTGAATAATAGTATTTATAGAAATGTGTCATTTCTCAATTTATGAAGCTATCTATCATACACATCCAACACTTCTAACTATGGAGAATGCTTCAAACTATGTGGGAAATTTTTGTAAATTTTAATACAATCTGCGAGTTCATATATCAGCCAAGCCAATGCTAATAATCTCTAACCTTCATGCCAACACATCGGTACTGATCAAGCATACATTATTTCATGCAGTTATCATCATTCCAAGCATAAGTAGAACCTTTCAAAATAAAAAAAAATTGGACGAATAGAATCTCATCATTCCAAGCATAAGTTGTTTATGGTAGTGCCCGATTCAACATGATTTGATCTTATATTTTTTTGTTCTTTATTGGTTATTTAATGTTAACATGTTAATTTCTTGAAATTTATTTTTGTTAAAGTAATTTTATTTATTTATTTATTTATTGATGTATAGTTCAATGGATAAAAGATGGATGGATATCAGTGATCGGCGACAACCTTTATGCATCAACGGAGTGAATTCTATTCTTGATTTTGCTTTCACTCATCCTGCTAGAGGAAACACAATTTGTTGCCCATGTTATAGATGTGAAAATAATAATTTCCACACTCGAGAGATTGTGTTTGTGCATCTTATTCTGAATGGAATTATAAAGACATATAGATGGTGGTCAAGTCACGGAGAGGATTATTACGATATTAACCAAACTGTTGAGATCAATGATGATGTTTTTAGAGAGGACGAAGAAGAGATTTCAGAGCATGATGATATGCGTGAACTCCTATATGATTTTAATTCTAGTTTTAACAACATGAATGAGATCGAAGAAGAACGAGATCATGAGGACCCTAATGAAACAACAAGAAAATTTTATGATTTGTTAAATGATGCTGAACAAGAATTATATCCTAACTGCAAAGAATTTTCAAAATTTCAATTTATGGTTACTTTACTTTCACTCAAATCTGATTACGGATGGACTGACAGGTCTTTTACTGAATTACTTAAAGTTTTAAAAAGAGCAATTCCTTATAATGAAAAACTATCAAGTAGTTTTTATGAAGCAAACAACTACATACAAGATCTTGGAATGGAGTGCAAGAAAATAGATGCTTGCTTGAATGATTGCATTCTCTATCGTGATAAGTTTACAGATCTTGAAAGTTGTCCAACTTGTGATTTGTCCAGGTGGCAATCGAGCAAGATTAACAGTAATACAGAAAGTTATATGTTGTCAAGGAAGCGTAAAAATATACCAAATAAGGTTCTTAGACACTTTCCTTTGATACCTAGACTTCAACGATTATATATGTGTTTTAGGATGGCCGAGGATATGAGATGGAATAAAGAAAAACATCACGATGATGGCAATTTGTGACATCCAGCTGATGTTTTTGCTTGGAAATCATTTGATGAGAAATACTCAGAATTTTCAGCTGACACACGCAATGTTAGGCTTGGTTTAGCAAGTGATGGCTTTAATCCTTTTGGTCTTATGAGTACAAATTACAGTGTATGGCCAGTTGTTTTAGTAACTTATAATATGCCACCATGGTTATGGATGAAAACTCCTAATTTTATCATATCTTTGATTATTCCCGACCCTGGACAACCTGGGAATGATATAGATGTCTATTTGCAACCTTTGATTGATGAGTTAAAAATTTTATGGGAAGTTGGGGTTTGCACTTATGATTCCTATAGTAAGTGCAATTTTAACATGTGTACTGCTATATATATTGTGGATGATAAATGATTTTCCAGCTTATACTAACTTGTCAGGTTGGAGCACAAAGGGTAAGCTTGCTTGTCCGTATTATAATAAGGACACATGGTATTATCGACTAAAGAATGGGTTTAAGATGTGTTACATGGAAAACATGCGTTTTTTGGATCCAAATCATAGATGGAGAAAAGATAAGAAGTGTAACATCCCATCCCTACTAGACCCCTAAACTTAGATTAGCTTAGGACATGTAGTGGGTGAATGGGGTTTAGGCAAGGTTTGACCCATGAAGTTAGGGTGGATTCACATAGTGCCCACTATAGGGCCCAGATCAACTCAAGTCAAACTAGCCCAATATGGAGTCATAAGCACACAATGGCCCCACCACTATGCCCCTAACCCTAAAAGTAATCTAAGTGAACTAAAAGACACATAATTTGTAACATCTCCCCTGTAATGACCGTATAATATGGGTCCGACCGGGGCCCCACAACATATAGACGTCACAGCTTCAGTATTATAAGATGATATAACTCCCCGATCTCAAAACTCATAACCACAACACAGCGGAAAAAGCAAACAGACTAGAAGTTATCCACATCATAAAGGAGTATCGAAGCGGCCTTAAGGCCTTACAACAGAAGTGAGTCCAAAACTTAAATAATAACACCAGTAATAAATGTCCATAAGAACTCCTAGACTACCTCGACATGCAAGCTGGAAAACATGAGCATCAAACATACAATATCATAAAAGTAGAGCTACAGCAAAACGGTAACACTTCATGAGGCTTAGGCCCTTTTGGCCGGCAAGCTAGCTCCTGCTTGCGATCCTTGCCCTGTAAAAATTTGATTGTAACGTGGGTCAGCAAAGGCTGACCTCAAACTGTGTAACCAACACATCTCCTCCCGGCCGCCCTTAACGGACACCAGGGAACCCCTCCAACCTGCAAGTCAGCACTTCGTATGCAATATATAAATAAACAAGTAAGGCACTAAGAACAAGATTGGATGTCTCAAACAACATACACGTTCTCTACTATTGAGCATATAATGAAAGGGCCTACTTATGCAGCATGTATGCAAAAACCCGGGCTTCACCCAAGGCACCCTATCGCGTATGCAACTAGCACATCACCACATCACATGGGTACTCATCATTTCCCCATTGTCATAAAGCCGCAAACAAGGGTGGGGGGTTACCAACATTCCCCCAACGGCATACAAGCCGCCACACAGAACTCTTGCAAAGGCCCTACCCGCTCAAGGTCTTAGACCCGGGCTTGCCTGCAAGCTCTGACATCTCATGTCAGGATTCCAACAAACACACTGACTGATTCTAAGAAGCCTTGCTAGACCCCACCCGCTCATGGCCTCATTGCCCAGGCTTGCCCAATCTTGGCATTCTCGTCAGTCACACAGAAGGGGACTAGTCTCGCCGGGACACTCTCCACACATGACGTGCACGTCACGGGATAGCCAGCCGACCACGGAGACACAGCCATGCCTTGGCACATCACAATCCAAGACAATTCCTCCCTAGTCCCTCACTCGTACTGCAGCGTTCCCGCGCACCAAGGAAACCATCTACCACCAATGCAGAGCTAACCTTGTTCACCAAGGAAACCATCTACCGCCATTGAGGAGCTAACCTTGTCCGGTTTCGACTACACGTACTCACTCGAGAAAAGGGGGAAAACATCACAAACATCACAAACGGCATCTTGCCGCAACGGATCTCTACAAATCCTTAAAGCTCGTATGCAACATCACCGAGTCGGACTAACATTCGCGACTACGGCTTCACCCACCATGCCTAATCCATTATCGGAGCGGATCTCTAATGCAAAAACATGTCGGGGACGGACTCAATCGACCCGGAGGTTCCTCTTGAACCTTGGCGACCCAAACCCCTCTCATTTGAGAGTTTGGTGCCCAAAAACTAGAAAATAAAAGATGCTAAAACACGCATCCTAAAACCAAGAGGAGAAGTGTCGTTACCTTCCAACCCCTCTTCCTAGCCATGGAATCCTAGCCGGATGAAATCCTTCGCAACGATCTCACCTCCACGGATCTGGACTCGGCTCGCGATTTGGAGCACCGAAGCCTCTCCAACAGCCGGATCTCTCCTTCACCCTCTTCCTTGCTCCCCCATCTCTCTAGATCTTAGAAAGAGATTGCTTGGAGAAGATTGAGGGTTTATAACCCTATTCTCGGAATTAACACAGCAAGGGCAACCCTGGACCATCAGATCCCAAAAGAAGGGAAAGAATGGTCACGATCCGAACTGAAAATCAAAACACCTGGGCCGAACAGGGCTTGTGACATGCCCGTGTCCAAGGCCATGTTCCCCAATCGACGCCGAAACCATCGTACCCAAAACAGGACACGGGTCCTTGACACGCCCGTGTCACTTTTGACACGGCCGTGTCCAACCTGAACACGCCTGGGTTCCAGGCCGTGTCCAACCCCTCACAAGTCCAGGTTCATAACCCGAGAAGGACACGGCCTGGGACACGCCCGTTTCTCAGGCCGTGTTAGATGTCTCGACGATCGTCGACTACCTCTTCGTCGAACTCGCAGGAATTCGTCGAACACACTCGACACGTCCCTGGACACGCCCGTGTCCCGAACCATATTCACTGCCCTGACACTTCGTCGAGCGAAAAACATCGAAACCACAGGCACTCGACGAACCCGGAAAGACACGCCCGTGTCCTAGGCCGTGTTCCCTACCTGTGTCGACACCTCCTCTGTGTCGACACCATTGTATCGACACCACCGTGTCGACACCTCTGTGTCGACACCTCCTCTATGTCGACACCACCATGTCGACACCTCTGTGTCGACACTCGAGAGAACACGCCTGCGACACGGGCTCCGACACGGGCGTGTCGGACACTAGTCGACGAACTGAGCGAAAAATCATCGACTTCCCGGGCTCTCGATGAACCCGGTACGATACGGCCATGGTCACGCCCGTGTCCTATGCCGTGTGACCCTCACCAAGACCCAAATTTGGCTCTCGACGCTGCTCTTCCTTCTTTCAAATTTTGGGGCATTACAACTCTCTCCCCCTTAAAAGAATTTCATCCCGAAATTATCAAAAAGCAAGAAGAGGTACACAAAAATTAAATGATACCTGAACGGAAAAACTCTGGATATTCCTCCAGCATAGTTTGTTCTCGCTCCAAAGAGAGCTCCTCACGGCCGCAGTTGTCCCATCGGACTTCTACGAGTTTGACCTCTTTGTTCCGCAACTGCCAAATTTCGGAGTCCTCTATAGCAATTGGACGGACTCGCGTTCTCAAGTCTTCCTCTATCGGCACCGATGCCGATTCGATCACCACACTAGCCTCTACCAAGGCTTTCCTCAAGACGGAAACATGGAAGATGTCATGCAATCCACTCAACTCTACAGACAATGCCAACCGGTATGCTGCTTCTCCCACCCGTTCAACAACTTCAAAAGGGCCCAAAAACCTTGGACTCAATTTCTTGAGTCGGCGAATCCGTGAAACCCCTTTGAACGGCTTGATCTTCAAATAGACCTAATCGCCTACCGTGAACTCCAACTTCATGTGGCGCGCATTAAAGTATTTTGCTTGCCGATTTTGAGCCACCTTCATGCGCTCTTGACTGGTCCGTACCAACTCACAAGCATCCGCCACCACTTCTTTTCCCAATAGTTTGGTGTCTCCCGCCTCTGTCCATGACATCGGTGTTCGACACCGCCTCCCATACAGAGCTTCGAATGGCGCCATCTTTATACGTGCTTGGTAACTATTGTTATACGCGAACTCCACCATGAAGAGGTGATCCTCCCATTTCTTGCCGAAGTCAAGAACAGACATCCTCAGCATATCCTCCATAGTACGGTTCATTCTTTCAGTTTGCCCGTCAGTCTGAGGATGGAAAGCCGTACTGAACTTTAGCTTCGTGCCCAGACTCTTCTGAACCAACCTCCAGTCCTTGGACGTGAAACATCCGTCATGATCGCTGACTATACTTTTAGGAATCCCATGTAGTCGCACAATGTTGCGAACATACAACTCTACCAGCTTCTCCACGTTGTCCTCCTTCCATTTTGGGATAAAGTGAGCCACTTTGGTTAAGCGATCCATAATCACCCAAATCGGGTCGTTACCCTGCTGTGATCTAGGTAACCCATGCACAAAATCCATGGCGATGTCATCAAATTTCCACTCGGGGATTGGAAGAGGCCTCAGGAACCCTCCCGGCTTCTGACACTCGGCCTTCACCAAGGCACAAGTTTGACATCGATTCATGTACAAAGCTACGTCCCGCTTCAGTCCAGGCCACCAAAAGGATCTCTTCATATCCAAGTACATCTTTGTACTGCCCGGATGAATGGAGTACTTTGTAAAGTGAGCCTCAAACATCAACTCCTCACGGAGCTTTCCAAACTACGGTACACAAATCCTTCCGTCCTTCCTCAGAATCCCGTCAACCATCTCCCAGGCGCTGCTCTCGCCTTTTTGAGCTTCCACCACGAATGGCTGAAACTCCACATCCAAACGAGTCGCTTCCCGAATACGATTGGACAAGTCGTTCTGCACTTCAATTCAGTTTAATCGAGCCACACTAGCCTCGCCTCTTGATACGCACTCCAAGTCGAGGGACTCTCATTCCCGCACCAACCACTCATCATGAGCGTCAATCCAATTATCTTGCCCAGAGTATTTTCTACTCAATGCATCGGCCACCATATTGGCCTTGCCTGGCGTATACTGAATCGCCACGTCATAGTCTCCAAGGAACTTGACCCCCTGCGCTGTCGTATATTCAAGTCCTTCTGATCTAAGAGATACTTCAGGATTTTATGATTCGTGAAGATCTCTACCTTCACAACATAGACATAGTGTCGCCATATTTTCAACGCGAAAATTACCGCCGCCAACTCCAAGTCATGAACGAGGTAATTCCTCTCATGAGGCTTCAGCTGTCTATACCCAAAAGCTATTACACTGCCATGTTGCACCAACACGCAACCCAAACCGCATCCCGATGCGTCACTGAAAATCTGAAATCCTTCGGTCCCTTTCGGTAGACTTAGGATTGGAGCCGTCATCAGTCTTTCCTTCAGCATCTCGAATGCCTGACTATACTCTTGAGTCCACACAAACTTCTGGTCTTTACGAGTGAGTGAGGTGAGGGGTAGAGCTATCCGCGAAAAGTTTTCCACGAATCTCCTATAATACCCTGCTAGTCCAAGAAAACTTCGGACTTCCGCCACGGTTCTCAAAATCGGCCAATCTCTAATGGCTTCCACCTTTGTTGGATCTACCGCCACCCCATCCCCACTAATAACATGGACCAAAAATGCCACCTTCTCTAACCAGAACTCGCACTTCGAGAACTTTGCACATAACTAGTTCTCCCTCAACACTTGGAAGACCATTCTCAAGTGAGTCTCATGCTCCACTTTCGATTTGGAATACACCAAGATGTCGTCAATAAAGACAACTATAAAAGAGTCCAAGTATTTTCGAAATACCCGATTCATCAAATCCATGAATACAGATGGTGCGTTCGTCAGCCCGAACGGCATCACCGAGAACTCAAAGTGTCCATACCTCGTGCCAAACACTGTCTTGGGTATGTCCTCATCCCGAATCCGCAACTGGTAGTATCCTGACTTCAAGTCCAACTTTGAATACACTACCGACCCCACCAACTGGTCGAACAGGTCGTCTATCCGAGGAATCAGATATTTATTCTTGACGTTCAGTTTATTCAGCTCTCGGTAGTCTATGCATAGCCGCATACTACCGTCTTTCTTCTTTATAAACAACACCGGCGCGCTCCACGGTGAAGAACTGGGTCTGATATACCCTTGCTCCAATAGTTCCTGCAACTGTACCTTGAGTTCAGCCAACTCCTTTGGGGCCATACTAAATGGAGGACGCGACATCGGTCTAGCCTCCGGTACTAACTCAATCGAGAAATTGATCTCCCATCTAGGAGGCGCTCCAGGAAGTTCATCCGGGAATACATCCTCGAACTCTGCCACCACAGGCACTTCCCCAAGTGATAACCTGGAAAGGCGAACCTCCAATAACGCTACAAGCGCTACTCCACCCTGGCTAACTACCCTTGCCAACTACAAGGCCAAAATCAGAGAATAGGCCACTCCATTGAGGCCTCAAATTTGACCTCTGACTGTCCTTCGCTTCTTAGGGTCACCACCTTGGATAGGCAATCAATACTGGCGCGTTGCTCCGCTAGCCAATCCATTCCCAAAATCACATCAAACTCGACCAACGGTAAGACCGCTGTTATCAACACGAAGTCAACTCCGCTTAGATCCCAACAAATGCGCCCTTTCTTTCCGGTGGTCATGGATGTCCCATTAGGCATGTGCACCTTCAGCTCCGCGTCAGCCGAAAATGACTCAACTCCAATTCTCTGGATGAAGCATTCCGCAAGAAAGGAGTGTGACGCTCCCGTATCAAACAGTACTCTTGCGGGGTAACCGGAAACCAACACAAAGCCTACAACATAGACATCAACAATAATGGTCTAAACGTATGAGCGCAAGGTTAAACTTAAACTTCCTCATACCTGTCACCACGTCGGGTTGGCAGATCGCTTCCTACTGTCCAAGGTTATAAGCCCTTGGTTGCACCGATTGGAACCGAGAAGCTCTTGACTCCACCATCTTCCCTTTCTCTGCAGCACTGGAGCTGGAGCGCACAGTCTGCTCCTGCCTAGTCTCCTGCTCCGCACCCCCTTGGTTACAAAAACGAGCTATGTGCCCCACCTTGCCACAGTTGAAGCACGTCGGTAGACCCTTAGAGTGAGACCCTCCGGAAGTCCACTTGCTTTTCTCACTGGACTTGTACGGGTGAGGCTTCTTCCTCCATCTATTCCCTTCCGACTTTCCTTGGGATTGAGAAGGCTTCCCTTCTCCTTGCTTGGGTGTAAAACCCTTGCGGCGTTGGCCTCGCTCTAGATCACTCTCCAACGTCCTGGCGGCCTCAACTAGCTCGCTAAAACCAGCTCTCTTCATGGCAATGAGGGGTTGCCTTAGATTCTCCCTCAACCCCTGGTAAAAGAGGTTATCCCTCTCTACATCATCTGCCATCGTTGTTCCCGTGTAACGACCCAAACGGGTGAACTCCTGCACATACTCGTCCACCGTCTTGTCTCGCTGCATCAAGTGCAGAAATTGCCTCTAAAGGGCCAACCTCGTAGAAACAGGAATGTACCTCTTTAGAAAAGCATCCCCAAATTCTTCCATCGACGGGGTGCGTCCAGAAAATTGGCGGCCCCTATGGCTCACCCACCACAACTTTGCGTCTCCCTCCAATATGAAGGCCACAAATTCAGATTTCTTCTCTTCCGGCATCTCTGCCGCCCTCATAAGCTCTTGAATCCGTGCCCACCAATCCTCCGCATCAGTCGGAGTACCGACACCCTTGAATGTCGGAGGATGGAAACTCAGAAAGTACTTCATCTGTCGGTCTCCATGCCCAACAACCACCCTTTTTGCCAAAGGCTCTACTCGCCTGGCTTCTCCGCCCGGCACCGCCGTCGCCGTATCCAGTGTAGTAGTGGTTGCTACCTGAGCTGTTGCAGCAGTCAGGGCTGCCACCATCGCTTCTGCAAGCATGCGGCAGAAGTTGGCCGGGTTTACACCCATGCCCAAAGGACCCTGAGCTGTGGTGCTGCTCGCCGAAAGCTCTTCACTTGGTCTCGACGTACCCGCCTCATTGCTTGCACTCTTCAAGGAAGCAAGAAAATAAGGAATCAATCTCTAATCGCAAGACGCAAACATAAGGACACTCATGGTCTCGCATTACTCCTATATGGATAACTTTTATACGCACTGACCTTGAACCTAACCTCCCTTTGATACCAAATTGTAACACCTCCCCTGTAATGACCGTATAATATGGGTCCGGCCAGGGCCCCACAACATACAGACACCACGGCTTTAGTATTATAAGATGATATAACTCCCCGATCTCAAAACTCATAACCACAGCACAGCGGAAAAAGCAAACAGACTAGAAGTTATCTACATCATAAAGGAGTATCGAAGCGGCCTTAAGGCCTTACAATAGAAGTGAGTCCAAAACTTAAATAATAACACCAGTCATAAATGTGCATAAGCACTCCTAGACTACCTCGACATGCAAGTCGGAAAACATGAGCATCAAACATACAATATCATAAAAGTAGAGCTACAGCAAAATGGTAACACTTCATGAGGCTTAGGCCCTTTTGGCCGGCGAGCTAGCTCCTGCTTGCGATCCTTGCCCTATAAAAATTTGATTGTAACGTGGGTCAGCAAAGGCTGACCTCAAACTGTGTAACAACACATCTCCTCCCGGCCGCCCCTAACGGACCCCGGGGAACACCAACCTGCAAGTCAGCACTTCGTATGCAATATATAAATAAACAAGTAAGGCACTAAGAACAGGCTTGGATGTCTCAAACAACATACAGGTTCTCTATTGTTGAGCATATAATGAAAGGGCCTACTTATATAGCATGTATTCAAAAACCCGGGCTTCACCCAAGGCACCCTATCGCGTATGCAACTAGCACATCATCACATCACATGAGTACTCATCATTTCCCCATTGGCATAAAGCCGCAAACAAGGGGGGGGGGGGGTTACCAACATTCCCCCAATGGCATACAAGCCGCCACACAGAACTCTTGCAAAGGCCCCACCCGCTCAAGGTCTTAGAACCGAGCTTTCCTGCAAGCTCTGACCTCTCATGTCAGGATTCCAACAAACACACAAACCGATTCTAAGAAGCCTTGCTGGACCCCACCCGCTCATGGCCTCATTGCCCGGGCTTGCCCCAATCTTGACATTCTCGTCAGTCATACAGAAGGGGACTAGTCTCGCCGGGACACTCTCCACACATGACGTGCATGTGACGGGATAGCCAGCTGACCACGGAGACACAGCCACGCCTTGGCACATCATAATCCAAGACAATTCGTCCCTAGTCCCTCACTCGTACTGCAGCGTTCCTGCGCACTGAGGAAACCATCTACCACCAATGCGGAGCTAACCTTGTTCACCAAGGAAACCATCTACTGCCATTGAGGAGCTAACCTTCTCCGGTTCCGACTACACCTACTCACTGGAGAAAAGGGGGAAAACATCACAAACATCACAAACGGCATCTTGCCGCAACGGATCTCTACGAATCCTTAAAGCTCGTATGTAACATCACCGAGTCGGACTAACAGTCGCGACTACGGCTTCACCCACCATGCCCCCACCCCTCTGAAATAGGAGAGAGAGTACATGTATGGGGGTGTTTTTGGAAATTAAGAGGAAAAGAGGAGTGAGAAGAGAGGGAAAGAGGAGATGGAGGCCATGTGGCCCTCCTTCCCTCTGCCTAAGCTCTTGGATTAGCTCCCAAACTCCTTTTCAGCAGGAATTAAGGGGTTGTGGCCACTCTGAAGCAAGGAGGAGCATCCTATGCTCATGGCCGGCCACCCCCTTAATCAAAACTCCTCACCCAGCCACTCCCAGCCAAAACCAGGCCCACCATCACCTTCCTTGAGCCCAGAGGAGTGGAGATCGAGACTTGGAGCAGAACTTTTGCTGGAGAATCGAGGAATTAGGCTAGATCGTCGTAGCAAACTTCGGCAATGGCGCACCACCACCAAACTCGTCACTAAGCCCTCGTCTAGGTCCATTTCACCTCCCCTCACCCAGTGCTAGCTATCTAGATCAATTAGGTGAGACATCGGGCTCAATTGACCCCAATACCATGTGAGCCATGAGCTAGATTTTCGAGCTTTAGTTCTAGCTCGGGATCACTGGAGGAGCCACCTCCGGCGGCCACACCGCCCGGAAACACTAGCCGCCACCTCAATGGTGCTGGTGCCAATAATCGCCGGCGGTGGCGCCGGCCCAAGTGGCCGGAAATATCCAGCAAACTCGGCCCAATATGGCTCCATCTCAGTCGTTGGCTAATTGGGGACGATGGCCAGGAGCCATCCGATTTAAGGTATTAAATTTGATATTTCATTATTTTATGAATAGTGTTATTATTGTCACATTTTTACAGTGTTTTGCATGTAGATATTAAGCCTATTAAACGCATGTTCAGAGGTAGCTATCAACATGAAAAATGTAGGACTTGACCTTATCTTTAAAATTCCACCCTAAAGTCATGATTTGGAGCCGTAGAACTCCTTGTAGGACCATTCTACCATGACTGGTCCTAGGCTATGGCTAATCTTAAAATAAGAGTCTAAGCCAAACCATAGTCCTCATGACCTGAGATTTTTGTCATGCATGTGACTAAGTCATACCTAGGTACTGACCAAAAATGGAAATTTTTGGGATGTGTTTCTCCATAGTTTTTTGAGAAATATCATTTATCAAATAAATGAAAGTTTTGGAGATCTACAACTCCAAATGCCCCCAAATTTTGGTGGCATGTCCATTAGGCAATATAAAATCATGGTAGAAATTGTGGGTCCTTTTTACCGCTACATGTTTGGGAAATCCCACATGCATGAGATAGGTATGTTCAAATTTTGGGTGCCTATAGTAAAACTAGAAAAATGGGAATTTAGTCCATTTAGACCATTTCATGTCCATGAAACTCTGGACAGAGGCTTATAGGTATGAGATACACCTCCCATAGGAAGGATGAGACTTTTGGGATCAAAAATCTCATTAAATAGATTTATTGGAAATTAGGTCTGTTTAGAAATATAAATTTGAAAATAGGGCAATTACTTTATTAAATTCCGAAACTCTGTCACTAGCTCTAGTGGGATATTATAAACCTCTGGAAATTTTTATAAGCTTGTTTGGAAAATTTATCTTGGGTTTTTAGTAGAATTACCACATTGCCCTTTTTGGAAATTAATTAAAAGAAAAGGAAATTTTTGTTGAAAATTTATGGGAAAATTCATAGCATTTTAATTTTATGATTAGAACCCTGTGTAATTATTTTATAATTTATGGGTGATTATGTAGGTTGAAAACTCAGGTAGTGGCATTTTCATAATAATATCATTATGGAATTTTGCTAGGTCAAATCACTGGTTAGGATCACCAAATTATGTATGTTGTTTTATTATATCAATATCGACCTCCAGTAATTTTCCTAGAATTGTTTTGTTATATAATGGATGTACTTCATTTTGGAAAATGGTTTAATTATGATTTTAATCTCAAATGGAAATTATATAGAAATTTAAATGGAAAAAAATTATGATCCCTGGTAGGCAATCATATTTAACCTTTTTGAACACCAGCAAAATTTCTTAGGTATGTGGACTCATTGAATATAGTACATCATGCACAAAGTGACTTAGGTCACTTAATTAAAAGATTTAATTTAGGGACTTAATTACTTAGAAAAATGATGAAATCCTAAATGGTCAACATCATACACCATGCCAACCCATGATAATTAATTAGGGGCATTTGGATCAAGGAATTGGAAGTCCTATTATACGGGTTGGTATTGGGACATGGGTTGCGCTTAGAAAAGTAGCAGGTTTTATTGGGACCCACAGGGGATACGATAGAAGGTTGAGTTAATAACTATATTGGGATGATAAATCTTGGTTGGTGTCTAGTAGGTCACTTCATAGTATCGAGTGATAGAGTGCAAAACCCCAAGGACAGTAGATAGAACGGAGACCGGCGGAAGAGCGCTGATTCCCCAATAATATCCTAAGTTATTAGGTTTGTTCTAGAGTAACAATGAGAGCTGGGTATGGAATATGGGTAGACATTAATAAAAGTAAGTATCCTTTGGAAAGGGAACTTTGGGCTTCCAATCCCATCTTGGTTCCTAGTGCTCCCGAGACCCCTTCGTTGGGCATACCCTGAGCAGTCCTGGGATTTACCCTAAATTACTAGGTATAACAAACATTAGACAAGAGTAGTCTAATAGGCTAAGAGAACACGGTAACATTCTCACCCGTGAAGGGTTGGAGGGATTCAGAACTAAAGCACTGATGTGCAGTCTCACTCGTGAAGGGTTGGAGGGATTCAGAACTAACGCACTGATGCGCAATCTCACCCATGATGGGTTGGAGGGTTTCAGGACAGGTTGGTCCTACAAGATGGAGGCTCGAGAATTTGATATCTGGATAGGTTGATCCTGCAAGCTCATGGCTCGAGAGCTTTATTCCATGACGGATTTTGTCCCGCGAGCTGGAGGCTCGGATGTTTGGATACAGGACGGGTTTTTGTCCTACGAGCTGGAGGCTCGGATGTTTGGATACATGATAGGTTTTTGTCTTGCGAGCTGGAGGCTCGGATGTTTGGATGCATGACGGGTTTTGTCCAGCGAGCGGTATGCTTGGTGGTTATGGAAATGGGCAGGTTAGCCCGACGAGCCAGTAGATTGGAAAGTTGTGACGGACGGGTTAGTCCGGGGAGCCAATGGCTCGGAGATATATATTTATATTAATTGCATGTGCATAAAGGTGGTGGGTCTTCGGTACTAGACAGTCGTTTGCACTGACGTCGATACGTTGACTCGGCAAGTGTGGTTCTCACTTAGCCAAGGAAAAGACTGGTGGATTTTCCAACATTAGTACGTGGTGACTCTAGTGTGTCCTTCAGAGGCATACATAAGGGCTAAGCCTGGTAGTGCGGATACCCGCCTAGGAGTGGGGTGGCCCAACCCACTGTCTCCGTTGGGCACTATGGAGGATCCTAGGAGTGAAGCTAGCTTCCAAAATCAGGGAACTAAAGGTCTGTGATCACAGAGTCGTGTGCGTGAGTTGCACTTGCATGAATCATAACTGCATACATAACATACATACATATTTAGGTCATACACACCATGGATCCTTATTATAAATTAGTATGAGCTCTTTTATATGATAAGTTATATTTGGAAACCTTAACTTATAAGTTTGAATGTGCATTCATATAAGTTAAGGTACTTCTGTGATGGTAGTTTAGTAGTTGTGTAGTTTACTTACTGTTCTTTACCTTACTTTATATGTTGTACTGTTCTCTACCTTACTTTACTTGTAGTACTATTCTTTTCTTACTTTACATGTAATATATAGAACTGCTAGACTTGATAGTTTAGTTCCACTATCACCTGCTCTTCTTTTATACCCCTTGTTGTCCTCCGCTTTGTCCTCACGCACGATGCCTAGGAGTCGCGGGGGCGAGGTGTGGAGGAAATGGCTTAGTCTTTATGACTAATGGTTGGTTGTGACCATATCATTTTAGGAGCTCGAGGAGATGGAGCACCAGCATGACCAGTAGGATGAGGTGGCAGGACTTGAGGAGCTGATATCACCTACTACAACTACTACAGCCCGGCGTCAGGTGATGACGTGTGTACCGTTGATAGATTAACTTCCGCTTGTTTGTATTTGTATGTGAGAGAGATTTGGCATCCATGTACAGGGCATAAGCCCTTTTCTCTTTCTGTTGTACTCATTGTGGACTACTGTTGTACTTTCATTTTCATATATATATATATGATATGTATTGTGATCTTTATGGACTTGTTAGTTATTACTACTTGTTTTACTTATATTCTCGATTGGACAAAACTGGTTGAATGATCGTACTCGCCGGCAGGATCAGCGTCTTGCAGTGTCGACTAACCCGTGAGTTAGTGTCACCGTAAGGCGGCGGTCCTGGGCATAAGACCGGGTTACCTCCTTGGTAAGGGGAGAGGGGTCTTACAAACTGGTATCAGACTAACCCAACGATCATATGAGAAAGAAGTCTACAACACTGGGTAACCCCGCTCGAGCAATAGTTTGCTGACATACTATGCAGCAGAAGCAATGGTGTGCCCATGTGTAAAAAGTCACAAAAAATAGTCCATTTAAACAATGAGTTAGGCCAATCCAATTAGGATACCACCTTAGTTTTACTTACCAAGAGGATTTTGTAGCATATCCTAATGTAAAATCGACCTCGTATATAGATTGATTAAGGTTCGAGGATACCCAAATATACTAGGGGGAGAATTTAATACAAGCGTCGCTACTTAAGGCTTAAATTCTGATGTCCCCACTCCACCTATTAAGTGATATTATCACTTCTTACCCAAGCTGATAGAATGTCTCAAGGAGAATTGATATCTATAGTATATTAGTGGAATTGTAGGGTACTCATAAACTTAACCCTCATATCGATGACTTGATTACGTTGAGACAACCACAGTGACAAATACCAAAGGTTGAATTAAAAAAAATCAAGTTTCAAAAGAGACCCATTTTTGGTTGGGTCACATGTTGACCTTGAGAGATTGTCGTAAATAGTAACATTAAGAGCCTAAGGTATATAACATATCAATAAGTCCCAATGTAGAACTCCAAGTCTAAGATTGTTAGCCCTAAGGATTGAGTGCATGTCTAGGATGAATGTATCATAGGTATTAAAGAAACTTAACACAAAATGTATGGGGGCTTATCCTTTTGTTTATTGGGCTAAATTGATAATGACTTGGATTTCCCTAGACCCTGTTTATAAAACGTTGTGTCGCAAACATAGTGATCTTGGAGAATTGATATTTGAACATTACTCATATGAAAATCAAGACTTATGTACGAATAATTGGTAAGATTATCAACCCTCTCTCGAAGTTGAGATATACGTAGAGGGTTGCCCGCTTGAATATATCACAATCTTAGAACAAGGAAAACCACATGTGACGTTAGAAATTTTCTCGGACTTGTGAATCAGATAATTACTTGACACAACTTAAAGAGAGATCGTAATTTCATCGATGCATAATGACATGCTATATCCCAATGAACAAAATAAGTTGTGTACAATCCACAAGAATTCGAACATCAGGCTTTTCGATAAACTAAAATCAAGTAGTGACGACGACACAAAGGTTTTATGTATAATCAAAGGAGTGTGTTACCTCAACAAAGCATGTTCCTAGATGCCCTAACACTTTAACCCAATTGATGTGACACATGATTAATGATTACATCATCGGTTAAGGATTTGATTAATGAACTCAGATATATTGCAAGAGAAAGCCAAGGTGAATTGAGAATTCAGTACAAGTCAGAAAGATAACTGAAATTTTTGCATAACTAGGGCTCATGATTATCACACATTAAATGGGTAGAATTGGGAAAAGTGAAAATGATGATTGATTACTGCTATCAATGCTTACCTGACATACTCAGGTCATTATGTTAGAAACATATAGATCGGGAAAGAGTGACATCATAGTAATATGAAGGAGCGATTACGAGTCTTAACTGTTACGTGATCGGAGCCCATAAAGTAAGAATTCAAAATGTTTGAGTAATTATGTCTAGAACACTGGGGGTATAACAATCCCAGAAAACTTAAAGTCAAGTGAAAAATCATACTAAATTGGAAGAAGTATATTATAGGTATGATCCATTGGATGTGACTCTAATAATTACAAGAATCAAAACAACAGTGTTTGATGATATAATGGTCTCCATTAGAAAGATTCTGGATTTTGAGAACAAACTCATGATTATGAATATGTTGTTATCCTTAAAATCAAGTATTATAATAATTCAGAGGATTTGAAATGCCCACTTTGCATGTTACAAACGCACTATCAGGCATATTGAACTTAGTAAATTTGATCATGAGTAGATAATGCATGCCTATCCTACGCACAAAGGTACAAATAAATTCAACCCTGCATATATAGATAGTGCGAATTATATATATATATATATATATATATATATATATATATATATATATATATATATATATATATATATATATATATATATATATATATATATATTTGGTATATAAGTGGTGATAATTCATGAACTTAGAGAAATGATAGTCTCTGTCATGCCATAATTTGTAGAGGTAGATTGAAGATTACATATACTTATTCCATACATAGTCGAGCTAACCTCGTGAGTATAATAGCTTTAGATGAGTATTCACCCATGCTTTCCTATTAAAGATAATAATATGAACATGTATAGGAAGGTTACTACGAGCATACCTAGGTTGAACTTCGAGCAAAAAAAAGATTAATTTGTCAAGGCATGACATTGAAAATGTAATAACTCAACAAATTCAAATGGGGTGGATGATTAGTTGAAGCATATGCATAGGTATGATCCCTTGATTATGATAGCATTAAAAACTGGGACACATACGTTGATAACATCATGATCACCTTAGGAAAATTCATGACTATGAAGAGATCAATTTTGATTTACTAAGGTGTATACGGTGAAATTACACGAGAAGTAATGAGTATTTATTAAGATTCTCTTTCTGATGAAATCAATTTGTGTCAGACCTCACCATTATTAAAAAGATGCGCTTATAAATTTATGAATTAGACTATACGTGAAAAGCGATTGGGAGTCATTTGTATCAATATCAATAATGATCGCTTGATGTACGCATAAAAAGTGAACACTCTATGAATTATGTATTACTGTTTATGTAGAGGTATAATAAGTTATGAGTCTGGAAGAAACAAAATAATGACCTCTTCATCACATCATAATTTTGGAGGTTGGTTAATTACTATACATAAGTTGGATCTTCGTAATAAATAATATCACGATAACTTGCATTTGAAGAATCAATATAGTATAAGCCATAAGGCATGATGAGATTCTGGAAGAGAAATCTGAGATTTATGTGCTCAATTTTACATATAAAAGTATTGATTCTCATGTACTTGGTGATCATTGCTCGTAAGGGACTCTGAACCAACGTATGATTAAGGTTTATTTAATGATAATATGTTGGAAGACTTGAAAATACGCCCACGAAATCTTGATTATGAATATCATGAAGTAAAATGAAAATACACTTCGAGTGGACTATCGCCTCTGATAGAGTTTTCTTATAAAAAACAACCGCAAGGCAAGTAGTGGAATGAGTCCTTATGGAGCTCTATACGAGAAGGAGTGTCGTACACCACTATCTTGGGTTCAGGATGAGGACCCCAGGGCACTTGGATTGGAATATATAGAGGATATTGTGCTCTGATACGTCTAGTGCATGGTGTCTCTCGGGTGCAAAGTCATAAGAAGCTCAACCCTCGATATATGGGGTCGTACTTGTTCCTGGAGCAGATTGGCCCCTTGGCTTACAGGCTTGAGCTGCCGCTAGACTTAGGGACTATGCACGATGTCTTTCACGCCTCCTCACTTCGAAGAGCTCTAATTCGACCAGAACAACATATTACCACTACAGCAGGACCAGTAGTACCTGATAGATCAGTTCATTTGGAGCCGGTCCAGAGAGATGATACAGCGATTCGAGTGCTGCGGAAGAAGGTTCCCTTGGTCAAGGTGTTGAGGTCCAACCACAGAAGGGAGGAGCACACGTGGGAGCCAATGGATCTGATGCTTGAACGGTACCCGGAGCTTTTCTCCTCAAGTATATTTTAACTATGTTCAAAGTTTCTTAAAATTCTTGTGCATAGAAACTCGTAGACCCGAACTTAAATTTCGGGGACGAAATTATTCTTTTCTTTATTGGGATTTGTAACATCCCATTCCCTACTAGACCCCTAAACTTAGATTAGGTTAGGACATGTGGTGGGTGAATGGGATTTAGGCTAGGTTTGACCCATGGAGTTATGGTGGATTCACATAGTGCCCACTATAGGTCCCAAGTCAACTCAAGTCAAACTAGCCCAATATGGAGTTGTAAGTACACAATAGCCCCACCACTATGCCCCTAACCCTTAAAGCAATCTAAGTGAACTAAAAGACCCATCATTGGGTCACCCATTGACCCAAGTTGACCCAAGTCAACACAAACCCTAAATTGGTCAAACCCACGCCTATAGGCCCGAGTAGTCCAAGTGGGGCACCGCCGTGGACCAACTCAAGTTGGGTGGTTCCATAGGGTCCATGACCATCAAGTGGGGCCAGCTCACTCATCATGTTGACCAAGTCAACCTAAAAAGTCAACAAGTCAACATATGGCTTTGAGAAAAGAAAAAATGAGCCAAGCTCATTCCTAATGGGATACGCCCATGAGTCAAGGCCCATGACTAGCCCAAGTGGTCATTGACAGCCCCCACCCCTCTGAAATAGGAGAGAGAGTACATGTATGGGGGTGTTTTTGGAAATTAAGAGGAAAAGAGGAGTGAGAATAGAGGGAAAGAGGAGATAGAGGTCATGTGGCCCTCTTTCCCTCTGCCCAAGCTCTTGGATTAGCTCCCAAACTCCTTTTCAGCAGGAATTAAGGGGTGGTGGCCACTTGGCAGCAAGGAGGAGCATCCTATGCTCATGGCCGGCCACCCCCTTAATCAAAACTCCTCACCCAACCACTCCCAGCCAAAACCAAGCCCACCATCACCTTCCCTAATCCCAGAGGAGTGGAGATCGACACCTGGAGCAGAGCTTTTGCTGGAGAATCAAGGAATCAGGCTAGATCATCAGAGCAAACTTCGGCCATGGCGCACCACCACCAAACTCATCGCCAAGCCCTCATCCAGGTCCATTTCACCTCCCCTCACCCCATGCTAGCTATCTAGATCGATTAGGCGAGACATCAGGCTTAATTGATCTCGATACCATGTTAGCCGTGAGCAAGATTTCCGAGCTTTAGTTCCATCTCGGGATCATTGGAGGAGCCACCTCCGGCGACCAGACCATCAGGAAATGCTAGCCACCACCTCAACAGAGGTGGTGGCGATAATCGTCGGCGGTGGTGCCGGCCCAGGTGGCCGGAAATAGCCAGCAAACTCGGCCCAGGACGGCTCCATATCAGTCGTTGGCTGATTGGGGACGATGGCCAGGAGCCATCCGATTTGAGGTATTAAATTTGATATTTCATTATTTTATGAATAGTGTTATTATTGTCACATTTTTATAGTGTTCTTGCATGTAGATATTAGGCCTGTTAGAGGCATATTCCGAGGTAGCTATCAACATGAAAAATGTAGGACTTGACCTTACCTTTAAAATGTCACCCTAAAGTCATGATTTGGAATAGTAGAACTCCTTGTAGGACCATTCTACCTTGACTGGTCTTAGGCTGGGGCTAATTTTAAATGAGATCCTAAGCCAAACCATAAGTCCTCATGAACTGAGATTTTGGTCATGCATGTGACTAGGTCATACCTAGGTACTAACCAAAAATGGAAATTTTTGGGATTTGTTTCTCCATAGTTTTTGGAGAAATATCATTTATCAAATAAATGGAATTTTTGGAGATTTACAACTCCAAATGCCCCCAAATTTTGGTGGCATGTCCATTAGGAAATATAAAACCATGATACAAATTACAGGTCCTTTTGACCTCTGCATGTTTGGGAAATCCCACAAGCATGAGATAGGTATGTTCAAATTTGGGGTGCCTATAGTAAAACTAGAAAATGGGAATTTAGCTCATTTGGACCATTTCATGTCCATGAAACTCTGGACAGAGGCTTATAGGTATGAGATACACGTCAAATAGGAAGCATGGGATTTTTGGGATCAAAAATCCCATTAAATAGATTTATTGGAAATTAGGTCCGTTTGGAAATATAAATTTGAAAATAGGGCAATTACTTTATTAAATTCTGAAACTCTATCACAAGCCCTAGTGGGATATTATAAACCTCTGGAATTTTTATAAGCTTGTTTGGAAAATTTATCTTGGGTTTTTAGTAGAATTACCACATTGCCCTTTTTGGAAATTAATTAAAAGAAAAGGAAATTTTTGTTGAAAAATTATGGGAAAATTCATTGCATTTTAATTCTATGATTAGAACCCTATGTAATTATTTTATAATTTATGGGTGATTATGTAGGTTGAAAATTCAGGTAGTGGCATTTTGGTAATAATATCATTATGGAATTTTGCTAGGTCAAATCACTGGTTAGGATCACCAAATTCTATATGTTGTTTTATTATATCAATATTGACCTCTAGTAATTTTCTTAGATTTGTTTTGGTTATATAATGGATGTACTTCATTTGGAAAATGGTTTAATTATGATTTTAATCTTAAATGGAAATTATATAGAAATTTAAATGAAAAAAATATGATCCCTGGTAGGCAGTCATATTTAACCTATTTGAACACCAGCAAAATTTCTTAGGTATGTGGACTCATTGGATATAGTACATCATGCACAAAGTGACTTAGGCCACTTAATTAAAAGATTTAATTTAGGGACTTAATTATTTAGGAAAATAACGAAATCCTAAATGGTCAACACCATACACCATGCCAACCCATGATAATTAATTAGGTGCATTTGGACCAAGGAATTAGAAGTCCTATTATACGGGTTAGGATTAGGTCATGGGTTATGCTTAGCAAAAGTAGCAGGTTTTATTGGGACCCACAAGGGATATGATAGAAGGCTGAGTTAATAATTGTATTGGGAATATAAATCATGGTTGGTGTCTAGTAGGTCACTTCATAGTATCGAGTGATAGAGTGCAGAACCCCAAGGATAGTAGCTATAACGGAGACCGGCGGAAGACCGTCGATTCCCCAATAATATCCTAAATCATTAGGTTCGTTCTAGAATAACAACGAGAGCTGAGTATGAATTATGGGTAGACATTAACAAAAGTAAGTATCCTTGCGAAAGGGAACTTTAGGCTTCCAATCCCATCTTGGTTTCTAGTGCTCCCGAGACACCTTCATTGGGCATACCCTGGGCAGTCCTGAGATTAACCCTAAATTATTAGGTATAACAAACATTAGACAAGAGTAGTCTAATAGGATAAGAGGACATGGTAACATTTTCACCCATGAAGGGTTGGAGGGATTCAGAACTAAAGCACTAATGTGCAATCTCACCCGTGAAGGTTTGGAGGGATTCAGAACTAAGGTACTGATGTGCAATCTCACCCGTGAAGGTTTGGAGGGATTCAGAACTAAGGTACGAGCTGGAGGCTCGAGAGTTTGATATCAGGACAGGTTGATCCTGCGAGCTGATGGCTCGAGAGGTTTATTCCAGGACAGATTTTGTCATGCGAGCTGGAGGCTCGATTGTTTGGATACAGGACGGGTTTTTGTCCTGTGACCTGGAGGCTCGGATGTTTGGATACATGACAGTTTTTGTCATGCGAGCTGGAGGCACCGATGTTTGGATACATTACTGTTGGGTTTCTCTATGGGGGTGGCACAACGCTTGTGCACGCAGCGGAAAAGAAAAAACATCAAGAAAAACCCAAAGAGATGTGGATCGGGCCACGAACAGTTGAATCAAGAAGTTAGCAAGACTAGGCAAAAAATACCTCGGTGGCGTTGAGTTACAACTCAACGGAGATGCTCCAAACTTTATCTGCTTGCTGGTGGCGAGTTCTACGTGGAATAGTATCCACGTTTCTGCAGAAGTCCACACGAGCGGGAGAACGCCGAGCTTTCCGTCGCATGGAAGATCGGGAAGGAGAAGACCGCACCTCTGCTATTCCACGGACTGCTAGGTCCGCGCCAGGAAGAGCAGCACCAGCGACAGTCGCCGGAGAAGAGGAGGTCAGCGGAGCAAACACGGCGGCGGCGGAACCCTTCCGTCGGCGGCGGGGATCGGGATTGGCGGAACGATCGAGCGGAACTCTTCCGTCGGCGGCGGGGATCGGGATCGGCGGAACGATCGAGCGGAACTCTTCCGTCGGGTTCGATTCGCACAGTAGCCAAAAGGATATAACCCGATAAAACCTAAGTATCCTATTTATACCAAAGGTATAAATAAACCTAGGAAAATCGCTATCCGCAGACCACCCAGAACTAGGGTTCAGAATCGGCGAGTATCGATCGGCGAGACTCGGTCAGGATCGGCGAGAATCAGAATCGGCGAGAATCACAATCGGCGAGAATCACCCGGATCGGTGAGAATCAGAGAACCATTCTCGACGATTCACGCCGAACGAGGGTCGACAATTCATGCCGATCGTGGGTCGACGATACACGCCGATCGGCGAGAATCAGAGAACTAATTCTCGACGATTCTCGTCGATCGGCGAGAATCAGAGAACTAATTCTCGATGATTCTCGTCGATCGGCGAGAATCAGAGAACTATTCTCTACGATTCTCGTCGATTCTCGGCCGACTATTCTTACCAGTCCTTCAAGACAACACTTGCCAAACCCGATGATTCTTTAAGGCAACACTTTGCCCACAACCCCATTCAGGTCGGTGATTGGTAACCTTTACCAACACAGTCAGTCATCCAACTTCTCTACATCTCTTATGTGCGACCCTGCAGGCTCATATCGCGTTGGCAGTGAGATTACATGTTTGACCACTTCAAGATCACAATGGTAACTCCAACAGACTCCCACTTGATCTCGAAAGTATCAAACCAAAAACCTCACAAACAATGAGCGGCATCTAGCAATGCATCATTGCTCCCCAAGCAATAAGAGTTTATAACTCATAAGCCTTTATGACCAATGTATCAGCGTTGTCTTTGTCCCTTTGTCCCTTACATCCGGAAAGAACTAGAGGCATGGACCGTGTCACCCTCGTAATAGCTCAATCCAAGTTTCTTGATCCAGGACGGACTTCCA
Organism: Platanthera guangdongensis; assembly: GCA_039583875.1. Classification (NCBI taxonomy): domain Eukaryota; kingdom Viridiplantae; phylum Streptophyta; class Magnoliopsida; order Asparagales; family Orchidaceae; genus Platanthera; species Platanthera guangdongensis. The sequence goes on along the minus strand of CM077154.1, from coordinate 93,819,616 downwards.
GAGAATGGTGAGTCCAATATCACATATTGACTCAACCAAGCATGGCCATGCATTTCTCAGTCCAGTTCCATCAAGGGGCCCATGGATGCAACTCCTGTCATACAGGAGGACAAATTCCATATCTGCTCACACACAAACACCCAAATGATTCGTAACATGCCCAACAACCACCCTTATCATCAACCTTTCTCAAGGAAGACTTTAGATGGCATCAAAGCACGCTCTTCCTCACTTGATGAATGCTGTGACTTCAGGTCAAAGGACCACAACACCATTGTCAATTGAGACCTACTCGTGACACTATTGGATGACAATCCACAGAGTAGTCTCAGGTTGGGTCTGTCCAGTACAACTTGTTCACTAACAAGTACCCACGTGATGACTTGATATCACAATATCATGACCTGTGAGAACCGGTCATCAGTCAACGCACGTGCTAGTCTTCACGTACCATCATCACCCTTAGCTTCTATGAAGATACTCAACTAGGGACCTTTAAGAATGAAGCTTCAAATAAATCATGGGCTCTCACATTCAAGTCACGTACTTGATGTCCCATGGAAGCGAACATTCTAAGGGTATCTATTATGTTAACATTCAACTATCATATAGAAAAAGATATAATAAAAGAACTTGCCATTAATTATAAAAGAAAAACTAGGTACACAGTTCATCATATGAACAAACAGCCAACAAAATACATATTTACATGCAATCCACAAGATTCTCGCTAGAGTTGATCATTTAGGTATCGTATACCCATCGATCTAGTATGACCATCATGCTTTCTCTGCGCGAGAGGCTTTGTCAGCGGATCCGCAATATTTTCTTCAGTCGGCACTCTGCAAATGTTTACATCTCCTCGTTCGACAATCTCACGAATAAGATGAAACCGCCGAAGTATGTGCTTGGAGCGCTGATGAGATCTAGGTTCCTTAGATTGTGCAATTGCACCATTGTTATCACAGTAGAGAACTACGGGACCAACAATGCTAGGAACTACATCAAGCTCGCCGATGAATTTCCTAATCCATACAGCCTCCTTCGCTGCATTAGCTGCGGCGATATACTCGGCCTCTGTTGTAGAATCAGCAACTGTCTCTTGCTTGGAACTCTTCCAGCTCACAGCTCCTCCATTCAGGCAAAACACAAAACCTGACTGAGACTTGGAGTCGTCTCTATCAGTTTGGAAGCTAGCATCCGTGTAACCACTTACAACGAGCTCTTCCTCTCCACCATACACCAAGAACACGTCCTTAGTCCTTCTCAAGTACTTCAGGACATTCTTGACTGCAATCCAGTGACACTCACCGGGGTCTGACTGATACCTGCTAGTCATGCTCAAAGCAAAGGAGACATCGGGTCGAGTACATAACATCGCGTACATGATCGATCCAATTGCGAATCAACTTCATGCGGTCCTTGTCTTCACAAGACTTTGGACACTGGTCCTTAGAGAGATTCACACCATGAGATATGGGCAAAAATCCTTTCTTGGACTCAAGCATGTTGAACCGCTTCAACACCTTTTCGATATACGTACTCTGGGTCAAACCCAACAACTTCTTCGATCTATCTCTATAGATCTTAATACCGAGTATATAAGTCGCTTCACCCAAATCCTTCATTGAAAAGCAGTTCCCTAGGTTGTTCTTAACAACTTTCAGGGTAGGAATGTCATTCCCAATCAACAGTATGTCATCTACATACAATATCAGGAAGACAACAATGCTCCCACTGATTCGCTTGTAAACACAAGGCTCATCTTCATTCTTGATGAAACCAAACTCTTTGATTTTCTCATCAAAACAAAGATTCCAACTTCGAGAGGCCTGTTTCAGTCCATAAATGGACTTATTCAGCTTGCATATTTTAGTGGCTTCATCTGGGGATACAAAACCCTCGGGTTGTGTCATATACACTTCCTCAAGGAGGTTTCCATTAAGGAAAGCTGTTTTGATATCCATCTGCCAGATCTCGTAGTCATAATACGCAGCAATAGCAAGCAACATCCTTATGGACTTTACCATGGCAACAGGGGAAAAAGTCTCATCATAGTCAATACCATGAATTTGCTTGAAACCCTTAGCCACCAGTCGCCCTTTGAATGTCTGTACATTCCCATCCATGTCGGTCTTCTTCTTGAAGACCCACTTACACCATATGGGTCTTACCCCTTCAGGTGGTTCCACCAAGTTCCAAACTTGGTTTGCATACATAGAGTCCATTTCGGATTTCATAGCCTCAAGCCATTTGTCGGAGTCCGGTCCATTCATAGCCTCTTGGTAGGTTGCTGGTTCATCATCATGATCCATAAGCAACACATTACCTATTTGAGACACGAGAAATCCATATCTCTCAGGCTCAAACCTCGGTCTACCAGATCTACGTAGGACTTGTGTTCCTTGATCAGGTTCTCTAGCTACAACATCTTGTAGTCCTGTCTCAGAATCCAATTCCGGTTCATTCACTACATGTGGCTCTTGAACTTCTTCAAGCTCTACCCTTTCAGTCTTTCTTGATAAGAACTCTTTCTCCAAGAAGACACCAGTCCTTGCGACAAACACTTTGCCCTCAAACGGTAGGTAAAAGTAATACCCTTTCGTTTCCTTAGGATATCCCACCAGATAACACTTATCCGATTTGGGTTCCAGCTTGTCAGGCATTTGACGTCTCACGTATGCCTCACAGACCCAAATTTTAATGAACGACATACTAGGACGCTTCCCAGTCCATATCTCATATGGTGTCTTCAGAACCGTTTTCGTTGGAGCGCGATTCAATGTCATTGCAGCAGTCTCTAAAGCAAAACCCCAAAAGGAAACAGGCAAGTCTGCATGACTCATCATCGAACGTACCATGTCTAACAAAGTACGATTCCTCCTCTCAGACACACCATTATGTTGTGGTGTTCTAGGTGGAGTGAGCTGTGATACAATACCACACACTTTCAGATGATCACAGAACTCATGACTCAGGTATTCGCCACCTCGATCAGATCGGAGCGCTTTAACCCTTTTACCCAACTGGTTTTCTACTTCATTCTTGAACTCTTTGAACTTTTCAAAGGTCTCGGATTTGCACTTCATAAGATACATATATCTGTATCTACTGAAATCATCAGTAAATGTAACAAAGTAGAAATACCCACCTCTAGCCATGGAACTCATGGGTCCGCATACATCACTATGTACAACACCCAAGAGATCCTCAGCCCTCTCAGTATAACCAGTGAAAGGAGCTTTAGTCATCTTGCCTAACAAACAAGATTCGCATCGCTCAAATGATTCATAATCAAATGAGTCCAAAAGTCCATCTTTATGGAGCTTGGATATGCGCTTCTCGTTGATATGGCCCAAACGACAATGCCAGAGAAAAGTAGGGTTCGAATCATTTGTTCTTAGTCTTTTATTGTTTTCTACATTACAGATCAGATGGTCCAAGTTCAAAACATAAAGACCATTAAACAATTGGGCTACAGCATAACAAACATCATTCTTAAATATAGAACAATAATTGTTCTTAATTATAAAAGAAAATCCAATCATGTCCAAACATGAAATAGATATAATGTTTCTAGTTATCACCGGAACAAAATAACAATTATCAAGTTCTATTACAAGCCCACTAGGCAAAGAAAGACGGTAAACTCCTACGGCTACAGCAGCAACTCTTGTTTCATTGCCGACGCGGAGGTCCACCTCCCCTTTACTCAGCAATCTTCTCCTTCCCAGTTCCTGCACATTTGTACAAATGTGAGAACCACATCCGGTATCCAATACCCAAGATGAAGGAGCAGAAAGGTTTATCTCTGTAACGTAAACATTAGAAGCGGAAGTCATACCTCCCTTCATTTTCTGCAGACCCTCAATGTACGAAGGACAGTTTCTCCTCCAATGAACAGCCTTGCCACAGTGGTGGCATTTCCCTTCCTTCACCGTGCTCTTCTTCTTCATCAGTGCAGAAGACTTGGGCTCAAGATATGACTTAGGTCCCACCTTTGTCTTCTTGGAGCCCTTGGCTTTGCCCTTGCCCTTATGCACCATCAGTATGGGGCTGGCAGGCTTGGCCTTCTTCATGTTGATCTCGGCAGTTCTTAATATGCCTAGGAGTTCGGGCAGTGTCTTGTCTATTTCATTCATGTTGTAGTTCAAGACGAACTGCTCATAACTGTCCGGCAACGATTGCAGGATCAGATCCGTGGCCAACTCTTGACCAAGAGGAAAACCCAGCCTTTCAAGGTTCTCTATATACCCAATCATCTTGAGTACGTGAGTCCCTACTGAGTCTCGAACTCCCATCTTGCACTGAAACAACGCTTTTGTGATGTCGAACCTCTCTTGACGAGCCTGCCCTTGAAAAATTTTTTTGAGATGCTCGTCAATCTCCTTGCACCCCATGCTCTCATGTTGCTTCTGAAGCTCAGAGTTCATAGTGGCAAGCATAAGGCACACGACATCTAAAGCATCGTCAGTATACTTCTTATAAGTATCTTTCTCAGCACGGGAAGAGTTCCCGGTCGGCACCTCGGGGGCTTCTTCTTCCAAGACATAGAGCTTTCGCTCTTGCCTGAGAACAATTCTCAGGTTCCTATACCAGTCCATATAATTTGTCCCGCTGAGCTTATCCTTCTCAAGGATGGCTCTCAGAGACAGCGTGGAGTGTGAAACGCTTGCCATGGAATTCTACAAGAATTTATGCAGAATAAAATCAGTACCTAAATTTCAATTACAATTTATTCTAATTAGGACTTCAATTAAAATACTCTCACTATTTTATTCGAAATGATAGCCCTCACTAACAATTCGGAGAGTTCATGCGAGCTACTCTCTTAGTGGACAAGATCCGTATTTCACCAACACAATGAGTCCGCTTTGGCGTTCCTCTCACGATACGGTTATTTAGGTAGGCAACGCTTGCCAATTGCATCCTCATGCAATTCTTGTATGGTTGGTGAATAACTCCTTATTCGCATCCATCATATGGTGCATGCCAACCCTATGCCTCTAGGCACTCAACCTTTGAGGTCACCTAGTTAAGCTGGACCCGATGTCGATAGTGGGATATCACAATTATCCGCTCTCACCCTTACCAAGATAGATTAATGCACCTTGCTTTGGCAAGCCCACACTTCATCGATCGAGGCAGGAAGAGTGTCATCCATCGGAAGGCATCCGAACACTTAATATTAAAAGAAGGGATTTCAATTTTAGGTTAACAGTTAACCATGATCAACATTTGATCAATGTGCACATCCAAAGAAAAGCAATTCTAAACCACATGCATCCCTTATGTGCATATCCTTACACCATCAACAATTTGATAGAAGGAAGGGCTAAATCTGAACATCCGGAAATTTCCAAATCCTCAGATTTACATGCATTGGACAGAAGGCAAAGACAACTCAGCTTAAGCAGTAGACAAGCTCATCTCTCTATGTTGGATTCAAAATCCAAAACATACTCGAGGGATGGTTACTGCTAAGGAGACAACAATTTCTAACACTTAGAAATTCCACCGAAATTCCAATCGTTCTTGGCGAAGTGCCAAGACTAAATCTAGACATTTAGAACACTTCTAAATCCCTAGGTTTACACGCATTGGAATAACACAACTTCCAAAATAACAGTCATGGCCGTAACCTGGCTCTGATACCACTGTTGGGTTTCTCTATGGGGGTGGCACAATGCTTGTGCACGCAGCGGAAAAGAAAAAAATATCAAGAAAAACCCAAAGAGATGTGGATCGGGCCACGAACAGTTGAATCAAGAAGTTAGCAAGACTAGGCAAAAAATACCTCGGTGGCGTTGAGTCACAACTCAACGGAGATGCTCCAAACTTTATCTGCTTGCTGGTGGCGAGTTCTACGTGGAATAGTATCCACGTTTCTGCAGAAGTCCACACGAGCGGGAGAACGCCGAGCTTTCCGTCGCACGGAAGATCGGGAAGGAGAAGACCGCACCTCTGCTATTCCACGGACTGCTAGGTCCGCGCCAGGAAGAGCAGCACCAGCGACAGTCGCCGGAGAAGAGGAGGTCAGCGGAGCAAACGCGGCGGCGGCGGAACCATTCCGTCGGCGGCGGGGATCGGGATCGGCGGAACGATCGAGCGGAACTCTTCCGTCGGCGGCGGGGATCGGGATCGGCGGAACGATCGAGCGGAACTCTTCCGTCGGGTTCGATTCGCACAGCAGCCAAAAGGATATAACCCGATAAAACCTAAGTATCCTATTTATACCAAAGGTATAAATAAACCTAGGAAAATCGCTATCCGCAGACCACCCAGAACTAGGGTTCAGAATCGGCGAGTATCGATCGGCGAGAGTTGGTCAGGATCGGCGAGAATCAGAATCGGCGAGAATCACAATCGGCGAGAATCACCCGGATCGGCGAGAATCAGAGAACCATTCTCGACGATTCACGCCGAACGAGGGTCGACAATTCATGCCGATCGTGGGTCGACGATACACGCCGATCGGCGAGAATCAGAGAACTAATTCTCGACGATTCTCGTCGATCGGCGAGAATCAGAGAACTAATTCTCGACGATTCTCGTCGATCGGCGAGAATCAGAGAACTATTCTCTACGATTCTCGTCGATTCTCGGCCGACTATTCTTACCAGTCCTTCAAGACAACACTTGCCCAACCCGATGATTCTTTAAGGCAACACTTTGCCCACAACCCCATTCAGGTCGGTGATTGGTAACCTTTACCAACACAGTCAGTCATCCAACTTCTCCACATCTCTTATGTGCGACCCTACAGGCTCATATAGCGTTAGCAGTGATATTACATGTTTGACCACTTCCAGATCACAATGGTAACTCCAACAATTACGGGTTTTTTCCTGCGAGCGATAGGCTCAGTGGTTATGGAAATGGGCAAGTTAGCCCGGCGAGCCAGTGGCTCAAAAGGTTGTGACGGACGGGTTAGTCCGGGGAGCCAATGGCTCAGAGATCTATATTTATTTTAATTACATGTGCATAAAGGTGGTGGGTCTTCGGTACTAGACGGTTGTTCGCACCGACGTCGATACATTGACTCGGCAAGTGTGGTTCTTACTTAGCCAAGGAAATGACTGGTGGATTTGCCAGTATTAGTACGTGATGAATCTGGTGCGTCCTTCAGAGACGTACATAAGGGCTAGGATTGGTAGTGCGGATACCCTCCTATGAGTGGGTTGGCCCAGCCCACTGTCTCCGTTGGCCACTACGGAGTCTCATGGGAGTGAAGCTAGCTTCCAAAATCAGGGAACTAAGGGTCTGTGATCATAGAGTCGTGTGCGTCGGTTGCACTTGCATGAATCATAACCTGCATACATAACATACATACATATTTAGGTCATACACACCATGGATCCTTATCATATAAATTAGTATGCGTTCTTTTATATGATAAGTTATATTTGGAAATCTTAATTTATAAGTTTGTATGGGCATTCATATAAGTTAAGGTACTTCTGTGATGGTAGTTGAGTAGTTGTGTAGTTTACTTACTGTTCTTTACGTTACTTTACATGTTGTACTGTTCTCTTCCTTACTTTACTTGCAGTACTATTCTTTTCATACTTTACATGTAATATATAGAACTGATAGACTTGATAGTTTAGTTCCACTATCATCTGCTCTTCTTTCAAACCCCTTGTGTCCTCTGCTTCATCCTCCCGCACGATGCCTAGGAGCCACGGGGGCGAGGTGTGTAGGAAATGGCTTAGTCTTTTTGACTAATGGTCGGTGGTGACCTTATCATTTTAGGAGCACGAGGAGATGGAGCACCAGCACGACCAGCAGGACGAGGTTGCAGGACTTGAGGAGCTGATACCACCTACTACAACTACTGCAGCCCAGCATCAGGTGATGAAGCGTGTACCATTGATATATTAGCTTCCGCTTGTTTGTATTTGTAAGAGAGAGAGAGAGAGAGAGAGATTTGACATCCATGTACAGGGCATAAGCCCTTTTCTCTTTCTGTTGTACTCATTATGGATTACTATTGTACTTTTATTTATATATATATATATAATATGTACTGTGATCTTTGTGGACTTGTTAGTTATTACTACTTATTATACTTCTATTCTCGATTTGCCGAAACTGGTTGAATGATCGTACTCGCCGGCAGGATCGGCGTCTTGCGGAGTAGACTAACTCGTGAGTTAGTGTCACCGTAAGGCGACGGTCCTGTGCATAAGACCGAGTTACCTCCTTGGTAATGGGAGAGGGGTCTTACAAGAAGTCTTTTGATGGAACTGTAGAACTTTGATCTATACCAAAGGTCCTATCAAGGGATGAAATTTTAGAGCAACTAAAAGGATATGACAATGTGATTTTTGGAAAGTTTCAAAAGAAAAGGAGGCTGAATGAAACTACTCTTCCATATAATTGGAAGAAGTTAAGTATTTTTTTTTTCAATTACCATATTGGAAAACACTTGAGATATGTCGTTGTCTAGATTACATGCATATTTTAAAAAATATTACTGATAATATATTGGGTACTTTGTTGAACATTGATGGGATGACAAAAGATGATTTAAATTCTAGACTTGATCTTAAGGAAATGGGGTTGAGATCTGAATTGCACCTGATAGAAAAAAAATGATCATTATATCATGCCACAAGCATGTTATTCATTGACATTGGTTGAAGAAGGGAAATATGCAATTTCTTGGAGAACTTAAAAGTTCTAGATGGGTATTCTTCAAATATAAAGAGGTGTGTAAATGCTAAAGAGGGTAAACTTTCATGAATGAAAGCTCATGATTGTCATGTTTTCATATTGGATCAACTTGCTCTTGCTTTTCATGGCATCGTTCACAAAGAGGTTTATGACTCGCTAGTTGAATTAAGTGTTTTTTTAAGGAGTTGAGCTCGAAAATACTCTGTATTGAGGTGTTAGATAAACTTGAGAAAAATATTACTATCACACTTTGCAAACTCGAGAGAATATTTCCTCCTTTTTTTCACAATCATGATGCACTTACCAATTCATCTTGCACGAGAGACAAGAGTTGTTGGCCTTATACAATATCGATGGATTTATCCAGTTGAAAGGTATGTTTATTAAATTTGGTTTACATTATCATATTATGTCTTTTAAAATAATTGAACTTAACAGATATTTACGTACACTCAAATCTTTTACGCGAAACAAATCACGCCAAGAAGGTTCAATGGCAAAAGGATACCTATTACACGAGTGTTTGACATTTTGTTCTTGATATATAAATAAAGTTGAGATAAAGCTTAATCGACCAGAAAGAAATAATGAAGGAGATTTTGAGCAAGATTCATGATTGTTCATTTTTTCAAAAAATTGGGACGCCATTAGGTAAGGGAATGGAAAAAGATCTCAGATATGAAGATTGGCATCAGGCTCAACTCTACATACTAAGAAATTGTCTAGAAGTAGAACCATTTATAGAGTGAGATTCACATTCTTACTCACCATAGTTGTATTTTTTTTATCTTATTTAACTAATTCGTTAAAAATTTAATTAATAGGCAACATCGTCTGGAGCTTCGCAATGTAGACTCCAAAAATATTGGAAAAAGACATGAGAACTTTTGTTAGATGGTTAGAGTCAAAGGTAAGTAAGATCTAAATTTTCAAGTATAAACTTATTTTTACTCTCCATGATTGTGATTACATTGTTTTTTCAACAGATATCCAAATTATATTACGAGGGAGATTCAAGAGTTAACAAAAAATTTTTGCAGTTAGCCCACGGTTCGAGAAAAGGGGCAACACATTATTCTGGTTATATTATTAATGGTTTTATATTTCATATTTATGAACATGAAATCAGACGCAAAACTCATAATAGTGGTGTTTTTGTTAAAGGAGATGAGCAATCAGGTGGAAGGGAATATTACAGAGTTCTAAAAGATATTATTCAATTTGAATATGGTGTTAGGCAAAAAAATTATTTTATTTAAATGTGAATGGTGGGATATGTACAATGAAGGTAGAGGATATAAGAATGAAAACAATGGACTTATTTCTGTTAATATAAAACATAATTTGAGAAGTAATGAACCTTATGTTCTAGCCTGCCAAATTGAACAAGTGTATTACGTGCCTGATAATAAAAGTCAAGATTGGCGAGTGATCATAAACAGTTCCACGTCACTTTTATGACATTCCAACCAAAGGATTTGAAGATGTCACTGAGGATGAAATTCAGTTGTATAATACAAATGTCAGGTTAGGATCGATGCTTAATAATGACGTAGATAATGATAACCCTATGCTTTCATTACAACTTACTGATGTTGCGGCTATAACTATTGAGAAAAAAGATCAATCCAAACAAAGAAGAGCTTGGAACGAAGAAAATGAGATGATGAAATTGATGACTTTGAAGATGTTGGTGATATTTAAAATGTATATTTTATCACTACAACGAAACAAGGATACAAATGTTGCGGCTATAACATGTTTAGTTTCCCTGTGGCATTTAAAAGCAAATGCATGGCTTCTTAGTTCTTTATAATAATCTGATGTTTTATTTTCTTGTGGAAATAAATCTCATGAACGTGTTGATGTATTCTTACTTTTGAAAATTTGGTTTCTTATTGTTAGTATAGATTCTTCGTGGCTGCATTTTTATGGCATTTTATACTCATTTAAAGGTTATTGTCTATGTTCACATCATTAACTCATAAATTTGATATTTTTGAACATGCATGAGCTTAACCATTAATTACTCTGATGTTGAGCTTAAACATTTTTTTTACTTTAAATGTTTACACTAAAATTAAATGGATGTTTTTTTCTAGTAATTTAGATCAAAAAATGAAGAGTGAAAATATTGGTGGTAAGGGTAAAGTTTTCCGTGTTGAAATCCTTACAGATACTTTACATCCACGATCAACTGCAGTGCGTATGCATTCATTTGCTAAATCATTTACTCAACATAATTGCAAACCTTCCAGCCAGAATAAAAAAAAAAAGAATCATTAGTTGAAACTACAAGTATAGGCAATAATTCTTGGGCTATATCTCAACTTACAAAAATAGCATCTTCTTCTGGACAACGAGGAACAAAAACTGCAATATCATTACATACGGATCGTGGTTTGATAAATGAAGATCAACATATAATTATTGAGAGTGTAGTTGAACATGTTTCTACTAATGCTGAGGTTGATCATGTACCTGCAAATCCAACAGACTTTGAGCATGCTACTAATAATGGTATAAATCCCTTATGCTTCTTTTAATTTGATATATTTGAAACATGTTAACACAAAAAAAATGTTTAATTACAGGTTCAAATATAACAAAGAAAAGAATACGTGGTCCGACCATTGGGCTTGAGTGGTCAAAGAGGAGACAAAATAATCTAGAGAGGGTGGATGTGCAACTTCCAGCAGAACTTCAAAGATTAATTAGTTGGATATAGAGCTCAAGAGCTTATTACAAAAAGTGGACGATATGTAAGGAAAATGCTCCTCTAAATGTGGAGAAATGGTCTGAAATTCCAACTAACATTATCGACAAAATAATTAATATTATTTATGTAAGTCTTAAATTTTAAATAGTTTTTAAAAGTTATAAATATTTTTCTATTTTGAATTCATAATTTGTTATTTTATATTTTTGCTGACTGAATTCAATCTCCCGAAAAAATCTCATGTTCATGGTGATCTTATATCATCACTTTGTCGACACTATAATGTTTGTCATTTTCATTTACGTGTTGATTATTATCTGAAATGGAATATTGATGCACAAAGGCATGCAAATTGCCCTAAAGGCATCGATCCAGCTCAATGGAATTGGATAATTAATTATTAGGGTAATGCCAGATTCAAGGTATGAAATACATTAATTACTTCAAAATTATGTGTATTGTTCATACAATGTTTTTCTTATTGATTCATTGATGTAGAGAATCAGTGAGATCAATAAACAAAATAGGAGCGAACAAAAAAAGAAATCTCGTGTAGGATCAAAGTCTATTGCAAGAACAGTATACAAAATGGTAAGCTCTCAGAATTTAACAATCTCATGTACGATCAAATTATGTGTATTGTTCATGAAATGTTAATTACCATTCTATATATAGAGGAAAGCTCCAGATGAACAAGATGAGTTACCATTCTATATAAGATTGTGGGAGAAAACTCATAAGGGGAAACATAATGAATGCTAAGATGAAACACCGGAGGAAACATATAAGTCGCCATTGGATCTTCATGACACACAAATGGGAGAGAAGGGAGAAGATAAGTTGACCCAAGAAGAAGCCTACACTACAGTACTTGGACATCGTTCAGCTTATATTCCTGGAATGGGTACTGGACCCAAACCTTCAGAGCGTAAACATACTAATGTACAACAATTACGAGAAGAAATTCCAGTAGAAATTCGATGTGGAGATGAACACTCGCTTTAAAGATTTGGAGGTGGAGGTGACCACTCATATTCAAGAAATGGAATCTAAAATTTTGTCTCTTCAGAAACAAAGAGAACCTGAGGATCAAGCAGATCACTAATGATTCTTGATAACTAATTTTATCATCTGAACTCCTTATTTTCTATTTTTTAAAACTCTTTGTGAAAGTTTCTATAGTTTTATATTTACTTATTCTTCTAACTGAATGTTTTTCAATTTTATCTTCTATTACTTTTGTTTATTTTAAAGTCTATGCTAGCAGAGATGTATCTTTGATTGTTCTTTCAATCTGATCAATACAATAATTTGAGTTATTTGTATTTTACCAACATTTCAACTATAGAAAGTTTACAAAAAAAATGAAGGTGATATATCTCAAGGTGTGGAAGTTGATCTATATGCCTGCCTTATATAATTTGTTCATTGTTTTAAAACCGATCTAGTTTTACAAATAATATTATTTTTTGTGCTCCATCTAGAACTATATATTACTTTGTTGATATTAGGTAAATGTAAATAGACTTTTTTTGTTTTTTTTGTATGAACAATCTAATTCATGCATCTAATTTTCTTTGATTTCTGTTGTGAAATTTAGTTGTACAAATAACTCTTCTCATATATATGTTTATTTAAGCCTAGGATCTCAGGCTACATATTTCCTCTAGTAGACAAAGCTATTGATGTTGAAACATGAAACCACAATTCAGTATATCCTAGCAAGACATTGGTAGCCACTGCATGTGCCTGTGTTTGAAGTTGTTGACAAGCTGCATATATCCTCAGTATAGTAGCCATCAGAAAGATCCCCAAAACTAGTCAAAGCAATACGAATAAAGAACATGCCAACCTTAGCACCATCACACACAACTATCAGATGAGAGTTGCCTATTATAACTCTTCTCACGTATATGTTTATAACTCTTCTCAAACTGCAGATTTCCTTCTCACAGATATATATATATATATATATATATATATATATATATATATATATATATATATATATATATATATATATATAGGACTATTTGACACTTAAATTGAAGCTGCAAGGTACTGGTTCTATAAGCCTTCATCTATTATACAAAACCTTATGAAATTTATTTATATTGAGGTCCGCATGTTTAGTTTTGGGGATTGATTTTCAGGGCTTATGATAAAGTTACATTCAAATGCAATGGGAAGGAGACTGGTAACCAACTTTGATCTGAGCATTTATGAAGAAGAGCTCTATCCTAGAAGTAAGTCAATAATATAATATATGTGACTCAACTGCTTGATTTGTGAAAAAAATCTCAGTTTTGCTCCAAATGGAACCTAAGTCAGCATTAGACCTTTGAAATTCTGTTATTAAAATATCTAGTCCACCTTTGATTGCTGCTTCAAAATGTAAGATTATTATAGAAGGTACACTCTTACAATACATTTTGAGGAGTAAGTATTAAAAGATTTAGTCCACCTTTGATGAAGATCTTGTAGTGGAGCTTTTAATGCTGAGGAGTAAGTATTAATCATTTATGTATACTAATGATTTCCTATAAAAGGTAAGAAAATTTTAATAAATTTTTTTAGGTTTATTAAAATGGTGAGGAAGCAAGGTATGGAAATTTCACAACATGGCGTGGATCCAAGCGGAGGATTACCATGGAGAATGATTGAAAGGAGAACTGATCGAGAAGTTCACAAGTGAGTTTGCAATGTCTTGATTACATAATATATATTGGTCTTCAATTATCTACCTGAATTGTCTCAACATTATCGTCATTCTCATTATCTTTTTTTAAAAAAAGAATTGGTTCGTCTTTGATTAGTTAGTTAAACACTATGTTATGTGCCAAAGATTAAGCCAAGGTGAATGGTTTTGGGTCTTGGTTGGAAGATTTTGTCTTAACACTATGTTATGTGCCAAAGATTGAGCAATGAATTCTTGTCGCCGCCTACAATAGACTCTCGCAGGCATCTGCAATGTGTCAATAGTTTCTTATTTTATTTACATGGACTTCTTTTTAAGATTTGATTCCAATAATATAAATTTTGCAGGCGATGCAATATAGTTGGAGCTCGAGAAGAATTTTGTGGTTCTTGATGGGATTGTGGAGGTGAACTCCTTTGTCTGGATCATTAATTCATTGCATTGCTAAATCGGGATATGATTACACATTGATAAGAGTCATTGGTCATGGTAAGCATATTACTAATTCTTCATGAGATAAATTGTTTAATAAGTGTTCATTCCTAAAGGTCCATAAGTTGCATTAATAAATTTATTCTTATTAAAGTAGATGGATTTTTGGCACTATATTTTGAAATATGCATTTACATAATAAGTGCTCATTCCTTGATAAAGAAAGTAGTTTGATCTAATACACACACACACACACACATGAGTGATAGGCGCGGGCCTCCGGCCCTTATGCACCACACGATAGTACCCAGCCCGTAGCGTCGGGCCTCCCGCGCCCGCAGCGTAGCCTCGCGAATGGGGCCTCACGCGCCCATGGCAGGGCCTCGTACACCCCCAGCAGGGCCTCGCGTGCACCGACCCTCGTACCCCATGCTACAGTACCCAATCCATGACGGCAGGCTTCGCCCACCCCCGGCTATTCTTTAATATTTTAAAATTTTATATTTATATAAAGTACTTTTATAAAATTGTTTTAACCATAAAGCTACACATTAGTAAATAAAATCAAATCAATAATTATTTATGTTAATCACATTATTTTAAAATGTATTTGATAAAAACAAAATAAAATAAATGTAAAACTGAAGAAGTACTGAACCTGTAAGTGACAATTAGAGTACATCATGTTAACTGTGTAATAGATCTGAATCAACTACCGGTATCTTAAAATTCATTCAGAAGATTATTGAGAAGGAAATCCAATGATTTGACAAACATCTAACATACCATGAAATACTACCTGCTCGATAAGTGGTAATCCCAACACGATGATGTGAAGAAACTATTGGATTTGATTCCCAAGTCATATAAATTCTTCCTCGTCAAGTTAACTGTGTAGTAGATCTGAATCAACTACCAATAATTTGCAATTACTTCATATCTCACAAACAACTAATCATAAAGAACTAATGTACAAATTGCATTTGCAGGAAGGAGAAATCAAGAGATGATCCCGCCCAATGAGATCTGCAGGGAGTAGTGATTAGAAGTTTCATCTTTTCTGATTATTAATGTCATTTTTTTATTTTACTTTGGTTCATAATGGAGCCTGTTGGAACCATCTCCATCCACTCCCACACTAGTGCAATATCTGGTCAAAACCACAACGTGACCAGCCATTTTTTTTTATTTTACCAACTTTGGTTCATAATGCTCCAACAAATCAATAAATTAGTTGTGAAATGATGTTGATCTGTTATAGGAGATGGTGCCAACAAAGTAGGCAAAGATAATGTAGGAGTTTCAGAAGCAATCAACCCAAATGAACATGATAGTAAAATGATTTTTGTAGTGCTCTCATGCACCCCTTAATTTCTTTGTCATTTTTTTGTGTTTTATGTAGATAAAACTTGGCAAATGGGAAGAATCTTAGGAAGGCCGGAGTTTGGTGATACTTTAATGGGGACTTGGTGGAGTGTACAAAGAAAACTATTAGCGTGTTGAGTGTCGCCGCAGCTGCCACCAACAATTGCGAGGTGGAGATCAGTGAGTATCTAACTCATATCACCGACAATATCATCTCATAGATAAAGTTCGAGAAGGGTAAGCAGATCTTCCACCGGCCATGAGATGTTGGGCCTGCTTCTTATCTGGACTATCATTCTCACAGAATTTATAGAATGCACATTTAAATGGGCTGAAGAATGAATATGTATTCAGTTTAATTATAGTTTAAAACGATTATTATGTATTGAGGGATTTGAGCTATCTCTCACCTTTTTTCTCTATTAATAAAATAATGTTGAACAAACTTTTGTTATGAATGTATATTTAATTTATTCTTGTATTTGAATGTCTTAATGTTAAATTATAAGAAATAATAAATGGAATTATATGGTATTTTTGAGAAATTGAATCGAATTTATTGACAAAAAATATTATATTATATTGTCTCTTTTGTTACCGCATATTTCATCACTAAAATAACACATGCAATGATCGAGTAAGTTTGGTCACTAAAAATTTATTTACTGACTAAATTCATTTGGTCACAAAAAAAACATTTACTGACCGAAATAGATTGGTCACTAAAATTTATTTCGTGACTGGATCAAGATAGTCACAAACGTCAATGTGTGACCAAATCTATTTGATCACCAAAAAACATTTTGTGACCTAATCAATATTGTCACTAAAAAGTTTATTCAATCGATTCAATTTGGTCACTAAAAATTATTTTTGCAACCAAATACATTTGGTCACAAAAAACTCTTTTGGTGACTATAGTTATTTGGGTCACTAAATATGTACAATTAGTGACAAAACTCATTTTGCTCACTAAATACTTTTAGTGGCGGGGCATTCGTGAACACTTTGTGACTGGATATATTTGGTCATTAAATATCTTTAGTGACCAAAATCCAAGTTTTAGTGATGAAAAAATTTGACACTAAAAGTCAATTTTCTACTAGTGAATATACTACAACAAACTGCACCTGTCGTAAGGACTAAAATATAACTAAAACACAGTTTGTTACTAATAGCTATATTTAGTAATGAATTTTTATGTTGTTACCAAAAAATATTTTTTGTAACGAATATTTTATATTTTTTTACAATAATAATTAACTTGTTACTATAAATATATGTATTTGTAACAACACTAATGTTACGTAACAAATATTAAATTTTCCTCACAATATGTATCAATTGTAACCACATCATGAATGTTTTTTGTGACAAATAGATTTTCCTTACTATTAGTAATATTTATTGTTAAAATTTTGTTATAATAAATATATCATATTTTATTATAATATTTTGTATTATTTTATTACCAAAGTTTTCAATTGATTTTTTTAGAAATAAAAAAAATTTGTATACTTGCAACAGTAGTACCCCGTCTTGATAGTGCTTTAACGCGATGACACTCCTACAGCTCACAAATAACCGTACGTGGTTGTTGCAGATATGTGGCACTATTGCGACATATGTATTTTTGCGCGTACGGGGGTGGTTTGCGAGCTGCACAATGTCATCACGCCGGGACACTATTGAGGCAAGGGTAATTAATGTCGCTCGGGGAACGAGCGGTTCTATGTTTTGTTTGTATAACGAGTGTTCGATAGCTAGCATTTTTGTCCCGTGAGAGCATTTTTCTCCCGAGCACGTGCTTTTCACTCGGACACACGTTTTTTTCCCCGAGTACACGTTTTTTGTTTAGTCGCACATATTGCACTAGTTCTTTTTTGCTCGGGAGAATACAAAATTTTGCAAGTGCACATTTTTTGCTTGGGAGGAGCTAGAGTTTTCTTGCGATGCACATTTAATTTTTTTCAGACTCGCTTTTTTCGTACCAGTGTTTTTTCGCAATTGTACCTGCGCGACAATGCCACCCCTGCCTCGACAAAGCTCTAACGCGACGACACTCTTACAACTGGCAAACATCCACACACGACTGTCACATACATATAAAATGTACTTATGCGAAATGAGTATATATTTTCGCGCGCGCGCGGGGTTGCAACCTGTATAAGCGTCGTTATACCGGGGCACTATTAAATTTTATATAAAATATTATATATTAAATTTCTTTATATACAGTTTTTATGAAAATTTATTAAAACGTGTATAAAAATTTTTTATAAAACTTTAACTTTTTATAAAAGTTTTTCTTCCCCTCTCCCTCTCTCTCACATGAATGACATATATGGAGGGAAATTTCCCTCCATAAAATTTTGAACAAAACTAAACTAAAAATTACAAATATATTAAATGTAAAATTGAATGCAAATATAAATAAAATCACGCATTGACCCACACACACGCAAATGCACTCTTGCGTGCACGCAAATGCACTCTCGTGCGCACGCAAATGCACTCTCGCGCACACGCAAATGCACTCTCTCACGTATGCAAATGCACTCTCGTGCGTGTAGTTTTCCTTTTTTTGCTTGAGAGCGCGTATTGTGTCGGGGTGCATTTTCTTTAGGAAGCACCTTTTTAGCAATGACGCGCGTTTTCGCACGCTCGTATTTTTGGTCCTGAAACATAATTTTTTGCTAACATGGAGCGCGAGCACATGCGCGCGTTGGTGCTGCCAACGCGCTGGGGTTGCACAGCTAGCGCTTTCTTGTGAAGCAAATTATATATTAAATTTCTTTATATAAAGTTTTTATTAAAATCTATTAAAACGTGTATAAAATTTTTTTATAAAACTTTAACTTTTTATAAAGGTTTTTCTTCCTCTCTCCCTCTCTCTCACATAAATGAAATATATGGAGGAAAATTTCCCTCCATAAAATTTTGAACAAAATTAAACTAAAAATTAACTCATTCATGCATTTTTTTGAAATATGTCCGCATTTTATCGATTGATATATGAGACGTTGTTTAATGAAAATAGATGTAATGAAATTCATAAATACATGTCAATTCAATTGATAAATACAATGTGTGGTTCAATAAGAATTATTTTTCAAATAAGATTTTTTTTTATTTTTTAAATAAGAATTATCTCAGCCCGATTTCAATTCGTTGGCTAGTTCTTGGATATGATGCTTGATAACTGACAGTGCACATGCAGTTTCTCTTCCCCGCGAGATATATAGTGACCTCCGCCACATAGACACAAACACACATAGACACAAACACACAAATACAGACACACACACAGACACGGACCGACAAACACACAAACACAAACACAGACACAAACACACAAACATATAGACACACATATACTTACATAGACATACAATATGCATAGACACACACACGCACACACATAGACAAACACAGCTTCAAATAGAGACACAGACATAGATAGACACATACACAAACACAGATACACACAGATATGGACACAGACCCAAAAACATATATAAAGACTGACACACACAAACACAAACCGACAACAATACAAACACAAACAAAGACACACGCACACACACAGACAAAGACACGCAGACACAGACATGCACACAGCCGCAGGAACACACATTGATACTACACAGACATAGATACACATAATTAAACACACATACACATATATCAGGATGCAAAGACACAGACACAGACACAGACCCCAACAGGAACAGACAAACATACATAGGCACGCAGACACAGACACAAACACAGACCCAAACAGGCACAGACAAACATATATAGACACGCAGACACACATACATGCATATACACAAACACCGACACGCACACAAACACACATAGACAAAGACACACATAGCCGCAGACACACACTGCACATAGACACTGCACGCAGATATAGGGACACAAATGCACAAGCACATATAGACGACACTAAGATACATATGCAAACACAGACAGAAACACAAACTCCAATAGGAACAGACAGACATAGGAACACAGCTACACATAAATGCGTTACATGAACATGGACATACCACAAAAAACTTGACCGAGCTTGATTTACTTTTCGAGAAAAATCTCGACTCGAGCTCGAGCTTCTCCAACTCGGGCTCGTTTACGAGCCGAGGCTCGAGCTCGTGTACGAGTCGAGTGGTTGAGCTCAAATATTTTTGCTCATGACGGCACACAAGTTATTATTTCCACGCGAATTGCTCCATAAAACTTTACAAAAAAAATATTTCATGAGGATAAAATATTTGGAGGGAAATTTCCTGCCACCCCAAAAAAATATTTTACATTATTATATATTATCAAATCCCTCGAATTTTTCAAAATAGGCGCACGCGATTATTAGTGTTTAGGGTCGAATATTTTCATTTCTCACTCGGTTTGGCTAGGGGTTTTCCCAATCCCGGCAAACACGAACACCCCGCATTCTTCCTTCTCCGGCGACATCTAACTCATTTAGGCCTCCGACAACAGCAAATGCACAGATATTTTGCCTCCTGGTGGTGCTTTCTTGCTTGATCCAGGCATCGGCAGCTTTATTAGCATGTCACACTGACGGTGAACATTACTACACAATTTCTCTCCTTTCTTTTTTAATGACTCCTTTCAAATTCGAGTCTCATGTCTGTTTTCATATATATTGCATATGTGTTTCTTGGTAGTGTTATCTCATTCTTTTTTTGTTAGCTATGGATAAAAGCTGGATTTATGAACAAGATAGATTAAATTCTACCTATACCAGAGGCGTGGATTTATTTCTAGAGTATGCACGGGAAAATGCTATTTACTTTGAAGATAAAATTCTTTGCCCATGCAATGTATGTTGAAACACTAAAATGCCTCATTGAAGTTAAAACAGACTTGCATTTGAAAGGGTTTTACAAATATTATAAGGAGTGGATACATCATGTAGAAGCTAAAATGACTAGTTCTTTTTGTGTTCAGTTCTAATAGCAAAAATAGTGGACCTTCTCAAAGTCAGGAAAGTAACGATGATATTGAAGCCATCGATGATTTAGTTGATTTGATACATGAGATTGGAGATGCAGAACTTCCTGAACATTCTAACGAAGATAGTACTGGAACTTTTTCAAGTCTATTATGTAATGTCAGACGTGAACTATACCAAGGTTACAAAAAGCACTCTTTGTTAGCATTCATTGTTAAACTGCTGCATATCAAAGTAATGAACAAGATGTCAAATAAGTCAGTTAACATGCTTCTTGAATTGCAAAAGGACGTGATGCCAGAAGGTAATCTTATTCCAAAATCTGTTTATTGGGCTAGGAAACTTCTTTCTAGTTTAGGTTTGGGCTATAAGAAGATAGACGCATGTAGACATGATTGTGCACTATTTTGGAAAGAGAATGAGAAGAAAGATGTGTGTCGTGTCTGTGAAGAATCACGTTTGAAATATAATGAAGGAAAAGGAAAATTAATTGCTCAAAAGATTTTTGTGGCATTTTCCATTAACACCAAGGCTACAAAGACTTTATATGTCTTCTAAAACAGCAGCTTACATGAGGTGGCATACTGAGAAGCATATAAAGATAGAAGGTATTCTGATTCATCCAGTAGATTCATTTCCATGGAAGAGTTTTGATGCACACTATCCCAGTTTTATCGCAGATCCACATAATGTTAGGCTTGGATTGGCTACTGATGGGTTCAATCCGTTTGGAAATAGGAGTACTTCTTAGAGTATGTGTCCAGTTGTGCTAATTCCATATAATATGTCGTTATACAAAGGTATGAAAGATGAGTTTCTTATGATGTCATTATTAATTCCTGGCCCACGTGCGCCTGGAAAAGATATTGATGTTTATCTTAGACCATTGATAGAAGAATTAAAAGAATTATGGAATGGTGTTGAGACTTATGACACATACACCAAAGAGACTTTTAAAATGCATGTTGCACTTATGTGGCAATTAATGATTTTCCAGCTCTTAGTAATTTATTTGGGTGGCCACAAAGGGTTACGGGGCATGCCCAATTTGTTTATATGATACAGATTCTAAAAGAAATCGAAGTAAGATATGCTACATGGGACATTGTCATTATCTACATAAAGATCACCCTTATCGAAGGAGTAAATTGTTCAATGGAAAGTCGGAAACATGTTCAAAACCAAGGGAGTGGAGTGGCACACAATTGCTTTCAGATTTAACCAAACTCGAACATAACTTTGATAAATTTGGAAAACACCCAAGCAAGTGAAAGAGGAAGCGCAATAATGAAGAAGGAAATTGGGTGAAGAGAAGCATCTTTTTTGATCTACCTTACTGGCATAAGCTTTTGATACGACACAACGTTGATGTAATGCATGTTGAAAAAAATATTTGTGATAGTGTGTTGGGCACATTGATGAACATTGATGGAAAAAAACAAAGATGCAGAAAAAGCGCGAGAAGATTTGTGAGACCATGACATTAGGAAGGAGTTACACTTGATTAGAAATGGAAGCACTATAATAAAACCTCAAGCATGTTATAATCTATCTTAAGATGAGAAAAAAGGTTTGGCAATTTTTTAAAAATTGTCAAGTTTCCGGATGGCTATGCGTCAAATATTTCAAGATGGGTAAAGGATGGGAAGATTTATGGACTTAAATCTCATGATTGTCATGTTCTACTATAAATGTTAATCCTATTGGCATTCGTGGGTTTCTACGCCCAGATGTCGTTGAGGCACTATATGAGCTAGGAGATTTTTTAAAATTCTATGCTCAAAGACACTAAAGGTAGAGCATATCGAGAAGTTGGAGAGTAATATCCCAATTATTTTGTCAAATTGGAGAGAATATTCCCTCCAGCATTTTTTGATGTAATGATTCACTTGGCTATTCACCTTCTGAAAGAGGCAAATATTACTGGCCTAGTTCACTCACGTTGGATGTACCCGATTGAAAGGTACTTGTTTTTTATGCATTTTTACTTTATTATCTTACATAGCATAAATGAACAATTTTGTTGTTATTATAATTGAGCTTTCCCTTTAGGTTTCTTAAAACTCTTAAAGGATACGTACATAATAAAGCTTGTCCAGAGGGTTCTATAGCGAAAGGATATATTGTAAAAGAGTCTTTGGCATGTGTGTCAATGTACCTAAACGAAATAAAATAAGGTTTAATGAGGAAAAGAGAAATGAAGATTCAATGGAGCATCAACAAGAGTGTGAATTGTCTGTTTTTGCATCAAAAGTGAAACCCTTCGGACCGCTTCGCCGTTGCAAAGCACTTTCTGAAAATGATTTAGATGTAGCTCATAAATTCATATTAAACAATTATAGCGAAGTAGATGATTTTCATAGGTTCGATACATGAAAGAGCTCAATTTACTTACTTTGTAACTAATTTTAATGTACTTATTTTTTATTTTAATAGTATGCACATGGAGGAGCTTAAAAGTGAAAATGAAAGAAACATTGACAAACCTCATCAAGAGCAGTTTCATTATTGGTTTCAAGCTCATGTAAGATCCAAATACGAAGATACCCTTGAGGACTGTTAATTTATAGTATCACCAATCTAATTAATTTCATATTGTATTTTGTATAGATAAATAGAGTTCATCACACAAACTCGGCCGAAGTCTCCGAAGAATTATGGGCATTGGCAAATGGTCCACAATCATACTTAACAAATTTTTACTCTGATTGTATTGTTAATGAAGTACAATTTCATATACAAGATCGAGATTGTAACATCTCATTTCCAATTAGATCCCTCTACTTAGGTTGGGTTAGGACATGTGGTGGGGGCATGGTTTAGGCTAGGTTTGAACAATGGAGTTAGGGTGTAGTCACATGGGACCCACTATAGGACGCAAGATAACCCAAGTCAAACTAGCCCAATTGGGGTACTGACCACACATTGGTTCCACCACAGCACCTCTAACCCTAATACCAACCTAGGGGAAACCATAAGCTATTTCACTAAGTCACTTATTGACCCAAGTTGACCTAAGTCAACCCTTAACTTTAAATTGGTCAAACCCACATCCAAAGGCCCAATTAGTCCATGTGAGGAACCACCATGGCCCAACCCAAGTTGGGAGGTACTTTTGGGTCCATGACCATCATTTGGGGACAACCCACTCATTATGTTGACCAAGTCAACCCGAGAAGTCAACTTGGTCAACCTTAGGCCTAGTTAAGGAATTTGGAGACCAAACCCATTCCCATGGGCTAAGCCTATAAGCCAAGGCCTAAGACCAGCCTATAGGGCCAATGACAGCCCCTACCCTCCTGAAAATCGAGAGAGAATGCATGCATGGGGGCAATTTGGACATTTTGGAGGAAAAGAGGAGAGAGAAGGGAGGAAAAGAGGAGATAGAGGCCATGTGGCCCGCCTTTTCTCTACCCAAGCTGCTGGCTGAGTTTCTCAGGATTATTCCTGCAAGGTGGAGGAATTTGGGGACACCTGGTGGCCAGGAGGAAACTCCAAAGCATGGCCGACCACCCCCCTTAACTTCAACTTCTCCCACAGACACCCCCAGCCAAATCTGAGCCCACCATCAGCTTCAGGAGGATGAAACGAGTGGAATTCGACTACTGGAGCGAAGCTTTTGCTGGAGAAACAAGGAATTGGGCTAGTTCGCTGGAGCAAACATCGGCCATGGAGCACCGCCACCGTACGCGCCGCCAAGCCCGGCTGTAGGTTCGTTTCACCTCACCCCGTGCTAGCTTTCTAGCTCAATTAGTCGAGACATCGGGCTCAATCGAGCCTGATACCATGGGAGAAAGTGTGGATTTTTCCGAGTTTTTCTTCTTGCTCGGGATCGCCGGAGGAGCCACCTCCGGCAGCCTTGCCGCCGTGAAACGCTAGCCACCACCTCTACGAAGGTGGTGGCAATAATCGCCGGCGGTGGCGCCGGCCCAGGTGGCAGGAATTAGGCAGCAAATATGGCCCAGTAAGAGTCAATCTCAGCCATTGGCTATCTGGGATGATGAACGGATGTCATCCATTGATTTCCAATTTGATTAATAATTTTAATTATTATGAATAGTAATATTTTTGTCACACTTTTTCAGTGACATTGCATGATAAAAATAGGCCCCTTAGATGCAATTTTAGAACCCAACATCAACATAAAATTTGTAAATCTAGGTCTTAACTTTATTTTGGCATCCTAAACTTGAGGTTTGGAGCTGTAGGGCTCCATGTAGGTCCAATCTACCAAGACTGGTCCTAGGCTAGGGCAAATTTTAAAATAAATGCCCAAGCCAAACCATAAGTCACCAGGACTTCAAACTTTGGCCAACCTTGTGTTAGGTTAAAAACTAGTGTCTGACCAAAAATGAGAATTTTTGGTTAGAAGTTTTCTATAGTTTTTGATGAAACACTAAAAATTAAATTAGGTGTATTTTTGGAGATATATGATTCCAAATACCCCCAAATTTGGGTGGGATGTTCATTAGGGCAAGATATATCATTGATAAAAATTTTAGGTCATTTTGACTTCTGCATGTATGGAAAATCCCACATGCATGAGCTTGGCATATTCAAATTAGGGGGTGCCAATAGCAAAAATCGGAAAAATGTGAATTTAGCTGATTTGGTTCATTACCAGCCCATGAAACTCTGGGCAGGGGCTCATAGGAGTGGAATACACCTCCTATGAATTATTTGGGATTTTTGGGGTCAAAAATCCCATTATTTGAATTTATTGGAAAATGAGTCTAGTTAAGAAATAAATTGGAAAATAGGGCAATCAAAATCATCAAATTATGGATTTTGACACAAGCTCTGGTAGGGCAAAGTTCACTCTTTGAAAAATTCATGACATTGTTTATTAATGTTTCCTTGGGTTTCAAGTAAAATTTACCATTTTGCCCTTTTGGAAATTAATTGATGTGGGGTACATTGGTCAAATGTACCTGATTTGAAGAAGCCTCACCTAACTCAATGATATGCATCATAGTGTATTTGATGTTTGTTTGAGTTACTTGTGCAGGTTAGGAATACACTGGACTGAAGCTAAAAATTCTAAGTCCATGTGTCGACACCCAGAGGGAAAGTGTCGATACTTGAGAAAGCTTGTGTCGACACCCAGACAAGCAGTGTCGACACTTGGAGTCATTGTGTCGACACCTGGGAAGAAGAGTCGACACCAGTCAGAAAGTGTCGACACTTGGAGCTGTGTCGACACTCAGTGTAGAAGAATGCAGAAAAGCTGTGTCGACACTTAGCAGAAGTGTCGACACCTAGAAGAGCTGAGTCAACACCAGAAAGTGTCGACACTTGAAGTAAGTGTCGACACTCAGCAAAAGTCTGCAGAATCTAAGTACAAGTGTCGACACTCAACACAATGTGTCGACACTATGCAGAAGAGTCAGCACTTAAAGTAAGTGTCGACACCCAGCACAATGTGTCGACACTTAGCTAAAGACTCAGTATTTGAAGTAAGTGTCGACACTCAGCACAATGTGTCGACACACAACCAGAGGAGTCAACACTTGAAGAAAGTGTCGACACTCAGCACAATGTGTCGACACTTAGTTGAAGACTCTACACTTGAAGAAAGTGTCGACACAAGGAGCTGTGTCGACACTTAGCAAAGAACAGAAAAGTTACAAAATATTCTAAGTACAAGTGTCGACACTAAAGGAATGTGTCGACACTCAGCTGAAGAAACCAAGATTGAAGACTTGTGTCGACACCAAGAAGCAGTGTCGACACTTGACAGTTTCTACACATGAAGATGTGTCGACACAAAGGAGATGTGTCGACACTTAGAAGAATACAGTTAAAGAATGAAGTACAAGTACTTGTGTCGACACTCAATTTCAGTGTCGACACATGCAGAAGAAACTGTGTCGAGACATACAAGGAATTGTGTCGACACCTTGTAGACTTGTGTCGACACTTACACAACATGTGTCGACACTTGGCCTATAAGTGTCGACACTTAAGAACAGAAAGTCTCGACACTATCTGACAGTTAGAGAATTTCAAGAAGTGACTGGTTGACAAGACAGCTGCCGATCCAGCCGGTCTACATCAACTGTCAGTGATATCAGAAGTCTGTTATGAACCGGACCAGCCGGTTACCATGAAGGAAGCCTATAAATAGGCACCCATAGTTTACAGACCAAGATTGATCAAGTGATTAAGATTGTTGAAATAATATAGAAGTGGTTGAAAAAGTTTTTACAGAGAGAGTTCAGATCTTTGTAAAAGTGGTATATTGAGTATCAACACAAGAAGATCTTGCTGTGCATCGGCAGATCTAAGAAGTTGGAGAGAGAGAGCTCCAACCAAGAATTCAGTCTTTGGAACTAAGGCTGAGAAGAAGAATTCAGAGTCATCTGGATTTCAAGAAGCAGAGGTCAAGGAACAACTGCAGAAGATTCAGACTAATTCAGTTCTAATCAAGAAGCTTTGAAGGAAGCTAAGTCAGTTTGGATCTAACTGAGTTCTTCCAAGAACTCTTCAAGAATCTCTCAACTCCTCTCCTATTTTCTGAGTTGTAGAGTTAACTATTGTACTTTCTATTTTAACTTGTAGGATCCATTGGATCTGAGAGAATTGTAAGCCTATTTTATAAAGGCTGAGGGTAGGGCTTGTTGCCTGAGTGTAGGAGTTGAAGAACTCTGAGTGTAGGCCTTAATTGGCTGAGTGTAGGCCTGGGTGGCTGAGTGTAGGCCTTTTGGCTGAGTGTAAGGCTTTGGGCCTGAGGTAGGAACCTAGTTTGGTTCTGAGTTAGTGGAGAAGTTTGGCTGAATCTAGTACACTGCTAGATAGGCGAAGGGGGAAAGTGGATGTACCCAAAGATTGGGGAACCACTATAAATTAGTGTGTGCTGTGCTGTGCTGTGGATTAATTGTTTGATTTCTGTAATTGCTGTTAGCTGTAGTAATCTGTGAAATAATTATTGTGCTGCCAACAAAGTTTCAAAAAAGGTTTAGGTCACCTATTCACCCCCCCCCCCCCTCTAGGTGTTTAGGTACCATATCTTTCAAGTGGTATCAGAGCGAGGTTACTCAAAAAGGACTAACTGTCTGAGGAGATCCAGTTTGGCAGATTCAGTATAAGTCAGGAAACAGTTTCAAGAAAATCAAGAAACATGGGGTCTTCAGAGAATCACAAGGAATTGGGTTCAATGAAACTGCCCATTTGCAGAAAGGAGATTTTTGGAATCTGGAAAGAAAGGGTAAGGCTGTTCATGGAGGCCTCTGACCCTAGGATCTACATCACAGTCAAGGAAGGGCCTTATGTGCCCATGAAGATTTCAGTCTTGGATGCTACACAGAGAACTCCAAAGGATTTTTCTGAGATGACCAAGGATGAGATTGTCCTAGCTACAATGGACAAAAGGGCACAGAACATCATAGTTAGTGCAATTGATGATGCCACCTTCCAGAACCTTATTCACTGTAAAACAGCAAAAGAAATGTGGGATACCCTCATTGTCTACATGGAAGGTTCTGAAGAAGTAAGACAAGATAGGAAGTCCTTGCTTAATCAAGAATATGAGAGCTTTAGGCAAGGAAGAGGAGATAGCATCACTGAATGCTACAAAAAGTTCTACAGAATTGTTAATGAACTCATGTCCTATGGAAGAGAGTTCACAAATTATGAATTGAATGACAAGTTCTTAAGGTCCCTAACCAAAGATTGGGACACTAAGATCTGTGCCATCAGAGAAATGGCAAAGTTGGGAGAAATTCCTCCTCCCACACTGTTTGGCAAGTTGTTATCTTATGAGATGCAATTGTCAGTAAGAAAAGAGGAGGAAAAGTCAACAAGGACTGAACACAGGGAAAGGACTGTTGCCTTTAAGTCAGAAGTACCTAGAAAGAACAGGACTAAGTCATCAACTCCTCCTCCAGAGGTAGTTGAATCAGAATCTGAAGAGTCTGTTAGCACTAAATCTACAAGCAGTGAAAGTGATGAAGATTTTGCTGCATTCACCAGACATTTTCAGAAATTCCTTAAGAAGAAACAGTGGAGGTCCAGACCTTCATATTCCAAAGGGAAAGAAGTCCAGTATCAGGAGAAGAAGCCTTCAAAGAAGGATAAGAAAAAGACAAAGATTACTAAGGCAACTGGGTCTAAGATTGTGTGTTACTGCTGCAATAGACAGGGTCATGTTATTGCAGATTGTCCTGAAAGAAGGAAAGAAACCAGTGACAAAAAGAAGACTTACTTCAAAGGAAAGAAGGAGAAGTCCTTTGTTGCAAAGAATGAGAAGACTCTTTCAGATATTTCTTCTTCAGACACTGAGACAGATGCTGAAGCCTATATAGGGCTATTTGCTGAAGAAGAAGAAGAGTTTATGCAGATCATGGAATCAATCTATGAACAAGAAGAGGTTCAGTGCCAAGGAACTGATGGCATTGACTGAAAGTACCACAATCCTGGAGCAGCCAGGACCTAGTCAGGTACAAAGTCTAACCTTAAGATCAGATTCCAGTTCTAGTTCAGAGTCAGAATCATCTTCATCAAGTGATGGAAGTGATTCTGAATCTGAGGGAGATATTCATCAGCTCTTAGATGAATACCAAGTACTGTTGCAAGCCTATAAGAAAAGCAAGATCCTAGCCAAAAGTCAGGCAAAGGAGATTGCTGATCTCAAGGCAGCTGCAACAGATTTTGAGAAAGAGTATGATCAAAAACTGAATGAAGTAGCCAGGCTGAAACACATTACTGTGATTCAGATGGGTACTATTACATTTAAAAATGATCAAATTAAGTTGCTGGAGATCAATCTCCAGAAGGAGAAAGAGCTAGTTGCTAGGTTTTCAAAACCTAAATCAGTGCTACCCTTGATTGATGAATTTGTTCATCATAAAGGAAAGGCTGGATTGGGTTTTGTTAAGCCTGTAAGGACTGTTCAGGATCAGTCCAAGTCCAAGGGCAAAGCCCCAACATTCAACAAGGCTGCTGTGGTCAAGACAGCAAAGGTTGTACCTAAGCAAAGGTACAACAAGTTTGAATGCTGGTGTTGTGGCAAGGTTGGCCACTTTGCCTTGGATTGTTGGCACAATGCCAGTGCCAAGTTGAGTAGCAAGTTACCTGTTGGAAAGCCAGCAGGTAGCTATGTCAAATTGCAAACTAACAATCACCAAGGACCCAAGTTTACTTTGGGTTCTAAGGTTCATTAATTTGTTTTGCAGGTGAATCCAAGTGGCCATACCCCTACATGGTACTTGGATAGTGGATGTTCCAGACACATGACTGGAACTAGGGGACTACTGAAGGACTACATCCCAATCAAAAATGGTCCAAAAGTGACCTTTGGTGGTTCTGAAAAAGGAATCATCAAAGGGTTTGGTAACATTTCTTCTAACCTTGTTACCATTACTCAAGTGGCTTATGTTAAAGGTTTGAAACACAACCTCATTAGTATAAGTCAATTAAGTGATGTAGGGTATGACATCTCATTTGTTAAAAATGGTTGTCATATCAAGAGGTCAAGTGATCAAGAGATCATTTTGACTGGATATAGAAAGAGAAATGTCTATTGTTTAGACATTATGGTTGAGAACAATAGTTCTCCAGTTTGTCTTGTAGCTGATGAGACAGTCTCTCAATGTGTCAAATGGCACAAGAGGCTTGCTCATCTTAATTACAAGACTATTGGCAAACTCTTTAGTAAAGAGTTAGTGAGGAATGGTCCTCAAGTTAAGTGTGTCAAAGATGGCATTTGCTCAGCTTGTCAAAAGGGCAAGCAGACTAAATCCACCTTTAGAAGCTTAGACAACAAAGATGCTGTGAGGTGTTTATACCTCTTGCATATGGATCTATTTGGTCCAATGCCAGTTCACAGCTTAGGTAGGAAGGTCTACACCTTTGTAGTTGTTGATGACTACTCAAGGTTTTCCTGGGTGTTCTTCTTAAAGCAGAAATCTGAAACACCTAGTGTCTTCTATAGTTTTGTTAAGCAAATTCAGAATGAATTGAACTGTACAGTGGTCAAAATTAGAAGTGACCATGGTACTGAGTTTCAGTCTGAAAGCATGACAAAGCTGTGTGAAGACTATGGGATATTTCAAGAATTCTCTTCACCTAGAACACCTCAGCAAAATGGCATTGCTGAAAGGAAAAATAGGACCTTGATAGAGGCTGGTAGAACCCTATTAAGTGATTCATCACTGCCAGAATATTTCTGGGCTGAAGCAGTTAACACTGCATGCCATGTGATAAATAGGGCTACCATCACTAAAAGTTAAACAAGACCCCCTATGAAGTAGTGAAAGGCAGGAAACCAAATCTGTCCTATTTTAGGATCTTTGGTTGTAAATGCTTCATACTTAACAATGGAAAGTCTTACTTAACTAAGTTTGCTGCCAAGTCCCAAGAGGGAGTGTTTGTTGGGTACAGCAATAATAGTAAGGCTTATAGAGTCTACAACTTGACCACACAAGTTGTAGAGGAGTCTGTGCATGTAGTTTTTGATGAAACACAACTAATTAACAATGAATTGTCTAGTAGTGTGTGCAGCCCTACAGGTCTTACTAAGAAGATGGACAAGCTAACCATAGAAGATGTACCTGCTGCAAGACAGCAAGTAGAAGAAGATGGTTTATGTCCAGGGGGAGAACTACATGTGCAAGGAGCTGTAGAAGTACAAGGAACTCAGCTTGATGAAGATGCTGAAGAAGTTCAACCAGAAGTAAGGATGCCTCCAGCCAACAGGCATCTAAGAGATCATCCAGTAGAGCTGATCATTGGAGATCCAAGACAAGGTGTTCAGACAAGGAGCAGAAATCAGAATGCTGTAGTATATTCAAGTTTTCTGTCTCAAATAGAACCAAAGAAATTTGAAGAAGCTATACAAGATCCACAGTGGACTGAAGCAATGCAGGAGGAGCTTAATCAGTTCAAAAGATGCAAGGTGTGGGATCTGGTTCCTAAGCCTAAAGATCACAATGTGATAGGAACAAAGTGGATCTACAGGAACAAGTTAGATGAACAAGGTGTCATCATTAAGAATAAGGCAAGACTGGTTGCAAAAGGATATAGGCAAGAAGAAGGTATTGATTTTGATCAAACCTTTGCTCCAGTAGCCAGACTGGAAGCCATAAGGATGTTCTTGGCCTATGCAACCTATCAAGGATTCAAAGTATACCAAATGGATGTGAAGTCAGCATTCCTTAATGGTAATTTAAAAGAAGAAGTATATGTGGAGCAGCCTTCAGGTTTTGTTGATCCTACTCTTCCACATCATGTCTATAGACTTAGGAAAGCATTGTATGGGTTAAAGCAAGCTCCTAGAGCTTGGTATGAAACCCTATCTAGTTTCCTCATTGAGAACAAGTTCACAAGGGGGAAAATAGATAAGACTCTATTCCTTAGGGAATCTAGAGGCAAAGTAATACTTGTCCAAATATATGTAGATGACATTATATTTGGGTCTACTGAAAGTAGCCTTTGCAAAAAGTTTGCAAAGCTTATGCAGAGTCAATTTGAAATGAGTAGTATGGGAGAACTGAAGTTTTTCTTGGGTCTCCAAGTTAAACAGACTGAAAGTGGTCTATCCATATGTCAGTCTAAGTTCACCCTAGAACTCATAAGGAAATATGGTATGGATTCCTCCAGTACCATGAAGACTCCTATGGGGTCAAGTATGTCTCTAAGCAAGGATGATGCAGGGAAACCTGTAGATGAAACCTTGTATAGAGGGATAGTTGGCTCCCTACTATACTTGACTGCAAGTAGGCCTGACATTATGTATGCTACATGTGTTTGTGCCAGGTATCAAGCCTGCCCCAAAGAATCTCACTTGACTGCAGTCAAGAGAATCTTGAGATATCTAAAGGGCACACCCTATCTAGGCCTCTGGTACCCTAGGAATGGAGATTTTGATCTAACAGGCTATTCAGATGCAGACTTTGCAGGATGCAAAGAAGATAGAAAGAGCACAACTGGATCCTGTCAGTTCTTAGGTGGAAGACTCATTTCATGGAGTAGTAAGAAGCAAACCAGTGTGGCCATCTCCACAGCTGAGTCAGAATATGTAGCTGCAGGAAGTTGTTGTGCTCAACTTCTGTGGATTCAACATCAGCTAGAAGACTATGGATGTCAGGTAAGTAGAACTCCACTTTATTGTGATTCTACTAGTGCTATTTCAATAGCTAACAACCCTGTATCACATAGTAGAACTAAACATATTGAGATTAAATATCACTTTCTTAGGGAGCATGTAGAAAGAAATGATATTGCACTTGAATATGTTAGAACTGATAATCAGATAGCTGATATGTTCACTAAGCCCTTAGATGAAGCTAAGTTTAATAGGTTCAAAATTGAACTAGGTATGATAAACTTAGATTAAGTATACAGAACAAAAATTGGCCAAGTAAAAAGGTGTCGACACATAGACAAGTCTATGTCGACACAGAATAATAAGTGTCGACACTTCAGGAAAATGGTGTCGACACATCTAGGAAGTTAGTGTCGACACTTCAGAATGTTAGTGTCGACACATGTCGAGTAGGTGTCGACACCTCCAATAAAGTGTCGACACTTAAGTTTTACTCAGAATTTTTCTAAGTAAAGTCTCGACTACATGTCGAGTATTGTGGTGTCGATACTTAACCAAGTGTCGACACATAAAATCTGTTGACTAAACTTGTGTCGACACATGTGTGTCGAGACATTATAAGTCAGTGTCGACACTTATTGACAGTGTCGACACATTTTTAGAAATTAATCCCGCCTGTTCGTCTTCAAACAAGAAAGGTATAAATAGGGTTCTGTTTGTGTTTGTCGACACGCTTACAGAGTTTCGAGACCAAACTACTGTGTCGACATTTCTCTTCTCTAAAGACTAATTCTCCAAACCCTAATGGCTCCCAAGCTGGAAGAGAACGTTAACGAAGGCTATGAGCTCGTGCGAGGCGCATTCGACGACGGTGATCAGGAAATCAAATCAGTGATAACCCTAGTCAGCGATTCAGGACTGGAATACTTGGTTTCAGAGCCAACCAAGATATGGAAGAAAGAAGTGATTGAATTTCTTACTGGAGCAACTGTGGACGACTCTGGATACAGAATTAAATCCAGAGTGCATGGAACCAAGGTCAAGGTTTCACCCAAGTCCTTAAGAAAGGTACTTCAGCTACCTAAGATTCAAGAAGAAGAGGAAGTGACCACATCTAAGACCAGAGAAGCACTCACCTGGTGTGGTCTTGATTCTAAGATGAGAATAGGTTCTGTCTTCAACAGAAAAGGCATGAACACTCAAGGCAAATTCCTGTCTGAAGTAGTAGGCAAGGTCATTCTTAGTAAAACTGGAGGGCATGACAGGGTGTCAGCCTCTATGTTCAGTATTATGACCAGAATCATCTTCAACATCAAAACAGACTGGTCTATGATTGTCTTTGAGAAAGTAAAAGAAAGTCTGAAGAAGCCCAATCTGGGCAGGATACTAAGTCTCTACCTGGCTGGATCAATTCCAGAGGTAATGAGCTCTGCTGGAGGAACAAAAATCAATCACATGAGGAGAATGGACTCAAGGATATTCTCTAGATGGGAAAGGGTGCTGGTGTCAAAGGAATTGACCACCCCTGAGAAACAAGCTTCTAAGAAAGACTCTCCTCCCAGGAAGAAGAGGAAGACTGCTGCTGTGCCTCAAGAGTCCTCCAGCAGCTCAGGCAGTGAAGAACATATGGTCTTCACTCCTGATAGTCCAATGGATAAGGCTGCAGAAAAGTCACCTGCTCCTCAGGAGCCAGCTGACATCCAGGGGGAGCTTCCAGGTGTAGCAGAACCATCTACACTGGAGAGTGAGCAAGCCACCCTCCTCATTCAAGAGGTACTTGTTGACCTTAATACTTTGAATTTTTCTATAATAAATTCTGATTTGTCTGATGACCATCATCAAAATCAGCCAGCAACTCAAGAACCAGATGTTGTTCTCCAAGACACATCTGTTGTAGCTGATGAAACCAGTACATCTCCTGCACAGTCTCCAGCAGAATACACAATGGAAGATCTATTTCTGAATTTAGATCAGGATGATTTTGATATGGAAAAGACTGCTGCTGATGCAGTGAAGGATGCTGCTGCTGAGGGGGAGAATTTGGATATTCAAGAAGAGCCTATAAGGCTAGATACTGAGAAGGCACAAGATGTGCACACTGAAAAACCATCCAGCCCTAAGGATAGGGTGGATATAGCCAGTACATCAGAATCTGAAGATGATGAAGCTGAGCAAGCTAAGAAAAAGCAGTTCTTTGTTTTCAAAAGAAGGAGCCAGAGCTACAAGAAGGCTCTCCAAACTGTTGCTCAACACTCACTGGTTCAACAAGCTCCATCAACTGATTATAGTAGCCTAATGGTCGCAATGCAAGTAAAGCTGGATGAGCAAAGGAGGGCCATAGAGAAATATATTGATGAGGGCCAAAAATCTCTACAATTTGATCTAGCTCAAGATATCAAATCAATAAGGTTTGAAATGAACATCAATAAGAAGGAAATGAATGAATGCTTCCACAAGGGTGGAAATGCAGTAGTATTCCTGGCTAAACATCAAGAAACAATCAAAGAGAAAGTAGAAGATATAGCACTAAAGCAAGGCTATGTGCTGGAGAATCAACTCAGGATGAATGATAATTTGACTGCATCTCACAATGCCATAGTCACTGAACTCAAGAAAAAGTCTGATGAACCATCAACCTCCTCTGCTGCTGCCAAGGCTGACTTTGATAAAATATTTCAAGCAGAAATTGCTGCTGTAAAGAATGCAATTACAGCCTCACAAAAGGTCATTTCTGAACAGCTTACCAAGCTTAGACCTTTCTTTAAGGATAGAATAAGGTATTTGGATAGCCAAATCAGGTTCCAGAAAGATGATGTGAGAGATCATGTAGCCCAAGAAGTCATAAAGGGGGAGAGAGTGTTAGTCAAGGCCAGTTCTGAGCATGCAAAATGGATTTCAAATTCAATCAGGGCTACACTTGGATATCCTCCCCTGTGTGATGATGACAATGTAGCTGAATCTGGTATTCAAGGAACATATCTTGGAGGTGAGCAACAGGCAGTGGCTGATGTAATCTATCCACCTCCAGATTTTGACATGGTTCATGCTGATGTAAGCACAATGTATAGTCCAACTGCTGGTAAGCCTAATATTATTCTGGAAAAGGTTGTTCAACCTATCACAGCTGCTATGCAAGAGGATTTGGACAAAGAAGAAGAGACTAGGCTGTCAAAGAAGAAGTTCAGGGAACTTGCTGAGCAAAAACCAGATTTTGAACAGTGGAGCCCTACTTCTAGGAACATCATTCTCACTGCATGGAAAGCGGCCAAGGACAATGCCCATGAGAGGAACAAGTGGTTCTCAGAGGCAGAATGGAGGAAACATGAGAGTAGGCAGGAAGCCATTGTCCAACATAGAAGGAAGGCTAAGTTAGGAAAGCTACCTCCAACAGCTGTGGAGCCTAGCAAGTACTTTCCTAAGCCCTTTCATTATTTTGAAAGGCAAAAGATCAAGGCTGAAGAACAGAAGAAGAAGGACTCCAAAGGGAAGAAGACTGCTGAAGCTAAGCCTGCTGCTGCTGCTACTGTGAAAGCCAAAGTGCAAGCTGGAAAAGGCATAGTCATTAAAGAACCAGAGCAGAATTAGACTAAGATTAAACTGAAGAATGTTGTAATCTGTTACATCTGAACATTATTGTAAATCTTTGAAAATATATTGCAAACAATGTATGAACAATTTTTGATAAATATATATTTCATGATTGTTCAGTAGAATGTGTCTAATTCTTGTTTGTTCTGTGATACTGTATGAGTATACATGTGTGCTTTAGTACATGTTTAAGTTTAACTCTGTTGTCATATATCTGTTTTACTTCATTTTATAATTTTTAATTATGAGTGATGTATATCATTGACTAAGGGTTATGACTTCTCCAAATAGGGGGAGATTGTGGGGTACATTGGTCAAATGTACCTGATTTGAAGAAGCCTCACCTAACTCAATGATATGCATCATAGTGTATTTGATGTTTGTTTGAGTTACTTGTGCAGGTTAGGAATACACTGGACTGAAGCTAAAAATTCTAAGTCCATGTGTCGACACCCAGAGGGAAAGTGTCGACACTTGAGAAAGCTTGTGTCGACACCCAGACAAGCAGTGTCGACACTTGGAGTCATTGTGTCGACACCTGGGAAGAAGAGTCGACACCAGTCAGAAAGTGTCGACACTTGGAGCTGTGTCGACACTCAGTGTAGAAGAATGCAGAAAAGCTGTGTCGACACTTAGCAGAAGTGTCGACACCTAGAAGAGCTGAGTCAACACCAGAAAGTATCGACACTTGAAGTAAGTGTCGACACTCAGCAAAAGTCTGCAGAATCTAAGTACAAGTGTCGACACTCAACACAATGTGTCGACACTATGCAGAAGAGTCAGCACTTAAAGTAAGTGTCGACACCCAGCACAATGTGTCGACACTTAGCTAAAGACTCAGTATTTGAAGTAAGTGTCGACACTCAGCACAATGTGTCGACACACAACCAGAGGAGTCAACACTTGAAGAAAGTGTCGACACTCAGCACAATGTGTCGACACTTAGTTGAAGACTCTACACTTGAAGAAAGTGTCGACACAAGGAGCTGTGTCGACACTTAGCAAAGAACAGAAAAGTTACAAAATATTCTAAGTACAAGTGTCGACACTAAAGGAATGTGTCGACACTCAGCTGAAGAAACCAGATTGAAGACTTGTGTCGACACCAAGAAGCAGTGTCGACACTTGACAGTTTCTACACATGAAGATGTGTCGACACAAAGGAGATGTGTCGACACTTAGAAGAATACAGTTAAAGAAGAAGTACAAGTACTTGTGTCGACACTCAATTTCAGTGTCGACACATGCAGAAGAAACTGTGTCGAGACATACAAGGAATTGTGTCGACACCTTGTAGACTTGTGTCGACACTTACACAACATGTGTCGACACTTGGCCTATAAGTGTCGACACTTAAGAACAGAAAGTCTCGACACTATCTGACAGTTAGAGGAATTTCAAGAAGTGACTGGTTGACAAGACAGCTGCCGATCCAGCCGGTCTACATCAACTGTTAGTGTTATCAGAAGTCTGTTATGAACCGGACCAGCCGGTTACCATGAAGGAAGCCTATAAATAGGCACCCATAGTTTACAGACCAAGATTGATCAAGTGATTAAGGATTGTTGAAATAATATAGAAGTGGTTGAAAAAGTTTTTACAGAGAGAGTTCAGATCTTTGTAAAAGTGGTATATTGAGTATCAACACAAGAAGATCTTGCTGTGCATCGGCAGATCTAAGAAGTTGGAGAGAGAGAGCTCCAACCAAGAATTCAGTCTTTGGAACTAAGGCTGAGAAGAAGAATTCAGAGTCATCTGGATTTCAAGAAGTAGAGGTCAAGGAACAACTGCAGAAGATTCAGACTAATTCAGTTCTAATCAAGAAGCTTTGAAGGAAGCTAAGTCAGTTTGGATCTAACTGAGTTCTTCCAAGAACTCTTCAAGAATCTCTCAACTCCTCTCCTATTTTCTGAGTTGTAGAGTTAACTATTGTACTTTCTATTTTAACTTATAGGATCCATTGGATCTGAGAGAATTGTAAGCCTATTTTATAAAGGCTGAGGGTAGGGCTTGTTGCCTGAGTGTAGGAGTTGAAGAACTCTGAGTGTAGGCCTTAATTGGCTGAGTGTAGGCCTGGGTGGCTGAGTGTAGGCCTTTTGGCTGAGTGTAAGGCTTTGGGCCTGAGGTAGGAACCTAGTTTGGTTCTGAGTTAGTGGAGAAGTTTGGCCGAATCTAGTACACTGCTAGATAGGCGAAGGGGGAAAGTGGATGTACCCAAAGATTGGGGAACCACTATAAATTAGTGTGTGATGTGCTGTGCTGTGGATTAATTGTTTGATTTCTGTAATTGCTGTTAGCTGTAGTAATCTGTGAAATAATTGTTGTGCTGCCAACAAAGTTTCAAAAAAGGTTTAGGTCACCTATTCACCCCCCCCCCCCCTCTAGGTGTTTAGGTACCATATCTTTCAATTGAAAATATGGAAAATTTGTGTATTAAAATTAAGAAAATTTTTACAGTGGCTTATTATGGTGTTTTGGGTGCTGATAATTTATTTCAGTATTTTTGGATGTCTCTATATATTAAAAACCCTAATAATGGCATTTTGATAATAATTCTTAAATGGGCATGAGATAGGTCAGATCATTGCTTAAGAGTTTGAAATTCTGTAATTAGCCTTATTATATCAACATGAACACCCACTAATTTCCTCGGAATTTTGGGGTGAGTGGTTGAGGTACTTTGTTTGTAAAGTGGTTAAATTGGAATTCTATTGTTAAATGGGAAATAAATAGGAATTTGAATGGAAATATTATGAAACTTGGTAGGCAATATTAATTAACCTTAAGGAACACAAGGAGAAAACCTCAGGTAGGTTGAACTATTATATATAATACTTCATGTTCAAGGCGACCCGGTCGCACGATTAAAGAATTAATCTAGGTCTCTTAATCCTTGGGAAGATAATGAAACTTAGTTCAATTATTATCACACATCATAATAACCATGATATGTAATTAGGAACATTTGACCCAAGAGTTTGGATGACAGAACATACGGGTCAACATTAGGTCATGGGTGCGCTTAGCAAAATATAGCTCACGTCACTGGGACCCACAGGGGATACGATAGAGGGTTGAGTTGGTGACCATATTGGGAAGTCAAACCCCGATTGGTATCTAGTAGGTCACTTTATAATATCGAGCAATAGAGTGCAAGACCTTAAGGACAGTGGCTAGAACGGAGACCGGCGGAAGACCGCCGATTCCCCGATAATAACTAAATTCATTAGGTTCGTTACAGAGTAACAACGAGAGCTGGGAATGGATCATGGGTAGACATTAATAAAAATAAATATCCTTGCGAAAGGTAGCCTTGGGATTTCAACCCATCATAGCTCCTAGTGCCCTCGAGAGCTCTTCACCAGGCGTGCCCTGGGCAGTCCTGGGATTAACCCTAAACTGCTAGGTATAATGAACACTAGATAAGAGTAGTTTAATTGGCTAAGACATTGATGTTCAATCTCATCCGCGATGGGTTGGAGGGATTCACAATAAATGCACTGATGTGCAATCTCACCCATGATGGGTTGGAGGGATTTTGAAACAAGGCACTAATGTGCAAACTCACCCATGCTGGGTTGGATGGATTCAGGGCGGGTTGGTCCTACGAGCTGGAGGCTCGGGTTGGAATATCTTGCATGTGCATAAACCTGTGGCGGGTCATGCGGTACTGGGCCAATCGTCACACCGATGGCAGTATGGTGACTACGGCGAGGTGTTAAGGTTTGAGGGGCCAGTGGGTTGCTTTACACTGCGGTCTGGAGGACGCTCCCTAAGAACACACACTCAACCAAAAAGACTGGTGGGTAGCCAGCAAATAGTACACATGACTCTAAAGTACACCTAGGACGTGTACAGATGCATATGGGAGGTCTAGGTCCGATAGTGTGTATACCCACCTAGGAGTGGAGACGCCCGCTCCACTGCTGATGTAGCCACAACGGTGGAAACAGAGAGTGATGCTAGCTCCGAAAAGTGGGAACTAAAGGTCTGTTATCACAGAGTCGTGTGTGTGAGTTGCACTTGTATGAATCATAAAACACATGCATATCATACATTCATAACTAGGTCATACGCACATAGATCCTTATCATATAAATTAGTATGGGCTCTTTTATATGATAAGTTATATTTCTGGAAACCTTAACTTATAAGTTTGTATGGGCATTCATATAAGTTAAGATACTTATATGATGGTAGTGGTAGCTTATTTTACTTGCTGTCTTTCCTTGCTTACTTTCAGTACTTGTTTACTTACAGCACTTTTCTTATTATTCTTCAGTTCTTCATACCTTTCATATACCTTATATATAGAACTGCTAGAGTAGAATTAACTGATATATATGTACTCTTAGTATAGTTCTACTGTCACCTATTTTCGTTGTTATACCCCTTGTTTTCCTCCGCTTCGTCCTCCCGTCTGATGCCTAGGAGTTGCGGGGGCGAGGTGTGGAGGAAACGACTTAGTCCTTTTGACTAACGGTCGGTGTGATCAATCATTTTAGGAGCTCGAGAAGAGGGAGTACCAGCAGGATGAGGTGGCAGGATGTGAGGAGCTGATAAATCCACTACCTACTACTACTACTGCAGCTCGTCGTCAGGTAGGACGAGACTTCTATGATAGCATAGCTTCCGCTTGTTGATATTTATGAGAGAGAGATTTGTCATTATATACTGGGCATAAGCCCTTTTTCTCACTTTTGATGTACTCATATTGGACTTGTGTGCTTTCATTATTATTTGATTGTGATGTGACTTGTGGACAGTAGTTTCTTTATACTACTTTTACTTCTTTCTCTCTTTTGGCCGAACAGGTTATATGATCGTACTAGCCGGCCGGATCAACATGTTGCGGTGTCGACTAACCCGTATGTTAGTGACACCGTAAGACGACGGTTCTGGGCATAAGACCGGGTAACTTCTTGGTAAGGGGAGGGGTCTTACAGAGATGATCGCTAAACAACACAAAATAGTGGTTTACTTATCGAGGGGGAACATTAAAATATCTTGGTAGAGTTTTATGGAGTATTAAGTAGGGTCGTTGAATTGACCTATCTTCGTGGGTATAAAGTAGTATTATTTTGGTGTGAGTGATTTGACACTAGTGGGAAAAAGACTATGCATAAAGATAAATATTTTTTGAGCATCGACATAACTTCTAGTTAGTGTGAGGATGATCCATTCATTCTTCCAAACCAAGTGCAACAAGTGTTCTATGTCGATGACACAAAACTTAGTGATCCTTGGAAAATTACACAACTTGTATGCCATAGGCACCTTTGGGACATAGAGGAACACGCTGACCTAGAAGTGGAGGAGATGAATGATAACATAGTTCAACAATATGAGTCCTCAGAAACTGAATTAATATATGTTATAGAAGATCAGAACTTGCAATTCCTAGTAAGAGATGATATAGAACCTGATATTATAAATATAGAAGTTCGAACTAGAATTCACGAAGAGGAAGAACTTAATAATATTGTTGACGGAGATGAGTCAATAGATGAGGATGATGAAACACTAGTGCAATATTGTGATGACAGTGATGTTAACATATAAAGATAATGCAAATGGTACGTTAAGTTTTTTCTTATTCATTAGTACGAAACAATAATGCAATAATGCAATTTGTTTGGGATAACCAAATATTGTATTCTTTTGTACCAATGGTTTGAGATAAAGAATTGGGAAATAGATAAAAGTGTGCAAGAGTTCATGGAGGAGATGTTTCAACGTAGCTACACACATTGGAGAGGAAGATTATCTGCAACGTATAGAGGTTACATTGTGGCAGGAAAGAATCCAAGAGCTAGTAGCACATTTGAGTGGATCTCAATCGAGAATTGGTGTCAGTTGTGCGAACTCTTCTAGAGTGAGACTTTTAAGGTGAATGTGACTACTTAAGTAAATTTTGTTTAATACATATGTTATTAATCACACATTCAATGACTACCATACAATACTTTTGTTTCTTGCAAAAAAGGTCCAAGATAAATGTTGTTAATAGATCACACATGTTGTTTGCTCATACGTCGGGTTCCAAATCCTGCCATTCAAGAGTACTGGAAATGGTAATACAATGATTACATGTGAGTTTTTATTACTATGACATATTCTCAAATATTTTATTGATATACAGGTTAATCAAAGCCCCATTGAGAACTTTGCTAACACCCATAAGAAGAGTAGGGTGATTGTCAGTGAGAAAGCATAAGCAGCATATGTAAGTCAAAATATATTTGAAACTTTCACAAAATTGATTGATAACATACGTTTCCATTATAACACTATATTTTACAGCGTGAAATGGAAAGGCTGAGGGCAATATCAAGAGATTCTGACAGTGATCTCATAAGATCTGAGAGAGAAATTATAAAGACTGCACTTGGAAATAAGTCTGGTTATGACAAAGGATTAGGCTACGGTGTTGTGCCTTCAAAACGAATGTAGAAGACATTGATAGAGTCCACTCAGTTGAAAGAGAAGTTGAATGTAGCAGAAGAAGAATTGTGCAATGCCATGACTCGTATTACATCTCAAATAGAGCTTATAGCTAAAAGGGAAGCTTTGATTCAAACTCACAATGCAGAGATTGCAGGATTAAAAGAGGGGTAGATTAAGCTGAAAGCGATGATGTCTTATGTTCTGGAAAAATTTTGTGTAATTCCTTGACTAATTGATGCACACATCATTCACTTTTTGGTGCACTTTTTTGTTGTCGAATGGTTTATGACTGTTAGTATTTTGGCATAGTACTTTGTTACTATTTTATTACTTCTGCTTAGTTTAGAGTATTATTTGACTGTTAGTATTTGGGCATACTGTTTTGTTACTAATTTATTACTTCTACTTGGTATAACTTCGATATATCTGACTTGCATGTTTGGTGACCAACTACTAAAGCCTGCTAAAACATACATTGTGCCATTATACTTTATTACTTCTGCTTAGTATAACTGTGAT
This sequence comes from Platanthera guangdongensis, assembly GCA_039583875.1. Lineage (NCBI taxonomy): Eukaryota > Viridiplantae > Streptophyta > Magnoliopsida > Asparagales > Orchidaceae > Platanthera > Platanthera guangdongensis. The sequence continues at coordinate 93,776,145 of CM077154.1, read as the reverse complement.
ATATCTGAAATTACTGCTATGTTGTTCTTTGGGCATTATGGTGGGCTTTTGTACAGATTCATTTGACAACTATAAATATTCATTATTTTTCATCATGGAGCAGCGATGGCAAAATTTATGCAAATGCAAAATTTGTGCAGCAGCGATTCTGTTGGATACCTATATATTATCTGAATAAACGAAACTGAGATTCATTCATAAATATTTTATGGTTTATTCCAAAGAATTGATCTTTTCAGATACCTTAATGAGGATGTGGTCTCTAGACTTCTCTATTATCTTCATACATATGAGATGAAGGTAAGTGCTCCTTTTTGCATTCTGCATTTTCTTAGGTCCTGACCAAGTCTTTTTCATGGTATAAAAGTTCAAAGATCTGATGTGCTTGGGTTAATTATGCATTGTAATGAGCTTGCATCTGATATTTTGAAGGCATCAACCACCCAGGCTCTGCCACCATTGATAAAGGTATTTATAATATTCACACAAATTATGACCTAGTTAAGGAACATAATGTGAGTTTCTCTACTTATGAACAGAACCCTATGGTGTGTAAAAGTTGTCGTCATCTGAATTCATGTGCAATCTACCATAAGGTAAAGTGATCAATGATCTTTTTGATTTGTTAATGGATTTATCTTTCAGATAATTACATTTGTTATGATAAAAATCAGTCTGCTAATTACATTTGTCAAAATAAATATCTTTTAATATAATTATTAGTTGGCATTTATAATTAAATAAGCATTTCTCCACTACGATAATTATTAGTTAAAATATGATTAGCATGAAATTAACTTGTAATCTCATTTCATCTTTTTTTCTTCACCTTCTACCTGAAACTTTCTTCACCTCCTAAACCATCTATCTATCAAGCTAGTCTACATTAGGTTGGAGCTTGTTTGATATTAAGGCATTATTTTTAATGTATTATTGTACCTTCAAAATTTCCCTATTTATGATGTTTGTGGTTATTGGTGATGTAAGATTTCTTTTGGTTCAAATAGACAATTAACTCTGACCAATAGAAATTGAAATTAATTGGGCATTTAATAGTTGGGTAATCTGATTTTGTTAATTACCCCACATATAACCATATAGGTTGTATGTTACCTGATTCCACTTTGTAATCTGATTCATGCATACAAATTACAACTTCAACAATGTGGTTTTGATGCATAAAATGTTGATTGTTCTTTGCGGGGAATGCTTCTTTGCGGCGACACATTAAAAACTTTTGTTCCCATGATTATTACCCCCTTTGGCCTTTTCAAATATTTTCATTTCAAGATAAATCTGATCTAAAATGATTCAGTACGTGATTTTACAGAAATAAGTTTGTGTTGCGACTAAGCAAGATTTGTGCAGTGATTTTGTAGGACAACTTCCAATCCAATTGGAACTTTGGTCTTGCGATTTTTTACCTCACCTAAGGTATTCCTTCCCCAAATCTTCGAACAATTATTTCACTTTTCTTCTTACCATTACTGAATAGCAAAACACTTAAAACACCCAATTTTCAAGATGGAGGCGCGTGATGTTTATTGCATGAACGGCTTGATTTGTGCCAATAATTTTAACAACCATAAATATAATTGTTGTTACAAGGAAATTAGATTTATGAAATGGTTATTTATATAGTAAAAGAATTGTTCACATATTCAAAGTTTTTCATGCAAGTTGGATAAAGAAATGATTGTTTATAAATAATGCATTCCCACTTTGCAAGTCTTCTGCTATAATAGACAAAGTCAAGGGAAAATAGGTTCCATTGAGGTCATCTTGGTTTTCCTTACGAATCATGCAAGCTTTTCAATTTTGCCATATATGAATGCAACATATCCATACCTCAAGTCAGTTCAACATTTCATCTCTTTTTGGATACAAATTCTCATGTTATTAGCAATCCTTGTTTTTAAATTTAGATGGTGTTACGATTTTGTATATTTAGTTGCATGAAACTTAAATATGCACTAATTGAAGCTTAAATATGTCTTCCTAAAACTCTTGTCTATATGTGATAGCTTGATAAAAATATATAACTTCCCGATTGCAAGCTTTCTAAGTTAATTTTATTTTGTATATTTTTCTGAAATATATTGAACGGTCAGATGAATGAAACTTCTCAATCATAGGCTCTGTTTGGCACCGCTTTAGTGGTCACGACGCAGTGGTTATGAATCGTCATTCGTTAACGCCTGACCTCACCTATATAACTGAATTCATTTTTATTTTCAAAACTAGCTTTCTTTTCTTGTGGCCGTCATAACCATTGTTGTCATGCTAAAAATACATTCTATGACATATTGTTTTTTTCCAAACTCATTTAAGCAAAAATTATACGCCAAATAGAGCCATAGTATGTTTCTGGATTTTGTAAAATGCAATAAAAGAACCCAGATATTCAGCGGTCTAATCTCAAATTTAGCGTACTTTGATTGCTTTGATTGTTTAATTACACAAACATATCAAATATTGGGCGTGATAACCAAAAAAATTAGTAGTTAGCTATTTAAAAATGTCATACTTGTTTTCTGCAGGATTCCAAGTGTGTCATTCGTTAGGAGGAGGCACTGGATCTGGCATGGGGACTCTTCTCATCTCTAAGATCAGGGAGGAGTACCCTGATCACCTGATGTTGACCTTCTCTGTCTTCCCATCTCCAAAAGTATCAGACACAGTTGTTAAGCCATACAATGCCACCCTCTCTATCCTTCAACTTGTTGAGAACACTGATAAGTACATGGTCTTGTTATGTAATATTGTATTATTCTAGATGAGAAGACAATAACTTGTACTCTATGTAATACTTTTTGTGTGAATAAATACATGTTGATCTTGTTATGTAATATTAAATGTGTTTTCAAGATTTTATATTATCTTTAGCTAAATCTTTAAGAAATATGAAATCATAATTATTATTTGTAATAAAATCTCAGGTACACAAAAAAAAATTGAATATTTTGATATATAAATGAATTGGCTGTAGTGAAAAGAATAGAAAACAATTGTAACGAATTTTTCGTTACTATTGTTTAATCTATGGTAACAAAATAATGTTTGTTATACTTTTTTGTAACGAAGTAAATTTATATTTAGTGAGGAAAAAATAAAACATTTGTAATGAAATAATATTTGTTATAATTTATTGTAACGGAGTAAATTTATTTTTAGTGAGGAAAAAATAAAACATTTGTAACGAAATAGTATTTTTCATAACTGATTTTTTGTGAGGAAAAAAACATTCATAACAAAATAATATTTATTGTAACTAATTTATTGTGAGGAAGAATTTTTTTGGGTGAGGAAGTATCATTTGTTACAATTAATTTATTTATAATGACACACATACATTCGTTAAAAGAAGTTTTAGCGTCGAGCTTTAGAGGAAGACTGTTACATAAAGTTTTTTTAGTTACCAAAGAGTTTTTGTAATGATTTTTGGTACTTATTGTAATGATTTAGGTCCTCACTATAAGTGCAACTTGTTGTAGTGTAGTACTAGAGGTGTGCTCTACGAAATACCCTAATGTTTGCATAGGATCGATGTATCGTTATCATTAGATCCTAGGGAGCTTTTGTTGTGTTGTGTGCATAACCGGTCTCTCAGAGACTGTAAGACCCCTCCCCTTACCAAGGATTTAACCCAGTCTTATGCCCAGAACCGCCGCCTTACGGTGACACTAACACACGGGCTAGTCGACACCGGAAGACGCTGATCCTGCCGGCTAGTACGATCATTTACCTGAAGGCCAATTGAGAATAGAAGTACAACAGAAAGAAAACTAGCAAGTCCACAAGTCACAACAATAACATCATATATAATGAAAAGGTACAACAGTCCACAATAAGTACAAAAAGAGAGAAGGGCTTATGCCCGTACATGACAAAAATGAATAGCAAAGCTCTCTCTCTCACTATAACACTATGCGGAAGCAACTGACACTGAGATACAGTAGTAGCACATGGTATCTGCTCCTCAAGTTTTGCCACCTCGTCCTGCTGGTCGTACTGGTGCTCCAGCTCCTCGAGCTCCTAAAATGATACGGTCACAACCGACCATTAGTCATAAAGACTAAGCCATTATCGTCCTCACCTCACCCCCTGCGACTCCTAGGCACTGAGCGGGAGGACAAAAGCGGAGGACAATAAAGTAGTATCAAAATAGAAGCAGGTGACGGTAGATCTATTCTATCATGGATATATTTCTAACAATTATGTCATTATATTACCAGTTCTATATATATAGCACATGTAAAGTAAGTAAGCAGTACTGAAAGAAGAGTGCGGTAAGTAGAGTAAAGAAAGAGTAGAAAGTAAACTATCTACCGCTACACTAACATAACAAGAGTACCTTAACTTATATGAATGCTCATACAAACTTATAAGTTAAGGTTTCAGAAATATAACTTATCTTATAAAAGATCTCATACTAATTTATATGATAAGGATCCATGGTGTGTATGACCTAAATATGTATGTATGTTATGTATGCAGGTTATGATTCATGCAAGTGCAACTCACACACATGACTCTGTGATCACAGACCTTTATTTCCCTCTTTTTGGAGCTAGCATCACTCTCTGGTACCACCGTTGTGGCTACGGCAGCAGTGGAGCGGGCGTCCCCACTCCTAGGCAGGTATACACACTACCAGGCCTAGACCTCCCATACACCTCTGTATACATCCTTGGTGCACTCTAGAGTCTTTGCTTACTATTTGCTATCTACCTACCAGTCTTTTTGGTCGAGTGTGCATTTTTGGGGATCGTCCTCCAGACCGCAGTGTAAAACAACCCACTGGCCCCTCAAACCGTCAAACCTCGCTAGAGTCACCATACTACCATCGCTGTGACGATTGGCCCAATACTGAATGACTCGCCACAAGTTTATTTCTATGCACGTGCAAGATATTCCAACCTGATCCTCCAGCTCGCAGGACCAAACTTGTCCTGATATCAAACTACCGAGCCTCCAGCTCGCAGGACCAACCCGTCCTGAAACCCTCCAACCCATCACGGGTGAGGTTGCACATCAGTGCCTTAGTTCTGAATCCCTCCAACCCTTTACGGGTGAGATTGCACATCAGTGCCTTAGTTCTGAATCCCTCCAACCCTTCACAGGTGAGAATGTTACCATGTTCTCTTAGCCTATTAGACTACTCTTACCTAATGTTTGTTATACCTAGCAATTTAGGGTTAATCTCAGGACTGCCCAGGGTATGCCCAATGAAGGGGCCTCGGGGGTACTAGGAACCAAGATGGGATTGAAAGCCCAAAGTTCCCTTTCGCAAGGATACTTACTTTTATTAATGTCTACCCATGATCCATACCCAACTCTCATTATTACTCTGGAACGAACCTAATGACTTAGGATATTATTGGGGAATCGGCGGTCTTCCGCCGGTCTCCGTTCTAACTACTGTTCTTGGAGATTTGCACTCTATCACTCGATACTATGAAGTGACCTACTAGAAATCAACCAGAGTTTATCTTCCCAATATAGTTATTAACTCAACCTTCTATCATATCCCCTGTGGGTCCCAGTAAAACCTGCTACTTTTGTTAAGCGTAACTCATGACCTAATACTAACCCGTATAATAGGACTTCCAATTCCTTGGGCCAAATGCCCCTAATTAATTATCATGGGTTGGTATGTTGTATGGAGCTGACCATTTAGGATTTCACCATTTTTCTAAGTAATTAAGTCCCTAAATTAAATCTTTTAATTAAGTGACCTAAGTCACTTTGCGCATGATGTACTATATCCAATGAGTCCACATACCTAAGAAATTTTCCTGGTGTTCAATTAGGTTAAATATGACTGCCTACTAGAGATCATAATTTTTCCATTTGAATTTTTACCTGATTTCCATTTAAGATTAAAATCATGATTAAATTATTTTCCAAATGAAGTACATCAATTAGATATCCAAAAATTCTAGGAAAATTACTGGAGGTCAATATTGACATAATAATATAAAATATAGAATTTCATGATCCTATCCAGTGATTTGACCTAACAAAATTCCATAAGAATGTTATTATTAAAATGCCACTACTTGCGTTTTTAGCATATATACTCACCCATAAATTCTCAAATAATTATAAAGGGTTCAAATCAAAGAATTAAGATATTATAAATTTTCACATAATTTTCCAGCAATGATTTCCTTCACTTTTTTCCAAGAAGGGGTAATAACGTAATTCTACTAAAAATTCAAGGTAATATTTCCAAACAAGCATATAAATTTTTAAGAGGTGTATGATGTCCTACTAGGGCTTGTGACAGAATTTATAAGAATATTTAGCCCTATTTTCAATTTTTATTTCCAAAAAGGACATAATTTTCAATAATTCCAAATAATGGGATTTTTTATCCCAAAAATCTCATCCTTCCTATGGGAGGTGTATTTCATCCCTATAAGCCTCTGTCCAGAATTTTATGGACATGCATTGGGCCAAATGAATTAAATTCTCATTTTACCATTTCTACTATAGGCACACCAAATTTCAATATAACTTCATCATGTATGTTGGAATTTCCAAACATGCAGAGGTTAAAATGGCCTAAAATTTTTACCATAGTTATATAATGACCCAATGGACATGCCACCCAAATTTGGGGGCATTTGGAGTTGTAGATCTCTAAAAATTCAATTAATTCAATAAATGATTTTCCTCCAAAAACTATGGAACAATACTCTTCAAAAATTCCCATTTTAGTCAGTACCTACGTATGACCTAATCACATGCATGACCAAAATCTTAGGTCATGTGAACTTAGGGTTTGACTTGGGCACTCATTTAAAGATCTGTCCTAGCCTAGGACCAGTCTTGGTAGAATGGACCTACAGGGAGCAATATTGCTCCAGATTACAAATTTAGGGTGTCATTTTAAAGGTATGACCTAGGGCGACATTTTATATGTTGAACATATTTTTTGAATCTGCATCTAAGAGGCCTAAAATTAGCCCTCAAGGTATAACATAAAGTATGACAGAATACTAAAGTTTGATATATTAATATAGCACGAATCTCAAAGCAATAATGGAGGGCATTTGTTCATCTTCCTCCTCCAGCCAAGGGCCGAGATTGCCCCGACCTGGAGAACCTTCAACTTGCATTTCCCGGCCATCCGTCCACCTCCCTGGCCGGCCACCACCACCACCTCCGTTGAGGTGGGGGCTAACGTTTGACGACGACTTGGCCGCCGGAGGCGGCAGTTTCCAGCGAACACGAGCTCCATTAAAAACCATGGATTTTCTCCCACACCTCACATGGATCCAAGCTCAATTGAGCTTGAAATCTCTCCTAAATGATCTAGGAAGCTAGCACAAGGGGAGAGGAGGAGAAACAGACCTTAATCGGAGCCTGAATGGCTGCGGCGGCGGCGGTTGACCATGGAATTTCTCCTCTCCGGCGAGCTTGCTCCTGAGCTCATTTCTCCACCAAAAGCTTCGATCCAGATATCGAATTCAACTCCTCTGAACCTTATGAAGCTAATGGGAGGGTTGGTTTTGGCTGATATGGGCTGTATAAGGAGATATTACTATGGGAATTTCGGCCATGCCTTGGATGCTTCACCTTGAGCTCCAAGTGGCATGAAATTGGGTTGGAAAGGCTTAAAATTGATGTGTGGGTTCAGATGTAGGCTTGAGAAGAGAGGAGGAAGGCCATATGGCCTCCATTAGGGCTGATATCGAATCGAGTTCGAGCGATTTTAGCATGGCTCGAAATCGAAATTTTCGACTCGAACTCGGCTGGAAATCGACTCGAAATTGATTTCGAGTCGAGTCAGCTCGACTCGAAATGGCTCAATTCTGAGTCGGCTCGAAATCGAATCGAGTCAGCTCGAAATCGAATCGAGTCGGCTCGAAATTTAGCAATTTTTCGTTTTATTCCTAGTTTGCTCAAAATAAAATTGGGCAACTTATAAATTTAGCAAATGAAACACTTAAAGCCTTCATTTTTTTTAATTAATTTGAGTTGATTTGAATCATATTTTGAGCGATTCAGGGCTGGCTCGAAATCGACTCGGAATCAGATTCGAGTCAATTTGAATCGACTCAAATTGAGTCGAATCAATTTTAACTGATTCCGATTCGGCTCAATTTTCGAATGATTTTTGAGCGATTTTTGAGTTTCGAATAATATGCTCAGCCCTAGCCTCCATCCCTTATTTCCCTCTCTTCTCTCTCCTCTTTTTCCGCAAATTTCCAAAACTACCCCCCTTGCATGTAATCTATAACAGCCCAAATTCGAGAAACGGGAAAATATTGGGTGACACGGCCTGGGACACGGGCGTGTCCCAGGGCGTGTCCTGCTTGGGTTGAGTGGTCGAGCGCGTGTTCGACGAATTTCGGTCGACGAATTCTTCGGGAGGTACACGCCCTGTGACATGAGAGTGTCGGGGGGCGTGATCCAGGGCGTGTCCTCCCCTGGTCGACGATTCTCTCTCGAGTAGTTGAGGTCGACGAATAATTGAGAAAGAGGGTACACGGCCTGAGACACGGGCGTGTCACAGGGCGTGTCCCGCTCATACTCGAGTAGCTCTCGTGTAGGTCGAAATGTACTCGAGTAGGTGGAAAAGTACTCGAGTAAGAGGGGTGTGACATGGGCGTGTCATCCCTGTGACATGGGCGTGTCCTATCTGGGTACTTGAGTAGTTGGTTTTCTCTCGAGTAAGTCCTCTCGAGTAGGTCTCGAGTGGGTTACACGCCCCGTGTCACGGGCGTGACTAGGCTGACACGGGCATGACATGGGCGTGTCACCTTGACGTGGATAAGTTTGGATAGGTCGGTTTGTGTGCCACTTAAGGTACACGCCCTGTGACATGGGCGTCTCACAGGGCGTGTCAGGCTCAAAAAGTGATTTTTTTAGAGTTTTTTTGGCCGTTGATTTTCCTTATCCTGGATCCACGGGTCAGGCTTCTTCCCTGTGGTTATATGGCCGAGAAATGAGGATTATCTCCTCATTTTCATCATCTTCTTCTTCTTCTCATTCCAAGAGAGAGAAAGGCCAAGGGAAGGAAAGGAGGAAGGAGAACCAGATGCTGGAGGCGCTGTGGAGTGCAGATTGAAGATCTGAGAACGGATTCGTGAAGGCAAAGCCGAGGCGATGACTTCCATCCGGCTACTTCATGGCGTCGAAGCAATCTTCAATGGTAACGATCTCCTTCTTGGACATCGAAGTCCTCTCTTTATGCATGTGCGTGGGATCCTCCACCAAGAGGTGGATTTCGTAAACGATTCCGTGGTTGAGTCTGCATCTAGAGCCGGAAGTGTGGAGTACGGCATAGGCATGCTGTGGGAAGCTCATTTGGACGGGTAGTCTGGATTGGTGATGATCATGGGTAAATCGGAGAAGACACCGTCGATTTCATTATATTAAAAGTTTATGTGTTGTGGAATGAATGTATGTTTGGATGTGTATTATGGCTGTAAGGAGGCTTTGCATAAGCTCCTATTGGGCGATCAATGGGTAACATGGCTGGGGAAAATGCGGGATGAACCTAGCTTGTTACAACACATGGTGTGGGTTGGTCCATATTACTGAGGATCGATGGGTGGAAATGTTTGGGGAAAGTGAGGAGGACCCTACTTGCTGCACCACAGTTGTGGGTCGATCGGAAATAGGTGAGGGGTCGATGGGTGGTACTGCCAGGGGAGCCTCTATAGACCTGGCTGCCACACCACATGATGTGGGTCGATCTGCTATGGTTGTTTGTGAATGTTGCGAGGTAGTACCTCTGAGTGGTATGGACGGGATGTCGCCCATAGTGCGATTGGTGGACTAGGCTTGAACCGCCCAACAAACATGTGAAGAGCCTCGATCGGCGGTGTATGACTGGTATATCCGGTACACCTATAAGATGCCATGAGTGCACGAAGCGTCTGGTGGATACCGATGTGTGTGATATGATTGTGATTGGTAGATTAGATGGATAAATATTATGATATGACAATGCAGACAGGGAAGGAATCACTACCTTGAGTAAGGGGTGGGGTCGTTATAATTGTTGGGTATTGTATCCACAATGTACCTGATTTGAAGAAGCCCCTGGACAAGCTAAGGTCAATAGACAATGTACTTGATAAAACCTTTTAAGTTGTGCTTGCAGTTCTTCCACGCTAAGTGCACACCAATGTCAGGGTGCAGTAGGTCAATATACACGGGTCTGCACGACGTAATCTCTCGTTGAGCAGATCAGTGTGTTGGCCTACGTGTACTCTCTCTATTGGAGTGCACTTACTTTCAAGTACAGGGCCGTGTTTATGCAAGAGAAGACAAGGAGCAAGGATGGGTCAAGGAGCAGCTCTTGGGTGGAAAGACGAAAATTCGTCTAAGTATAATTCGACGAGAATCACCAAGTGATTCTCGCCGATTCGGCGAGAATCACTAGTGATTCTCGCCGAATCGTCGAGAATCATTAGTGATTCTCGCCGACTCTTTCCAGCTACCTCAAAACGGTGCCAAGTGAGATTCGGCGAGAATCACTAATGATTCTCGCCGAACCCGTCGCTGAGCTGATCATGAATACAAAGTGAAAATCGTTGAGAATCAACAAGTGAATCGTCGAGAATCACTAGTGATTCTCGACGAATCGTCGAGAATCATTAACTGATTCTCGCCGATTTGTCGAGAATCATCAATGATTCTCGACGAATTTTACTTGGCGATTTCTCGAGATGCTGCTGGACCGGATTCTGCCGCTGGACTATTTTGAACCGGATTTCGGGTATCTACGTGTGGGACCCACAACGGTCATATTGTATGGGTCTACAGTGTATAAATACATGGGTATTTTTGAACAGTAAGACAGGCGAAGAAGATAAGAAATACGCGAGCACGGACAAACCCTAAATCGTCGCTTCCGCTCAGCCGCCGCCGCCGCCGCTCGCGACAAGTTGGTCGCCGCTATTGATCCAGTTTCTTCCCGATCTCCGGCGACAGAAGCCTAGCTAAGCTTAGCGTCTCACGTGTCTATCCGGAGATCTCTTGTCTCTCGATTTGTAGATCGGGAAAATCTTCCCCATCCGAATCGATCGAGACGATTGATCCTAGTGTGACCGTTGGTAGACCTAGCTTGCTTCGCTACGAAGTTTGGATCAACAAGGAAGTGCAGCCTCACATCGTTGTTGCCGCCGATCCCATGAACTTAGCCGCCGCTCATCTTGCTGCCGCCGGTTCCGGGGAGATCCTCTCCAAGAGAGATCTAAGGTCGTGGACTCCTTGTGGACATCAAAGAACACGTCGTCAACAAAGAGGGACATCTTAGTCTCCTAACGAAGTTTGTATCTCGTGTACATTCTAGTTTTACTTTTGTTGTAAAGGAACGTTTGTTCTGTATTGTAAGGGTTGGGTGCAACCCGGTTTGTGGGAGTGGTGACTCCTACGTGTGGAAGGGTTCCTTCTGATAGTGCAGGGATTGGATTTCAATCCTGTTAGAGAAGAGACTGAGTCGTCCCTTGTTGGGAGATAGGTCGAAGGGGGAAAGTGGATGTACCGAAGTCGGGGAACCACTATAAATTACCTGTGTATTTTGTGTGCTGTGCTGTTTATCTTTATTGTGCAGGTACAATTATAAATTCCACAAAAGCGCTACACGTCACCTATTCCCCCCCCCCCCATAGGTGCACATAGTTGACACTAGGTGAACTTTCAAGTTGTATCAGAGCGAGGTTACTCATCAAAAAGGTTTACACCTTGAGTAGTATCCTGCCACTAGTGTCAGAAGCATGGAGCTGGATTATAAGATATCGCCACTCAGACTCCCCGCATGTACAAAGGAGTCTTATCCCGTCTGGAGGATGAGAGTGTCTTATCACTTGGATGTCATCGATCCTCGTGCATCTTTCATCCTGGAAGAGGGTCCTTTTATTCCCATGAAGACCTCCGACTCTGGAATTCAAGTGCCCAAGTGCATTGCTGAGATGTCGGAAATGGAACTTTCATTCTTTAATTTGGATAAGAGGATTCATCAAATTATCATGGATATCTGGTCTGGAGCCTCTCGCTCTAGATTGGAAAAATGTAGGACGGCTAAATCTCTGTGGATGATGATCTCAGAGCTGATGGGGGGGTCAGAGAAAGCTGGAATCTGCTGTCAATCAGAGGATGAAGCGTATGTGGGGGTCCTCACTTCTGAAGATGAAGGCAAGGATCCCTCGGATTGCATCAGAGCTCCAGTGTCCGTGTCAGAGACTGAAGAGGACAGTGAGGAAAGCAGCTCTGATGTGGATGAAACAATGGTCACTAGATCTAATGACAATAACACAGAAGAGCAGGTAACTTCTTCATCCTGCCCCATATCTTTTGAACTTTCTGAAGACAGGAACTGCTCTCCTCCAGAAAATTCTGATTCCCTGAAGAGAGCCCTTCAGGAAAGCAACCTACTTGCTGAGGAGCAAGCTCAAGAGATTGCTCGACTGAAGATCTTGTTGGTTCTCCAATTGGCGTCCAACAAGGTCAAGGACTCTAAGATCTCAGCTCTAGAGAGTAGTCTAGAGAATGAGAAAAGAATAGTATCAAACTTTTCCAAGGTTGATGCTATAAAGAGAAAGCAAGAAAACGGGTGGATCTCCCGGATTATCAATTCGTGGAGAAATGGGGAAACGGTATTCCGACCCCCCACTCCAAGCAGGAAGGCAACTCATCATGCCTTCAGGTATGACCACAGGAATAGTCGTGGTCACTGCAAGGGTGATCTGTCCCCATGTGGAGACACCCGAAGTGCAAGGGCCGTCGTGGCCACCCATGAGAGAATACCTAAGGCTCATTTTGAGCCCTTTGTATTCACTGCCACTGCCTCAACTCGGTGTGAATCTGCATGTACCAGCTCACAGAAGACTTCTCACCCCCCGAGGACACAGGATAGGGAGGATAGAAGTCATGGTGTAAGTTTTCATGGGGCCTCCGGAAGGGGGATGCCTGAAAGAATGGCACCACCTTCCCGGCCTCATGACGCTCACAACATGCATTCCTTCCACCCTTCCACGTGTCACGATGGAAGAGGAAATTTTGTGAAGAGATCATGCTCTATCCCGTTTAGACCTAGGACCGTGACTACCTCAGTCACTAGATCAGGTCGGAAACGGCGATACAACATTCACCCATGTTGGTGCTGTGGCAAAGTGGGACACTTTGCCATCGACTGTTGGCACAACCCCTCTGTGCCAAAGGCAAGGGCTTATCCACCTTCACGGGACAGAGGTCGTCTTCCTGACAGGTTTTCTGGGGGAAGGCAGTCAAGTGCTTATGCTAACAGGAACCTAGGACCCAATATGATTTGGGTTCCTAAGGTAAGGTAATTCTTTCTTGCAGGGTAGTCTAGGTTCCCGTAAATATGACGGGAACTAGACAGTAGGTGTTCCAAGACTGAATTGGAACATGCATCTGGAATAACAAAAGTGATATCTATATAAGCATACTTACATCGAGCGCCTGGGATGACAGGAAAAGCACCTCCGGGACGTGTCAATTCCTCGGCAGGAGGCTTATCTCATGGAACAGCAAGAAACAGAATTGTGTTGCAACCTCCACAGCAGAGTCTGAGTACATCTCGGCAGGCAGCTGTTGCGCACAACTCTTATGGATCAGAAACCAGTTAGCCGACTATGACCTTCAGTTCAAGGAAATACCAATGTACTGTGACTCCTCAAGTGCAATTGCAATTGCCAACAATCCGGTGTCGCACAGCAGAATGAAGCATATTGAAGTGTGCTACCACTTCATTCGGGAGCACGTGGAGAACAAGGACATCTCTCTCTGTTATGTCCCCACGGACAAGCAGATTACAGATATATTTACAAAGCCCTTAGACGAGGCCAAGTTCAGTCTTTTCAAGACTGAATTGGGGATGCTAAACTATGAGGAATGAAGACTACAGAAGCTCCAGGCTCGTGCAAGAACTGAGGGGGAGCAAGGAACTCAAGCGTGAGTACAGATGCAAGAACTGAGGGGGAGCAAAGGGTCAAACGCTACAGACCCCGATTTGTAGAAGCCGAAAAGGGGGAGATTACCCTCTCGGCTAAGGCTAAGGTGGCTCCAAAGTTTGCTCGCACGAAATTGGTATCGGTAATGACTATCTCTCTCAACTTAATTTCAAGGTTATGATTTTCATTCCCATACGCTTTATTCACCTTAGCTTGTAGGGTTTAGGCTTCTTCAAATAGGGGGAGATTGTTGGGTATTGTATCCACAATGTACCTGATTTGAAGAAGCCCCTGGACAAGCTAAGGTCAATAGACAATGTACTTGATAAAACCTTTTAAGTTGTGCTTGCAGTTCTTCCACGCTAAGTGCACACCAATGTCAGGGTGCAGTAGGTCAATATACACGGGTCTGCACGACGTAATCTCTCATTGAGCAGATCAGTGTGTTGGCCTACGTGTACTCTCTCTATTGGAGTGCACTTACTTTCAAGTACAGGGCCGTGTTTATGCAAGAGAAGACAAGGAGCAAGGATGGGTCAAGGAGCAGCTCTTGGGTGGAAAGACGAAAATTCGTCTAAGTAGAATTCGACGAGAATCACCAAGTGATTCTCGCCGATTCGGCGAGAATCACTAGTGATTCTCGCCGAATCGTCGAGAATCATTAGTGATTCTCGCCGACTCTTTTCGGCTACCTCAAAACGGTGCCAAGTGAGATTCGGCGAGAATCACTAATGATTCTCGCCGAACCCGTCGCTGAGCTGATCATGAATACAAAGTGAAAATCGTTGAGAATCAACAAGTGAATCGTCGAGAATCACTAGTGATTCTCGACGAATCGTCGAGAATCACTAGTGATTCTCGACGAATCGTCGAGAATCATTAACTGATTCTCGCCGATTCGTCGAGAATCATCAATGATTCTCGACGAATTTTACTTGGCGATTTCTCGAGATGCTGCTGGACCGGATTCTGCTGCTGAACTATTTTGAACCGGATTTCGGGTATCTACGTATGGGACCCACAACGGTCATATTGTATGGGTCTACAGTGTATAAATACATGGGTATTTTTGAACAGTAAGACAGGCGAAGTAGATAAGAAATACGCGAGCACGGACAAACCCTAAATCGTCGCTTCCGCTCAGCCGCCGCCGCCGCCGCCGCTCGCGACAAGTTGGTCGCCGCTGTTGATCGCGTTTCTTCCCGATCTCCGGCGACAGAAGCCTAGCTAAGCTTAGCGTCTCACGTGTCTATCCGGAGATCTCTTATCTCTCGATTTGTAGATCGGGAAAATCTTCCCCATCCGAATCGATCGAGACGATTGATCCTAGTGTGACCGTTGGTAGACCTAGCTTGCTTCGCTACGAAGTTTGGATCAACAAGGAAGTGCAGCCTCACATCGTTGTTGCCGCCGATCCCGTGAACTTATCCGCCGCTCATCTTGCCGCCGCCGGTTCCGGGGAGATCCTCTCCAAGAGAGATCTAAGGTCGTGGACTCCTTGTGGACGTCAAAGAACACGTCGTCAACAAAGAGGGACATCTTAGTCTCCTAACGAAGTTTGTATCTCGTGTACATTCTAGTTTTACTTTTGTTGTAAAGGAACGTTTGTTCCGTATTGTAAGGGTTGGGTGCAACCCGGTTTGTGGGAGTGGTGACTCCTACGTGTGGAAGGGTTCCTTCCGATAGTGCAGGGATTGGATTTCAATCCTGTTGGAGAAGAGACCGAGTCGTCCCTTATTGGGAGATAGGTCGAAGGGGGAAAGTGGATGTACCCAAGTCGGGGAACCACTATAAATTGCCTGTGTATTTTGTGTGCTGTGCTATTTATCTTTATTGTACAGGTACAATTATAAATTCCGCAAAAGCGCTACACGTCACCTATTCCCCCCCCCCATAGGTGCACATAGTTGACACTAGGTGAACTTTCAATAATGGGTCAGCTAAAGCTGACCGTTACTTTGTTTGCCGCTTTTGGGTGGATAATGAATTACAGGTGTTGATGATGGCATTGAAGGGAGTGGAGTGCTGGATTGTTGCTAATGGCCCTTGAAGGTCGTGCGAAGAAACGTGGTTGGATTTCATGTGTGGCCGACCTGCGTGCTGATGTACGAAAATGTATTTGTGAAAAGAGAAACTTGTAAGGCCTTAAGGCCAGTGTGTGGGGGTTGTATACATTCCTAGTTTTGGTATATAAATGTGGAGTTTATATAGTAGTGGACATTCTCTGAGCTGAGTTCATTTAACTTAAAATGTTGCGCTAAAATGTATTGTGTTAGGATGCGAGTAGATTTTGATTTCCACAAGTAATTCCGCTGCTTGTCTGTGATATATGGCGTGGGGCCCCGGCCGGACCGACCGTTATATGCCACGTGATGCGTGGGGGCGTTACAAAGTGGTATTAGTGCCAGGTTGAGATTGTTTGTGAGGAGAGAACATAATTGAACTCACGAATGTCCACTAGGAATGTATTTCATGCACGTGAAGTGCGTGAGTGTGTAGGTAATGTATAATTACCATTATGAAATGGATACTTAATGGTGTATTGTACATTGCTATGTGGCGAGGAGTGGTGTTGGGCAGTCTGAGCCCCAGCGGTCTGATGAGAGTGCGTTACAAAGTACTTTATGGAGTTTCATCCACCTACGTTTGGTGGGGCGATTTCCCCAACGCAGGCGGAAGACTGGTTGGCTCGAGTAAAGAGGATCCTGACTGCAATCAAGACTGCAGAAGAGCAGAAAGTGACCCTAGCCACTTTTCTGCTAGAAGTAGATGCGAGACTGTGGTGGGATGAGATGGAGGTACATCACTTGGCAGGTCGAGGTCTAGCGGAGGTTTCAATTGAGGAATATACTATAATTGCGGAAAGTAAGGACACATAGAAAAAGTTTGTTGAAATGCCCCTTCGGGAAGTGAGAAAAATATAGGTGCGTCTTATGAAGACAAGGGTAAAGCAGTGGCCGAGTCATCTGTATCCCGGACGCAATCTCGATTGCATAATTTGGAAGTGCAAGAGCTGCAAAGCTCACTTGGTGAAATTCAGCCTCAAGTGTTTAATTTGGCTCTTACGCGAGAGATGCAAAATCAGGAGGCTGAGCGAAAGTAAGGATAGTGACTTGTATCACTTGGATGATGTGCATATTGTATATATATGATGACTCACTAGTAATGTGAATCCTGATAATGTGCCTACTGAGGATATTCTTTTACATATAATGTTGTGTTACATGTTGAAATGTTGGTGCACACTTGGTGAAATTGAAGTGATCGATCTCTTGTGATATATATATATATGTTGTTTGAGCGTATATAGAATGTTTATAGCTAGAGATCACTAGCTAAAACTGTGGATGAATATTCACATGTGGAGGTTGGACAGTACAATGGTTGTTGTACCATATCAGTTTGATGTCATAACAGTTTGGTTGCTATTTTTTGTGCAATTTCGTGGACGAAATTTCTTGAAGGAGGGGAGGGTTGTAACAGCCCAAATTCGAGAAACGGGAAAAAATTGGGTGACACGGGGGGAGTCGATTTTGATTCGGGGCTGGCTCGAAATCGACTCGGAATCAGATTCGAGTCAAATTGAATCGACTCAAATTGAGTCGAATCAATTTTAACCGATTCCGATTCGGCTCAATTTTCGAATGATTTTCGAGCGATTTTCGAGTTTCGAATAATATGCTCAGCCCTAGCCTCCATCCTTATTTCCCTCTCTTCTCTCTCCTCTTTTTCCGCAAATTTCCAAAACTACCCCCCTTGCATGCAATCTGTAACAGCCCAAATTCGAGAAACGGGAAAATATTGGGTGACACGGCCTGGGACACGGGCATGTCCCAGGGCGTGTCCTGCTTGGGTTGAGTGGTCGAGCGCGCGTTCGACGAATTTCGGTCGACGAATTCTTCGGGAGGTACATGCCCTGTGACACGGGCGTGTCGGGGGCGTGATCCAGGGTGTGTCCTCCCCTAGTCGACGATTCTCTATCGAGTAGTTGAGGTCGACGAATACTCGAGAAAGAGGGTACACGGCCTGTGACACGGGCGTGTCACAGGGCGTGTCCCGCTCATACTCGAGTAGCTCTCATGTAGGTCGAAATGTACTCGAGTAGGTGGAAAAGTACTCGAGTAAGAGGGGGGTGACATGGGCGTGTCATCCCTGTGACACGGGCGTGTCCTATCTGGGTACTTGAGTAGTTGGTTTTCTCTCGAGTAAGTCCTCTCGAGTAGGTCTCGAGTGGGTTACACGCCCCGTATCACGGGCGTGACTAGGCTGACACGGGCATGACATGGGCGTGTCACCTTGAGGTGGATAAGTTTGGATAGGTCAGTTTGTGCGCCACTTAAGGTACACGCCCTGTGACACGGGCGTGTCACAGGGCGTGTCAGGCTCAAAAAGTGATTTTTTAGAGTTTTTCTGGCTGTTGATTTTCCTTATCCTGGATCCACGGGCCAGGCTTCTTCCATGTGGTTATATGGCCGAGAAATGAGGATTATCTCCTCATTTTCATCTTCTTCTTCTTCTTCTCATTCCAAGAGAGAGAAAGGCCAAGGGGAGGAAAGGAGGAAGGAGAACCAGCTGCTGGAGGAGTTGTGGAGTGCAGATTGAAGATCTGAGATCGGATTCGTGAAGGCAAAGCCGAGGCGGTGACTTCCATCCGGCTACTTCATGGAGTCGAAGCGATCTTCAATGGTAACGATCTCCTTCTTGGACATCGAAGTCCTCTCTTTATGCATGTGTGTGGGATCCTCCACCAAGAGGTGGATTTCGTAAGAGATTCCGTTGTTGAGTCTGCATCTAGAGCCGGAAGTGTGGAGTACGGCATCAGCATGCTGTGGGAAGCCCATCTGGATGGGTAGTCTGGATTGGTGATGATCATGGGTAAATCAGAGAAGACACCGTGGATTTGATTATATTAAAAGTTTATGTGTTGTGGAATGAATGTATGTTTGGATGTGTATTATGGCTGTAAGGAGGCTTTGCATAAGCTCCTATTGAGCGATCAATGGGTAACATGGCTAGGGAAAATACGGGATGAACCTAGCTTGTTACAATACATGGTGTGGGTTGGTCCATATTAGTGAGGATCGATGGGTGGCAATGTTTGGGGAAAGTGAGGAGGACCCTACTTGATGCACCACAGTTGTGGGTCGATCGGAAATAGGTGAGGGGTCGATGAGTGGTACTGCCAGGGGAGCCTCGATAGACCTGGCTACCACACCACGTGGTGTGGGTCGTTCTGCTCTGGTTGTTTGTGAATGCTGCGAGGTAGTACCTCTGAGTGGTATGGATGGGATGTCGCCCATAGTGCGATTTGTGGACTAGGCTTGAACCGCCCAACCAACATGTGAAGAGCCTCGATCGGCGGTGTATGACTGGTATATCCGGTACACCAATAAGGTGCCCTGAGTGCACGAAGCGTCTGGTGGATACCGACATGTGTGATATGATTGTGATTGGTAGATTAAATGGATAAAGATTATGATATAACAATGCAGACAGGGAAGGAATCACTACCTTGGGTAAGGGGTGGGGTCGTTATAATGGGTCAGCTAAAGCTGACCGTTACTTTGTTTGTCGCTCTTGGGTGGATAATGAATTGCAGGTGTTGATGATGACATTGAAGGGAGTGGAGTGCTGGATTGTTGCTAATGGCCCTTGAAGGCCGTGCGAAGAAACGTGGTTGGATTTCATGTGTGGCCGGTCTGCGTGCTGATGTACGAAAATGTATTTGTGAAAAGAGAAACTTGTAAGACCTTAAGGCCAGTGTGTGCGGGTTGTATACATTCCTGGTTTTGGTATATAAATGTGGAGTTTATATAGTAGTGTACATTCTCTGAGCTGAGTTCATTTAACTTAAAATACTGCGCTAGAATGTATTGTGTTAGGATGCGAGTAGATTTTGATTTCCACAAGTAATTCCGCTGCTTGTCTGTGACATATGGCGTGGGGCCCCGGCCGGACCCACCGTTATATGCCACGTGACGCGTGGGGCGTTACAAAGTGGTACTAGAGCCAGGTTGAGATTGTTTGGGAGGAGAGAACATAATTGAACTCACGAATGTCCACTAGGAATGTATTTCATGCACGTGAAGTGCGTGAGTGTGTAGGCAATGTATAATTACTGTTATGAAATGGATACTTAATGGTGTATTGTACATTGCTAGGTGGCGAGGAGTGGTGCTGGGCAGTCTGAGCCCCAACGGTCTGATGAGAGTGTGTTACAAAGTGCTTTATGGAGTTTCATCCACCTACGTTTGGTGGGGCGATTTCCCCAACGCAGGCGGAAGACTGGTTGGCTCGAGTAAAGAGGATCCTGACTGCAATCAAGACTGCAGAAGAGCAGAAAGTGACCCTAGCCACTTTTCTGCTAGAAGTAGATGCGAGACTATGGTTGGATGAGATGGAGGTACATTACTTGGCAGGTCGAGGTTTAGCGGAGGTTTCAATTGAAGAATATACTATAATTGCGGGAAGTACGGACACATAGCAAAATTTTGCTGAAATGCCCCTTCGGGAAGTAAGAAAAATATAGGTGCACCGTATGAAGACAAGGGTAAAGCAGTGGCCGAGTCATCTGTATCCCGAGCGCAACCTCGATTGCATAATTTGGAAGTACAAGAGCTGCAAAGTTCACTTGGTGAAATTCAGCCTCGAGTGTTTAATTTGGCTCTTACGCGAGAGATGCAAAATCAGGAGGCTGAGCGAAAGTAAGGATAGTGACTTGTATCACTTGGATGATGTGCATATTATATATATATGATGACTCACTAGTAATGTGAATCCTGATAATGTGCCTACTGAGGATATTCTTTTACATATAATGTTGTGTTACATGTTGAAATGTTGGTGCACACTTGGTGAAATTGAAGTGATCGATCTCTTGTGATATATATATATATATATATATATATATATATATATATGCTGTTTGAGCGTATATAGAATGTTTATAGCTAGAGATCACTATCTAAAACTGTGGAGGAATGTGCACATGTGGCAGTTGGATGGTACAATGGTTGTTGTACCATATCAGTTTGATGTCGTAACAGTTTGGTTGCTGTTTTCTGTGTAATTTCGTGGACACAATTTCTTGAAGGAGGGGAGGGTTGTAACAGCCCAAATTCGAGAAACGGGAAAAAATTGGGTGACACGGCCTGGGACACGGGCGTGTCCCAGGACGTGTCCTGCTTGGGTTGAGTGGTCGAGCGCGCGTTCGACGAATTTCGGTTGACGAATTCTTCGGGAGGTACACGCCCTGCGACACAGGCATGTCGGGGGGGCGTGACCCAGGGCGTGTCCTCCCCTGGTCGACGATTCTCTCTTGAGTATTTGAGGTCGACGAATACTCGAGAAAGAGGGTACACGGCCTGTGACACGGGCGTGTCACAGGTAGTGTCCCGCTCAAACTCGAGTAGCTCTCATGTAGGTCGAAATGTACTCGAGTAGGTGGAAAAGTACTCGAGTAAGAGGGGGGTGACATGGGCGTGTCATCCCTGTGACACGGGCGTGTCCTATCTGGGTACTCGAGTAGTTGGTTTTCTCTCGAGTATGTCCTCTCGAGTAAGTCTCGAGTGGGTTACACGCCCCGTGTCACGGGCGTGACTAGGCTGACACGGGCATGACATGGGCGTGTCACCTTGACGTGGATAAGTTTGGATAGGTCGGTTCGTGTGCCACTTAAGGTACACGCCCTGTGACACGGGCATGTCACAGGGCGTGTCAGGCTCGAAAAGTGATTTTTTTAGAGTTTTTCTGGCCGTTGATTTTCCTTATCCTGGATCCATAGGCCAGGCTTCTTCCCTGTGGTTATATGGCCGAGAAATGAGGATTATCTCCTCATTTTCATCTTCTTCTTCTTCTTCTCATTCCAAGAGAGAGAAATGCCAAGGGAGGGAAAGGAGGAAGGAGAACAAGCTGCTGGAGGAGCTGTGGAGTGCGGATTGAAGATCTGAGAACGGATTCGTGAAGGCAAAGCCGAGGCGGTGACTTCCATCTCGCTACTTCATGGCGCCGAAGTGATCTTCAAGGGTAATGATCTCCTTCTTGGACATAGAAGTCCTCTCTTTATGCATGTGTGTGGGATCCTCCACCAAGAGGTGGATTTCATAAGCGATTCCGTGGTTGAGACTGCATCTATAGCCGGAAGTGTGGAGTACGGCATAGGCATACTGTGTGAAGCCCATATGGACGGGTAGTCTGGATTGTTGATGATCATGGATAAATCAGAGAAGACTCCGTGGATTTGATTTTATGAAAAGTTTATGTGTTGCGGAATGAATGTATGTTTGGATGTGTATTATGGCTGTAAGGAGGCTTTGCATAAGCTCCTATTGAGCGATCAATGGGTAACATGGCTGGGGAAAATGCGGGATGAACCTAGCTTGTTACACCACATGGTGTGGGTTGGTCCGTATTAGTGAGGATCGATGGGTGGCAATGTTTGGGGAAAGTGAGGAGGACCCTACTCGCTGCACCACAGTTGTGGGTCGATCAGAAATAGGTGAGGGGTCGATGGGTGGTACTGCCAGGGGAGCCTCGATAGACCTGGCTTCCAAACCACATGGTGTGGGTCGATCTGCTCTGGTTTTTGTGAATGCTGGGAGGTAGTACCTCTGAGTGGTATGGATAGGATGTCGCCAATAGTGAGATTGGTGGACTAGGCTTGAACCGCCCAACCAACATGTGAAGAGCCTCGATCGGCGGTGTATGACTGGTATATCCGGTACACTAATAAGGTGTCATGAGTGCACGAAGTGTTTGGTGGATACCGGCGTGTGTGATATGATTGTGATTGGTAGATTAGATGGATAAAGATTATGATATGACAATGCAGACAGGGAAGGAACCACTACCACGGGTAAGGGGTAGGGTCCTTATAATGGGTCAGCTAAAGTTGACCGTTACTTTGTTTGTCGCTCTTGGGTGGATAATGAATTGCAGGTGCTGATGATGGCATTGAAGGGAGTGGAGTGCTGGATTGTTGCTAAAGGCCCTTGAAGGTCGTGTGAAGAAACGTGGTTGGATTTCATGTATGGCCGGCCTGCGTGCCGATGTACAAAAATGTATTTGTGAAAAGAGAAACTTGTAAGGCCTTAATGCCAGTGTGTGGGTTGTATACATTCCTGGTTTTGTTATATAAATATGGAGTTTATATAGTAGTGGACATTCTCTGAGCTGAGTTCATTTAACTTAAAACGCTGCACTAGAATGTATTGTGTTAGGATGCGAATAGATTTTGATTTCCACAAGTAATTCCGCCGCTTGTATGTGACATATGGCGTAGGGCCCCGGCCGGACCCACCGTTATATGCCACGTGATGCGTGGGGGCGTTACACAATATCTCTCCAATTTCAGTGGGGTAGGGGCTGTCATTGACCATTTAGGCTGAACATGAGCCTTGGCTCATGGGCTTTGCCCATTGAGAATGGGCTTGGCCTTCCTTTTTCTTCCTTTAGGCTTCATGTCGACTTTGTTGACTTTTAGGGTTGACTTGGTCATCTTGATGAGTGTGCTGACCCCACTTGATGGTTATGGACCATATGGCAGCACCCAACATGGATTGGGCCATGGTGGTGCCCCACTTGGGCTAATTGGGCCCATATGTGTGGATTTGACCAATTTAGGGTTTAAGGTTGACTTGGGTTAACTTGGGTCAATGGGTGACCCAATGATGTGTCTTTTTGTTCACTTATATTGCTTTTAGGGTTAGGGGCATAGTGGTGGGGCCATTGTGCACTTATTACTCCATATTGGGCTAGTTTGACTTGAGTTGACCTAAGCCCTATAGTGGGCACTATGTGAATCCACCCTAACTCCATGGGTCAAACCTAGCCTAAACCCCATTGACCCACCACATGTCCTAACCTAATCTAAGTTTAGGGGGTCTAGTAGGGAAGGGGATGTTATAAACCCCAATAAACAAAAGAATAATTTCGTCCCCGAAATTTAAGTTCGGGTCTATGGGGTTTCTGTGCATAAGAATTTTAAGAAACTTAAACATAATTAAAGTATACCAGAGGCGAAAAGCTCCGGGTACTGTTCACGCATCAGATCCATCGGCTCACAGGTGTGCTCCTCACGTCCGTGGCTGGACCACAATACAGGGAACCTTCTTCTTCCGCAGCACTCGAACCGTTGTATCATCGATCCGAACCAACTCTAAATGAACTGATCTATCAGGTGCTACCGGGCCTGCTGTAGTGGTAATATGCTGCTCTGGCTGAAGGAGAGATTTCCGAAGTGAGGAGATGTGGAAAATATCATGCAGAGTCCCTAACTCTAACGGCAGCTTCAGCCTGTTAGCCAAAAGACCTATCCGCTCCTGGATCATGTATGGTCCCATAAATCGAGGGTTGAGCTTATTGTGCCTCCACACCCACAAGACACCATGCACAGGACGTACCTTCAAGAAAACTCTGTCTCCCACCTGGATCTCTACCTTCTGATGTCTTGCATCGTAGTACTTGACCTGCCTACTCTGTGCCTCTGACATCCGATCCCTGATCAGTCGTATCTAAGAATCTGTATCCTTAATATATTTTGATCCAAGTGCCCTGGGGTCCTCATCCTGAACCCAAGATAGTGGTGTCCGACACTTTCTGAAAGTGAGTGTTAGATCAGAAATACTCTAGAGGGGGGTGAATAGAGTATTCTTAAAAATTTCTTAATTACTATTACAGCTTTTGCTGTAAATAAAAAGTGCAGAAAATAATAACCTAGCAAACAATAAATCTAAATCACAAGCACAACAAGAACAAAAGAAAAGAAGACAACCAGACGACACAAGAATTTTACAGTGGTTCCCCAACCTGGGTACATCCACTGTTCTACCACCCTTGGTAGGAATCCACTCAGATTTTTGATCAGGTGCCTGACACCAATGAGCTTTTGATCAGGTGCTCAAAAACAAACACAAGTCTTTTAATCAGGAGACTTGCAACCAAGGAATCACTTTTGAAGGGAGATGACAACCCTTTACAGAGGTGGTGGTGAGAGAGTGATCGAAGTCTTCTTTTCTCAATCACAATGATAAGACTATGTGGATTCAATGATGTTGTCAAAGCTCCCCCTGAGATGAAAAAGGGTATAGGAGATCTGGAGCTTTGCACAGGGTGATAGGCCTTCAATTGAGAGACTTGATCCAGGAGCTTTAGACTGATAGTGCTTGAATGTCTTTAGCAAGGTCCTGGAGAAGAAGAACATGAAGACTCTTGATTTTGAAAAATGTGTTCTTCTTGCTTCTTCTTCAAATTACTGTATGCTTCTTAGTCAGTAGTATTCTGTGTAAAGCTTTCTCTATGTCTTTCTTAATTAATTCTCTATGTATCTGTGTGTTTGTCTGGCTGTTATTCTCTTCTTCTGTGTCTTTCAAACATTTGAATTTCTCTACAATTAATGCTGACAGACTTGAGAATAATCGACATTGATTTATTTCCCCAACTGTTCCGTGGAAAAACGGCAAGCAATAATCCTTGGAGAAGACCATAATTAATGCTCCTTCTAACGGATACATTCAGAGAATGTTAGAGCATTAATTACCCAGGAATTATAGCATTAGAGTGGGGACAGAAGGCCGAAAATAACTAAGTCTGGAATCGTCGAGCAGATAGCAGAATTTGTCGCACTGAGTTCACAGTTCGTCGAGCTGAGACATTGTATTCGTCGACCAGACATCTTCTGTTCGTCGAGCTGAGTTCCATGATCGTCGAGCTGAAAACTGAACTGCTGTCTCTTTTGATCTTTGCCTATTCGTCGAGCTGGTAAATATGTTCGTCGACTGGAGTTCAGTAATTATTCTGGAGTTGTCAGATATCCTGTGTCGACATAATCAATCCTGTGTGTCGACACAAATCTTCTGTGTGGTGTTGACATAGCCTTTCCACAATGTCGACTAATGATCTTGGTGTCGACACAAGTTCTTCTAGTGTCGACATAAGTCTTCTGGTTCCAGAATTCATCAGGCAGAGAACAAGGTTCGTCGACCTGAGACTGGAGAACATAGTCTCGACAGAATGTTGTGATAGTCCAAAGATTCGTCGACCGAAGAATGGTGTTCGTCGAGCTAAGTCTAGAGAACCTTGACTTCGTCGAGCTGATAATGATTCTGGACTTAGAAACTATTTGATGAACCTATGGCAATAGAGTTGAAGTGGAGGTCCAGGAATCGTCGAGCAAAGAATGAAGTTCGTCGACCTGAGAACTAGGTTCGTCGAACTGAGTCTAGAGAACAGTCTGGACTTAGAATTCTAAAGGTGGAATCCAAGGATCGTCGATCTGGACTGAAGTTCATCGAGCTCAGCTCAGAGAATATTTCTCTAAGATCGTCGGGCTGAGAATGACTATCGTCGACCTGAGTTCGGCGAACGTCGAACTCATTTTACTTAGTCTCTTGAGAAATCTCTGAATCTTGAGGAAAACTTTATGTCTTGAGTCTCTGACAGTCTGATGTTGGCTTGTCCATGTGATGTTTACTCTTAGGGCTTGGCCTAGACTCTAGGACACAACTTTGACCTTAGCTATACATGTTGGGTCACATCATCCTAAGTTAGTGAACCTAGCCCAAATCAAACTAGGGATCCAACACTTTCTACCCTATAGGCCTCATGGTTGTTGTTATAAGAAACTCTATCAGAGGTAACATTCCCCGTTCAAATGTACTTTCGTTATATTTGGGATACTCATATCCAAATTATGTGGACATATTTGCAAGTCCTCCGACATATTACCATCACAATAAACCTTAATCACTCATTGGATTGTAGTCCTTACGATCAATAATCACCAAGTCCGTGAAAATCAATTCTCTTATATGTATAATTGTGCACACCAATCTTAGATTCCTCTTCTAGAATCGCCTGACTCCTTATACCTTATACCATATCGAATCTTCAAATATATATTGTCGTAGTTTTATTTATGACGAAGGTCCAACCTTTGTATGCACGTAGAAATCCTTTCTATTCCTGTACGTATAGATTATTACCTACCTCCCAACGTGAATTTATAATCACTAAAATTTTCATACTCATGGGACCAACACTATCATGTGTTGTAATTAACCAACTTCCAAGATTATGATGTGATGAATATATCATCATTTTGTTTCTTCCAGATTCATGACTTATTACACCTCCACATAAACAATAATACATAATTCATAGAATGTTCACCTTTCGAGCATACATCAAGCGATCATTATTTATATTGATGTTCATACAAATGACTCAATTGTTTTTCACGCATAGTCTAATTCATAAATTTATAAGCGTATCTTTTAAAAATGGAGAGGTCTGTCACAAATTTTTTTCATCATAAAGAGAATCTTATTAAACACTCTTTACTTCTCGTGTAATTTCACCGTATACACCTTTGCAAATCAAACTTGATCGTTTCAGTCATGAATTTTTCCTAAGGTCATCATGATGTTATCAACGTACGGGTCCCGATTCTTGATGCTATCATAATCGAGGGGTCATACTTATGCGTACTCTTCAACTAATCATCCACTCCATTCTCATTTGCTCAGTCGTTACATTTTCAATGACATGTCTTGACAAATTAATCTTTTAATTGCTCGAATTTTCAACATAGGTATGCTTGTAGTAACTTTTCTATATATGTTCATATAGTAATCTTTATTAGGCAAGCATGGGTGAATACTCATCTAAAGCCATCATATTCATGAGTTTGTTCTCAAAATTCAGAATCTTTCTGAAGGCGATTATTATATCATCGAAAACTTTTGTTTTGATTCTTGTAATCATCAAAGTCACATCCAAAGAATCATACCTATAATATACTTCTTCCAATTTAGATTTTTTTTTCACTTGACTTCAAGTTTTTCTGGGATCGTTATACCCCTAGTGTTATAGACATAATTACTCAAATATTTGAATCCTTACTTGATGGGATCCAATCACGTCATAGTTAAGACCCGTAATCACTCCTTCATATTACCATGATGTTACTTTATCTCGATCTGTATGCTTCTAACATAGTGACCTGAGTATGTCAGGTAGGCGGATAGCAGTGATCCATCATCATTTTCACTTCCCCCAATTCTACACATTTAATATGTGAAAGTCATAGTCACTTTCCTAAGAGCCACAGCTATGTAGAATTTCCAACTATCCTTCCGACTTATACTGAATTCTCAATTCACATTGGCTTTCTCTTGCAATATATCTGAGTTCATTAATCAAATCCTTAACCGATGATATAATTATTAATCGTGTGTCACATCAATTGGGTTAAGTTGTTAGGGCATCTAGGAACATGCTTTGTTGAGGTAACACACTCCTTTAATTATACATAAAACATTTGTGTCGTCGTTACTACTTGATTTTAGTTTATTGAAAAGCCCGATGTTTGAATTCTTGTGGATTGTACACAACTTGTTTTGTTCCATGGGATATAGCATGTCATTATGCATCGATGAAATTACGATCTCTCTTTTAAGTTGTGTCAAGTAATTATCTGATTCACAAGTCCAAGAAAATTTCTAACATCACATGCGGTTTTCCTTATTCTAAGATTGTGATATATTCAAGCGGGCAACCCTCTACGTATATCCAAACTTCAAGGGAGGGTTGATAATCTTACCAATTATTTGTACATAAGTCTCGATTTTCATACGGGTAGTGTTCAAATACCAATTCTCCAAGATCACTATATTTGCGACACAACATTTTATAAACAAGGTCTAAGGAAATCCAAGTCATTACCAATTTAGCCTAATAGACAAAAAGATAAGCCTCATGCATTTTGGGCTAAATTTCTTTAATACCTATGATACATTCATCATAGACATGCACTCAATTCTTAGGGCTAACAATCTTACACTTGGAGTTCCACCTTGAGACTTTTTGATATGCTACATATCTTAAGCCCTTAAGATTACTATTTACTATAATCTTCTCAAGATCAACATGTGATCCAAACAAAAATGGGTCTCTTCTGAAACTTGATTTTTTTTTAATTCGACCTTTGGTATTTGTCACTGTGGTTGTCTTAACGTAATCAGGTCATCGGTAAAAGGGTTAAGTTTACAAGTACCCTATTATTCCACTAATATACTATAAACATCAATTCTCCTTGAGGCATTCTATCAGCTTGGGTAAGAAGTGATAATATCACTTAATAGGTGGAGTGGGGACATCGAAATTTAAGCCTTAAGTAGTGACGCTTGTATTAAATTCTCCCCCTAGTATATTTGGGTATCCTCGAACCTTAATCAATCTATATACGAGGTCAATTTTAGATTAGGATACGCTACAAAATCCTCTTGGTAAGTAAGACTAAGGTGGTGTCCTAATTGGATTGGCCCAACTCATTATTTAAATGGACTATTTTATGTGACTTTTTACACATGTGCACACTATTGCTTCTGTTGCATAGTTTGTCCGCAAACTATTGCTCGAGCAGGGTGACCCAGTTGTGGACTTCTTTCTCATATGATTGTTTGTTCCTCTGATACCAATTTGTAAGACCCCTCCCCTTACCAAGGAGTTAACCAAGTCTTATGTCCAGAACCGTCGTCTTATTGTGACACTAACACACGGGCTAGTCAACACCGGAAGACGCCGATCTTGCCGGCTAGTACGATCATTTCCTTCTATGCCAATTGAGAATAGAAGTATAACAGAAAGAAAACTAACAAGTCCATAAGTCACAGCAATAACATCATATATATAATGAAAAGGTACAACAGTCCACAATGAGTAAAAAAAGAGAGAAGGGCTTATGCCCGTACATGCCAAAAATGAATAGTAAAGCTCTATCTCTCTCTCTCTCACACTATAACACTAGGCGGAAGCAAACTCTAAACAAGCACACTCGTCATCACCTGACGCTGAGCTACGGTAGTAGCACATGGAATCTGCTCCTCAAGTCCTGCCACCTCGTCCTGTTGGTCGTACTGGTGCTCCAGCTCCTCAAGCTCCTAAAATTATACAGTCACAACCGACCGTTAGTCATAAAGATTAAGCCATTATCGTCCTTGCCTCACCCTTGCGACTCCTAGGAACCGAGCGGGAGGACGAAAGCGGAGGACAACAAAGCAGTATCAAAATAGAAGCAGGTGATAGTGGATCTATTATATCATGGATATATTTCTAACAGTTATGTCATTACATTAGCAGTTCTATATATATAGCACATGTAAATTAAGTAAGCAGAACTGAAAGAAGAGTGCAGTAAGTAAAGTAAAGAAAGAGCAGAAAGTAAACTATCAACCGCTACACTAACATCATAAAAGTACCTTAACTTATATGAATGCTCATACAAACTTATAAGTTAAGGTTTTAGAAATATAAAGTATCATATAAAAGAGCACATACTAATTTATATGATAAGGATCCATGGTGCGTATGACCAAAATATGTATGTATGTTATATATGCAGGTTATGATTCATGCAAGTACAACTCACACACGCGACTCTGTGATCACAGACCTTTAGTTCACTCTTTTTGGAGCTAGCATCACTCTCTGGTACCACCGGTCTGGCTACAGTGATAGTGGAGCGGGCGTCTCCACTACTAGGCGGGTATACACACTACCAGGCCTAGACCTCCCATACGTCTTTATACACCTCCTAGGTACACTCTAGAGTCTCTGCGTACTATTTGCTGGCTACCTACCAGTCTTTTTGGTCGAGTGTGCATTTTTGGGGATCGTCCTCCAGAATGCAATGTAAAACAACCCACTAGCCCCTCAAACTGTCACACCTCGCCAGAGTCACCGTACTGCCATCGGTGTGACAATTGGCCCAGTACTACATGACCTGCCACAAGTTTATTTCTATGCACATGCAAGATATTCCAGCCCGTGGCTCCAGCTCGTAGGACCAAACATGTCCTGATATCAAAATCTCGAGCCTCCAGCTCGCAGGACCAACCCGTCCTGAAACACTCCAACCCATCACAGGTGAGATTACACATTAGTGTCTAGTTCTGAATCCCTCCAACCCTTCGCGGGTGAGATTACACATCAGTGTCTTAGTTCTGAATCCCTCCACCCCTTCACGGGTGAGAATGTTACCATGTTCTCTTAGCCTATTAGACTACTCTTGCCTAATGTTTGTTATACCTAGCAATTTAGGATTAATCCCAGGACTGCCCAGGATATGCCCAATGAAGGGGTCTCGAGGGCACTAGGAACCAAGATGGGATTGAAAGCCCAATGTTCCCTTTCGCAAGGATACTTACTTTTATTAATGTCTACTCATGATCCATACCCAGCACTCGTTGTTACTTTGGAACGAACCTAATGACTTAGGATATTATTGGGAAATCGGCGGTCTTTCGCCAGTCTCCATTCTAACTACTGTACTTGGGGATTTGCACTCTATCACTCGATACTATGAAGTGACCTAATAGACACCAACTAGAGTTTATCTTTCCAATATAGTTATCAACTCTGTAAGACCCCCCCCCCCCCTTTTTGAAACTCCGGGGTCTTAGGCCTAGAACCGCCACTTTGCGGTGATACCTTCACGCCTGGGAAGGTCATCACTACAAAACGTCGATCCTGCTGGCCAAGATCGATCACATCTATAGCAAGTAATAAAAGAAAAGCAAGTCCACAGAGATTCACATATATGATAAAGTAAATAATCTCCACGAAGGGAGTGTCCACAGAAATAATAGAAAAAGTACGGAATCTTGGGCTTA
Organism: Platanthera guangdongensis; assembly: GCA_039583875.1. Classification (NCBI taxonomy): domain Eukaryota; kingdom Viridiplantae; phylum Streptophyta; class Magnoliopsida; order Asparagales; family Orchidaceae; genus Platanthera; species Platanthera guangdongensis. The sequence continues at coordinate 93,744,539 of CM077154.1, read as the reverse complement.
TGCCCGGTACATCAATATCCTCACTACATATCACTTAGCGTGGAAGCAAAACTAAACAAACTACTAACGATCGGGACTCACAGTCCCTGCAGTCTGAACTCCGGTACTAGACTGCCCCATCTCCAAGCGCGTTGACCTCTGGGGCTGCTCCTCCATACTGGGCTCCACGGTCCCCTAAAATGATGTGGTTCAAAAATCGTTAGTCTAAAAGATTAAGTCCTATCATCCCCCGCCCCTTCCCCCATGGCTCGTAGGCACCGAGCGGGGAGGAAGAGAGGAGAGGACATGAAAGTGGAGAATAGAAATTGCAAGTGACGACAGAACTAGACTAGCAGTTATATATAAATGGGTAAGGAAAGATAGGAAGTATATAAAAGGTAAACTAAGAAATATGTGACCTTAACTTATATGAAAGCACATAAGCCAAGGGATCTTTTGCAGGGCTCCTAGCGTATAAAAAGAATCATACCAATTTATACGTTCGGGTGTCGATTTTCTAACAGGCATAATATATAAATTTACTGAATAAAAACCTTAACTTATAAGCACGCTCGCGTGAACTTATAAACCAAGGGGTCGTTTTGCAGAGCCTATTGTATAAAGCGTCCAATACCGCCTTATACAATAGGTGTCAGAGTTATATGCAATGGTATGCTATGAAATATAATTATTCCATGTTGTGAACATGCAAGTGCAATGCACCCACTCAACTCTGTGTACACAGACCTTTAGTTCCCCCTTTCTGGAGTCGAACCTCCCAGGATACCTCCGTAGTAGTAAACGGAACCGGTGGGTTGGGCCTCGCCCACCTCTAAACCGGTAATTGCACTGCCAGTCAGACCTATCGTACGCCTCAACGCTGGTGCACTAAGCGGAGCTCCTGCGTACTCTTGCCGGCTGGTGCACCGGACTTTACTTGGCCAAGTGCTAAACCACATTTGCCGAGTCAACGTATTGGCATCGATGCATCGACTCTCCAATACCGAAGACCCACCACCTTTACTTTATGCACATGCAACCTTGATGTATAACCACCGAGCCAAAGCTCCCCGAGCCGTCCCGTCCGACACAAACAATAACCGAGCCAAAGCTCGTCGGGCCAACCTGCCCATCACAAACATCAACCGAGCAAAAGCTCGCCGGGCCAACCTGCCCATCACCAAATCCACCGAGCCTACTGTCCGAGTGACCTAACCTAACTCCAACAACCCCGGGGAGTGTGAGTACAACCCTAGATTATTTCTAATTACTCTTGCATTTCATTTTTACCTACTATTTAGGTTAGCCCAGGACTGCCCAAGGTATACCCCGTGAAGGGCTCTCGAAGGCACTAGGAACTACGATGGGATTACGCCCAAAGCTCCCTTTCGCAAGGCACTTATTTTATATTGGTTTATACCCAACTCCTAGTTCCTTAGATGTTGTATTGAGTCTAACCCTAGTGTATTTGACACTTCCTCCCCACGGGAAAGACAATCTTTCATCGATCTCGAGCACCGCCTAACACTAGCCAACTCCACACTTTACTCAACCTATCTTCCAGAGATGCCCCCAATTGTTTGTCCAAATAGCATAATCTCTAACCCTAACTTGTGTGCCCAAATTCTTATTTCAACTCAATTTCTGCGATTTTACTAAATGCAGATCACCATAAGATATATGAAGTGTATAATGGGAGGTACACAAAATAATCATCCAGTACCCCTATAATAATTATTGGAGGGCTATAATGACATTTTTAGCCCAAATCCAGAAATTCATAGTTTTTCCTAATTTATCTGATAATTTATTTATTTATTCTAGTAATCCAAAAATCTAAGTTTGAACATGAAGTACCCATTTCAGACAAGCAAATGCTCTACAAAATTTATGATAAATTCAATACGACTATTTAACATAAAATCTAGTGTCTCCCAATTTTTCAGCAGGAAATAAGCTCTGAATAAATTATACATCAGATCACCAAAATTATGGGTTTGTAAGTATATAATGCAAATAGTCATCTAAAAATCATGAATTAATTTCTCCAAGAGGTTATTGACCTAAAATTATCAGAGACCTAATTTCACAATTTTTGCAATAAGTAAATAGCTCTAAATAATTTATTGACCATAATTGCACCTTTTAAAACTTGTAAAGAAAGTACTAAAGTTGTTCAACTAAAATTTATAACAAAATTCAGGAATAATCATTTTGACTTAAAACATCTTCTGCCCAAATTTCATGAGTCTATAATGTACAGTGTGATCATAATAAATAAAATACCATTTAGGACCACATCATATATAACGAAGGGGGTGCTAGTAATATTACTCATAAAATTCCAATAAATTCACAAGAGGTCCTATCTAACTTAGAGTCCATGCTACCTAAGTTTCACACCTTTTTAGTAAGTTTTGGTGGCTTATTCTACACAAAAAGTGGTTATGCCCTAAACTAGGGATAGGGATTTGAGATGTCTATCCATCTCCAAATCCTCTAAGATTCATACCAGAGGACTTGGTCTACCCTAGCATCATTTCTACCAATTTGCAAGATCACACAAGGGCATTTGACCCCATGCCCTTCACAACACTCAAAAGCCCCTCCTTAGGGATTGAGTTTGGATCCTAGGGCAAAACTACCCTAGACCACCCCATAATCCATATGAGGGTGTTAAAGGTCATGCAAGTCAGTGGTCAAAATCTCAGCCTCTGTTGAGGTGATTTGACCACTCAACCTCAAGGTGCACTTTTTACTTGAGAACCCCTCATTAAGGTAAAATTAGGGTTAGGTCATTCCCTATCCAAATCACATCCAAATGAGGTGAAAATTTATACAGAGACATATCATGAGGCCAGGGAGCACTCACCAAAATTTGGGAGGGTTTGGAGGTCATTACACCTCTTAATTAAATTACCCTAGTATTATTAAATAAAAAATAAAACCATAGCAAAAGTATCTCCAAAAATTCCCATTTTTGGACAGGCCCTTGGTATAGCTAAGTGTGACCCCCTTCCCAAATTTCAGGTAATTTGGATACGGGATGAAGAGTGGGCACCCATTTTAATCTCAGGATATCCCTAGGTATAGGTCCCACCCAAATGGGTGCCCTAGTCCAACCAGAGGTCCAAATTGGTTCAAATCAATTTTGAATTAACGAAGACCCTTAGGGCTACAAACTGCATGTTAGTGACTTTTTCAGTAGAGGAGCCTAAGTAGTTTTAAAAATTAAAACCATCTACTGCAAATAGTGTGACAGAATCAAAATTAAAAAGAAATTAAAATGATTCTTATCAAATCTAGCACACGAATTTTGACGCAGATCGAATGGCCCGGGATCATCGTCTCCCTCCAGACAATGGCTGAGATAGCCCGAGCCTGGAGCCACTACCAACCGCCGCTGCCGCACATCCCGGCACTTCCCTGGCCGGCCACCGCCACCAACACCTCCATCGAGATGGTGGCTATCGACTGGCGGCGACACAACCGTCGGAGGGGTGGATTCCGGTGGTTCTTCCAAGAAGATTTCTCGGCCCGAAACCATGAAAACCAGGAATTGGTTCGGGCTCAATTGAGCCCGAACCTTGAACCTAAGCATTGCTATGATCTAACCATGAGGCAAGGAGAGGAGGAGGACCTTGCCGGCGCCCTGAAGTCGAGAATATCGCCAGGAAACCATTTTTAAAGGCGGCGCCGCTCGGTTTCTGCAACTGCACAGTCGGGGGCTCGATTTCTTCTGGTGAGGATTGGGAAAGTCTTCTCTCGAACCACTGATGGTGTTTAAAGCCTCATTTGGGGAGAGGAGGGGCTGGATTATTAATGTCCATTAACGCCAATAATAGCTAGGCTCGGCCATGGAGGAGGGGGCTAAACTAGGCCTTTGGTGGCCGGGGAAATGGCTGGTAACTTCTCCCTTTCCCTAGGGGAGTTGAATTCAGCCATTAAAGGTGGCCTTTGGCCTCCCCTTGGCCGAGCCCCTTCATTCCCTCCTCTTTCTTCTTTTCTCTCTCCTACATTAACATGGAATGGAGCTCACCCTCTCTCCTTGTCACCAAGTTGACTTGGTCAACCTGGAGGACTATTTGCAGCCCATCCATGCGCATTATGCCCTAAAGAAGCCACATGAGGAGGCTTGAGCTTGGGCTAGCCCATTTGGGCTAGGTTGACCCAAAGTAGGCTTGGGTTGACTTTGGTCTTTTTGACCTTTTGGGTTGCCCCCAATGGATCCTTGGTGACCCATTGATCTCCCCTAAGGCCTAGGTAGGGTTGCGTAGAGCTGACTTGGCACCTTGGAGGTCACTTGTCCCTTGGTAAGGGCACTTTGACCACTTCGGGGCTAGAGTTGACTTAGGTCAACTTAGCCTCTAAGGTTGACCCATATGGGGCCTTGGTGACCCATTGATCCCACCATAGGGTTAGTAGGGCATGGGTGGTGTCCACCTGGCTAGGGGTTGGCCAATTGACCCTAAGTAGGCTAGTTTGACCCATTTAGGGATAGAGTTGACATTGGTCAACTTAACCACTTTGACTACCTTCCATGGGTCCTTAGTGACCCATTGACCCCACTTTAGGTTTAGAAAGACCCCGGGTAGGGTCAGTTGGGTTTTTACTAGGGCACACTACCTTTAGTTAGGGCATCTTGCCTAGTTTAGGCCTAGAGTGGTTCTAGGTTAACTTGGCCACCCTGAGTCGACTCCAATGGACCCTTAGGGTTCAGATGAACCTTACATTGGATTGGTGAGGCCATGGTGGGGTCTTGAAGTCATGGTGAAGCCCTATAATCATCTTAAACTAGGGTTCATAAATCTGTTATTTGCGGACCATAGTGGTCTCACCTACATCCCTAGGTTTACTTGGCCTTCTTGATCTTCCTAGGGTTTTATTATGACCTAGTCATGACAAAACCACTCCTAGGGGTCTAGTTGTTTGAGGGATGTTACAAATCCTAATATATAACAAAAAAAATTTCGTCCTCGAAATTCTAGTTAGGCCTACGGGGTTTCAAATATGAAAGGAAAATTGTAACATCCCGAGAGGTTGTGAGTAATACCTGACTGAAAAGCTCTGGGTACCTTTGTTGCATCAAGTACTGAGGCTCCCATGTGTACTCCTCTCGCTCGTGATTCCTCTACAGGACCTTGACCAATGGAACCTTCTTGCGGCGCAAGACTCGTATTCCCCTGTCTTCAATCCGGACAGGTTCCAGGTGAATTGACCGATCAGAGGCTACTGCCCCATTCGTGGCTGTAATCTGCTGATCCAGGTGTAGTAGATCCCTCCTGAGAGAGGATACATGGAACACGTTGTGGAGGCTTGCCAGCTCCGGTGGCAGCTCTAGCCTGTATGCCAAGGGATCGATCCGCTTCCGGATCCTATAAGGCCCCATATATCTTGGGTTGAGCTTCTTCTTTCGGCCGCATACCCGTGAAACCCCATACATCGTTCGGATCTTCAAGAACACCCGGTCCCCCCACCCGGAACTCCACCTGACAATGTCGGGCGTCGTAATACTTAGCCTGTCGACTCTGTGCCTCTAGCATCCTATCCCATATCAATCTCACCTGAGCCTCGATGTTCTCGACAAACTCTGAACCCAAAGCCTTCAGATCCTCATCCTGTATCCATGACAGCGGAGTCCTACACCTTCGACCGTAAAGGGCCTCATAAGGAGCCATCCTTATGCTGGACTGGTAGCTGTTATTATACGAGAACTCGATCAGTGGCAACAACGTCTCCCAAGGCTCGCCGTGATCCAATATGCAGAGTCGCAGCAGATCTTCCAAAGTCTGATTAGTGCGTTCCGTCTGCCCATCATTCTGGGGATGAAATGATGTACTGAATGTTAGCAGAGTGCCCAAGTAAGTCTGTACTGATCTCCACTCCCTGGACGTAAATCGTCCATCCTGATCTGATACAATCGTCCTGGGTATGCCATGATAACGGACGAACTGCTCCACGAATTTCCAAACCAGCAAACCAACCGAGTCATCCTTCCTAATCGGGATAAATCTGGCTACCTTCGTCAGCCGGTCGACGATCACCCAGATCGAATCATTTCCCGTCCGCGATCGGGAAGCCCATATATGAAGTCCATCGCGACATCATCGAATTTCCACTCCGGCACTGGGAGTGGCTGCAATAATCCTGCGGGGTTTCTGCACTCTGCCTTCACAAACTGGCATGCCTCGCAATGGGTCACGAAGTAGGTGATATCCTTCTTTATGTCTGGCCAGTACATGGTCTTCTTTAGATCCGCAGTCATCTTCGTAACTCCCGGGTGTACTGAATATCGACTGCAATGAGCCTCTGTCATGATATCTTCCCGGACCTGGCCTCCCTCTGGTATGTAAATCTGTCCCCTGGAACACACTGGGCCATCCCTCAGCGAGTAATCTCCAGTTGTGCCTGCTTCCAAGGCCCGGAATATCGGATCTAGTTGGGTATCCTGCCTCTGCCCATCACTGACTCGGTCTCGAATATCATCTGGATCAACCAACGATGCTAGCTACTCCCGGTACAGCTCAGGGTGATCCTCAGACACAAAGGATATCTGCATCTTTTCTAACATCTGGACCAACTCCAAGGCCATCAACTGCGGTCCTGCTCCAGGGTTTGTGGCCTTCCAACTCAGCGCATCGGCCACCACATTTGCCTTTCCTGGGTGGTAGTGCATCTCGTACTGGTAATCTACTAGAAACTTCACCCATCGCCTCTGTCTGATATTCAGCTCCTTCTGCGTGTCCACATACCTCAAGTTCTTGTGATCGGAGTAAATGTCGCAGTGGACACCGTACAGATAGTGTCGCCAGACTTTTAGTGCAAATATGACCGCTCCCATCTCTAAGTCATGAACTGGGTAGTTCTGCTCATGCTTCTTCAGCTGTCGAGAAGTGTATGCTATCATGTGACCATTCTGCATCAGCACCGCACCCATGACCTGGTAGGAAACGTCGGTGTAGACTTGGAATCCTTCCTTTCCCGAAGGAAGGGCTAGTATAGGAGCCGAGGTGAGTCGATCATTTAGCTCCTGGAAGGCCACCTCACACAATAGGGTCCAGACAAAGGGCACATCTTTCCTCGTCAGGGATGTGAGTGGCAGGGTAATACGAGAAAATCCCTCCATGAACTTTCGGTAGTAACCGGCAAGTCCTAGAAAACTCCACACATATGAGGCCGACTTCAGCTGCGGCCAATCCCGAACTGCCTGAATCTTGGTCGGGTCCACTGCCAACCCAGCACCACTGATGATATGGCCTAGGAAAGCGACCTCTTCAGCCAGAACTGGTATTTGTTGAACTTCGCATAAAGCTGGTGCTCTCGTAGTCTCTCTAGGGTCAGCATCAGATGTCATGTGTGCTCCTCCTCTGTCCTCGAGTAGATGAGGATGTCATCAATAAATATGATGACAAACACATCCAGGTATGCCTCGAACACCCGATTCATGAGGCTCATGAACGCCGACAGTGCATTCGTGAGCCCGAAGGGCATCACGGTAAACTCGAACAACCCATATCTGCTACTGAAGGCAGTCTTCGGTATGTCCTCCTCCTGGATCCGCAGCTGGTAGTAGCCCAACCTCAAATCCAGTTTTGAAAAGAAATGCGCGTCCTCCAGCTGGTCAAACAGCTCATCTATCCTTGGCAGTGGATAGGTATTCTGGACTGTCAGTCGGTTCAGTGCCTGGTAGTCGATGCACAATCTGAGTGTCCCGTCCTTCTTCTTAACGAATAACACCGGGGCTCCCCATGGTGAAGAGCTTGGCTGGACAAAACCGGCTTCCACCAGTTCCTGGAGCTGGCCCCGAAACTCTGTCAGCTCCTTCGGGGCCATCCGTTAAGGGGCTCTAGATGCTGGCTTAGCCCCCGGCACCAGCTGTATCCGGAAATCCTGCTCTCGGTGCGGGGGTAGCCCTGGCAGCTTCTCTGGAAATACATCGGCAACATCTCGCACCACCGGAATATCTGAGATGGAACCCTTAGCCTCGACCATCTCATACAACACTTCATAGACTTCCTCCCCCTGCAAGTGGGCCTTGACGGCCTGAACGGATGACAGCAAGAGAGGGGGAATAGATCTAATACCTTCGATGACGATGAAGGAATCCCCATGCCTCACAGTAATCCTCTTGGACATGCAGAAAATCTGAGCATGGTTCTAGCGCAACCATGTCATTCCCAGGATCAAATCAAAGAATGGCATCCTCATGATTGTCGCTGGTGCTTCAAATATCTTTCCGCTGATCTCCACCTCCATGTTGCAGCGGGCGGTGGTGAATAACTTCGATCCGTCAGGTAGCCGTATCCTCATCATCAGGCCTGTGAACCGCTCCACGCCTTCCAGCCCTTCCACGAAGGCTTCCGACACAAATGAGTGCGAAGCACCCGTATCGAACAGTGTATAGGCGGTCTTGCCGCTGATGAAGACTATGTATGTGGGGTTAACTTAAAGTCTTAGAAATCTAATTGTGGTTTTCTTTCCTAGTCTATCATTTCTATATACATAACTTTAATTATCTAGGAAAGAAAAGACTTAAAATTAACTGGCATACCTGTGATCACTTGCTCCGGATTCCGTTGTTGAGTCAGTTCCAATGTATATACTTGCTCCCTCTCCTACCTGTGGTCTCTGCCATGGTATCCACGACCTCGGCCACATCCTCAGCCTCCAAATTACTGAGCTAGCGGGGCAGCCGGTGGTGCTGGTGGGGGTGCCCCCCTCATGGGGCAGTTCCTCCGGATATGCCCCACCTGATGACAATTGAAGCATTCTGGCAGGGGATATGCCATACCCCCGGGTCTCTGCACCTCTCGCATCTGGGGTGGCTGAGGGGCCACCACTACTGGTTCCCTCTGCTCCTGTCTTACCTCCTGCCGAGGCTGGTCTTCTGCTCTTCTCCCATCTGTGACGCGGCCCCTCCGCCGATCATTCCTGACTCCCCGGCCCTGGTCCTCGGTTGGCCGCTTCCGACCTCGGGTAGTATGCCAATCTGCCTCGATCCTTTTCGCCATCTCCAATATCCGAGGAATAGGTCCGTCGGACACGAACAACAGAGCCTCCCTCAGATCCTCTCGCAGGCCCTTATAGAACCACTTGGTGTAACTGTTGAGAACAAAGGTCCAGCGGGATTGGGTGTGTGTGGGACCGCATATTTGGGCTTCCCCATCGCGTTCCAGGTCTGGGTGTTGACCCCGGTGGGCCCCCGTATGGCAGAATATCCCCGTCATCCCGTGGATGGATTAGTCCCACATCGCCTGCAGCGGGTGGTCCTTGGTGTTTATGTACCCCCGTCCCCCCTTCCTACTACCACAGGGTTTTGGGAAGATGTGTGGTGACGGGTGGTTTCCACATGGTATCAGAGCCAGGTGTGGGACCGCATATTTAGGCTTCCCCATCGTGTTCCAGGTCTGGGTGTTGACCCCGGTGGGCCCCCGTGTGGCGGAATATCCCCGCCATCCCGTGGATGGATTAGTCCCACATCGCCTGCAGCGGGTGGTCCTTGGTGTTTATGTACCCCCGTCCCCCCTTCCTACTACCTCGGGGTTTTGGGAAGATGTGTGGTGACGGGTGGTTTCCACATGGTATCAGAGCACACGGTCGTTTCCTCCTGATTGTGTGCGCTCTCTGATTCTCGCGGCTTGTTTTTCGTTCTCCACGACCTGTCTTGCGGCTTGCCCTCTGTTCTGTCCGCCGCCCTGTTCGCGCGGCTTGCTTCTCCTTGGTTCTCTTCTCCTCCTGCTATTCGTCGCCACGACCTGTCTCGTTGTTGCCGCGCTCCTGGTTCCTTCTTGCCTCTCTGACTTCCTAGTCGTTGCGGCCTGTTTCTGTTCGCCCGGTCTGCGACTTGTTGTAGTCGCTGCTTCTTGCCTCCTCTTCTCTTCTGTTCGCTCGGCCTTCTCAGTCCGCGCGACCTCTTCCCCGCTGGGCCTTTGACTGCTTTTTAGCCACTTGATTCTCCGTCTGTCCACGCGACCTGTCCGCGCGGCTTGCCCCTTCTTTTTCGCGACCGTTTTCGCGATCTCCTCTATTCGTCGCGCTCTACTTCTTGTTGCCTTCTACCCGCTCCTGCTTACTAGTCGCCCCGGCCTCATCTTTGGCCGTGCGACTTGTTCTCCTCTGTTCGCCCGACTTTTTCAGGCCGTGCGACTTCTTTCCCTCTGCTTTGCTCTGCTTCTTGGTAGCGGCCTTTCTAGCCGCACGACCTGTTTTCTGTTCGCCCGGCTTGGTGCTCTTTTCTCTTCTCGCGGCTTGTTCTTCTCGTCGCGGTTTGCTCCTCTCTTGCTTCCATGGCTTTCCTCTCCTCCAGCCTGTCCGCCTTCGTGGTCACCTCTTCTGGTAGTGCTCATGTTGTTACTTGCGGAAGATGGCTCATCGACTCTGGTACAACAAATCATATGACAGGCAATCCTCAATGTTTCTCTCTTCTTGACACACAGGCTCAGTTGCCCCCGGTCATTGTTGCTGATGGATCTCCCTCCCCGGTCCATGGGACGGGCATGGTTCAAGTCACTCCATCTCTCTGCTTGGCTGATACCCTCTATGTGCCCAAGTTTCCGTGCAATTTATTATCGGTTACTTCTTTATGCAAGCAACTACGGTGTTCTGTCATATTCACCCCTACCTCTTGTGCTTTTCAGGATCCGGACTCCCAACGGACGATTGCTACCGGGACTGAGAGTGGTGGCCTCTACTTCCTCGACAACGTTTCTGCTCTATCCGCCTTCTCCTCCTCCTCTACAGATCTTCTCCAATGGCATCTTCGCCTTGGACATGCTCCTCCCCGAATTCTACGACAGCTCCTGCCGCACCTCCCTCCCCATCATCCTCCTCTAAACTGTGATGCATGTCAACTTGGCAAACATCACCGCTCCTCCTTCCCACCAACGCAAAATCGGGGCTCTTCCCGTCCGTTCGACCTCGTTCACTCTGACATATGGGGTCCCGCTCCTAACCTCACCATCGGTTGGGGTAGTTCCTATTTTGTCACCTTCATTGATGATTTCTCTCGATGTACGTGGGTATATCTTCTCAAAGATCGCTCTGAGCTGTTCTCTGTTTGGACCTCCTTTTATTTTATGGTTAAGACTCAGTTTGATACGTCTATTAAACTCCTTCGTTCTGACAATGCTAAGGAGTATCTTAGCCACGACTTCTCCTCCTTTTGTATTCACCATGGTGCTATTCGTCAAACCAGCTGTGTCTACACCTCACAACAAAATGGGGTGGCGGAACGCAAAAACCGTCACCTCCTTGATGTCGCTCGCACTATGATGACTCAAATGCATGTTCCTCGCTCCTATTGGGGCTATGTTGTCCTCCTCTCCTGCTATCTCATCAATCGTCTTCCCTCCACAGTTCTCCACGGTGCTACCCCCTTCTCCATTCTTTATCCGGACAAGGATCCCTTTCCTCTTCCTCTGCACATCTTTGGGTGCACCGCTTTTGTGCACTCTCCCGCTGCCACCCGTGATAAACTCTCACCACGTGCCACCAAATGTGTCTTTCTGGGCTACTCTCCCACTCAGAAAGGATATTGTTGCTTTGACCCTGTTACCCGCAAGTAATTTGTCTCTGCGGATGTCACCTTCTTTGTCAATGCATCTTACTTCTCTCCCGCTTCCTCTTCTACTCCTCCTACTCCTACTTCTCATACCAACCCATCCATTCCCTCTGCTCCCACTGATGTTCCGCCCTCTCCACCCACTCCACCGTCTTCCCCATCCTCCTCATCTCCACCCTCTACTCCGCTTTCTCCCTCCACTCCGCTGCCATCTCTCTCTACTCCCGGGCCAGCTCTCTCCACCACGGATACTCCGGATACTGAGGCACCTGCTGACCTGGATCTCCCGATTGCTCTTCGCAAAGGGGTTCGGGCCTGTACCCAACATCCGCTTGCTGCAGTTGTTTCCTACGATCGTCTTACCCCTGCTCGCCGAGCTTTTGCACTGGCTATCTCGGCCACTGCCACCCCACCGTTCCTACCAGGAGGCCCTTACTATTCCTCACTGGAAAGTTGCCATGGATGAGGAGATTGCTACTCTCACTGAACGGGGTACCTGGACACTTGTTCCGCCTCCTTTCGCCACCGATGTTGTTGGTTGTCGATGGGTCTTCGTGGTGAAGTTTCTCCCGGATGGCAGTGTGGATCGTTATAAGGCTCGCCTGGTTGCCAAGGGTTTTACCCAAACTTATGGGATTGATTACTTTGACACTTTCTCTCCCGTGGCTCGCCTTAGCACTATTCGGGTTCTTCTCTCTGTGGCTGTCAACTGGGATTGGCCCATCTCGCAGCTAGATGTTAAGAATGCCTTCCTCTATGGTGATCTGCAGGAAGATGTTTACATGGAGCAACCTCCTGGGTATGTTGCTCAGGGGGAGACACGGGTATGCCGGCTAAAGAAGGCTATCTATGGCCTCAAGCAGAGTCTTCGTGCCTGGTTTGACAAGTTCAGTGGCATTGTTGCGGCCATTGGTTTTACAAGAAGCTCAGCAGATCACTCCTTGTTTGTTCGGAAAACTGCCTCTGGTCTTGTTGTTCTTGCGGTTTATGTTGATGACATTCTTCTTACTGGCGATGACCAGGATGGTGTATTGATGACCAAGAAACACCTTCGTCAACATCTGGTCACAAAGGATATGGGCTCCCCGAAATACTTTCTGGGGATTGAAATCTCTAGAAAGCCCAACTCCATGGTCCTTTCACAACGGAAGTATGCTCTTGATCTTTTAAAGGAGGCAGGACTCACTGGTGCTAAACCTGCACGTTGTCCTATGGCTGCTGGAGAAGACAAAACTTGGACAGATGACTCACCTCTTCTCTCTGATCTTACGAGATACCGGCGTCTGGTGGGCAAGCTCATATATCTCACGGTAACCAGACCCGACATCTCTTATGTTGTTGGCAAGGTGAGCCAGTTCATGCAAGCTCCGAGGGAGTGTCATCTACAATCTGCTCTAAGGATATTAGAGTATATTAAAGCTGCTCCAGGGAAAGGACTCCTATTTCAGAAGAATGGTCACCTACGGGTTGAAGCTTACTCTGATTCAAGCTATGCGGATAACAAAGGGGACCGCAAATCGACTTCAGGTTTCTGCACATTTGTTGGAGGCAATCTTGTGAGTTGGAAGAGCAAGAAACAGTCTGTCGTTTCGAGGTCTAGTGCAGAGGCGGAATATCGCAGCATGGCATCGACTACATGTGAGTTGAAGTGGTTGCGGGCTCTCATGCTTGACTTAGGAGAGGTTTACAACTATCCTCTTCCTATGTTCTGTGACAATAAGGCCGCGATACACATTTCCAAAAATCCGGTTTTTCATGAGAGAACAAAACACATAGAAGTCGACTGTCATTTTATTCGGGAAGAAATATTGAAGAAACAGATTTGCACTCCATTTGTCACGTCCGACAATGAGTTGGCAGATGTCTTCACCAAGCCGGTGTCCGCTTCCTTTTTCCACATCTGCGACAAGCTGGGCATGATCGATATATATGCTCCAGCTTGAGGGGGAGTGTTGAAGTTGGTGACCGGGCGGTCTGGCGGTTTGTCTTGGCGGGTTGAAGACCGCGCGGTCTGGCGGTTTGTCTCAGCCGGCTTGGAGACCGGGCGGTCTGGCGGTCTACCCTGGCAGTCTCTCTTCCTCTCTGGTGGTAGCCGTGTGGTTAGCCCTGCTGTCTAACCGCGCGGTTTGTGCGGTTTGTTTTGTATAGTCCGCTTAGTCCTGTAATTTTTTAGTCCCACATCTCTTATTTGTATTCTCTCATCTCTCCTCCATTCTATATAAGGGAGGGCATACCTTTGTAATAGATACCTTTTTCGGATAATAAAATTTCAGTTAAAACCATTTCGGTTTGTTCTCTGTTCGGTTTCCACATGGTATCAGAGCCATCCCGCTGCGGGGGTGTGTTGAGAACAAAGGTCCAGCGGGATTGGGTGTGTGTGGGACCGCATATTTGGGCTTCCCCATCGCATTCCAGGTCTGGGTGTTGACCCCGGTGGGCCCCCGTGTGGCGGAATATCCCCGCCATCCCGTGGATGGATTAGTCCCACATCGCCTGCAGCGGGTGGTCCTTGGTGTTTATGTACCCCCGTCCCCCCTTCCTACTACCTCGGGGTTTTGGGAAGATGTGTGGTGACGGGTGGTTTCCACAGTAACCTGCCTCATCCAACTGGTAAGAATCCGCAAACCGGGCCAGATGGTTGAACTCCCGATGATACTCCATCACTGTCTTACTACCTTGTCTCAACTGTAGAAATCTATCTTCCAACTCATCTCTGGCCGACTGCGGGACAAAATGCTCTAACAGTGCGGCCCTGAATTCCCCCCAAGCTATCTCAGCAACCTCTCTATCAGCAAATGTCATGTCCAGCGATGTCTTCCACTACCTCTTGGCATGGGACTCCAAGCAAGAGATGACCAAGGGCACCCTCTCCTCCCACGGGCACCGGATCCTGGTCAGCATCTCATACATAATGTCCAGCCACTGCTCCGTCCGAACGGCCGACTCTATCCCCAAGTAGGATGGGGGAGAAAGTCCTCGGAAAATACTCAGCCAGTTGTCCCCCGGGTTTGGCTGCGTAGCCGGAACCTATTGTGCCCTAAACGCCTCCAGGATAGCTGTCAGAGTCTGCCCCATTTCTGAATGTAGGAACGGAGTGGAAACCGGGGGAGGTGGTGCAACATCGGGAGTCTGCTGGACTCCGCCCTGTGGTGTCGGTTGTGCTAGGGGCTGCGTAACAAAAGCCAATAGTAAATAATCGACTCCAACCTAATTAGCGGTGGACAATTTACATGTGATCCCCCATATGGGCACACCACTGCTTCCGCTGCTTAGTTTGTCCCCAAACTAAACTCGTGCGGGGGTGACCCATGGGTTGTGGACTGCTACTTTTCGATCGAGGTCTGCTCTGATACCACTTGTAAGACCCCCCTTTTATTTTGAAACTCCGGGGTCTTAGGCCCAGAACCGCCGCTTTGTAGTGACACCTTCATGCCCGGGAAGGTCATCACTACAAAACGTCGATCCTGCCGGCCAAAATCGATCACATCTGTAGCAAGTAATAAAAGAAAAGCAAGTCCACAGAGAATCACATATATGATAAAGTAAATAATCTCCACGAAGGGAGTGTCCACAAAAATAATAGAAAAAGTACAGAATCTTGGGCTTATGCCCGGTACATCAATATCCTCACTACATATCACTCAGCGCGGAAGCAAAACTAAACAAACTACTAACGATCGGGACTCACAGTCCCTGCAGTCTGAACTCTGGTACTAGACTGCTCCATTTCCTAGCGCATCGACCTCCGGGGCTGCTCCTCCATACTGGGCTCCACGGTCCCCTAAAATGATGTGGTTCGAAAACCGTTAGTCTAAAAGACTAAGTCCTATCATCCCCCGCCCCTACCCTCATGGCTCCTAGGCACCGAGCAGGGAGGAAGAGAGGAGAGGACATGAAAGTGGAGAATAGCAATTACAAGTGACGGCGGAACTAGACTAGTAGTTCTATATAAATGGGTAAGGAAAGACAGGAAGTATATAAAAGGTAAACAAATAAATATGTGACCTTAACTTATATGAAAGCACATAAGCCAAGGGATCTTTTGCAGGGCTCCTAGTGTATAAAAAGTCTAATACCAATTTATACGTTAGGGTTTTGGTTTTCTAGCAGGCATAACATATAAATTTACTGAATAAAAACCTTAACTTATAAGCACGCTCGCGCGAACTTATAAACCAAGGGGTCGTTTTGCATAGCCTATTGTATAAAGCGTCTCATACCACCTTATACAATCGGTGTCATAGTTATATGCAATGGTATGCTATGAAATACAATTATGTCATGCTGTGAACATGCAAGTGCAATGCACCCACTCGACTCTATGTACACAGACCTTTAGATCCCCCTTTCTGGAGTCGAACCTCCCAAGATACCTCCATAGTGGCAAACGAAAGAGGTGGGTTGGGCCTCGTCCACCTCTAAACCGATAATTGCACTACCAGTCAGACCTATCGTATGCCTCAACGCTGGTGCACTAAGAGGAGCTCCTGCATACTCTTGCTAGCTAAATAATCTATTGACCATAATTGCACCTTTTAAAACTTGTGAAGAAAGTACTAAAGTTGTTCAACTAAAATTTATAACAGAATTCAGGAATAATCATTTTGACTTAAAACATCTTTTGCCCAAATTTCATGAGTCTATAATATACAGTGTGATCATAATAAATAAAATACCATTTAGGGCCACATCATATATAACGAAGGGGGTGCTAGTAATATTACTCATAAAATTCCAATAAATTCACCAGATGTCCTATCTAACTTAGAGTCCATGCTACCTAAGTTTCACAACTTTTTAGTAAGTTTTGGTGGCTTATTCTACACAAAAAGTAGTTATGTCATAAACTAGGGTTAGGGATTTGAGATGTCTATCCATCTCCAAATCCTCTAAGATTCATTCCAGAGGACTTGGGCTACCCTAGCATCATTTCTACCAAGTTGCAAGATCACATAAGGGCATGTGACCCCATGCCCTTCACAACACTCAAAAGCCCCTCCTTAGGGATTGAGTTTAGATCCTAGGGCAAAACTACCCTAGACCACCCCATAATGCCTATGAGGGTGTTAAAGGTCATGCCAAGTCAGTGGTCAAAATCTCAGCCTCTATTGAGGTGATTTGACCACTCAACCTCAAGGTGCACTTTTTACTTAAGAACCCCTCATTAAGGTAAAATTAGGGTTAGGTCATTCCCTATCCAAAAAACATCCAAATGAGGTGACAATTTATACAGAGACATATCATGAGGCCAGGGACCACTCACCAAAATTTGGGAGGGTTTGGAGGTCATTAGACCTCCTAATTAAATTACCCTAGTATTATTAAATAAAAAATAAAACCATAGCCAAAGTACCTCCAAAAATTCCCATTTTTAGGTATAGCTAAGGGTGACCCCCTACCCAAATTTCAGGTCATTTGGACAAGGGATGAAGAGTGGGCACCCATTTTAATCTCAGCATAACCCTAGGTATAGGTCCCACCAAAATGGATGCCCTAGTCCAACCAGAGGTCCAAATTGGTTCCAATAAATTTTGAATTAAAGTAGACCCTTAGGGCTACGAACTTCATGTTGGTGACCTTTTTAGTAGAGGAGCCTAAGTATTTTTAAAATTTAAAACCATCTACTGCAAATAGTGTGACAGAAACGAAATAAAAATGAAATTAAAATGATTCTTATCAAATTTGGCGCACGAATTTTGGCGCAGATCCAATGGCCCGGGCTCATCGTCTACCTCCAGCCAATGGCTGAGATAGCCCGAGCCTGGAGCCACTACCAACCGCCACTGCCGCCCATCCCGGCACTTCCCTAGCCGGCCACCGCCACCAACACCTCCATCGAGATGGTGGCTATCGACTGGCGGCGACACAACCGCCGGAGGGGCGGATTCTGGTGGTTCTACCAAGAAGATTTCTTGGCCCGAAACCATCAAAACCAGGAATTGGTTCGGGTTCAATTGAGCCCGAACCTTGAACCTAAGCATTGCTATGATCGAACCATGAGGCAAGGAGAGGAGGAGGACCTTGCCGGCGACATGAAGTCGAGAAGATCGCCGGGAAACCATTTTTGAAGGCGGCGCCGCTCGGTTTCTGCAACTGCACAGTGGGGTGGCTCGATTTCTTCAGGTAAGGATTGGGAAAGTCTTCTCTCGACCCATTGATGGTGTTTAAAGCCTCAGTTGGGGAGAGGAGGGGTCAGATTATCAATGTCCATTAAAGCCATTAATGGCTAGGCTCGGCCATGGAGGAGGGGGCTGAACCAGGCTATGGAGGAGGGGGCTGAACCAGGCCTTTGGTGGCCGGGGAAATGGCTGGAAACTTCTCCCCTTCCCTAGGGGAGTTGAATTCAACCATTAAAGATGGCCTTTGGCCTCCCCTTGGCCAAGCCCCTTCATTCTCTCCTCTTTCTTCTTTTCTCTCTCCTCCATTAACATGGAATGGAGCTCACCCTCTCTCCTAGTCACTAAGTTGACTTGGTCAACCTGGAGGACTATTTGCAGCCCATCCATGCACATTATTCCCTAAAGAAGCCACAAAAGGAGGCTTGAGCTTGGGCTAGCCCAATTGGGCTAGGTTGACCCAAAGTAGGCTTGGGTTGACTTTGGTCTTTTTGACCTTTTGGGTTGCCCCAAATGGATCCTTGGTGACCCATTGATATCCCCTAAGGCCTAGGTAGGGTTGGTTAGGGCTGACTTGGCACCTTAGAGGTCACTTGTCCCTTGGTAAGGGCACTTTGACCACTTCGGGGCTAGAGTTGACTTAGGTCAACTTAGCCTCTAAGGTTGACCCAAATGGGTCCTTGGTGACCCATTGACCCCACCTTATGGTTAGTAGGGCATGGGTGGTGTCCACCTGGCAAGGGGTTGGCCAATTGACCCTAAGTAGACTACTTTGACCCATTTAGGGATAGAGTTGACCTTGGTCAACTTAACCACTTTGACTACCTTCCATGGGTCCTTAGTGACCCATTGACACCACTTTAGGTTTAGAAAGACCCCGGGTAGGGTCAGTTGTGTTTTTACGAGGGCACACTGCCTTTAGTTAGGGCACCTTGCCTAGTTTAGGCCTAGAGTGGTTCTAGGTCAACTTGGCCACCCTGAGTCGACTCCAATGGACCCTTAGGGTTCAGATGAACGTTACAATGGATTGGTGAGGCCATGGTGGGGTCTTTAAGTCATGGTGAAGCCCCATGATCATCTTAAATTAGGGTTCATAAATCTACTATTAGCAGACCATAGTGGTCTCACCTACATCCCTAGGTTTACTTGGCCTTCTTGGGCTTCCTAGGATTTTATCATGACCTAGTCATGACAAAACCACTCCTAGGGGTCTAGTTGTTTGAGGGATGTTACAAACTCAACCATCTATCGTATCCCCTGTGGGTTCCAGTAAAACCTGCTACTTTTGCTAAGCGTAACCCATGACCTAATACTAACCCGTATAATAGGACTTCCAATTCCTTGGGCCAAATGCCCCTAATTAATTATCATGGGTTGGTATGGTGTACGGTGGTGACTATTTAAGATTTCACCATTTTTCTAAGTAATTAAGTCCCTAAATTAAATCTTTTAATTAAGGTACCTAAGTCACTTTGTGCATGATGTACTATATCCAATGAGTCCACATACCTAAGAAATTTTCTTGCTGTTCAACTAGGTTAAATATGACTGCCTACTAGAGATCATAATTTTTTCATTTGAATTTCTATATGATTTTCATTTAAGATTAAAATCATGATTAAATCATTTTTCAAATGAAGTACATCAATTAAATACCCCAAAATTCTATGAAAATTACTGGAGGTCAATATTGACATAATAATACAAAATACAGAATTTCATGATCCTATCCAGTGATTTGACCTAACAAAATTACATAAGAATGTTATTACTAAAATGCCACTACTTGAGTTTTTAGTATATATACTCACCCAAAATTCTCAAATAATTATAAAGGGTTCAAATCAAATAATTAAGATACTATAAATTTTCACATAATTTTCCAGTAATGATTTCCTTCACTTTTTATTAATTTCCAAGAAGGGTCAATAATGTAATTCTACTAAAATTTCAAGGTAAAATTTCCAAACAAGCTTATAAAATTTTTTAGAGGTGTATGATGTCCTACTAGGGCTTTTGACAAAGTTTTAGAATTTATAAGAGTAATTAGCCCTATTTTCAATTTTTATTTCTAAAAAGGACATAATTTTCAATAATTCCAAATAATGGGAATTTTGATCCCAAAAACCTCATCCTTCCTATGGGATGTGTATTTCATCACTATAAGCCTCTGTCCAGAATTTACTGGACATGCATTGGGCCAAATGAGCTAAATTCCCATTTTCCCATTTCTACTATAGGCACACCAAATTTCAATATAACTTCATTATGCTTGTTGGATTTCCCAAACTTACAGAGGTCAAAATGGCCTAAAACTTTTACCATAGTTATATAATGACTCAATAGTCATGCCACCCAAATTTGGGGGCATTTAGAAAAATACTCTCCAAAAATTCCCATTTTTGGTCAGTACCTAAGTATGATCTAATCACATGCATGACCAAAATCTTAAGTCATGTGGACCTAGGGTTTGGCTTGGGCACTCATTTAAAGATCTGCTCTAGCCTAGGACCAGTCTTGGTAGAATGGACCTACAAGGAGCTGTAGTGCTCCAAATTACGACTTTAGGGTGTCATTTTAAAGGTAAGACCTATGGATACATTTTATATGTTGAACATAGTTTCTCAATATGCCTCTGAGAGGCCCAAACTTAGCCCTCAAGGCACGGCATAAAGTGTGACAGAATACTAAAGTTTGATATATTAATATAGTACGAATCTCAAAGCAATAATGGAGGGCATCCGTTCATCTTCCTCCTCCAGCCAAGGGCCAAGATTGCCCCGGGCTGGAGCTCCTTCAACTTGCATTTGCCGGCCATTCGGCCACCTCCCTGGCCGGCCACCACCACCGCCACCTCCGTTGAGGTGGGGGCTAACGTTTGGCAGCGACTTGGCCGCCGGAGGTGGCAGTTTCCGGTGAACCCGAGCTCCATTAAAAACCATGGATTTTCTCCCACACCTCACATGGATCCAAGCTCAATTGAGCTCGAAATCTCTCCTAAATGATCTAGGAAGCTAGTACAAGGGGAGAGGAGGAAAAACGGACCTTAATCGGAGCACGACGACGGAGGCGGCGGCGGTTGGCCATGGAATTTCTCCTCTCCGGCGAGCTTTCTCCTGAACTCATTTCTCCACCAAAAGCTTTGATCCAGATATCGAATTCAACTCCTCTCAACCTTCTGAAGCTAATGGGAGGGTTAGTTTTGGCTGATATGGGCTTTATAAGGAGATATTACGATGGGAATTTCGGCCATGCCTTGGATGCTTCACCTTGAGCTCCAAGTGGCATGAAATTGGGTTGGAAAGGATGAAAATTGATGTGTGGGTTCAGATGTAGGCTTGGGAAGAGAGGAGGACGGCCACATGGCCTCCATCCCTTATTTACCTCTCTTCTCTCTCCTCTTTTTCCCCAAATTTCCAAAACTACCCCCTTGCATGCAATCTCTCTCCAATTTCATGGGCGTAGGGGCTGTCATTGACCATTTAGGCTGATCATGGGCCTTGGCTCATGGGCTTTGCCCATTGGGAATGGGTTTGGCCTTCCTTTTTCTTCCTTTAGACTTCATGTTGACTTTGTTGACTTTTAGGGTTGACTTAGTAAACTTCATGAGTGGGCTGACCCCACTTGATGGTTATGGACCCTATGGAACCACCCAACATGGATTGGGCCATGGTGGTGCCCCACTTGGGCTAATTGGGCTCATATGTGTACATTTGACCAATTTAGGGTTTAAGGTTGACTTGGGTCAACCTGGGTCAATGGGTGACCCAATGTTGTGTCTTTTAGTTCACTTAGATTGCTTTTAGGGTTAGGGGCATAGTGGTGGGGCGATTGTGTGCTTATGACTCCATATTGGGCTAGTTTGACTTGAGTTGACCTGGGCCCTATAGTGGGCACTATTTGAATCCACCCTAACTCAATGGGTCAAACCTAGCCTAAACCTCATTCACCCACTACATGTCCTAACCTAATTTAAGTTTAGGGGGTCTAGTAGGGAAGGGGATATTACAAAGACCGTGTGCGAGCCTGTTGAGTTGTGCGCCTTGGGTGCCCAACTTTGGAGTCCACGAATGTCAACCTCGGAACATAACATGTGTTATGTCATGTACGAGAAAGGGGATGCTGACCTGCATTGTTATCGTTAATTGGAATGATGATTTGAGCAACAGGAATGAGCAGAACTATACCATCTCTATGTTGTTCGGCTAAATAAACCCAAACTACATGGCAATTGTTGTTGGAATAGGGGTCTGTCGAGGCTATAGGCCTGGCTAGTAATGCTCAAGCGGAACCATCCAATAGGGACTGAGAATGGTGGTGGACTAGCGGAGTTCACCGTTGTTGTGCTTTTTGTACTATCGTATGCCTATGATGGCAAAAGGTGAGACTCGGGAAAACCTGGTACACCATTAAGGTGCCCTGAGTGCACAACATGTTTGGCAGGTTGTGCCAACGTCTGTGATGTATGGTGCTTAAGTTGAGCATTTATATTAAAAATGTAAGCATGCTAATTGCTTGTAAGGATTGAGCACCACCATCCCGAGAAAGTGGTGAGGTCGTTATTATTTGGTCAGCTTCAGTTGACTGTTGCCTTGTTTGTCACCGCTTTGTGGGTTGTTATACGTGTAGGTACTGCGGAGCCAAGCGGGAAGTAGTGGGCTGGAGCCCAAAGCTGTGTCGTCCCTCGAAACCCCAAATTTTACTATGGTTTTCATGTTTTGCTGGCCTGCGTGCCGATGTTTGGAATCCACTTTTATTTGGAAGAAACTTTATTGATGTAAGGCCTTAAGGTCAAAACTATGTGGTGTATATCTTTTCATTTTTGGTTTTTACAGTTAGTGGACTTTCCTAATTGGGTGGTTGTTTTTAACTCGTTAATGTTTCCGCTAGTTTGCAACTCTGTGTTAGGGTGCGTTTAAAATTATAAATGAATTATGGTTTCATTCGTAACTCTTTAGACTGTTCTTGTAATATGGCGTGGGACCCCAGCCGGACCTTCTGTTATATTATTCGTGACAGAATGGTGGTGTTACAATACATCTCCTACTTGAAATTATCACACAGAAAGGCTACTAACTCTATCATCTTGATGTAAAATCAACATTTCTAAATGACAAACTGCATGAGGTGGTATATGTTGTTCAGCCATAAGGATTTGCAATTAAACGTGAAAAACAAAAATTCTACCGTCTACACAAAGCCTTGTACGGGTTAAAACAGGCACCCCGAGCCTGGCATGATAATATTAACTCTTATCTATTGAAACAAGGCTTTATCGGCGATCTTTATGAGCCTAGTCTCTATATCAAAAATCGAAATGAAGACAACATTATCATAAGCATGTATGTGGATGACTTAATTGTCATCGGAAGCAATCCTAATCTAATCAAGGACTTCAAGTTCAAAATGAAGACCCAATATGAGATGACAGATTTGGTAATTCTCAAGTTTTTTTTGGGTTCCAAATCAAATACCTTGTGTGTGTCTTGTTGTTAACATAAGAACTCTATATACAAATGCTGTTAAAGAAATTCTGCATGGAGGAGTGCAATATTGTACTCACTCCAATGTCAACTTCATAAAAATTGAGCTCAAAAATTGGTTATGGAGAAGAAGTAGATAAAGAAGAATAAAGAAGTTTAATTAGATCACACATTTTCTTAACAAACTTCCGTCCAGATATTGAAAACACTGTCAACATTATGGCCCGATTTGTTAGTAACTCTAGCAAGGCACATGTTATAGCAAAAAGGGTACTAACTGTGAGACCCACCCAACCTTTGCCCGGGTCTAGTCGGAGGGGATCTTACTTGCCCAAGACGTCCACCCAGTGCTCCTTAAGGGGTACGATCCATTCTACCAAGCACTAGTTGGTCGCCTTGCTCGACTTGAATCACAACATTCACATCACATCACAGAGAATTGTGGAAGCATTAATAGGAAGCCACAATATATATATATATATATATATATATATATATATATATATATATATATATATATATATATATATATATATATATATATATATATATATAACAATATATAATTAAGGAGAACACAAAGGCTGCAACCATTATTTATACATGAAGCCCATAGGCTATAAAAGTATGTCTATTCTAAGCTCCTCACACTCTCAATCATGCTCGTTAGTACTCACGTCTCGAAACTCCAGAGACAATGGGGGTACCTCTGCTCGGTTAGTCATATCAGCTGGCGTATCGTCCTGCGGTGGCAGGTCACTATGATGCTCCATCTCCTGTGAATGGTTATTAAAATAACTGTTAGTCACAGAGCTAAGTGGAAACAAATCTCCTCCATGGATCCATATCTTGGGGACAAGCTCGCGCACCCAACAAAAGTAGATAGCCGAAGCATGAGAGAGTTAGTACAACATTTCATCTAGATGCTAGGAGCAATCATAAAAGAAGGTGCAGCACAGTATGACTGGAATAGCAACAACAATATACATCAGTTATAACAAAAGCTTCACTAGCACATCAGTACATCAAATATTCACAACCTGTATTCATACTACAGGCATTCAAATCCGCACACATACTCTATGTCAACATAGTATGGATCGCTTTTCTTCAAGCAGGGTAGCGAGCCCCACGGGCCTCACATATGTGGATGTCGGTGACAGTGGCCAGTCCTGCCACTTCTGGGGGTAGTCGTACCGCACAGCCCATGTGACAACATACAACCCCGTATACTCTTATATGTGAGCAACATCCGACGATTCAATATTTTGGTCGACCAGCGGAGGAAACTCAACGGGGAAAAACATAACGGCTGGTCACCCATGGTACTCATCTCCATGTCGCCATGAGTTATCGAACTTCCCGCACCGGTACGAACGGTCTGCGGAAGTGACTGACCCGCCACAATTCACCACAAGCAATTTACAAGTAATCAAATTAATCAATTTTGCTAGCACGCACCGGGTCTACGGAGGCCTACCCTACTATGCTTTAAATAATTCGGGCATGCGTCATTCAACTCAACTTTTGACAAGGAGCATGGAAGCACTTTATTTGGGGCTAATTCGGGAGGAGTGCCTTAACTCCTGTTATCCCCAACTAAGGCTCAACCTATCAGATAACTGCTCGTCAGAGCAGGACCCATGCTTAAAATAGTAATTTGTAGAAATAAAAGTGCAGTAATAAAGGCTGCTGATAATGTAAGCTGCAGGATTGAAATGCTGAAATGAAATGGGACCAGTACGAAACTGGAGTAGTCTTGAACTGAACTGAAAATAAGTACTAAAAGGAACTAGAGTAGTACGAGACTGGAGTAGTACTTAAATTAAAGAACTGAACTGAAAGTAAATAAGCAGGACCAGTACGAGACTGAAGTAGTACTTAAATGAAAGAACTGAACTGAAAGTAAATATGCAGGACATGTATGAGACTAGAGAATGCTTAAAAGAAATGAACTGAATTGAAAGTAAATAATTAGGACCAGTACGAAACTGGAGTACTAAAAAGAAATAACTAAATAAAAATAAATAAAGGAATTGGGCCAGTGCAAAACTGGAATAAATCATAAAAAATGGTTAGTAGACCAAACACTCCATTCAGGAGGCTTCAGTTCCACATCCGTTCTCAGGAGGCTTGTCCAGTTCCATGTCCGTTCTCAGGAGGCATGTTCAGTTTCATCTCTATTCTCAGGAGACATGTTCAGTTCCATCTCCATTTTTAGAAAGCATATTCAGTTCCATTTCAATTTTTAGAAGGCTTCTTTGGGTTTCACCAATTATTAAGATCCGATAACAATTCAATTGCGCCATTTTAATCATGACTTAATCAGATCAGTGGACTTAATATGAGTTACATCTTTATTATTCATCGAGAAAAAATGACAATTCATGTGCTCGTACTCTCATCTTCCAAGTCTATTCAATATACCCGAGAGACATTTTAAAAACAAGGCATTCGGTGGTTTCACGAAAACTCGAAACACTCAAAGCTTGAAAACTTGCATCAAAAACTCTCGTCGATTAATCAATTAAACTTAACATTCAATTTAAAAGTGGTCGTGCGCTCCAATTTTCATTTTTGAATAAATTGAGCACATCGATTTCCGAGCACGACCCTAGGCTCTAAGGAATCGAGAAAAACTTTAATTTTTATCTCAAGGTCCCCAAATCATAATACAACCTTTAGGAGGGCCTAAAATGAGCCTGTTAGTTTTTTGAAAAAATTTCGAACAATTTTGGGCCTTTAATTTGGTCAAATAAATATTATTTTGGTTTTTACAAATAACAAATCAACTCCAAAAATTCTAAAAAAAAATTTGGATGAATCATTCATCAAGGTGAACAATTTTTATGTTCAAAATATTTTCCCTAGGAGAATATATTTTTACCAGAAAAATCCTCAAGATTTTAGATTATTTTGGTCTGCAAATAGCTAGATCAAAATAATTCTCACGACTGAGATCGAGCCGAACAGGCTGAAAAGACTTTCTGCCTCCACAACGGATCGAGAACGGATCCGCTATGGGGGCACTGATGTTGAGGCAGGGGCAGGAATCCAGGTAATCTGGGCAGTCTGATCTCATCGTGGAGATCGGATGGTAGCTGCTGCTTCCTGGTGGTGCAGTGGGTGACGGCCTCCACCACCACTGGCCGACAACTAACAGTAGCTAGCACTACCCCGGTCAACTCGTTGGGGGTCGGAGATCTACTGGTTGGTGGTCTGGCAGCCTGTCGGTGTCGACCATCACCGGAAGACTTATCCCGAGGGCGGTGGTGGTACGGTGCTCTGTTCCCGGCGATGTCGCGCCACCCCGCCTCTTGGGCTCCTCTCCGGTGGTGGCTCGGCATCCTGGCACCGCCGGCCGCCGTCGTAGAAATAAAAACAGAGCACTAGCTCTTTTTGGGTGTCGTCAGAGCATCGATTTCCGGCGACACCACAACCCTCCGTCGTCGGGGAGGAACATTCCCGGTGGTGTAACACTTTCCAAACACCACCACCGACGCAGGGCACAGCTTACCACCTGTGTCCACCACCCGACCTAGATCTTGCCTCGGGTGGAGTCGGCGGCGCTCCGACCGTCGGGAGGCGCATGCAACACGTCAGAAAGATGAGGAAGGGGAATGGGAAGAGGTTCCACTTGTGCTAACGGGGCTCGGGAGGGGCCGGCCTGATTTGCCATTAAAGGTGGTGGTGGGGCTCGGGTATGGTGGTTTTCGGCAAGCTGGAGCTCCGGCAGAAAGGGGCTCTGGGATCGTTTGAGCTGTGTGTAGAGGAGAGCAGGGTGGAGCATGGCATTTATAGCCGAGGAGGAGGCCCTTTGCTCCTCCCTCACCGGTGTGTGATTAACCCGAGAGGAGGAGTTCCTCCTCTCCTCCCTTTCATTAACTCTGCCCAGGTGGCACCATCATAGGGGGGAAGTACACTTAGGTGGCAGCATCATAGAGGAAAGTGGAATAGGTTCGGCTTGGGCTTAGGAGTGAGGAAATGGGGAAGAGAAAGGGGAGTTGGGCTTTACCTTGTCCCATGACCCATCTCCCATCTAGCTAGTTGACTTGATGGCCCAAGAGTGAAGGGAGGCAAGGCCCTAATCAAGCCATGGAGGAGAGGTGGGCTCCTCCATGGAAATTTTTTTCCAAAAATGGATTTTTAGGGGGTGTTGACCAAAGTCAACTCTAGGGTGGGTCCTCCATGCTGGTCAAAGTCAAAATAGATCCAAGTCATCGGGGGTCGGGTCAAAGTTGAGATATCGTGCCATAATTGGCGTGTGGACGCTTTTTGATGCACGATAATGCCCGGTTTGACCACAGATTGACCACTCGTCCTCGAAATTGATCGTAACAAACTCTATTGACATCGTATTGACTATACAAATCCAACGCCAGTGACCGGGGTCGAATTGGAATTCATTTGCTAAATATTCGAAATTTGCGTGTCGCGGAGCGCTAAAACGGTCAAAACGCTCATATCATCATTAGACCTCGGATTGTGATGCAACGAGTTCAAATACATTCATATCGACTATATGAAGCCATAGGACCTGACTGAACTCAAATCGTAGTTCTCTAGCTCGACATTCAAAAGTCTCATTTTTGCGGCGTTCTACGAGGAACGGCCATATCCACCATATGACCTCAAAATTCAACGAAACAAGTTCCAACGCACTTGTATTGAGGCCACTAGAACTGACAGAACACAAATCAGAGTTTTCTATCTCTATAACCCCGTCTAGGGTTACCTCCTACCCTGGTATGGGCCACAGGTAGAGGTTTGAGTAATTTTATTGGGCACACTAGGGTTCTAGTGCTCATTAAAAGTCGGGATGTTGCACTAAGATACTTGCAAGGAACAAAGGATTATGGCCTTTACTTCAGGTAAGATCAACAATCCCTATGACTGGTTACTCCAATTCTAATTGGGCCGGAAATGTGGATGATCACAAAAGCACTGGTGGGTTCATATTCTTCTATGGACCAAACCCCATCTCTTGGTGCTCTCGCAAACAACACTATGTATCCCTCTCTACGATTGAAGCTGAATTCATGGCCTTGAATTTAGCAGCTTGTGAAGTTATTTGGCTTCAGAAAGTTAAAAAGGAAATCAGATGGGAAGAAGCAGAGCAAGAAGAAGAGGAGGAAAAGGATTCAAACAACACGGCGATAACACATCCAGAGAGAGCATATAGATATACACTACCACTTCATCAGGGAAATAGTAGAAAAAATGCAAATCAAAATGGTGTTCTGTCCCACATGAGAGCAGGTTGTCGATATCATGACCAAGCCACTGCAACAGGACCGTTCATCGCCCTAAGGGAAAAGCTAGGAGTTAATTGTAGCATAGTTTTAGAGGGGATGTCAGATAGAATGTTGGATCTTGTGGCCAACCTTAAAGGGCGGGTGAATAAGGTTTGGAGCGTTATTTGCAATTTAAAAATATTAGGGTCCAGAAAATCGAGTTCTGGAAGCTACTGCAGGCGTTAAGTCGCTAACGCTCGGCGGTAAGACTCGTGACTCGTTTTACTGGGAGGTTGCGCTTGAGCAAGCCCCACAACACAGACACGTACTTATCAACACTAGAACAATCACAGAATTAATCAACTCAGAAGCATAAATTTCATTGCATGAATTAGAATATCAATTGTTTTAGTTGATTACAAAAGTGTGATCTCCGTGACGCCGGAGATCGAAGGCGATGATGAATAAAAACACTTTTGGTTTTTATACCGATCCACTCCACGGACCGGTTGGCTCTCTCCCTTTCCCTCTAAGAATGGTCTTCGAGCCGGCTCTTCACCTCCACACAAGGAAGGGTCATAGAGCCCCGCTAGATCCATTCGATCTAGATGTCCCTTCCTCGGGACAATTTTTTGCGGAATCCACCTCGAAAACCGACGACCATCCAAGTCAATTTCTTACAAAACCTTTCACGGATTTTGACGACCTTCCGATCGATTTCCATCACCACAAAATTCAGAAAAGAAAAGATTACAAATAAGAGAGTAGAAAATTTAAAGGTTGAAGTTCTCCCTCTTGAAGACTTCTTCGTAGAGCGATCCATGGTAGGTGCTTGAGATCTTCATTTGCTAGCGACCGGTCGGCTCTTCATATTTGATGTAGATCTTGGATCGCCGGAGTTCTTCTTTCACGAATGGGAGGGAGACGACTATCTTCTTCTTTGACGGAGACTTGTGGAACGGAGCACAAGAAAGAGCGGCCAAACCCTAGAATGCACGAACTCTCGTCCTTTCTTTCTCACTGATATGCAGGCACATAAACCAAGGCGGCCTTTTATACGTCTTCATGAAAATAGGCTATCGTCGGTGGTAAGACTAGCGCTCAGCTGTAGGTTCGCACGCTTGTTGTGCCAGCTGTCATCCAAATCTAGAATAATATTTCAAATGAATCTTTCTCTTTCAAATAGCTAGCGCCACGTGGTAGAAGGTAGTGCCACGCGGTAGGTCATTAACATGATGAATCCTTTTCAAAATGGCTAGCGCTGCGCTATAAGAAATGTCGCCTGGCGGTAGGTTGATTTCTCGAGAAATCCTTCTTGGCATTCGTCGAAAGGCTAGTGCGACGCGGTAAGAACTATCGCCAGCGGTAATTCTGTTCTTCGAGAAGTCCTAATATTCGTCGAGAGGTTAGCGCAACGCGGTAAGAACTATCACCAACGGTAGTTCTATTCTTCGAGAAGTCCTTCCGATATTCGTCGGGAGGTTAGCGCGGCGCAGTAAGAGCTAGCGCTTGGCGGCAGTTTCCCAAGAGGTTGGCCAAAATAATTCATCGCGCTAGTGCGTGCGTTAGTACTAGCGTGGCGCGGTAATTTCCTGAGCACCCTGTCCAATTAATTCACGGCTACCTCCCCCGGCGGTAACTATTACCGCTCGGCGTTAGCATCCATAGGAGAGTTCTTCTTGTTTGCTTGAACCTGTCAACCTGCACACTATATCAACACAAGACGTGGTCAAATACATCCTGGGATTTGATATTCTCAAACATAGAGAATGTGAAACATTGGTTCCAACAAACTCCTCCTTTTGATAATATCAAATCCCGTTCATGAGAAATAATACAGTACGTGATAGTAGAGTGAATATATATATAAAGAGATAATTTGCATGTTTCAGATTTCAGATTCGCTATATAGCTCCCTAACATACATGCTCCCCCTACCTACGTGTTCTGCACGCTCCCCCTATCTACATGTTCTACACGCTCCCCCTACCTACGTTCATGCATTGAAACAAGCTCCCCCTACATGAGATCATACTCTACAATAGTTCTCATGAACACTCTCTTCTCCCCCTTTAATAATATCAAAAAGGGGAGGGCACGACGATCCACACATGCAGAATGAAAAAATAGAAATGATGAGCAGTGACAGGCAGTAGATAGTGCACACATGGAATATGGTTAGACATGATAAACATGGGGGTGACCCAAACCGAAATGCAAATCAGAGAATATGAAGCACATGGTTCATAAAATGGATCAGAGTACACAAACATAGATAAAACATTTAGCAGAGTGAATGTGAATTGGACATCACAAATTAAACTAAGCACATAACAAGTATGACTACAATGCTACAAGAAATATCAAGTTAATCACATTTAAACATTGTAAGCGTCACAAGTATAAATCACGTGCTAGTACATATGTGCTAAAAACATATAGTGCAGTTTCTGTCCAATTATTATGCATGAAAGCGTTAAATAAGGCAATGACGTGTACCTGTAACATCAATAGATAGAAAACATCAGGTAGAAATAGCATGTTTTACATGTGTTTTCTTGATTCTTTAAAAATGCTAACACAAGAGAAATAGAGTGAACAATCACGTCACATACCAATCTACGTCATACCAAGATTAGAACAAAGGGCACTAAGCTTAAGGTAGATTCTATGCACAAGATTGAAATGACTCTTAGAAGCAAGGTGCTCATCCTCACAATGCTCATAAAGACTTGTCAGGAGAAATGAGTAGTGCTTGGGGGGTCCTTGACATGACCTTTGATAGATTGCATAGTTTTCTTTTTAGTTTGCTTTGAGCTATCATTTTCTTCTATATTTCGTGAGCTCAAGGAGCCCCGAGTCAATTGAAATATATCCACCTAGATAGATACACTTTAACTTGTATACATAAGACCTTAGCACTTGAGATTTTGCCCGAAGTTTTAATCTTCATATAAGCACATATATGTTGTGACATTGATTGTTCAAAGTATTTCTAACGTGTTAGGATACAATGTCACGAGTTATAGCATGTAATCCTAGTATTTATACATGAGTGCTCCGTCTAGTGATGTGTGAATTGTGTGAAGTCATTCCCTTATCTAAATCCTCACACATACCTAGAGGCGTAGTCAACATACACTAACATGTAATATCGCACTCCGTAGCTAAGCACATATAGATTCGCCACACCATGACCGGGGACAATGTTCACACGGATTAACAATTTAGCTCAAACATTGTGAGTACTTGTTATAGACTAAGTTCAGGTCATGTGTGCCTGAAGACATGATCACTTCACAATTTTTTGTTTTCATATGTATATATAAGATTTTTAAAAAAATGACAAGGAAACTCAAGTAAACAACGCATAAGCAAATACATGAAGAAAGGAAAAATGTAGACAAAAAATAACAACAAACAAAAGACCAGACAGACACAAACAATGATGACTAGGATGAGAGATCCAAAACACCAAGCTCGAGTCGAAGTAAAGAGAAACGTGCATCTGGGAGTGGTTTAGTGAATATGTTAGATAGTTGGTCATCGGTACCAATGAAGCTCACACTCACGTTCTCCTTTTTGATATGATCGCAAATTAAATGGTGACGCACGTCAATATGTTTTGATCTTGAGTGTTGCACTGGATTATATGTCAAGTCTATGGCACTCTTGTAGTTGCACCTAAGTGTGACATTCCTAAAAGTGAGGCCAAAGTCTTTTAACGTTTGAGACATCCATAGTGCTTGAGCGCAACAGCTCCCAAAGGCGATATACTCGGCTTCAGCAGTGGATAGTGCAACCAAGTTTTGTTTGCGGCTTGACCAGGATACTAGTGCAGGGCTTAGGAAATGACATGTACCACGTGTGCTCTTGCGATCATGTAAACACCGCGCATAGTAAGAGTAAGAGTACTCGTGTAGTGTGAAATCGGGGGTATGTGGCTACCAGAGTCTAAGGTTTTGTGTTCCTATAAGGTACCTAAAATATGCTTTACTGCTTTCAAATGTGACTCTCTAGGGTTGGCTTGGTACCTAGCACACATACCTACCGCAAATGTGATATCTGGCCTAGAGGCACTCAAATATAACAATGATCCTATCATACCTATGAACACAGTCTGATCGATGGAAATTCCACTTTCATCTTTTCCTAATTTAAGAGAGGCACTCATAGGAATTTTGACTTGTTTCAGAATCTCATACCCAAAACGCACAAGCATATTTTTGATATACTTTGATTGACATATAAAAATTCCGTCTTTGCGTTGAGAAATCTGAAATCCTTGGAAATCGGTAAGTTCTCCTACTAGGCTCATTCTGAATTCAGATTTCATTAGGGTGACAATTTCTTCACACAACCTTTCATTCGTGACCCCAAAAATGATATCGTCCACATAGATTTGTAGTAAAATTAGATCCGAGAGCTCATTATTTACGAATAATGTGGTGTCCGCACTACCCATCCTAAAGCCCTGATCTAAGAGAAAGGTGGTGAGCTTATCATACCAAGCATGGGGTGTCTGCTTCTGCCTGTACAAGGCCTTCACCAACTTGTATACGTGGTTTGGGTAGGTGGAATTCATGAAACCAGGTGGTTGCTCGACATATACCTCTTCCTTAATATATCCGTTTAAGAAAGCACTCTTAACGTCCATTTAGTACAATCTAATTTACTTATAACTGGAAAATGCCAAAAACATATGGATGGACTCAAGACGAGCAACCGGGACAAATGACTCCTCAAAATCCACACCCTCTATCTGATAATACCCTTGAGCCACCAAGCTAGCTTTGTTTCTTATTATCCTAGACTCACCATCAAGTTTATTTTTTAAAACCCATTTTAATCCTATGACTGGATGGTTATCTGGACGCTCCACTAAAACACATATCTTACTACGCTCGAATTGGCTTAACTCCTCATTCATAGCCAGGAACCATGATTCATCTTTTAGGGCTTCTGAGACATTCTTGGGTTCAATGTCAGATAGAAAACACAAGTTTGAAAAGGATTCATGAAGCGCAGACCGAGTTCTAACTCCATAAGATGGCTCTCCAATGACTAGTTCACGTGGATGTTGTTTTGAAAAAGTTAAGTTACTAGGAGGCCAATATCCTTGTATAAGAGTTCGAGTTTCACTCTCCACAAGTCTCTCCTCATCCTTATCCCCTATCGTTACACTCTCATCAACCTCCTCTCCATTCGTCTTGGGCTAGTTAGATGGGGAATTTTCATCGAAATGCACATGAGCTGATTCTTCAACCACTAAAGTCCTCTTATTGTAGATCCTATAGGCCCGACTCATGCACGAGTATCCTAAGAAGATGCCTAGATCAGATTTTTTGTCAAATTTTCCTAGATGATCCTTAGTGTTTAGAATGTAGAATGGGCAACCAAAGACCCTAAAATATGATACGGAGGGTTTCTTTTCGAAATACAGCTCGTATGGAGTTCGTTTAAAAAGTGGGTGAAGCATGACTCGATTCATCACGTAGCTTGTCGTGTTAACCGCTTCAGCCTAGAAAGATCGTGGTAAGCCGAACTCGGCGAGCATAGTGCGGGCTAATTCTTGAAGAGTGCGGTTCTTTCTTTCTACAACCTCATTCTGTTGTGGAGTGCGAGGGGCAGAGAATTCATGCTTAATTCCTAAGGTGTCACACAGGTTTTAGAAGTCTTCATTCTCAAACTCTCCTCCATGATCTGATCTAATACATTTTATTTTTAGCTTCTTCTAGTTTTGAAGTAGCGTGCAAAGATTTGAGAATTCGCTAAAGGTGTCAGATTTATTAGCAAGAAAGATCGTCCAGCAATAACGTGAATAATTATCTATGATAACAAAGGTGTATCATTTTCCACCTAGACTACACGTACTAAGAGGTCCAAACATGTCCATGTGAATGAGTTTGAGTGGTCTAGACATGGAAACTTCAGTTTTGCTTTTGAAAGAGGTTTTGACAAATTTGCCTTTTTGACAGGGAGCGCATAAGACATTCAAACTACCGCTTAAGTTGGAAAGTCCCCAAACAAGTTTATTTTTTGATAGTTTTACAATAAGCTTACTTCCAGAATGTCCTAGTCTCCTATGCCAAAGATCTAATTCCTCATTCTTTGTAACTAGGCATTTCAGATCAGATGCAGATATATCGTCAAAACTAACAGTATAAACATTATGATTTCTGTGAGCTACAAGTAATACACTAGTAGTTTTGGCATCAATAATTTTGCAAACATTTGTAGATGACGCAAATAAGGCATTTAGACCTTTATCACATAATTGGCTAATAGAGATAAGATTATGTTTAAGTCCATCTACAAACGGAACATTAGAAATAGAAAATGCCTTGTTATATATAGTGTCGCTTCCAAGTATCTGTCCTTTGTCGTTGTCCCCAAAGGTCACTATGCCACCCTTCTTCTTCTTCAGACTAAGGAACTTGTCTTTATCTCCCATCATGTGCTTGGAGCACCAAGAGTCCAAGTACCACAAGTTCTTCATGTCCTTAGTCTGCCAACAGACCTAAAAAGAAGATGAGGGTAAAGTTCTGGTTACCCAAGTTGTCCCACCCATATGATAGGTAGAAGACTCTGGTAGCCAGACTTGCATTTTTTTCTTGGCACCTTTCCTCAAACACGAGTCGGATGTGTGACCAAACTTATGATAGTTTGCACACAAAGTGTAAGCAGTGGATACTGTCTTTATCGAGATGCTCGAGATCTTCCTTGAGGATGGGGATAGCCCTCCAGAACTCTTAACCTTATCTTTAGATTTATTAAAGTTGGACTTATGCTTGGAATGATGTGATTCCCGCTCGGTGGTGATGTTGGACTCACGTATACTAGTTCAAACTTCCCAGATCCATGACACTGTGCACCCAGGAACTTATTTAAAGACTTTGGGCTTATTCCAAACTTTTGGATGACATAGTTAAGATTATGGATCCTCGCCTTGAGGGCGGTGTTTTCATTCACAAGCATTACACACCGATTGGCAAATTGTTTTTTGCCTTCCTCTACCTTGGCAAGCGACAAGTGAAGTCTCTTCTCCAAGACATTCTTTTCATTTATGAGACTATTCGTTCTCACCGATAACTTGGAGAGACTTGACTTTTGTTCTTCGATCGTTGTCATCAAGTGAGAGCACTCTAAACACTCGATCTTTTCTTTGCCACTTCTAATTACTTCGCCTTTTAATTTTTCTAGGTCCTTTTTGATTTTCTTATTCTCGGCTCTCAAGGAAGTTTTCTCAGAAATGACACTTTCTAATTTATCAACTAAATGTTCATAAATTTCAAGAAGTTCAGTATAAGTAGGTGGAGTTACCTCAGTGTCGCTCTGGACACTGGACTCATCGTCAGATTCTTCTTAATTCTTTCCCATGAGGCATAGATTTGCCTTGTCTTCACTGCCAGAGTCTGTGGTGATTGATTCGTCAGAACCATCCACATCCCAGGTGAGCACCTTCAGCACCTTCTTCTTCCCTTTGTATCGGCTTGGTTTTCTTTTTCCTCCTTCTGGAGTCTTGGGCAGTTTCTCTTTAGGTGCCCAGGCTTGTGGCAGTGACAGCACTCCGGCTGGGACTTCTCATCATCGCTTTTTGTCTCCTTTGATGGCTTGTTCCACCTTCTGCTTTCTCCAGCTCCTCTCTTCTGGAATTTCTTGAACTCTCCCTGCTTCTTGGGATTCTTCATGAATTTTTTGAACTCCCGAACATAGAGGCTCTCCTCCTCATCTTCCTCAGAATCTCCAGCAGCTTTTCTCTCCCTTGCAGCCTTTAACATCAGTCCCTTTTTCTTTACTTCCCTGGGATATTCCTCTGCTTGAATCTTTAGTTAAAGTTCGTGTGTCTTCAGATTTCTGACGAGGCTTTCTATCTTCAGGGAGCTGATATCATGAGATTTAGCGATCGCAGTCACCTTCGGGTTGAAGTGAGGAGGCAAAGATCGCGAGATCTTCCTCACCAGATCACCATTTGAAAAGCTCTTCCCGAGGGATCTTGAGGCGTTGACAATCTTGGTGAATCGTGTATACATATTGTCAACCTCCTCGTCGATCTCCATCCTGAACAACTCATATTCAGACTCGAGTCGGAACATCTTTGACTCTTTCACCTGCGAAGTACCTTTGTGATTAAGTTCAAGTAACCGCCATATATCATACACAGTTTCACAGTTACAAATTCGATTGAATTCAGTTTTATCTAATGCATAGAATAGAGAGTTCATTGCCTTAACATTGTTCGTCCATCTAAGCTTATCTACGTCATCCCACTTATCGTTTGGTTTGATTAGGACAGTGTCCCCTACAGTGACAGTGGGTGCAGTGTATTTCATCTCTACCATGGCCCATACGTCCATGCTTTGAGTCATCAGAAAAATTTTCATGCGTGTTCTTTAGTAACAATAGTCACTCCCCATAAAGAGTGGAGTTCTACTCACACCTTGTCCCTCAGAGAATGCGTGAACAGAGTTGGCCATCTTACTTCAAGATTTTAAGCTTTTAGAAGTAACCTCCCTCTGATATCACTTGTTGGATCTCATGGCCAACCTTAGATGGGTGGGTGAATAAGGTTTGGAGCGTTATTTGCAATTTAAAAATATTAGGGTCCAGAAAATCGAGTTCTGGAAGCTACCGCAGGAGTGAGATCGATAACGCTCGGTGGTAAGACTCGTAACTCGTTTTCCTGGGCGATTACGTTTGAGCAAGCCCCACAACACAGACACGTACTTATCAACACCATAACAATCACAGAATTAATCAACTCAGAAGCATAAATTTCATTGCATGAATTAGAATATCAATTATTTTAGATGATTACAAAAGTGTGATCTCCGTGACGCCGTAGATCGAAGGCGATGAGGAATAAAAACTCTTTTGGTTTCTATACCGATCCACTCCACGGACCGGTTGGTTCTCTCCCTTTCCCTCTGAGAAAATTCTTCGAGCCGGCTCTTCACCTCCTCATAAGGAAGGGTCTTAGAACCTGCTAGATCCACCTGATCTAGACGTCCCTTCCCCTGGACGATTTCTCACGGAATCCTCCTCAGAAACCAACGACCCTCCAAGTCTATTTCTTACAAAACTCTTCCTGGATTTTGACGACCTTCCGGTCGATTTCCCTCACCACAAAATTCAGAAAAAAAAAAGATTACAAATAAGAGAGTAGAAAATTTAAAGGTTGAAGTTCTCCATCTTGAAGACTTCTCCGTAGAGCGATCTGCGGCCGGTGCTTGAGATCTTCATTTGCTAACGTCCGGTCGGCTCTTCGTATTCGATGTAGATCTTGGATTGCCGGAGTTCTTCGAC
This sequence comes from Platanthera guangdongensis, assembly GCA_039583875.1. NCBI lineage: Eukaryota > Viridiplantae > Streptophyta > Magnoliopsida > Asparagales > Orchidaceae > Platanthera > Platanthera guangdongensis. The sequence continues at coordinate 93,706,861 of CM077154.1, read as the reverse complement.
GTTCACGAACGGGAGGGAGATGACTGTCTTCTTCTTCGACGGATAGTTGTGGAACGGAGCGCAAGAAAGATCGGCTGAACCCTAGAATGCACAAACTCCCGTCCTTTCTTTCTCACTGATATGCAGGCACAGAAACCAAGGCGGCCTTTTATACATCTTCATGAAAATAGGCTACCGTCGGCGGTAAGACAAGCGCCCGGCGGTAGGTTCGTGCTCTTTTTGTGCCAGCTGTCATCCAAATCTGGAATAATATTTCAGACGAATCTTTTTCTTTCAAATAGCTAGCACCACGTGGTAGAAGGTAGCGTCATGCGGTAGGTCATTAACACGACGAATCCTTTTCAAAACGCTAGCGGCGCTGTAAGAACTATCGCCTGGCGGTAGGTTGATTTATCGAGAAATCCTTCTCGGCATTTGTCGAAAGGCTAGCGCGGCACGGTAAGAACTATCTCCAGTGGTAGTTCTGTTCTTAGAGAAGTACTTCTGATATTCGTCGAGAGGTTAGCGCGACGCGGTAAGAACTATCGCCAGTGGTAGTTCTGTTCTTTGAGATGTCCTTCTGATATTTGTCGAGAGGTTAGCGCGGCGCGATAAGAGCTAGCTCTTGGCGGCAGTTTCCCGAGAGGTTGGCCAAAATAATTCCTTGCGCTAGCGCGTGCGTTAGTACTAGCACGGTGCGGTAATTTACCGAGCACCCTGTCCAATTAATTCACGGCTACCGCCCCGGCGATAACTATCTTCGCTCGGCATTGGCATCCATAGGAGAGTTCTTCTTCTTTGTTTCAACCTGTCAACATGCACACTCTATCAACATAAGACGTGGTCAAATACAGTCTGGGATTTGATATTCTCAAACACAGAAAATGTGAAACAGCGATTTCAACATAGAAAACATGCACCACAGAAATGTTAAAAAGAAAAAGATGTAGCTTAGTTTATTAGGGGAAAAAGCAAAAAATTAAGCTTAATGTAATAGCTCCGCTTAAGTATCAATGTAATAGTGTGAACTCTGGAATTTTATTAAAGCATATAGTCTAAAGTATTCCAGAATGTACTAGCAGAGGTATAAATACCTCACTCTATGTAACCGTTGAGTAAGGTAATATTATTAAAAGTTCTCTCTAAAACTCTCTTCCTCAGATACTTCATCTTTTAAGAAGATCTCTCGTTAACACTTTAGTCGATGCAGGTTATTTCTCTCATATAATAATTTTGAGCATATTTAACAAAGATGTTGATAATGCAGGAGAGCTCAATAAAAACAATTGAAAACATATACAAATATACACACACAAAAATAACAACAACAACAAATTCCTTTTAAGAATTTATGATTATGGATTAAACATAGGTGTTTGGAAAAATCTCTATAAATATAATGGGACAAAACTAGTTGTTCATGATGTAGAATATCTTCAACATGTTGGGTGAGGATGTTATATTTATCTCTTTAAGTAGGTCTCTGTTGAAGTATTAGACCGGGCGGCCTTGCGGTCTTGTCTGACGGTTTGTAGATCGGCGGTCTATCGGTCTCATATTGCGGCTTGTTCTTATTCTGCTGGAGTTGCCGAGCAGTTAACCCATCTGTCTAACCGCGCGGCCTGTGCAGTCTCTGTAAATTCTAGCCGCTCAGCCCTGTACATGTTTAGTCTCACATTGTTTGTTTGTACTCTCTCATATCTCCTCCATTCTATAAAAGGGAGGTCATACCTTTGTAAATGATATCTTTTTTGAATAATAAAATTTCAATTATTCAAATTTCTGTCCATTTCTTAGCTACTTATTCGCTACTTTCACATGGTATCAAAGCACTCGGTCCTTTCCACCTGAGTACGCTCTCTCTGATCTCGCGGCCTCTTCTTTTTTCTCCGAGGCCTGTTTTCGCGGCTTGATTTCTCTTCTGCCCGCTGTTCTTGTTCGCGCGGCTTGTCCCTTCCCGCGACCTGTTCTTGCGGCCTGTCTCTTTCCGCGGCCTGTCTTTGCGGCTTGGTTCCTTTGCTTTCTCTTCTCTTCTATTCGCTTGGACTCTTTCAGTTCGCACGACCTCTTCCCTGCACTTTGGTCTGCTTCCTGGCCGCTGGTATTCTACCACCGTGCCGCTGCAGCTTCTTCTCGTCAGCCCGCTGCGGTTTCATCCTTGTTCGCTGCGGTTTCTTTCTCATGTCCCGGCCTCCTCCTTAGGTTGTGCGACTTGCTCTCTGTTTTTTCTCTCCCGTAGTCTATCTTCTTCTCGCGCGGTTTCCTGCCTTCGTTATGGCTACTTCCAATCTCTCCACTCCCGTTATCTCTACATCCACCGCTCATGCAGCTCCTTCTCCTCCTACTCCTTCGGGCAACCTTGGCACGCTTTCTAAGCTTGTAGGCTCCAACCATCCCGATTGGAGCGTTTCTTTCACCTTTCTTCTTCGCTCACAGCGCAAGCGTCATCACCTCACCGATGACCCTCCTCCTCGTAACTCTCCTGAATTTGATGACTGGGATGCGAGTGATGCCCTTGTCCGCACTTGGCTGGCCAACAGCCTCTCTGATGAGTGCCTTCCCGTCATTCGCCATGATGAGACGGTCAAGGCCGCCTGGCTTCATCTAGCTGCTCTCTATTCGAAGGGGGCCAGACGTCCCGCATTTATACTCTCTATGCGGACCTCTTCGCCCGCCCTTCCATGTCTCCTGCTGTGGCTTATCAACAGGTTCAGGCTCTTAGCGTAGAGATCCTCCGGAATCGCCCCTTCTCCGCGGACTTGGCCCAACAGCACAAACACTTCCAGGAACTCCTGCTTGTTTGTTATCTTCTCCGTCTTCCCGATTCCTATGATATGATCTGCCAGCAGATCCTGGGTGAGGCGGAATCTCCTACTTTGGATGCCATCGCGGCTCGCATTGCCGTTGTTACTTCGCTGTTCCAGCGGCCTCTGTTGGCCTCCCCCCCTTCCCAGGACTCCTTTGCCCTTCCGGTGATGTTCCTTCTTCGGCCTCCGCCTCCTCTCGGCTGTCTGCCTCTGTGGCCACGACTTCAGGTAGTGCCCACGTCGTTACCCAAGGTAAATGGCTGATTGACTCTGGTGCTACAAATCATATGACTGGCAACCCTCATTGCTTCTCCCGTCTTGAGACGCATGACCGCTTGCCCCCGGTTCGTGTGGCGGATGGTTCACCATCCCCGGTTCATGGGGCGGGCATGGTTCAACTCACCCCATCGCTTTGCTTGGAGGACACTCTCTATGTCCCGAAGTTCCCGTGCAATTTATTATCTGTTACTACTTTATGTGTAACGGTCCAGGCCCATCAACATGGGACCCAGCTGGACCGCCGGCCTACCAGAGTCCAGACCCAGGCCCACTCCTGGTAGTCAGCCTATCACATTCAAGCCTGTAGGCCATGCACCCCAACCCCTCTCCGGCCTGTTTATCAGCACGGTAGGTTGTTGCCACTGGGTCTCGAACCCATGACCTTGATAAGAGAGCTTTCCACCACTCCCTCATCACCAACTGAGCTGCAGCTCAGTTGGTGATGAGGGAGTGGTGGAAAGCTCTCTTATCAAGGTCCTGGGTTCGAGACCCAGTGGCAACAACCTACCGTACTGATAAACAGGCCGGAGAGGGGTTGGGGTGCATGGCCTGCAGGCTTAAATGTGATAGGCTGACTACCAGGAGTGGGCCCGGGTCTAGACTCTGGTAGGCCGGCGGTCCAGCTAGGTCCCATGTTGATGGGCCTGGACCGTTACAAAAAGTGCACTTTTTTGTAACGTCTCCTTTGCCGTCCGTGGATCAACACCACTAGGCCTCCGGCGGACCGTTACCGGGCTGCAGCCCAAGCACCCCAACCCCTCTCCATGGACTGCCTCAATCGGCGCCTCTGCCCACTAGCGGGTTGTTGGTGGCCACAGCCTCCCTTTGATGAGGTAAACTCGATAGTCAAGCCCACACTACGGGGACTTCCCAGGAGGTCACCCATCCCAGTACTACTCCATCCCGAGCACGCTTAACTATGGAGTTCTTTCAACTCTCATCACCAGTTGAGCTGCAGCTCAGTTGGTGATGAGGGAGTGGTGGAAAGCTCTCTTATCAAGGTCCTGGGTTCGAGACCCAGTGGCAACAACCTACCGTGCTGATAAACAGGCTGAAGAAGGGTTGGGGTGCATGGCCTGCAGGCTTGAATGTGAAAGGCTGACTACTAGGAGTGGGCCCGGGTCTGGACTCTGGTAGGCCGGCGGTCCAGCGGGTTCCCATGGGATGGGCCTGGACCGTTATAAAAAGTGCACTTTTTGTAACGGCCTCCCCAGCCCACGCTCGCAAGGACGGCCGCCGGCACCCCCAGCACCACGCTCGAAAGGATTCAGCCTAACCAAGTCTAGGTAGGGTTATGTAGGGTTACCTTGCACTTTGGAGGTCATATACCCTTAGTAAGGGTACTTTGACCAGATTAGGGGCTTGAGTTGACTTGGGTCAACCTGGCCTCTAGGGCTGATCCCAATGTGTCCTTAGTGACCCATTGACCTCACTTTAGGGTTAGGAGGGCATAGGTGGGGTCCTCTAGGCTGGGAGTAGGTCAATTGACCCTAAGTAGGCTAGTTTGACCAATTTAGGGCTAGGGTTGACCTTGGTCAACTGAGCCTCTTTGGTTGATCACAATGGGTCCTTATGGCTCTAAAGGGCCTCCCAAGGTATTAGGGGGTGTTGTGGTAGGGTCTTGGGGTCAAGGTGTAGCTCATGGTCATCCTAAGCCATTGTTCAGAGTTCTACTATTTGCAGACCATGATGAGTTTCCACATTTTGTCTCCTATCTCTTGGCCCATTTCTGGCTTCCTAGGGTTTGTCATGACCTAGCCATGGATAAAACCACTCCTAGGGTCCAGTTGGAAATGAGATGTTACATTATGCCGACAACTTCAGTGCTCCGTCTTATTCACTCCAACTGCTTGTTCTTTTCAGGACCCGAGGACCCAGCGGACAATTGCTACTGGGACTGAGAGCGGCGGACTCTATTTCCTCGACAACATTTCCGCTCTGTCCGCCTACTCCTCCTCTACAGATCTGCTTCAATGGCATCTTCGCCTTGGACATCCTCCTCCTCGGATTCTTCGACAGCTTCTGCCCCACTTACCTCCTACCAGTTCTCCGCTCAACTGTGATGTGTGTCAGCTTGGCAAACATCATCGCTCCTTCTTCCCCTCGAAGAAGGTCGTGGCACCTCTCGCCCGTTTGATCTCATTCATTCTGATGTCTGGGGTCCTGCTCCTACCCTCACCGTTGGTCGGGGTAGTTCCTACTTTGTAACTTTTATAGATGATTTTTCTCGATGTACCTGGGTGTATCTATTAAAAGATCGCTCTGAACTCTTTTCTGTATGGCAATCCTTTTATTTTATGATTAAGACTCAATTTGACATTTCTATTAAAGTTTTACGCTCTGATAACGCTAAGGAATATCTTAGCCATGAATTCTCCTCTTTCTTTCGGCAACATGGTCTTCTTCATCAAACCACCTGTGTTTACACCTCCCAGCAGAATGGGGTGGCGGAGCGTAAAAACTGTCACCTCCTTGATGTCGCTCGCACTCTCATGACGCAAATGCACGTACCCCGCTCCTACTGGGGCTACGCTGTGCTACTCGCCTGCTATCTCATCAATCATCTTCCCTCCACGGTTCTCCACGGCTAGACCCCCTTCTCCATTCTCTACCCCCGCAAGGAACCTTTTCCTCTCCCTCTCCGTGTCTTTGGGGGTATGGCTTTTGTTCACGCCCCATCCGCTACCCGCGACAAGCTTTCCCCCCGTTCCACCAAGTGTATCTTTTTGGGGTACTCTACCACTCAAAAAAGCTATTGCTGTTTTGACCCCATTTTGCGGAGAAAATTTATCTCCGCAGACGTGACATTCTTCGAGAATGCTTCCTACTTCTCTCCTGACTCCTCTCTTCCTCCTGATGTCTCTGCTTCTCCCCCGCCTCTCTCCGTTCCTTCCACGCCTCTCGACGTCTCCACCTTTCCCCCATCTCCTCCTCTGTCTCCTTCCCTGTCCGTCTCACCCCCTACCCCTCCTCCCTCCTCTCCACGGCCGTCTCTCTCTAGTCCCGGGCCAGCCTTCTCCGCCATGGATGCTCCGGTCGCTGAGGCTCCCGTCGACCTGGATCTTCCCATTGCTCTTCGCAAAGGGGTGCGGGCGTGTACTCAACACCCGCTTGCGGCAGTTGTTTCCTATGATCGGCTTTCCCCTTCTCGCAGGTGTTTTTCCTTGGCTATCTCCGCTGCTTCGACTCCCCGCACCTACCAGGAGGCTCTTGTTATCCCTCATTGGAAGTCTATCATGGATGAGGAGATGGCTACTCTTACTGAACGGGGTACCTGGACCCTTGTTCCTCCTCCAGTGGATACTGATGTGGTTGGCTGTCGCTGGGTCTTTGTTGTGAAATTTCGCCCCGACGGCACTGTGGATCGCTACAAGGCCCGACTGGTGGCCAAAGGCTTCACTTAGACTTACGGCGTTGATTACTTTGACACCTTCTCTCCGGTTGCTCGCCTCAGCACCATCCGGGTCCTTCTCTCTGTGGCTGTTAATCGGGATTGGGCTATTTTCCAGCTTGATGTCAAGAATGCCTTTCTCTATGGCGATCTTCAGGAGGACGTCTACATGGAGCAACCTCCTGGGTATGTTGCTTAGGGGGAGACACGCGTATGCCGTTTGAATAAGGCCATTTATGGCCTAAAGCAGAGCCCTCGGGCGTGGTTCGACAAGTTCAGTGGTATTATGGCTGTCATCGGCTTTACAAGGAGTTCGGCCGATCACTCTTTATTCATTCGCAAAACGGCCTCGGGACTGGTAGTTTTGGCAGTGTATATGGATGATATTCTTCATACCGGCGATGACCAAGCTGGGGTGGACTTGACGAAGAAACACCTCCGTCAACACCTAGTCACGAAGTATATGGGCTCCCCGAAATACTTTTTGGGCATAGAAATCTCTCGGAAGCGTGACTCGTTGGTTCTCTCCCAACGGAAGTATGCCCTTGATCTTCTAAAAGAGGCGGGATTGACAGGTGCCAAACCAGCCCGGTTTCCCATGGCTATTGGAGAAGACAAAACGTGGACGGATGACTCGCCTCTTCTATCTAATGTCACAAGGTACAAACGGTTGGTGGGCAAACTCATCTATCTCACAGTGACCAGACCCGACATCTCCTATGTTGTAGGCAAGGTCAGTCAGTTTATACAAGCTCCCAGAGAGTGCCATCTTCAGTCTGCTTTAAAGATTTTAGAGTATGTCAAAGCAGCACCGGGCAAAGGGCTAATCTTTCAGAATAATGGTCATCTGAGGGTTGAAGCCTACTCAGATTCAAGTTATGCGGATGATAAAGGCGATCGTAAGTCCACATCAGGTTTTTGTACGTTTGTTGGAGGAAACCTTGTGAGTTGGAAGAGCAAGAAACAGTCTGTTGTCTCCAGATCTAGTGCAGAAGCCGAATACCGGAGTATGGCGTCAACCACGTGTGAGTTAAAGTGGTTGCGGGCTCTCATGCTTGACCTAGGAGAGGTCTATGACTATCCTCTTCCTATGTTTTGTGACAACAAGGCTGCTATATACATATCCAAAAATCCGGTCTTCCATGAGAGAACAAAGCATATAGAGGTTGACTGCCACTTTATTCGGGAGGAGATTTTGAAGAAACAGATTTGTACTCCGTTTGTCACCTTTGACAAAGAATTGGCGGATATCTTCACAAAACTGGTCTCTACTTCCTTCTTCCACATTTGTGACAAGCTGGGCATGATTGATATCTATGCTCCGGCTTGAGGGGGAGTGTTGAATTATTAGACCGGGCGGCCTTGCGGTCTTGTCTGGCAGTTTGTAGACCGGGCGGTCTATCGGTCTCATATTGCGGCTTGTTCTTATTCTGCTGGAGTTGCCGAGCGGTTAACCCATCTGTCTAACCGCGCGGCCTGTGCGGTCTCTGTAAATTCTAGCCGCTCAGCCCTGTACATGTTTAGTCCCATATTGTTTGTTTGTACTCTCTCATATCTCCTCCATTCTATAAAAGGGAGGTCATACCTTTGTAAATGATATCTTTTTTGAATAATAAAATTTCAATTATTCAAATTTTTGTCCATTTCTTAGCTACTTATTCGCGACTTTCACAGTCTCGTATAGTGAAGTTAAACTAGGGAAAAGAATCCCTAAAGAAAGATCTCCAATCAACATTCATGAATCGGCATTTGTTGATCGGTGACCAAAGAGCTCAACATTCGTTGATCTAAAGTAATGATGAACGATCAATGGTTTTTTTATCACGGACGGCTGACTGACAACCAGGAAGCTTACAGATTTAAGACTAAAGAAGCTATCTCAGTGATCTATTATCGTTGTCCACTATTTGTTGACCAGTGACTGAAATACTTAGCAAACTTACGATTTGAAAAAAAAAATAGCCCAACAATCATCGATCGTTGGCCAAAGTCTGTTGACCTTCCTCAACAATCATTGGTCACTTACTGAAGATCAAAGAAGGCCGATCATATATCATTGACCAATATTCTGTTATCGTTGATCGCATTGCCCTTCCTATGAAGAGCTCCACTCAACGATCATTAACCAAAGCACTCAGCGATCGTCGGCCGAGCTCAAAGTTTTTGTCTATTTCAAATATAGTTGTTGAAGTTCTAAGAAAGGAAGGTATCAGCTATTTGTTGCTCATATTGTGCATTCTTCTTTGGAACTTACTCTAAAATGGAAATTTTGACTTGAAATAAACACTCTATTGTTCCTGAGGAAACCATAATCTTCTCCAGTTGTCTAATTTTAGAAAATGTGTATCCGTAAAGAATGACAACTTTCTCTTTTCTCTCTGTTGTAAATTGGATCCCCTTCTTTTATGATTCAATTAATCACCACTTCTTTCTAGTGATAAATATGTTTGATCTAAAGCCTTCACAATCACAAATAGTTGTTATAAATGGGTACCAGACTCTCCTTTCAAAAGAGCTAGACATGATTTTTGAATCTCCAAGGTAAAACATTCAGTGTATTGGAGTCTCTAGTGAAAAGACTCATCTCCTTAAGGAAGAGGTTGTGCTAGCCCACAAATCTGTGGAAGAGTGGAGTCCCCACCTATTGGGGAACCTCTATAAAAATCCATTATCTTCTAGATGCTCCTTCTATTTTTGTTTTTGTGTTTACTTATGCGAATAAATCTTTGCTCTAATTCTTATGTTGATATACTTCATACATACTAACTCCCAAAATATTTAAGAAAGCATTATAAGTAAAGATAATTTAAATTAAGGTTAAGTTTGATGTTTTCTCTGTTCACTCCTCTAGAGGAGTATTCTGAGAGTTTATTTCGAACTTTCAATTATTATCAGAGTGAGGTTAATCTTTGAGGGTTAATACCTTGGTAAATCAATATTCGAAACTGGGAATTCTCCTCCAACATTTATAATATCTTTAAAAAAAACTGCCTTAATATATAGACCACCCTTGTGTAATCCTGATAGGTTAAACATATGGAAGTCAAAGGGTCGGTCTTAGGCGTGCAAATAAGGCTTGTCGGCCCCAGACCCCTTAGGCCCAAGCTTTTTTGTTTTCGGGCACAGGCAGGGCCCAACTCAAATCAGCCCCCCCCCCCCCCCCCCGGGGTCCTTGCAAAATAAGGGGGCAGCTGAGCCCACAAAACTATGCCCAAGTAGTTCTCAATGTTAATGGCTAGCTGGCATTTGGCAGATAGCTGCTGCCAATAGTTAGCTTGGCTGCCAGTTTGTGAAAGCTGCCCAGCTTTGGGCCATCACGCCCCAGCAATTTAATATTGGGGTGTGGCCCCATTGAATAAATTTTGGGGGAACCGACCTAGCATTTAATTTAAATGCTGGGGTGGCACCAGCAAGAACCAAAATAGTCGAGACTTAGGCCTGGCAGGACCTAGGCCTGGCCCGGGATGGGCACCAAGATGGGATCTACCCCCTTAGGACTAGCCTAGGCCAGGCCCATCCTAACTAGGCTCAGGCCTAATCAGGCTCAAACTCGGGAAACAAATGTAGAAATCCTCAAATCAGACTAAATTTACCCCTCAAATCGGGCTATACATGGATTTTATTGATGTAGAAATCCTTGAAGCCATCCTCGCAGGTCTTTTCATCCCAAGAAGGTAGCAGATGGAGTTGAAATCCTAAGCCAATGGAACAATTGTTTAAAGAAAACAAAACGAGGAGGTCATATAATAAAAATACCATGAACATCTTAGTCAACACTCTCTTTGATGATTTATACCAGACCATCATCAACTGTACTTCAGTCAAGAATATTTTGAATGCTTACTATGATTGATGAAGAGAGTGAAATTATTAGAAACGACAAGAAAGTTGATCATATAAGACAATATGAGAATTTCAAGATAAAGGAAGATGAACTTGTGGTGGCATGAACAAGAGGTACACTACGATCATAAATGGCTTGAAGACCTATGACAGGGAGATTATTGATGAGAAGCAGAATGGCAAGCTTCTCAAGAGCTTCATCAAAGAGTATCTTTCATACTCTTGGGAAATAATGAAGATAAGGAAGTTTTGGGAAATTACCCTTGATGTCATGTATGGAAGGATCTAGTTCTTTTAGTTGGCTACCTTTTAGACAAAGGAAGAGCAGGAGACACCTACACCATTCAAGCCAACACCTGAGAAGACAGTGGCATTAGCAGCCATTGAATTCAGAAGTACTCCTTCCTCATTCTCTAAGGAGGAAAGTTTCCTAACCATGAAAATTCATGCATGGAAGATGGAGAATACTCCTTTGAAAAATAAAGATAGGATCAAAGACAAACACTCAAGGAGAAGGATGTGCCCCTCTATCTTTTGAAATTTTGAAAACCTACCTCTCTCATGAGTTTACATTTCATAACAAGAGGGTATTTTGGGGCGTGCATTTTGTGAAATGTAATCTCACACCTGAGATTTTTTAAAAATTTCAAAAGGCTGCAATGTATAATTTTGATAACTCAAAGTGAAGATTTGGGTCATTACCAACAATCACAAATGCAAAGTGAAGCCACCTTCAATAGAAACAATTATTAGGTCCAAAGCTTAGACCGTTCGTATCCAATCATAGGTGCTTAATCCATGGAGCCGACCCTATAAGAAAATATGTACGTCTCAAGGTAGAAAATTAATTGCTTTTGACCTAATAATTCCTCCTTGGCATAGGTTGGCTTGTCAAGGAATTTTATAAACATATGAGAGTAGGCCTATGAGTAGTTAGGTATGATATGGGATTTTCAATATGAAGGCAGATGAACTTGTGGTGGAATGGTACAAGAGGTGCACCATGATCATCAATGGATTGAAGACCTTTGACACGATGATTACCGATGAGGAGCATAATGCCAAGCTTCTCAAGAGCTTTGCCAGGGTGTATCTTTCATACTCTTGGGCAATAAAGGAGATAAGGAAGTTTAGGAAAATTACCCTTGATACCATGTATGGAAGGATCAAGTTCTTTGAGTTGGCTACCTATCAGACAAAGGAAGAGCAGGAGCCAGCTACACCATTCAAGCCAACACCTGAGAAAACAGTGGCATTGACAGAGACTGAATCAAGAAGAACTCTTTTTTTCTCCAAGGAGCTAAGCTTCCTAGACGTGAAGTTGCATGCATGGAAGGATAATAATCCTTTGAAAAATAAAGATAGGAGCAATGACAAAAGCTCAAGGAGAAGGTTGCACCCCCTCTATCTATTGAAATTTTGAAAACCTTTCCCGTGAGTTTACATTCCATAATACGAGGGTATTTTTGGGTGTGCATTTTGTGAAATGTAAGATCACACCTAAGATTTTTGTAATTTCAAAAGATAGATTGGGGTGCAACATGTAATTTTACAAACTCAAAGTGAAGATTTGGTTCATTACTAGCAATTGCAAATGCAAAGTGAAGCCACCTAGCTTGCATAGAAAAATTACCATTCGTAGACAGTCATAGGTGATTCATCCATGGAGCCGACCCCACAAGTAAATATGTATGTCACATGGTAGAAAAATAATCACTTTGGACCTAATAATTCCTCCTTGGCATTGGTTGGCTTGTCGGGTTTATGAACATATGAGAGTAGGCATGTGAGTGGTTAGGTACAATATGAGAATTTCAAGATGAATACAGAGAACTTGTGGTGGAATGGTACAAGAGGTGCACCACGATCATCAATGTCTTATAGACCTATGACAGGGTGATTACCGATGAAGAGTAGAATGTCAAGCCTCGAAGAGCTTCGCCAAGGAGTATCTTTCATAATCTTGGGAAATAAAGGAGATAAGGAAGTTTAGGAAAATTACCTTTTATGCCATTAATGGAAAGATCCAATTCTTCGAGTTTTGCTACCTCTCAAACAAAGGAAGAGCTAGAGCCAGCTACACCATTCGAGCCAACACTCGAGAAGACAGTGGCATTGGCGGCCACTGAATTAAGAACTCCTTCATCTTTCTCCGAGAAGGAGCTAAGCTTCTTAGTCATAAAGTTGCATGCATGGAAGAAGGAGAATACTCCTTCAAAAAACAAAGATAGGAGAAAATACAAATGCTCAAGGAGAAGGTTGCACCCCCTCTATTTTTGAAATTTTGATAACCTCTCTCGTGTGTTTTCATTTCATAACAGGCGAGTATTTTTTGGCATGCATTTTGTGAAATGTAAGCTCATGCCTGAGATTTTTTATAATTTCAATAGATGGATGGGGTGTAACGTGTAATTTTGCAAATTAAGTGAAGATTTGAGTCATTACTAGCAATCACAAATGCAGAGTGAAGCCACCTTGCATGGGAAAATTTTTAGGCCCAAAGCGTAGACAATTCGTAGCCAATCATAGATGTTTCATCCGTGGAGCCAACCCCACAAGCAAATATGTATGTCACGTGGTAGAAAACTAATCGCTTTGAACCTAATAATTCCTCCTTGACATTGGTTGGCTTGTCGGGAAATTTGATGAATAGATGACAGTAGATCTGTGAGTGGCTAGGATTTGGAAAATCTTTAATTTATATATTAATATGAATGTAACAACAACAACAACACTCAAAACTTTATACGACTATAGTGGGGTTGGCTATATGGATCATTTGTCACTATTGTGCCCTATCTTTAGTAATAATCTCACTATTGCCCAAGTACATCATGTCTAAAATTTTAATGTCCCATAGAAGAGTTCAAATTGCTCGAAATAATTTTCTTACAGAGTAAATTCAAAATATAATTTTATTTTGAACTAATTTTAAAAAATTATACCAAATGTCTTTAAAAAATGTTTCTTTGGTAGATCAAATGTGTGTTTCGCTGGTGCAGCCTCACATTTCACATTGTTGTATACACATAGGTTGGCAATTTCATGTTTCTCCTAAGAACAGACTGTTGTAGCACTCGACCTTTTTTTGGGCAGTGATGCATTATTTACCTTGTCATACCATGACCCGCAAGCAAGCTCAATTAAGGTGGTTATTACAAAATATGCTTCTAGAAGAAACATTTTATCCGTTTGGGGAATATGCCCTCCAAATCGAGGGGAGCCACTTGGCATCGCCCATGACTTTTGAAGGTTGATCACATGCACTCACATTTTACCAGAATTCAAAAAGTGTCTACTGGAACCTCAGAACACTGAGAAGATTACCTTTAGTAGTAAAAAGGCTATTTGTTGCTGGTGGATCGCTCGAGACTCTTGGTAGACCGAACTAGATTGAACCGTTATAGCCCGTAGAGCAGTCTAGAACTCAAACAGTTACAGAAAAAAGGAGAGCTGACATGACATTTTTTTTACGTGGAAAATCCGTGAATATGGTGAAATATCACGTGGCCGGATCGGTACCGATCAAACTTCACTATCTGCTGGAGCTTACAAGATTTTACAGAGAATGTGAGGGTCATAGGCCGCTCCTCGTTACAACTTGGGGAGAGAGAGAGAGAGGTGTGTTCTGAAGGTGACAGGCCACTGCTCACGAAGCTATGTATTTTTATCATGCTCGCGGTGGAGAACACATGTTTTGGAAACTTGGCGGATTTCTTCTCGTGCTCGAGAACTGAAGTGGTGGATGCTTTCGAGGGACATTCGGGCGTCTGGAGTCGGGAGCGTTGCGCGCAGAAGGCTTGCTGAAGGATGTTTGATGACGGGTGGAGATCTTCGCGCAGTCTTTGAAGTGCTTGAAGATCTTCAAGGGCGTCTTCGAAGGCGAAGGGGATCTCAGAGGGGCTTTGAAGCACGTAGGAGGGGAGACGAAGGGGAGAAAATATGAGAATGAAAGAAGGTCTGGAGTCCTATATATAGGCCTCGGGGGTTGGTACGGTAGTTATGTGGTTATCGCATAACGTAACTACCATATTTACGGATTACATCACAATTTAATTTGGTTTAATGCGTGCATTATTTTAATAATTTTACTATGTGCAAACTGATATAATTTTTTTTATTTGTACCCACTCATAATGGGTGGTTATTTTTGTGATTAAGAGGGTGGTTATCCGTACAACGAATGGTGGAGATCGCGTGGGTATGATCGAACGACGGGAAAATGTCCGGCAGCGGGGAGACGACCGGGCGGCTGACCGAGGAGGATAACCTAGGCGGTCGGCCAAGCGCGGTGGGAGGCCGGCTTAGCGCTGGCCGCCATGGGGGAGGCCGTCCAAGGGGCAACCGACCCCGCGCGACGTGAGATCGGCCTTGTGCCGGCTCCCCTTGGAGGGGGCTGACCTAGAGGTGGTCAGCCCCGGGGAGGCCGGCCTCGTGACAGCCCCCTTGGAGGGAGCCGACCTAGGGACGGTCGGCCCCGTGCGACGGAGGGCCGACCTCGCACCGGCCCCCATGGAGGGGACTGGCATAGGGGCAATCGTCTCCTTGTGGAAGTGGGCCGACTTCGCGCCGGCCCCTGTGGAGGGGGCTGGCCTAGGGGCGGTCGGCCACGTGTGGCGAGGGGCCGACCTCACGCCGGTCCCCTTGGAGGCAGCCGGCCTAGGGGTGGCCGACTGAGCGCTAAGGGAGGGTGGCCGGCCCAGCGTGGCAGGAGGCGGTTAACATAGTGGAGGGAAAGCGTGCGCGGGGATCGGGAGCGTGGATCGCGCGTGAGGTGGTTTCTCCCATTACCTCCCACTAAATTAGTGAGTTATTGAATTCAGGATAATTGCATCCCGGAATTCCTATAAATTACGGGAGACCCATCACCATCTATCATCAACAAACACAAAATTGGTCGAGCAATGAGCCCAAGCCATCAATTTGTTCAATACAAGTAAACATCTCAGGGCAGCACATAAATAGGCAGGGGAGCGATATCCCCACCGCAGTCCCACCATCAATCTAAGGAATGGTGAGTATGTGTCATTAGCCATAATAGTGAATCGTAGATATTGATATACAGCTTGAGGCTTATCTAGTGGAAAAGACAATTGGAGAGAATTCACTCTCCACAATCCCACACAACCGGTCATGGGCCCTTTCAAAGTCAAGCTTCAACATCATGAGGCATTTCAATAGACAAACAATCTACACTCTGCACTCTGCTTCTCAGGCTTCGTTTGTTTGGGCGTTTTGACCGGCCGTTTGGAGCAAACGGCGCCGGACAGCGGCCAACCAAATGGGGCGGCGTCTCCATTTTCTCCGTTTGCGCCCGCAGCAAGGAGGAAAAGCTCTCCCGCCGCTCCATTTCGATCCCCGCCCCCTCCGGTCTCAATGTTCCCTTTCCAACCTCCAGATGCTCCCGCCACCGTCTAAACAAACAAAGCCTTAGAAATCAACTTGGAGAGGATGGCCATGACCCTTGAAATAATGGTACAGGTGACCATAGTGTTACATGGGTTGATAGGTCAAAAATGCTCAGCCCTCAAGGATGGATAATTTTCGTTCATATGTATTTCATCTTCAACTCCATTCAATATTTTAGTGTTAGTTGTTGTCACCTAGGACGAAGAAGTTGGATGTCTTGATCCTAATGGAAGTGTAATACATAAGCATTGCAAATAGTTTTTATTCTCTAATAGTTAAGTTCGGTTCGGCCTGGTTTTTTTGGTTTACCCAACCAACAAACCGAACCGAAATGATGTCGGTTTTCAGCCCCCCCTAAACCGAAACCGAACCCGAATTGATCGGTTCGGTCTGGTTCAGTCGGTTTCAGTTTCTTATGCACACCCCAAGAAACAGTTTTATACCTCAGCATAGCTCTTGTGGAGATGGAGTGACGGATCGCAGAAGCTACTCCAAGTATCACCTAGAGCGAGTTGATGGGATAAAGATCTTAACACCCACCCCATTCTCTAGGAGATTAGAAAATAAAGCATGCCTCTCCCTAACTAAACACAGGTGACGATCTTGGGTGTCTATCTTGTATGGTCACCTGTAATTCTGCACAATGCTCTTCATAAGATCACTTAGGAGGAGAGTGCTCCACACTCAAATTAGGTGTTAAAATTTTCATGTCACATTGATCATAATTTTCCACATAGGTATCAAGGTTGCTTACATCTTTAAATATCTTCTTTGGATTATTATGGATGATTAAATTCGGTTCATGGCTACTTCAAAAAGGCACTCAGAACAGTAAGCACCCATTCCCCAACCATGCAAGCGTAAGAACTTCAGTCAATGGGTTCAAAGATTTAAACTCAGACCCACCAAAATAAAGTTGAAGACTCTATGGGAACAAGGCTAGAGACCAAACTTTGTACAAAAATCTGCAATTTCTTTATCCCAGACATGCTGTATCTTAACATAAAAAATGCAAGCCCAAACACCAAAATCTGAGAGGTCAGGGAACAAAAATAAAGGCTCCTATATCCCACAATCATAAATATGTTTAAAATTGACTGTGGAATGGTTGCCATCAATGGAACTAACGGAGTCTGGACCGGCGTCTTAACAACCTCCACACTGCCGTCAACAGGGAGGGTCACAGCCATGGTCTTGAACAGTTTTTTATTACCTTTAAAGTGGTTCTAAAGTTCAAAGACAGACAAAGGGTTGTCTCCAAACCAGTGGCCGTTCCAATTTTTGATATTTCTCTCTTCAATCTCGTCGCATAGCCGTGTAACTTGATGCACGAAGTCAGGTTATGGCAGAAGGGGGTGCACATACGTGTGTAACTGGATTGGCCAAATAGATTATAGGAACCAAGAGAATTTTGAAAGGGGCATCAGCCACCAGTCAAAATGAGCTTCTCAAGGTCAAGCTCAACGAAGTACTCACCGAACCCACCAGAAATCACCAACTTCTAGGAGACTTCGCCGCAATTGAGAAGGATTTGTCCAAGCCCTAAAACACTCACACAAGTATTTGACAAGGAAAAATTCTTGCAAAAATAGCGCCGGCTCATAAGTACGATATTTGTAGCTACACAATTTGTACAAAGTAAAGATGTCTATATTTGGATCAAAAATTCTTCCATGCCACAAATGTTTAAGCCATAAGAAGTCCTTCAATTGCAAGCCATCTAGTTGTTTATTGTGGGTTGATACAAGTACAACCAATGCATACTTCAACACAACAAGAGGTCCAAATTAGATTTGCACACTACCCTTGAAACCATGGAGATATTCCGCTCACACAGTTTAAAACCAACCCTTATCATGTTGTTTACATATCAGCAGTGGGTTGGGTATAGTTTGATTTATATTCTCATGTACAAACTCGCTTTGACCTCTTAGCTTGTGCAAGATAATGGGGAGTTGCTATTGTTAGTCCTAAAATGAGTTTTCCTCATTTTGTAAAACACTTTCTTAAAATAAATTGAATTCTTGAATAAAAGAATTGTCTACTCCAATTCCTTCTTCATTGCATTTGAACAATAGAATTAGAATTCTCTCAATTCTGATTCCCACTAGAATTGAAATTAAGCCAACTCCAATTCCCACCCCTCCAATTCCATCCATACGAATGGACCCAAATAGGTTTCTATAATTTTAATCATATTGAGTTTATTATGTCAAATTTAGTTTTAAACCATTTAAAAATATAATAGTGTTGCATGTTAATATCAGGCAAAGATGCAGCTTTAGCCCCTATAATTTAGCATCCTCCAGTGGATAGATTTTTTATTTTTTGCATGATTATAATCCCTGATTATAATCCCTCGCTAATTAACAAAACAAGTCTACATAGCATACTGATGGATATAAAACTTGCAGGAGACGAGACACGATTAAAGTCAGGGCAAACTGTTGGGTGTGTAATGCGCCCAGCAAGCACTGTTCTGCCAAACAATAGGTGCACCCGAGCACGACCCGGACAGTGCCTCCCAAAATTGAACCTGATATATCTTAATTATTGCATGATTCAGAACAAACCCAACACCCATTACATCATTAGAGGTAATTTACAGCCATACTTCCATTAGCCAAAACAGCTCAGATTTTAGACACCACAACAGAGTAAAACTACTCGACCCCTTTAATTAGAAGGCCACCTTGGACTTGCACACTGGGCATGTAGGCTTCCTCTTTAGCCATGCATCTATGCACTGAAGTTGAAAGAGAGGAATCAATCATTTCCCGCCAGCAGTAACGGAAAAAGATAGGAGCAAAAACACAAAGCATTTTACGCGCGTACCACTTGATGGAATTTGTGTAAGCAGGGCAAGTGACGCACGGTTTCGCCGACCGAGGGGACGTCGAGGCACACGGGACATGCTTCTCCATTGTTGCCATTCTGAAGGAAGGAAAAGACTGGTTATGTGCTCTAAGGGAAGAATTCTGAAACAGTTGTGTGCTAATCAGAGAAACATGAAGGGGGACCTGAACAACTGACAAGGGAAAATTATTTATCTCATAATAACCAACATGTTGACGGTTGCTCTCATCAAGGTTTGTCTGCATCTCATAATTATTGCTGCAGCAAAAAAACAGTATTGTCATTACCAAAGAGAAACTCCTCCTTAGACTAAGTCACTTTTTTGCACAAAATAAAAATATTATTATTTTTTGTTATTATAAAAAAAATAAAATTTTTAAAAAAATTGTAATGATGTACGAAAATATTTGTGCAAATATTTTGCACTTTTTTCCAATTTGGAGCATTTTCATGCCTGATTAAAATATTTCGACGCTGGTAGACATGTTCAAAATGCCCAACCGGACCGGTCGGGGACAGGTTTTTTGCCACCCGGGCACGGCCCCCTCTCAAAGAGGGGACCGGCTAAGGCCCCCAAGGCCGGGCCGGCCCGGTTTTCCTATAGGCGGAAAATCCCGGTAATAGGCGGGATTTTCTCGCCTATATTGGAAATCCCTCCCCAGGCGGGATTTCCAATAGAAAATCCCGCCAGCAGGCGGGATTTCCCGTGGCCTAGGTGTTGGACCCAGTCTAGGCCCGACACCCGGGCATATTTGGGCCCGGCCCGGTGCCCGAGCACCGGGCCGGGCACCGAGCAAATATGGGGGCCCTGTAAAGCCCCCTAGACCCAGGTCGGGCCTTGCCAGGCTTTTTTCGGATCGGGCCCGTTCTTTTTGAACACCACTAGGCGCTGCTCTTCCCGATACCGCATGCTCCCAATCCCGACTCCCGCTCTAGACTCCAAACCCGCCGCTCGCGTCTCCTGATTATGCACCTGCGACCCCTGCTCCCGTCGGCGCCTCCTCAAGCTCCTCCTCAGACTTCCCTCAAGGCAACGACAATCCTTTCTCCCCCCTCCGGTCGGTGACCTCCCTCCCACAGACTTACGAGAGATTCTTCTCATCTCCTTCAATCAGCAAGGCAGCCACCTCTTCCTCCTCCAAAAGGCCGGCGGCCGCCTCCTCCACCAGCAGCCCTCTTCCTCTTCATTTTGACCGAGATTTGCGAGAGGGACAACTAGGGTTTCCTCTCGTCCTTAAGCTCGGATTTTGCTCCTTTGGATAAGGATTTCCTATTTTCCCTCATCTTTCGGATTGTTTGAATTTTCTTGGAAATTTTTGTCTCCAATTTGCGTATAATTTGTGATTTAAAGATTTTGCCCTCCTACAATCGACTAACCGTTATTTATTTGTGAATTCCGGCGCCGTTCGTCGAATCTATCAACAGGATCTCTCAAACTCCCCTCTTATTTAGGGTTGACCTAGCCAAAGTGCCGCCAAATCTATGATTCCTCGTGGTGGCCTCCTCTCCCCTCACTATTGAGGGAGGTAAATCGCTAAACCCTCTCATGCTTTAGGCTTTGTGAAATAAATTGCTTGTACTAGCATTAGGGTCTATGATAATTCAAATATCATCTATGATTATGCTTGAACAGGTCTGAAAAAAGTTTCTCAATTTTGTTTGCGCCTGTTAGCCAGCATCGTCAGTTTAACCTTACTTAAGGCAAGTAAAGAAATCACTCTCACTTGCAAGCATAAAACTTAGTCTCTTGCACCTTTTCATATGTTTACAAATTTTACATGAAATACTTGAATCGTCAAATTAATAGCATGTCGTAATACGTTAGAATTCTCTAAATTATGAATTATTTAATTCAAAAATACCATAAGCAATCATTGAAAGATAATGTTTAGTTGATGCAGCTCCTTGACATGAGATCTCGCTTGACTCCGTAACGGAAACAAATGAATGGTCATAGCAAGCATGAATTCTCTGCTAAGATTTGCATCTGAACTTGAAGACTCATGTGCATCAAATTAAAACACCTACACATTTCATTGGTTAGAGCTTATGACATTACACGAACAAATATATGTTATACTTCAGAGTAGGATAATAGTTCTAGTTATTTATGTTTGACTCATTTACTTGTTTGTTTTACTAGTTTTGCATCATAAAGTTTGGTACACGTACATTTTTGATTCTTCTGCTCGTACTTTATTTTAATTTACTCACATTTTGTTTCAATGTTCTGAGATTTTTCTTTCTTTTTTTGGAATTTGTCATAGCGTCTATGACTAGGGGTGCAAGTTGAGTTGAGCTGCCTCGAAAGCTCAATGAGATAGCTCGAAAAAAGCTCAACTTGAGCTCAAGCATGTGGAGCTCGAGCTCGATTACGAGTCGAGCTCAAGCTCGAATATTATTGTTCATGAGCTCGCGAGCTTCTTATTCTTGTTCAAAAGCTCGAATATTATTGTTCATGAGCTAACTGATAAGATTTGCATCTGAACTTGAAGACTCATGTGCATCAAATTAAAACACCTTCACATTTCATTGGTTAGAGATTATGACATTACATGAACAAATATATGTTATACTTCATAGTAGGATAATAGTTCTAGTTATTTATGTTTGACTCATTTACTTGTTTATTTTACTAGCTTTGCCTCATAAAGTTTGGTACACGTATATTTTTGATTCTCTTGCTCGTACTTTATTTTACTTTACTCACTTTTTGTTTCAATGTTTTGAGATTTTTCTTTCTTGTTTTGGAATTTGTCATAACGTCCGTGACTAGGGGTGCAAGTTGAGTTGAGCTGCCTCGAAAGCTCGATGAGCTAACTCGAAAAAAACTCGACTTGAGCTCAAGCATGTGGAGCTCGAGCTCGATAACGAGTCGAGCTCAAGCTCGAATATTATTGTTCATGAGCTCGCGAGATTCTTATTCTTATATTTAAAAAAAAATTAAAATATAAAGAAAATCAGGCTCATGGGCTAAAAAAAGTCATGAGCAGCTCGACTCGAGCTCACGAGCTCGAGATCGATAAGCAGGCATTGAGCTCGAGCTCGAGCTCGAGCCAGGACAAAATGAGCTTGACGAGCTCAAGCTTGGAAATTTTGCCAAGCTTGACTCGTTTGCAGCCCTATCTGTGACTGCGCCGCCTACTACCTCAGCCTGATCTGCATCAAGTTCTTATTTCTGGAGGTTTACATAATTTGTTATTGTGTCAGTTTTTATGTATTTTATTTATTTTACTGACAAATTTGCATATTATGTAATAATAATGATCAATCATTCTCTTGGAACCTAGGCTCAAGGCGCAGGCGCGCGACTGACGAAGGCAATACGCAATCACATTAATTTTTAAATAATCAGTATCAAACATCATTTTAGCTTCTTGATTAAATTATTAATCTAGTCAACAAATTAATCATTCATTACTATCATTTATATTTCGTAAAAAATAAAATCAATGTGGTCACTTATATCATGTATAAGCCTCGACACTCAATTATCTTTAACAAACATTAAATAAATAAAAAAATCTCGAGTTATTGCAGTATTTTTTTCTTAATTTTTGAAAAAAAAAATTACAACAAAAAATTTACTCAGATGCACATTTTATATTCTAAAGCCGCAAATAAGGCGCACAGAGACGCAAACCCCTGAGCCTGGTGAGACTGGAGCCTTAGACGCGTCTGAGATGCACCTTTAATAATATAGGTCATTACATAAAAATTTGTATCAAAACTGTGCGTCATGAGCTTTATTAAAATACACGTGCATCTAATTTTTTTCACTAATAAACTCCACCTTTTGCATTAAAACAATCTATTTTTCTCCAAAATAATTATTTTAAATCTAATAACATTAAATTAGCTTCCGCCTAACAGACATGAAAATTTTTCCCTCATGTTTGTGGCATCATGATCAGCCCGTAGCGCACTCTGGTCTTTGATTTTAGAAGGGTTGTGACAACTGGTATCAGAGCTAAGTTGAGTTTCTAAAGATATAGTATTTTATAAATTTTTGCATATTTTGAATTTTATTATATAAATATATATGCATGCATCATTTTCATGCATCATTTTCCACTCATCTTGTCATTATCTGTTGTTCTTGGCTAAAACACTCACACTACACTCATAAGCATGAGTAGTATGCACATGAATGTTAAGAGGTTATATGCAAACTTAACATTTACGTGCATATGAATTTCCACAATAATATACACAGCTTGCGAATATTAAATGGATATGAGCAGTTTAATATTTTCAAGTGCGATGACATTAGAAACATAATATGCATGACATGTTAAGCAATATGGGCACTTAACATGACATGTGTATCCATTCACGAACATTCTTATGAATGAATTTTAGGAACAATTGCAATGCATGTATAGCATAACACCTTACACAAGTGTTAAGCTAAGAGCAACAGATGTTGATTGTACACACATGAATTTTCAAATTATTTGCTAATGCACGTGATTTCATTGTTGCATTTGCATGATCATTATTTATAGTTGTCCAATGAAAATATTGTAATTATTACATTATTTACGTATCTGACAGTATTAAAGTGTTAGAACCTCTAGTCTCAATCTTTTCTGTTCAACTTGATAGTTTCTCTTACTTGATTCTCTTGTATCTCTTTCTAGATGGCTCCTAACCGGTCGCAACGCAAGCAGGCTACCTCTTCTGTGGGGGGAGCTTCTGGATATGCAACTGCCCAGCTTATGAGATAGATTCTGGACCGTCTCACTTGCCTAGAAGAGGATCGTCGAACTCCTGATCCAGCCCCTGGTCTTAGCCGCGCAAGGACAGCTAAAGTAGCTATAATTGTTGCCCCTCCTAGAGCCACCCCACCTGCATCTGATCCCGGACCCAGCTCGTCTGTCGTAACCTAGTGACCCCGCCCGTGTCAAATCCGACTGCACCTCCTGTAGCAATGGCTGATACTATGTCGTTCAAGAGGATAAAGTTGTCATCCTACAATGGCGATCGCGACTACTTCGTCATTTCTGAGTGGCTCTCCCAGATGGAGAAACACATCGAGTATGGTGGAGTTCCGGAAACTTGGAAGGTTCTTCTTGCGGCCTACCAGCTGACCGAGGATGCTTACACCTGGTGGCTTCAGCACTACAATCTCCCTAATTCTGCCTCCTTGACCTGGGGTCAATTCAAGGAAGTTATCTTGAAGAAGTTTTTCTCTTTCGTGGAGTGAGACAAGCTAGCTAAGAAGTTCATATCCCTCAAACAGCTCGACAAAACAGTGACCGAGTACGAAAAGTTCTCCAGCATATCCCGCATTGTCGTGGAATTTGGGCCAGACAGTCTAAGAAGATCAGCCATTTCGTGAAAGAACTCAAACATGATTTCCGTCAGCATGTGGTAGCCCATGACGCCACCACCTTCGTCGAGACTGTGGGAGTTGTCTTGCAAATGGAAGCTATTGAGCTGGATCGTACTGCCAAGAAGGTCCAGCATGGTTCCAGCAATGCCGCCTCTTATGATCACAAGCGCAAGGGTGCTCTATCTCAGAAGCAAGGCCTCAAGTCTAAGGAGGTGTGTGTCTTTTTCCACAAGGTGGGCCATATCACCCAAGTCTGTTGCACCCTCCTGAAGAAGCAAAAGGCGGTTGTTCCTGCACAACAACCTCAGTTGACGCTAGTCTCTGCCTCCACCCTCTGTGCTTACTGCAAGAAGTCAGGCCATATGTTGAAGGACTGCCGCCGTAAGCAGAATGTCTGCTACAAATGTGGTCAAGTTGGGTACCATATCCAAGATTGCCCTATAAAGGAAAGCCTGATTTCTGCTCAGCCTCTGCAATCTATTTTGGGAGCTCAGGAGAAGGGCAAGGTTGTGTTGAACGTCATCTCTCAAGGCGAGGTGCTCGCATCTACCAACGTCATCTCTGGTATGTGTGTGTTGTTTTTAATTTTTTGCAAATTAAATTTCGTCTTAGTATCGAATAATCATGAATTGTGTCTATGATTTCCATTTCTAGGGAGATTTAGGATCAAGAATAAGTGTACGTAAATTTTTTTTTATTCTGGTGCATCTCACTTTTTCATCACTCGTCATATTGTGGACCTTCATTGCTGGTCTACTTCGTCACTTGAGTTCCCTTATGAGATCTCTGTGCCCAGTCATCTGCATCTTTCTAAAGGTGCATTCTCAACTGTCTGATCTTGTTTGGTGAACTGCGAGTCTCAGTCGGCCTCATAGTCCTGGATATGACAGAGTTTGATATGATCTTGGGCATGAATTGGTTGATTGCGTATAAAGAGAAACTAGATTGTTCGGTAAAGAGGGTCAATCTCAGCATCGATGTCAAGGACTACAACATTTATGTTCAGACTCGTAGTGACATGAAGATAATTTTTGTTGTGTGCGCCACTTGCCTTCTTAGTCAAGGATATTTTGTTTGTTTTGTGTATGTTTCGCTTTCAGATTCTGTCTCTCCTCAACTCGAATCCATCCCGATTGTTTCTGATTTTCCTGACGTTTTTCCTGCCGAATTTCCTGGAATGCCTCCAAATCGAGATGTGAGTTCCCTATTAATGTAGAGTCTGGAGCGCGCCCCATATCTAAGCTTTGTATCGCATGGCCCTGCACGAACTAGAAGAGCTTAGATCGCAATTGGATAAATTGCTTGAGCGTGGGTATATTCGTCCTACCTCTTCACTTAGGGAAGTTCTTGTTCTCTTCGTAAAAAAAGGGGATGGTTTCATGAGACTGTGCATTGATTATCGTGATCTAAACAAGGTAGTAGTTAAAAATAAGCATCCTCTTTAGCGCGTGGATGATCTCTTTGATCAACTCAAGGGTATTACCGTCTTTTCCAAGATAGATCGCAAATCGGGTTATCATCAGTTGAAGATCAAGAAATCTGACATTCCTCGAACTGCCTTCAGAACTAAGTATGAATATTTTGAATTCCTGGTGATGTCCTTTGGTTTGACTAACACACATTCTGCCTTCATGGATATAATGAATCGTGTCTTCCGTGAATATCTGGATAGTTCATCATCGTATTCATTGATAATATCCTGATCTATTCCAAGACTCGTAAGGAGCATGTAGAACATCTTAGGCTCACTCTCCACTATTCGTCAATATCAACTCTATGCCAAGCTGGCAAAATATGAGTTTTGGTTGGATCGTGTCGCTTTTTTGGAGCATATTATTTCAGGAGATGGACTTTTCGTTGATCCTACCGAGATTTTGATAGTTATGGACTGGAAGTGGCCCTCTACCCATACTGAAATTTGCATTTTCCTTGGATTGACCGGCTACTACCGATGTTTTGTCAAGGGTTTATCCTCTCTTGTTGTTCCTCTGACAAAGCTAACACAACAGCATGCTAGATTCGAGTGGTCAAATCAGTGTGAGCAAACATTCTTAGAATTGAAGCAACGTTTGTGCTCAGCATCAGTTCTAGCTCTTCCTTCAGAGCGGACAGATTTTTCAGTTTACACTGGCGCTTCCAGAGTTAGATTGGGATGTATCTTGATGCAGGATGATCATGTTATCGCTTATGGGTCGAGGCAGTTGAAAGTTCATGAACGCAACTCCCTCACTCATGATCTGGAATTCGCTGCAGTAGTTTATCTCTATGACGTGAAGTGTCACATCTACACTCATCATCAGAGTTTGAAGTATATCTTTGTTTAAAAAGATCTCAATCTCCGTCAGAGTTGATGGATCGAATTCATAGCAGATTATGACTTGCAATTTACGTATATTCCTGATAAAGCCAATTCGGTGGCAGATACGTTGAGTCAACAGGCTTTTGTTTCCTCTTGTCCATCCATGTTAGCTACTCTTGTATCCTTGATTGATGACCTCGAACGGATGGAAATATCCATCTCACCCGAGGGTCAAGAAGAAGTTTCTGATCCGTAAGAGGTAGAACAGGTAAAAAATTTCCAGTCATCTGATCTCGTACTACAACGCATTCGCTAAAAGGTTGAACTTGGCACTCTTATAGATTTCTCTATCTCTGACGATGTTTTGCGCTTGCGAGGTCGTCTCTGCATTCCTTATGCTTCTAAATTGCTTGATTGTATTTGTCGAGAAGCTCATGAATCTCGTGCATCTGGTCATCCAGGACAATAAGATGTATCATGACTTGAAGTGGACTGTGTGGTGGTCTGGTATGAAGAATTACGTAGTTCGCTTCACCTCTCGATGTCTGATGTGCCAGAAGATGAAAGCTCAGCGTCAGCGTCAGCATCCTGGTGGTCTTTTGCAGCCTCTGTCTATCCCGGAATGGAAGTGGGAAGACATCTCTATGAACTTCATCATAGGTTTGCCCTGCACTCCGAGAGGGCATGATGCGATTTGGGTCATAGTAGATTGTATGACTAAAGTGGTCCACTTCATCCCGTATAAGAAAGGTCATTCCTCCGAGAAGATGGCTAGGATCTATGTATCAGAAATTGCTAGATTTCATGGAATTCCCTTGCGGATTTTATCAGATCGTGACTCAAGATTTGTATCTCATTTCTGGAAGTGCTTCCAACAAGCTTTGGGCACCGAACTCAACATGAGCATTGCTTACCATCTGATAACCGATGGTCAAACCAAAAGGGTTAATCAAATACTTGAAAACATACTTCGGTGTTACATTCTGGATTACAAGGGAGCTTGGGATGAGCACCTACCTTTACTTGAATTCGCATATAACAATAACTATTAAAAGAGCCTCAAAATGGCCCCCTTTAAGTATTGTATGGGTCGTGTCATCGAGAGACATAAAAGTACTCAAATCAGCGTCGTCGTCTGTTAGAATTTGTTGTGGGTAATCAAGGCTCCGTTTGGGGGGACTTATTTTCGCCGGTCAAGCGGTCATGACCGGATGAACCGGGACTTAAATAAGTCCCGATTCATGCGGTCATGACCGCTTGACCGGTGAAAATAAGTCCTCCCAAACGGAGCCCAAGTGTTCCTGAAGGTTTCCCCTTCTCCTGGGGTGAAACGGTTTAGTCGTCATTATAAGCTCAGCCCGAGGTTCGTGGGACTGTATAACATTTCAGAGTGTGTCGGAGGTTTTGCACATCCTCTTGAGCTACCTGCTACTTTGGTCGGTGTTCACAATGTCTTTCAAGTTAGTCAACTTCATAAGTACATCAGTGATCCTAACCGCGTCATTGAATAAATTTTCGTGATTCCTGAAGTCAATCTATCATATCCGGTCGAGCCCACTAAGATCGTGGAATATCAAGAACGCAAGTTTCGAAAGAGAACCATTCTTATGGTCATAGTGTTGTGGATGCATGACAAGTCTGAGGAGTACACTTGGGAACTTGAATCGAACATGCGTAGCAAATATCCACAACTTTTCTCTTGATCTTGCTAAGTCTCTGAACTTGTTTTCATTTCTATTTCAGTATATTCATAATTAGCTTCTATGTCTAGATTTGAAATCTTGTTGGAATGAATGACATCTGAATCTTCGTCATAAGAGACTCCAGTCAGAAAATCCTCGAAAGTTTCAGGATGAAACTTCCTAAGTGGGAAAGAATATAACAACCTAGTTATTAAGATTAAAAAAGAAATAAAAAGGATTTTTTTTTAATTAATTTAAAAACCATTGGTATTTTTGTAAATTGGAAATTAGGTTTTCCCTAATTTTAGCCGCAGCCCCCCCCCCTCTCGATGGATTAAGATCTTTAGGCGTTGGTCTCCTCGATACGGCGCGCTCCCAATCCAGACTCCTGCTACCGCTCGACTCCAAACCCACTGCTCGCGTCTCCCGGTTCCGCACCCGCGCCTTCCTGCTCACGTTGGTGCATCCTCCAGGTCCTCCGATTTCCCTTAAACTGACGGCAATCCCTTCGTCCCCCTTTGATCGGTGACCTCCTCCCTCCCTCAGCCCGACGGGAGCTTCTTCTCCTCTCCTTTGATAAGCAAGGCAGCCACCTCTTCCTCATCCAAAAGGCCGGCAGTTGTCTCCTCCTCCTTTGGCAACCCTCTTCCTCTTCATTTTGGCTGAGAATTGCGAGAGCGACAACTAGGGTTTCCTCTCCTCTCCTCCTTGGGCTCGTATTTTGCTCCTCTGGGTAAGGAACTCTTTCCCCTCCTGTTTTATATTTCTTGAATTTTCTTGGGAATTTTTGTCTCCAATTTGCGTATAATTTGTGATTTAAAGATTTTGGCCTCCTACAATCGACTAACTGCTATTTATTTGTGAATTTTGGTGTCGTTCATCAAATCTATGAGCAGGATCTCTCAAAATCCCGTCTAATTTAGGTTTGACCTGGCCAAAACGCCGCCAAATCTTTGATTTCTCGTGATAGCCTTCTCTCCCTCTCACTATTGAGGGAGGTAAATTGTTAAACCCTCTGATATTTTAGGATTTGTGAAATAAATTGCTTGTATTGGCATTAAGGTTTCCGATAATTCAAATATCATTTATGATTGTGCTTGAACATCTGAAAAAAGTTTCTCAATTTTGCTTGTGCCACTTAGCTGCCACCATCAGTTTCATCCTTACTTGAGACAAGTAGAAAAATCTCTCTCGCTTACAAACATTGAACTTAGTCTCTTGTACCTTTTCATATGTTTATAAATTTTACTTGAAACACCTAAATCGTCAAATTAATAGCATGTCGTAATATGTTAGAATTCTCTAAACTGTAAATCATTTAATTCATTAATATCATAAACAATCATTGAAAGATAGTGTTTTGTTGATGCAGCTCCTTGACTTGAGATCCCGCTTGACTCTGTAATGGGAACAAATGAATGGTCATAGCAAGCATGAATTCTCTGATAAGACTTGCATCCGAACTTGAAGACTCATGTGCATCAAATAAAAACACCTTCATATTTCATTGGTTACAGCTTATGACATTACATGAACAAATATATATTATACTTCGGAGTAGACTAATAGTTCTAGTTATTTTTATTTGACTTATTTATTTGTTTGTTTTACTAGTTTTGCCTCATAAAGTTTGGCACACGTACATTTCTGATTCTCTTGCTCGTACTTTATTTTACTTTGCTCACTTTTTATTTCAATGTTTTGAAGTTTTTTCTTTCTTTTTTTGGAATTTGTCTTAGCGTCGATGACTGTAATGTCTGCTACCTGAGCCTGATCTGCATCAAGCTCCTGTTTTTGGAGGTTTATCTTATTTATTGTTGTGTCAGATTTTATGTATTTTATTTTTTTTACTGTCGGGTTTGTCTATAATGTAATAGTTTATATCAGCCATTTTATTTTGCATCTTGGACAAATGCTCGGCTAAATAAATTATGTACTAGAATTTGATATATTTACATGTTCATTTCTTTGGGATTGTCATTACATGAAAATTTGTATCAGAACTGTGTATCATAAGCTTTATTAAAATACATGTGCATCTAATTTTTTTCACCGATAAACTCTAAAGCTTCCGCATTTAAACAATCTATTTTTCTCCAAAGTAATTATTTTAAATTTAATAACATTAAATTAGCTCCCGCCTAACAGACCTGAAATTTCTTTCCCTCATGTATGTGACATCACAACCCGCCTGAAACGCACTCTGGTCTTTATTTTTAGACGGGTTGTGACATTATGCAAAATATTTCACACTTGTGGAAATAAACTACGATAAAATATTAGTCATGTAGGAAATCTGAGCATTAAAAAAAGAATTAAATACTCGGAATATATAGAGCGTCAACATATTGTTTAAAAATTTAATGTTGCGAACAATTAGATATACAACCACACGCACTAGGATTTTTATAGGAAAATATGATTAATAAAAATTAGCCATAAATAAACAAGTTTATATGTTTTGGTCATTCAAATGAGGTCTATAGTCATAGGGGGAGAAAAAACTAATCCATACAGATGATGTATGAGTGTATAACAATGATGATCTCGTTAACCAACATGTTCGTGTAGTGTTGTGCTCTGACTGCCGCAAGAGGCTTGGAATTGCGCATCTGTTGAAGCGGGATACGTGATTCCATCTTTTTAATTTTCATTTAAATGTTGAGTTTCACGCATTTTTCGAGTGTTTCTAAGTGTTTCCCGGCTCCAAAACATTTAGAGCCAATACAAAAGGTCTTTAAAGTATTAATGTTGCAAAGCCTCTAAAGATGTCTGCAAACTGATTATTTGTCTTTACAAACTTAGTGAAAATTGCTTTATCCATCACTCTCTTTGACAGAGTGGCCGTCAATTTCAATATGCTTGGTGCATTAATGAAACATAGGATTTGAGGTCATGTATAACAGTAGCATTACCAAACAACAGATGCACTAGACCAAATCATAGCCCGATATTCAAATTCTGCACTGAATCTAACAATGGGGTGTTGTTTCTTCCTCTTCCATCAAAATACATTTCCACAAACATATAGTATCATGTAGTGGATCTTTTATCAAACATGATCTAGCTGAGTCTGCATCAGAATATCAATCCACTCACGTATGTTAGTTGTTCTTATAACCAAACCAACCATTGGGGATACCTTATAGGTATCAAAAATATCCTTATGAGAGAACCTAAGAGAGGCCATAAATTGGCAAACTACGTGCAGGGAAAGAGATGTCAGGACAATAATTTAACTTTTCAACAAGTTTCCTATATATTCAAGCATCCGTAAACACTGGTCATGCTCCTTTACTTTTCATGAGTTTGACATTAGGATTTATTGCATTTTCTACAGACTCGCACCCCAACATCCCATCATCCTTCAAAAGATGCAGAGTATACTTGTGTTGCATAAAACAAATCGCCTTCAAACATTGTGTTATCTCAATCCCAAAAAAATACTTCAACTTGCATAGGACTTTGGTCTGAAATTGTTTTATGAGATACCTCTTTAATTTAGTAATGTCACTAGTATCACTGTCAATTATGATTATATCATCCACATAAATTATACACAAAAAAGATCTCATGATGTGTGCTGATAAGGCATAGAATGATCAACCATTCAAGTTAGTCCAAAGTCCTAGAGGATAGATGAAAGGAGGCCAAACTAGGCCCTGGGTGATTTTTTAGTCCGTAAAGAGATTTCTTCGGCCTACATACAAGTCTCTGCTAATACTTCTAAGCAGCAACTAATACTCCTAAGCAGCAAAACCTCATGGTTGATCCATACAGACTTCCTCGTCCAAGTCACCATGCAATAATGCATTGGAGACATTTAACTAGAATAAAGGCTTGTGATACCTAACAACTATGGAAATAAGAAGTCATCTTGTAACACAGGGAAAAAGAGGAAAAAGTCACGTCATAGTTGACATCATAAGTTTGCATGAATTCATTAGCAACTAATAGAACTTAATATCTCACAACTGGCCCATCTAGATTAGTATTGTCAAACTTCAAAATATCGTACACTTTCTGAATAATAAAACTCCCTCTACATATGGTAGAGGGTATTGCAAGTGAATACAATAAAACATAAAATATTAAAGAAGCTAATTATTTCTAATACTTCCCCTCAAATTGGGCATGTAATGTTCTCAATACCCAACTTGCTAATGATAGTCGCAAATATTTTTTCCCACAATGCCTTAGTGAGAAAATATGCAAGTTGTCCCTCAGAGTGTACGAAAGAGGTACATACAATCCCTTTGATAATATTTTCTTTAATGAAATGTCAGTCAACTTCAACGTGTTTGGTGCGGTCATGCTGGACAGGGTTATGAAAAATGTTGATTGCAGTCACATCCCCTGACATATACCACGAGTCATAGCTCTAAACTCGGGCTCAACACTAGAGCGAGTCACTACATGTTATTTTGTGCTTCTCCAAGTGACCAGATTAGCCCCAACGAAAGAACAATATTGTTACCAAAAGGAGATAATGTTTGCACTAATTGAAAATAAAGATACAATCAAGAGGTATACTCGTGCCGAACTTCTAGAGGTTGGTTCCTCCAAGATGGAGACCTAAACCCTAATGATCCCAAGATAAAAGAAACTCTCATACCACCTCCTTGTATAGGGAGGGGGGCTCACATAACATTAACCCTAAAGCAACAAATAAAAATACAAAATATAACAGTAAGATGTGCACATGTGCGTAACAATACACCCCGCCAAAAAAACGACCTTGACCCCAAGGTCTGAGTGTCGCCCTCGCGCTAGTAGTGATATGCCCGTGGCTGGGCAGCCACAGAGGTGCCCAGAGCGCCGTCCATGATTATAAGAACATCAAAGTCAGTCGTGCTGATCTCGTTCACGTCCTCCCCCATGAGAAACCGGAACTCCTTCACTGGACAATCATGAGTAGGTGAGTATGGTTGTTTGTAACGGAAGCACAGACCTTTGCTTCGTAGGTCATTGTACTCCTAGTTGGACAGGAAGTGAGCAGGGACATGATGGTTGTTGTACGGGCTCATAATGGGCGAGCGAGGTAGAGGAGGTGGCGGTGATGGCTGTTTATACAAGGGAGGGAAATATGGTTGGTAGGGAGGTTTGGAGGGAGGCAATGAGGAAGGAGGGTCCCCAGACAACGCCAAAAATTCGGCTTCCACTAGTGGGGAAAGGTCCATGGCTTGGTTAACAGTTAACGGTTGAAGGATACGGAGGCGGGCTCGGATATGGGGTTGAAGTCCATGCATGAAGTAGGCCAAGTAACGGTTAGGTGGAAGACCTGGAACATGGGTGACCAGCTCCATAAATGCATCCACGTACAAATCAATGAAGCCGGTATGACGGACTCTGCAAAGGCACTTGATCATGGAACCGGTGTAGCGGGATCAAACCGCTGAATAAGGGCCTCCGTGAGAGTTGTGCAGGTGAGGTCGGGGGAGGACTAACGAAGCCAACAGACCCAATGGAGGGCGGACCCTTCCATGCCGATAACTTTTGTGGAGACCTGTTGCATCGGAGGAGTTTTGTGAATGTCAAAAAATTGTTCAACGCGGGAAATCCACCCAAGGGGGTCAGTTTCGTTGAATGTGGGGATGTCCAGGCGTGGTGGTTGTGGAGGCAATCTCGTCAATGCGGGATCGTCGACGGCCAATGTGTTGGGGGGTCCCAAGGCAGAGGCAACAGGGGGCCCGTAGGTCTGGCCGGATTACAGGTTGTGGAGCATGGTCATAACCGACGTGAATTTCTCGACGTGGGCCTCGAGACGAGAGGTGAGGGTGATGATGGCGTGTTCGAGGGCTTCCACGTGGGATTCCATTCGGCCTCGTAGCATATGAATCAATCGGCGCCGCTGAGAAGGAAGCAGGCGGAGGACAGGGCTGGAGCGAAGCTGGCTGCAGGATTGAACAGATCGGGGCCTGGTACAGGCGGAGCCGGCTGAGGAACGGGGGATCGGGGCGGAACAGGGCCTGGAATCTGATGCGGAGATTAGTGAGGGCGAACGGCGAATCTCGGGCGTACGAAGTTGACGTGGAATTTCTCGTGACGCCAAGTGTGTCCCGTGCGGAGAATCGATGCAGCGACCACGAACCGCGCGTACGAAGTTGATGCAGAACAGGGATACGATGCGGAAACCGGCGGCAACTAGGCTGGTGGTTCGGCAGGTCGGACCAATGTTACCGAAAGGAGATAATGCTTGCACTAATTGAAAATAAAGATACAATCAGGTGTACTCGTGCCCAACTTATGGGCGTTGGTTCCTCCACAAAGCCCTTCTACAAGATGGAGACTCAAACCCTAATGATCCCAAGATAAAAGAAACTCTCATGTCACCTCCTTATATAGGGAGGGCGGCTCACAGAACATTAACCCTAAAACAACAACAAAAATACAAAATATAATAGTAAGATACGCGCACGTGCGTAACAAATATCCTATTGTAGATCTTCTAACACCAACTGATCCAGCCCAGTTTACATCAGTATATACTTCAAATTTTAAGTTAATCACCGGGAAAGAATAGAATGTCCCAACCATGTGAGGTCGTCAAATACCTTAAAAATTTGTGCACAACATCAAAATGTTTAAGCTTAGGAGAATGCATGTATTGACTTGCCACTTCTACTGCATATGAAATGTCAGTACGAGTATGAGATGGGTAGATCAATTTTCCTACTAGCTTCTAATAACTAGAAATATCTTTCACTAACTTCCCATGGACCGTCATCATCACGTCCAAGTTTGTAGTTGACTTCAATAGAGGTAAAAGAAGGTTTGCAACCACTCATTTTTGTCTGTTCTAATTGTTGGAAAAGCTCATATAAAGAGGCCCATATTGGAGCGTGTTTATTTAGTTTTCTTGTTTTCTCCTCTTTAGTCTCACATCATGTATAGGGTTCTCTTCTCTCTTTCTCCCTCGTATAAATGTGTATTCATACCTTGCATTTGATCATTGAGAAAGTATATACAAGTTTGAGGTTTTCTCCACTTGGTATCAGGGGGAATCGGTCTCTCCATGCGACTAGCATTCTGCTAACCGTCCGGCCTTCCCTTCTCGCACAGGACGCGGTCTGGTTGTGTCTAACCGTCCGGTCTTCCCTTCTCGCGCAGGGAGCGGCCTGGTTTCTACCCACTTGCGGCTAGAACCATTCTTCCCGCCTCTCCTTCCCACCAATCCTGCGGCCTGGTTTCTACCCGCTTGCGACTTCCCGTGCGGTTAACCCTCTTTCTAACCGCGACTTCCCGCGCGGTTAAGTTTTTTTCTAGCCGCTCCTCCCTCTCTCTCTCTCTTTCTTGGCTTCCACCTCTTCTCCACTTGCCCCCCCCCTGTTTTTATAGGACTCTCTCTGACAGGTGGGGCCTTCTTCCTTCTCCCTTTATCCACGCGATTTCCTCTCTACCCGCGCAGTTTCTCTCCCTGCTGCCTTTCTCGCACGACCTCTCTTTTGCTTCTCTAACCCGCCGCACTGTCTTTCTCGCGCGACTTCTCGTGTGGTTCTCGCAAGCTCTCTAGCCGCAACGAGCTCTCTAACCGCTGCGTGGCTTCTCTCTGTGCCTTACCCGCGCGGTTTCTCTCTTGTTCTACTCGCACGGAACAGTGCGGCCTTCTACTGGTCTGGGGCCTCTTTAACCGCTGCGAGCACCGCATCTAGGTTGCGGCATCTCCCCTTGCTGTTGGTGGACTCACCCTGACTGTGCGTACTTCACACGCGGCCTCTTCCTTGGTTAGCCACTTCGGCTTCTATACCCGCTGCGGGCTCTGCATTTTGGTCGCGGCATCTTCTCTTGTCGCTGGTGTTTTGCCACCGAGACAGTGCGGCTTCTCCAGCTCTCCAATCAAGGCGGCTTCCCTCGTATACCCCCTCCATTTCCTTGGTCGCGGACTCTTCTGTGCTTGTCGCCGGACCATTGTCTCCCATTCCGTGTGGTTTCACTGCTAACCGCTCGGCCTACTCCTGGACTACCCGCGCGGTTTCTTTTCTAGACGTTGATCCTCTTGCCGCCGGTCTAGCCTCCTAACCGCGTGGTCATGGGGTCTTCTCTTGACTTTACCGGACAAGCGGCTTCCTCCTCTGCTGACCGCCCGACTCTTGCTCCTGAACTTCGGGATGAACTGCGTATTACGACTATCTCGTTAGCCGGGAAGAAAACTTTTGTGGAGTGGGTGCACTCGGTTTGTCGTGTCCTTCAGTCCAAAGGCTTCCTACATCACTTGACTCAAGCTGCTCTCGCTCCTCCTACTGACGACTGGTTGCGCAATGACGGTCGTGTTTAGGTATCGCATGGCCATGTATCATGAAACGGCCAAAGCGATGTGGGATGAACTTCATTCCCTCTATTCCGGGAAGGATAGCCTACAGCACTTATATGACATCATCACTGATATTCAGACTCTTGATGTTGGCGGGGCCACCGATTTCACCTCCTTTGTTGCTCGGGCCAAAACTCTGGTTGAAGCATGGATTCAACATCAACCTCCTACGATGGATCTTGCTGCACAACGAGCTCAAAAAAAAGTCGTGGGCGTCGCCATGATGATGGCTCGCGTGCCACCGCATCTTCAGAGCATTCGGGCGCAAATCCTCTCCTCTGTTGCTACTCCATCATTAACGGATGTATGTTCCATGTTGCTCAAGGTCTCACCACCTCCTGATAGTTCTGGACCTTTTTCATCAAACATGCTCTGATGGGACAATTGATCGTCTGAAGGCCCTCCTGGTGGCTCGTGCATTCACCCAACAGCACAGTCTCGATTATGAGAAGACATTCTCTCCCGTAGCTAAAATCAACACCGTTCGTGTTCTCCTCTCTGTGGTTGTGCATCGCCAATGACCCTTACATCAACTGGACATCAAAAATGTGTTTCTGAACGGCGATCTCCAGGAAACAGTCTTCATGTAGCAACATCCCGGGTTTGAGACCACGGGGGAGTCCCGAGTGTGTCATCTGAAGAAGTCCATCTATGGTCTCAAACAATCCTCTCGGGCATGGTTCGACAAGTTTAGTAAGGCGATTCGGGAAGTCGGCTTTACTCGGAGCTCAGCAGACTTCTCTCTGTTCACTCGTCATCAGAAAACAAGAACGGTTCTTCTGTTAATTTATGTTGACGACATCTTAATCACTGGATACGACTCAAAGGGAATCCAAGCAGTCAAACAGCACCTTAGCTCCATCTTTCAGACAAAAGATCTGGGGTGTTGAAGCCAAAAATGACTTCTGTGGAGTTCGGTGTCCCAAAAGAGGGGTGACCGCGCACCTACTACCCTCAAGCGAACGATCTAGGCACAAGATTAGGAACATAAGTGACAGACCCAAGGTCTCAGCGTGCAGGACCCACCGCATACCCGGAAGACTAACAAACTCTTCCCCTCCCAAGCCAAAGGCTGAGCTAAGACACCTTCGGAGGGCACTCTCGGCCGACCGGAATATCTAAGGAGAATCTCGAGATCAACTCTCTCATTTCCAGATGTGTCTCCTTGGGTCTACACAAAATGCTCCTCACCCGCCCTGCTGATGGCGCAAACTCGCCG
Organism: Platanthera guangdongensis; assembly: GCA_039583875.1. Taxonomy (NCBI): domain Eukaryota; kingdom Viridiplantae; phylum Streptophyta; class Magnoliopsida; order Asparagales; family Orchidaceae; genus Platanthera; species Platanthera guangdongensis. Next base: position 93,669,448 of record CM077154.1, on the reverse strand, counting down.
AGCAATTCCACGACACGCTGCCCGAGCTGGGCTACGAACAACATAATTTCGCTATTCTAAAAAGCTGTCAACAGGCCATCAGGGGCTTCCCGGCAACTATACCTCGGGGTCCCCACGGGGCAAGCGGTTCACGAGCACACCGCTCGCCCAAGACGGAAGGAGTAAACCATAAATAAACAAAGCATCACAGATATTAAAAAATATTACAGGAATATGAATTCCATACTGCAGCACGCAGGCCGGCAATATAAGCAAAAATAGGCCTTCGTGGGCCGGCACAAGCTTGGGCTTAAGCCCGCTACTCCCCGCTTGGCACTGCAACACCTGTACGACAACGTCTCGACAAGCGGCGGTCAGCTAAACGCCAGTCGGCTAACATAAGCTGGCAAAATATATTGCACACACCCCTTTTTCGGGGCTGTGGCGCGCATTCCCTGCAAATGGATAATATACAACTTCTTCGGAGTCTTCTCCGGGAACCCCAGAACATCACCAATCCGGCTCACACGTCCGGATGGGCTTCACACAGCATGCCTAAACCCGTACTCACACTTCCGGGCGCTAACACAGTTAATTGCAAGGACGTACACGTCAACCCGTCGGAGAGCTCTCTTCCCCCACCCGTTGGTGGAGAGGGGCTTCCATGCAAATATGTAAACTGAGGGCTTCACCTGCCCAAGTAGAAACATCGTTACCCTTGACGCGTGTTTTGGCAGGGCCGCAATGAAATATCCCGCAAGAGGCCCGACGTCTAGTGGACGTAGCTGTTGTCCTCGCGCGGATCCGACCTTTACTCGAGGGTTGGAGGTTCCCGGCGATTTCTCCTCCATGGCCGAGCCTCTTCATGGCCGATCGTACTCCAAGTAACACCGAGGAAGTCGATCCCGGCCTCCACAACTTCAGGCGGCGTCGGGGAAGCTGATCCCGACTGGCCTAGCTCCAAACGGCGCCGGGAGAGGAGCTCCCGGTCGACCTAGCTGTAGGCGGCGCCGGGAGAGGAGCTCCCGGCCGGCATTGCTGTAGGCGGCGCCGGGAGAGGAGCTCCCGGCCGGCCTTGTTTTGCCCTAGGCGGCGGCAACGAAGAGAGAGAGGTGGGGGTTGTTGCTCCAGGCCAACGGGAGAGAGGAAGGGTCGGGGTCGGCCTTGCTGCTCCAGGCCGACGGGAGAGGGGAAGGGTCGGGGCTGCTGTTGTTGCTCCAGGCCGAGAGAGAGAGAGGGAGGGGGCGGGGCTCTGCTGTAGACGGCCGGAGAGAGAGATGGGGGGAGGCGGGGCTCTGCTGTTGGCCGAGAGAGAGAGAGAGAGAGGGAGGGGGCGGGGCTCTGCTGTTGGCCGAGAGAGAGAGAAGGAGGGGGCGGGGCTCTGCTGTTGGCCGAGAGAGAGAGAGAGGGAGGGGGCGGGGCTCTGCTGTAGACGGCCGGAGAGAGAGATGGGGGGAGGCGGGGCTCTGCTGTTGGCCGAGAGAGAGAGAGAGGGAGGGGGCGGGGCTCTGCTGTTGACGGCCGGAGAGAGAGATGGGGGGAGGCGGGGCTCTGCTGTTGGCCGAGAGAGAGAGAGAGAGAGGGAGGGGGCGGGGCTCTGCTGTTGGCCGAGAGAGAGGGGGAGGGGGCGGGGCTCGGGGTGACTGCTCCAGGCCGAACCCTAGCCGGGGAAGCCGCACAGGAAAACCCGCTCCCTTCTCTCTTATATTCCTTTTTTCTGCTGCTGCCCCTTCCTACCCGAGCTCCCCACCTGATCTCTTCTTTTTTTCTTTATTTCTTGTTTTCTTCTTTTTTATTCCTCCCCTGCCCGTACCCCCCCTGCTCCCTTCTTTTTATTTTGCCCTTTTGTCTCCTTTGTCCCCATCTTTCCAAGTATATATATAAATAAAACATATATATTAAGATATTAATATTATAATATAATATTAATATATTATTAGTGTTGATTAAACACTTATCAAAAGTCTTTGCATAAAAAATCTCCGCACGTGAGCACGAGGATCCGCACGTCTTCGAACGGGGCCGCACCAAAACGTCGCTCAAAGCACGCCTCTGGCCCGCTAATTGGGGAGGGTCCCACTTGGCCGGATAAGTGGTTGTACACAATCCTGGCTCTTTTTGAGGTTGGCACAAGCTCGGAAAGAAATGTCCAACCCCAAGTATCCGGCGAGTGGGAGCCGACCCAAAGAAAAATTTTGGGAGAATCCAAAATTTGCATTTAAAACATTAATCTCTCCATGCCCCTTCTGATCTTTTTGAACCACTTGAAACCTGAAAATGCTCCCTGCTATTGAATTGCCCTTATACCATTACTTACAATAAGTACAAAATTTCTCAAGATAATGTAAAATAATGAAGCCAAATATTTTGTATTCTCTTGAACACGCGGAGCTAATCCTTTCCCCCCAGGTGTGCCTACCGCCCTGCCCAGCTAATGAGAGCCTGAGCAGCGAGTCTACCCGGGGCCGAGCAGCACTCGGGGTCCCTTACCCCCACAGGCGAGCCTACGGACCTGCCAGCTAGATGAGAGTCTGCGCCGCGGGTCTACCTAGGGCCGAGCCGAGCTCGGGGTGCCGATGAAGTTCTCAAACCAAGCCTGACCTATCCCCCACAGGCGAGCCTTCGGACCTGCCAGCTAGATGAGAGCCTGCGCAGCGGGTCTACCTGGGGCCGAGCCGAGCTCGGGGTTCCGATGAAGTTTACACAAACCAAACCTAACCTAACCTATCCTAACCTATCCCCCGCAGGCGAGCCTTCGGACCTGCCAGCTAGATGAGAGCCTGCGCAGCGGGTCTACCTGGGGCCGAGCCGAGCTCGGGGTGCCGATGAAGTTTCCGCAAACCTAACCTAACCTATCCTAACCTATCCCCCGCAGGCGAGCCTTCGGACCTGCCAGCTAGATGAGAGCCTGCGCAGCGGGTCTACCTGGGGCCGAGCCGAGCTCGGGGTGCCGATGAAGTTTTTGCAAACCAAACCTAACATATCCTAACCTATCCGCAGGCGAGCCTTCGGACCTGCCAGCTAGATGAGAGCCTGCGGAGCGGGTCTACCTGGGGCCGAGCCGAGCTCGGGGTGCCGATGAAGTTTCCGCAAACCAAACCTAACCTATCCTAACTTATCTCCCGCAGGCGAGCCTTCGGACCTGCCAGCTAGATGAGAGCCTGCGCAGCGGGTCTACCTGGGGCCGAGCCGAGCTCGGGGTGCCGATGAAGTTTCCGCAAACCAAACCTAACCTATCCTAACCTATCCCGCGCAGGCGAGCCTTCGGACCTGCCAGCTAGCAGGAGCCAGGCAGCGGATCTACCTGGGGCCGAGCCGCGCTCAGGGTAGTGCAGAACCAAGAACCAGGACCTCTCCCCCACAGGCGAGCCTTCGGACCTGCAAGCTAGTAGGAGCCAGGCAGCGGGTCTACCTGGGGCCGAGCCGCGCTCGGGGTAGTGCAGAACCAAGAACCAGGACCTCTCCCCCGCAGGCGAGCCTTCGGACCTACCAGCTAGTAGGAGCCAGGCAGCGGGTCTACCTGGGGCCGAGCCGCGCTCGGGGTAGTGCAGAACCAAGAACCAGGATCTCTCCCCCACAGGCGAGCCTTCGGACCTGCCAGCTAGTAGGAGCCAGGCAGCGGGTCTACCTGGGGCCGAGCCGCGCTCGGGGTAGTGCAGAACCAAGAACCAGGACCTCTCCCCCACAGGCGAGCCTTCGAACCTGCCAGCTATTAGGAGCCAGGCATCGGGTCTACCTGGGGCCGAGCCGCGCTCGGGGTAGTGCAGAACCAAGAACCAGGACCTCTCCTCCACAGGCGAGCCTTCGGACCTGCCAGCTAGTAGGAGCCAGGCAGCGGGTCTACCTGGGGCCGAGCCGCGCTCGGGGTAGTGCAGAACCAAGAACCAGGACCTCTCCCCCACAGGCGAGCCTTCGGACCTGCCAGCTAGTAGGAGCCAGGCAGCGGGTCTACCTGGGGCCGAGCCGCGCTCGGGGTAGTGCAGAACCAAGAACCAGGACCTCTCCCCCACAGGCGAGCCTTCGGACCTGCCAGCTAGTAGGAGCCAGGCAGCGGGTCTACCTGGGGCCGAGCCGCGCTCGGGGTAGTGCAGAACCAAGAACCAGGACCTCTCCCCCACAGGCGAGCTTTCGAACCTGACAGCTAGTAGGAGCCAGGCAGCGGGTCTACCTGGGGCCGAGCTGCGCTCGGGGTAGTGCAGAACCAAGAACCAGGACCTCTCCCCCACAGGCGAGCCTCGGACCTGCCAGCTAGTAGGAGCCAGGCGCGGGTCTACCTGGGGGTCTCCTCTCCAACGCAAATATAAATCAAACATAAAGGTAAACAAATAACTCAAAAGAACTGTAAACCCTGTCAATCAAGTCAAAGTCCGACACGGGGCGTCTCTACCCGCTACGTCCACCCTCCTGAGAACGAGGGTCGATCATATAATATTCTCCTCAAGGCACGTTTTGATCTCCAGGATCGAACATCCTAGCGACAAGAGGGGAATGGGAGGGGACTTCTTTCATCACATGACCCTGGTCGTCACTTGGTTCCTCTTCCATAGCCATGACGTTCGACTGAGTTTTTTTGTGCTGGTCACTCTCCACGCTCACCGCACCATAACTGTTGAAGCCAAAAATGACTTCTGTGGAGTTCGGGGTCCCAAAAGAGGGGTGATCGCGCACCTACTACCCTCAAGCGAACGATCTAGGCATAAGATTAGAAACACAAGGGACAGACCCAAGGTCTCAGCGTGGAGGACCCACCGCATACCCGGAAGACTAACAAACTCTTCCCCTCCCAAGCCAAAGGCTGAGCTAAGACACCTTCGGAGGGCACTCTCGGCCGACCGGAATATCTAAGGAGAATCTCGAGATCAACTCTCTCCTATCCAGATGTGTCTCCTTGGGTCTACACAAAATGTTCCTTACCCGCCCTGCTGATGGCGCAAACTCGCCGAGCAATTCCACGACACGCTGCCCAAGCTGGGCTACGAACAACATAATTTCGCTATTCTAAAAAGCTGTCAACAGGTCATCAGGGGCTTCCCGGCAACTATACCTCAGGGCCCCCACGGGGCGAGCGGTTCACGAGCACACCGCTCGCCCAAGATGGAAGGAGTAAATCATACATAAACAGAGCATCACAGATATTAAAAAATATTACAGGAATATGAATTCCATACTTCGCCAAGCAGGCCGGCAATATAAGTAAAAATATGCCTTCGTGGGCCGGCACAAGCTTGGGCTTAAGCCCGCTACTCCCCGCTTGGCACTGCAACACCTGTACGTCAACGTCTCGACAAGCGGCGGTCAGCTAAACGCCAGTCGGCTAACATAAGCTGGCCAAATATATTGCACACACCACTTTTTCGGGGCTGTGGCGCGCATTCCCTGCAAATGGATAATATACAACTTCCTCGGAGTCTTCTCCGGGAACCCCAGAACATCACCAATCCGGCTCACACGTCCGGATGGGCTTCACACAGCATGCCTAAACCCGTACTCACACTTCCGGGCGCTAACACAGTTAATTGCAGGGACGTACACGTCAACCCGTCGGAGAGCTCTCTTCCCCCACCCGTTGGTGGAGAGGGGCTTCCATGCAAATATGTAAACTGAGGGCTTCACCTGCCCAAGTAGAAACATCGTTACCCTTGACGCGTGTTTGGTGGGGCCGCAATGAAATATCCCGCAAGAGGCCCGACGTCTAGTGGACGTAGCTGCTGTCCTCACGCGGATCCGACCTTTACTCGAGGGTTGGAGGTTCCCGGCGATTTCTCCTCCATGGCCGAGCCTCTTCATGGCCGATCGTACTCCAAGTAACACCGAGGAAGTCGATTCCGGCCTCGACAACATCAGGCGGCGTCGGGGAAGCTGATCCCGACTGGCCTAGCTCCAAACGGCGCCGGGAGAGGAGCTCCCGGTCGACCTAGCTGTAGGCGGCGCTGGGAGAGGAGCTCCCGGCCGGCCTTGCTGTAGGCGGCGCCGGGAGAGGAGCTCCCGGCCGGCCTTGTTTTGCCCTAGGCGGCGGCAACGAAGAGAGAGAGAGAGAGAGGTGGGGGTTGTTGCTCCAGGCCAACGGGAGAGAGGAAGGGTCGGGGTCGGCCTTGCTGCTCCAGGCCGACGGGAGAGGGGAAGGGCCGGGGCTGCTGCTGTTGCTCCAGGCAGAGAGAGAGAGAGGGAGGGGGCGGGGCTCTGCTGTAGACGGCCGGAGAGAGAGATGGGGGGAGGCGGGGCTCTACTGTTGGCTGAGAGAGAGAGAGGGAGGGGCGGGGCTCTGCTGTTGGCCGAGAGAGAGAGAGAGAGAGAAGGAGGGGGCGGGGCTCTGTTGTTGGCCGAGAGAGAGAGAGAGGGAAGGGGCGGGGCTCTGCTGTAGACGGCCGGAGAGAGAGATGGGGGGAGGCGGGGCTCTGCTGTTGGCCGAGAGAGAGAGAGAGGGAGGGGGCGGGGCTCTGCTGTTGACGACCGGAGAGAGAGATGGGGGGAGGCGGGGCTCTGCTGTTGGCCGAGAGAGAGAGAGGGAGGGGGCGGGGCTCTGATGTTGGCCGAGAGAGAGAGGGGGAGGGGGCGGGGCTCGGGGTGACTGCTCCAGACCGAACCCTAGCCGGGGAAGCCGCACAGGAAAACTCGCTCCCTTCTCTCTTATCTTGCTTTTTTCTGCTGCTGCCCCTTCCTACCCGAGCTCCCCACCTGATCTCTTCTTTTTTTCTTTATTTCCTGTTTTCTTCTTTTTTATTCCTCCCCTGCCCGTACCCCCCCCCCCCCCCGCTCCCTTTCTTCTTTTTATTTTGCCCTTTTGTCTCCTTTGTCCCCCTCTTTCCAAGTATATATATAAATAAAACATATATATTAAGATATTAATATTATAATATAATATTAATATATTATTAGTGTTGATTAAACACTTATCAAAAGTCTTTGCATAAAAAATCTCCGCACGTGAGCACAAGGATCCGCACGTCTTCGAACGGGGCCGCACCAAAACGTCGCTCAAAGCACGCCTCTGGCCCGCTAATTGGGGAGGGTCCCACTTGGCCGGATACGGGGTTGTACATGGAGCATCTTCGATATTTCCTTGGTCTTGAGATCGCGAGATGTCCGGATGGACTTGTCCTCTCCCAACGGAAGTATTGTCTAGATCTCCTACAAGATGTTGGCTACTCTGGATGCAAGCCCACTGCTACTCCAATGAATGCAAATCATAAACTGTGTGCACATACGTCTGATACTGATCTTCCTCTCCAAAATCCAGAATACTATCGACGTCTTGTTGGGAAATTGATCTACTTAACGGTCACAAGACCGGATATATCCTTTGTTGTTGGGGTGGTCAGCCGGTTTATGCATGCCCCTCAAATATCTCACCTTCAAGCCGTTGAGTGAATCCTAAGATATCTTAAAACAGCTCTGGGTCAAGGGCTGGTATACAAAACCTCATCATCTACACCAACGTTAGTTGCGTATTCTGATGCAGATTATGCTGGCTCCTTGGATAATCGACGGTCAACCATTGGCTTCTGTACCTATTTTGAAGGGCATCTTGTTACCTGGCGGAGTAAGAAACAAGCGGTGGTTGCTCGATCCTCAGTTGAAGCAGAATACAGATCGATGGCATCAGTTGTCTCTGAGCTTATATAGCTTGAAAGTCTCATTGCTAATCTAGGAGTTAAACTTCCCTCATCTGCCATCCTGTTATGTGATAGCCAAGCGGCTATACACATAGCAAAGAATCATGTCTTCCATGAAAGAACGAAACATATTGAAGTGGACTGCCACTTTATCCGGGAGAAAGTTCAAATGAAGAAGATAGAATTAAAGCATGTTTTTGGTACTGAACAAGTTGTCGATATCCCCGCAAAGGCCCTACCTAGCCCTCTGTTTTATCAGTTCCTGTCCAAGCTTGGTGCCTACGACTTGTACGTTCCAGCTTGCGGGGGAGTGTTGGAAAAGCCCATGTAAATAGGCACATATTGGAGCCCGTTTATTTAGTTTTCTTGTTTTCTCCTCTTTAGTTCCACATCATGTATAGGGTTCTCTTCTCTCTTCTCCCTCCTATAAATGTGTATTCATATCTTGTATTTGATCATTCAGAAGTATATACAAGTTTGAGGTTTTCTCCACACTAATAAATCAAGAACATACTTTCACTGAGATATATGAATCTCATATTTTGGTCTTACTACCCCAATCCCTGGAAAATATTTCAACTTAACCAAGTCTTTCACTTCAAATTCACAATCAAGTTTTAGTGTCAGAGCACGAATCTCATCCAGGTCATTACTTGTAATAATCATATCATCAACATACACAATTAGGAGAGTCACTTTCATCTCTTTTCGTTTGATAAATAAAGTGTGATCGGAATGACTTTGGGTATAGCCTAACGAGATCATGACACTGCGAAGTCTCCCAAACCTTGATCTCGGAGATTGTTTTAACCTATAGAGAGTTTTCTTCAATTTACAAACCTTCCTTACTGAGATGAAAGGGACAAGACCAGAAGGCGATGACATATAGACTTCATCTTCCACCTCACCATAAAGAAAAAGATTATTTATATTCAGTTGTTGAATATCTCACCGTTTACAGACAGCAGAAGATAATAAGACCTAGATTGAACTCATTTTTTCCACCGGAGCAAATGTCTCTTGGTAGTCAATACCATGAGTTTGGGTGTAGCATCTTGCCACCAACCGTGTCTTGAATCTCTCCACAATACCTTATGAGTTCTGCTTTACTATAAAAAGCATCGACAACCAACTATCATCTTGTTAGGAGGGAGATCGACCAGGTCCATGTATAGTTCTTTTCTAGAACCAGCATTTCCTTCAACATCATCTTTGTCCATTTTGGGTGGCCAAGTGCCTCCTTCCATGTACCGAGAACAAACACGAAGGATAGACAAGCGACAACGGCTTTATGAGAAGAGTTTAAAGAAGCATATGAAACATGGTTAGATAAAGGATGTTGAGTGGATGAGAAAATGCCTTTTCCGAGAGCAATAGGTAACTCAAGGAGTGCTGAAGACAAATCAGGTAGTGGCTCTGGTATTATATAATGCAACTGAGTGTTTGATCCTTTGCTTCTCTGAAAGTACACTTGCAAATCCTTTTCTTTGGGAATGTTCGCACTCTCCCACTGAGTGGTGATATAGAGGAGAAACAGGTAGATAAAGAGTAGGATCACTCACTTTCAAGTGTGAAGACTCCTCGTGAAGTGAGGACTCATAATAGAAGGTAATTTCATGAAAAGTGATATCCATAGAGACGGATTTTTCTGCTATGAGGATGATAGCATTTGTACCCTTTATGTATAGAAGAGTAACCAAAGAACTCACATTGAAGGGCACAAGGAACAAGTTTTGTTCGAGTAACATTATGAATGTGGACAGAACATAAACATTCAAACAGACGGGATAAAAGAGTAGTAGGAGGAATACCTAAGGTATAAAGAGAATTGGGATTGCCTAGATGATGGGAAGGCATATGATTGATGAGATAAGTTGCAGGGCATCAACCCAAATAGTATTTTGAAAGAGACAATATAAATATTAAGCATCGTGTCACTTCAAGAAGATGGCGAATTTTATGTTTAGCAACACAATTTTGTGCAGGAGAATGTACACGTGTGGTTTGATGAACGATGCCAAAATCACTCAAATAATTTTCAAATTTGGAATCCATATATTCACGACCATTATCACTGCGAAAGTTTTAATGATAGCAGTAAATTGAGTAGAAATCATTTTATGAATTTTTTAGAAAAGAATACCTCAATTTTACTACGCATCAAAGAAACTCACGTAGTACGAGAAAAGCAATCAATGAATGTAACAAACCAATGATAATCGGAGATCGAAGCAACTGGGCAAGGCGCCCGCCCATATATCACTATGAATATTATAGGTGCAAAACAAGGCTTATACATGTGCTTAAAAGAGACACGCTTGTGTTTAGCAAGTTCACAAACATCACACATAAAGATTTTAAATACAAAAGATGAAAAGCTAGGAAAAAAAGATTGCATAGTTGTAGCAGGGGATGGCCCAAGTGACGATGTCAAGTAACCAGCAAAGGAAGCTGGTGACCATAAAGATCCTGAGAAACAACAGTATCAAACACGTACAATCCATCTCGCATCCTACCAGACTTAATCAGATCCTTTGTCTACAGGTCCTGAAAGACACAGTGAGAAGGAAAGAAGGTGATGAAGCATTTCATAGAGTTTGTAATATGGCTCGGAAATACTGAATACCCAATTTGCGCGCGAGACGGAGGCCGACAATCATGGCTTCATACTCGGCTTGATTATTTGTTACTGGAAAATGAATATAAATAGCTTGCTCGATCCGGACACCAAGTGGACTCGTCAAGATGACTGGCTCCCACCGAGTGTCTTACTGATGCCCAATCCACGAACATCTCCCAAACCTTCCATTCCTCCGGATCCTGCTTGCTTGTTTCCTCTGTGTAGTCTGCTAAGAAGTCGGTCACTGTCTGTGCCTTCGTCGCCACCCAGGAGCGAAGGAAATATCAAATTCGCTGAGTTCTACCGCCCATTTTGCCAGCCTTTCTGAATGTTCGACCCCGTCCATAATGTTGTGAAGTGGATGATTCGTGGCAACCTTGATTGAATGGGCCTGGAAGTAGGGCCGAAGCTTTCGGGCTAAAATGACAAGTGAAAAGCCCAGCTTCTCCAGGATGGGATAACGCAGCTCGGCCTTTCAGAGGATTTTACTTACATAATAGATCGGTAGCTGTTTTCTCTCTTCTCTGACTAGAACCGAGCTCACCGCCTCGGTCCCCACTCCTAAATAAAGGTGGAGGTCTTCCCCTTCCTGGGGTCCTTGCAGCAAGGGAGCACGTGTTAGTTGAAGCTTCAAGCTTTGGAACGCTTCTTCACACTCTGTCGACCACTTGAACTTTTTGTTGTTCATATAATTGTGCAACGCTCGGAATAAAGGGGAACATTTCTCTCCAGCCCTTGAAAGGAATCTGCTCAATCCCGCAAGCCAACCCGTCAAGCGCTGGACTTCCTTCACATTCCTTGGGGATTCCATCTCCACGATCACTTTGACTTTGTCTGGATTGGGCTCCACTTCTTCCGGGGTCAAAAGGTGGACTAAGAACTTCCCCTTCCCCGCACCGAAGATACACTTAGCAGGGTTAAGCCTCATCTTATATTTTTGCAGCGTTGCAAAGGTTTCCACCAGGTCCTCGAGATGTGCTTCGACATTCTTGCTCTTTACCAATAGGTCATCGACATACACTTATAGGTTGCGCCCTTTTTGCTCCTTGAACGCCCTATCCATCATCCGTTGATACGTTGCCCCCGCGTTCTTGAAACATAATGGCATCATTTTATAGCAATAGCACCTGTCGCTTGTGATAAAAGAAACATTTTTTATGTAGGGCGGAAGCATACGTAATTGGTGACAACCGGAAAAAACATATAAAAACTCATAACCGAGAATCCGACGGACGAATCTACCAGTGCGTCGATTGAAGGCAAAGGGTAGCAATCCATGGGGCAATATTCATTAAGCATTGAAAAGTCGATACACATCCTCCACTTCCCGTCTCCCTTTTTTACCATTACAACATTGGAAACTCAGCCTAGATATTGGATCTCTGACACAAACCCTGCATCTAGCAGCTTCTGCACTTCTGCGTGGATGGGTTCGGCTAAAGGTGGTAGTCGTCTTCCTCTTCTTCTGGCAGATTGGGCGGGTCTCCGGATCAAGGTTGAGATGATTACATGCGACGTCCGCGTCAACGCCCGACATGTCCTCCGCGCTCCATGCGAAGATGTCTGCGTTCTCCTGGATGCATGTCAGGATCTTCCCCTTGTCTTCCTCTGAAAGCTCGCCGCCGACTGTTACACTTTCGGGCCTCCCGCCCTGGGCCTCGATCTCTTTCTCCTCTACTTCCTCTGCTGCCTCCAGCCTTGCCATCTCCTCCATCACTTTGTCGACTACCTCGGCTTCCTTCTCCCAGCTAATGGTGTTGACTGCGCTGAGGTAACACTCTCTTGCCACCTTCGAGTCGCTCCTGATTCGGATTTGTAGTCCCCCAATGGTGTATTTCAAACACTGGTGGAACGACAATGGCACGCATTGGAAGGCGTTGATGAAGTACCTCCCAGGGTGACGAGGAGTCCTGCTCCTCCTTCGACTTCCTTCCACTGTCATGGCGTAAAATGCTTTCGTGAAGACAACATTAACTGAACTTCTGTTGTCGACTAGAATGTGGGAGATCGTGAAGTTGGCCACCACTGCCTGAATCACCAAGGCATCATGAAAGGAATTCTCGTTCTCGAACATGTCCTCTGTCGAGAAGGTGATTTCTCTGATCGGGGTGGGGCTTGCGAGGTAGAAACCGCACTCCTGCGTTAAACTGCATGCAGGCTTCCGTTTCGTCTTGCATCCACCCCGTCCCCTCCATGGATCGCACTGATCCAACCGCGGGCCCCTGATCCACTCGATCCTCGCACCCTCTCGGTGTCTGTCCTCCTGCTCCCTCGTTTCTTCCTTCTTCTCCCGGTCCTTGCTCTCGCCACCCCTCCCGGGCTCCTCCCTCTGCTCCTCTTCTCAGCTCCAAGAATTATGGGCAAGTTGCGGTGGCGTGGCCCTCGGTCTGGTGAAAGTCACAGTAGAGGAGCACCCCCCTTTGTTCTCCTTCCCTCCTCTATTGTCGGGGTCTTCCTCCTCATCCTCAAACCCTTCCGATGGCATAAGCCTTCTGTCGGGCCGCTTGGTCCCACCTCCATTGCCCTTGTCTCCTCTCCGGTGAATATCGTCGGTCCCGCCGCTCGGGTGAGAACCTTCTCCCCGGTCGTCCATGGTACCCTCCCCCGGCCATCCTCCGTAATGGCCCAGTGGGAGGTCCTCGGAACCTACTTTCCTGCTCTCCTCGGTCTCTTCCTTCTCTTGTCCCTCCCTCTTCTCACCTCCTCAGCTCCTCCTTCTTGGCTCTTCCGCTTCCCTCCGTCATCTCCTCCACCTTTTCTCCTGTCAGCTTGGCCACAAATCCTCTGCTTGACGACTCTCCTTCGATGTAGCGTCCCGCCCGATCGATCAAATCCTCAAATGATACAGGGGGGGCGGGGATTCGCTTTAACTCCATCTTGAACAACCCGCCTTGCAGACCCAAAGTGAAGGTCGACATGAGAGTGTGTTCGGGAACTTCTTGGACAAGGAAAATCTCTTCTGGAAGCGATCCACATACGATCTGAACGACTCCTGCGGTCCTTGCTTAACGAAGAAAAGCGCCTCCGGCTCTTTCTTTTTCTTCTTCAATATGGAGAAGCGGAGCAGGAATCCCCTGCTAAGGTCTTTGAAACTGTAGATGGAACCTGTCGGTAACTGATGGAACCAGCCCCTCGCTTTCTCCCTGAAGGTGATCACAAACAACCGACACTTAAAGGGGTCGGACATGGGGAGAATCGACATCATATCTTCGAACCACAGCAGATGCTGAAGGGGATCATCCTTTTTGGAATAGAAGTTCATCGCCGGCTATACGAATCCAGTCGGAACGGGGACAGTCAACACAAGCTCAAAAAAAGACTCGTCGGAGAGAGCTGGCCACTGGAGCGGGTTCGATTGTACTCGCCCTCTGACGCGCGAGTACCCAGTGTACCCGCGAAGAGTACCCGCGGCTACAGCGCGAGGTCGCCACCGTCCTAGATCAACTCCTTGACAGGTCGCTGGTCGCAGCTCGGCTCCCCCTGCGAGGCCACTCTCGGGCTTGGGGCCACCGGCTCGCCTCGTTCCGCGAGAAGTCCCCTCACCATCCCTTCTATGGACTTCATAAAATCGGTGAATTCCCCTTGCGTCACGAACCCGCCCAGTGGATGTGAGCCCCCTTGGTCGTCCCCTGGATCTTTGTGCCCCGTCATGGCACCGTCGGGCAAGTTTTCCATCGAGAACTGATAGTCCACGCTCATCACATCAAAAATATTAAAACCATGATACTGGTACAACAGAGTTTGGATTAAGAGGGAACAGTTCACGTTACTTGGCTCGTCGTATGGCACACGGGACCGGGGTATTCGAGCTGGGGGTCGGCCTTCACTTAATGGAAGGTAGTTGCCTACACAAAGACTCGGTGAGCTGCAGCGAGGAGGTCCCACCATTCACCCGGAAGCGCAACTCGCGTCTTCCCTTCCCAAAGACTAAAGTTGAGCTCGGTACTTTGGATGGCACGGAGCAAGAGCTCCCAAAAATCCGGAGCACAAGGAGACTGGGCCCTCCTCTCCAAGGCGCTTTGGGAACTATTTATACAAACTCTAATACAGGGGCCAAATAGTCTTTCTGGTCTGCTAATAGCGGCCTCTACCTTTCTGTTTTTGTTTTTGACAGTCCCCTGATTGGTCTGCGGATAGCGTAATCCCGTTGTTTGAGGCGGGTTTGGGCAGACCTTGATGGTCTACAAATAGCAGGATGGTCAAAACTGTTGGTTTCCCCGTTTGGGCGAGTACTCCGGCCTTAAGAGTCAAGGACTCGCCGGGTACCTGGTTAGGCAGGGCGCGAGGCCGTCTCGCAAAGGCCTGCTCGCCTAGCTGAGTTGAGCTAGGCCCGGTCCCTTTTGCACCTTTGCTGGGTTCTCCTGGCCTCTCTCGGGTGCGAGTCGGGTGCCTAGTCGAGTTGAGCTCGCTAAATTGGGGTTGTACACTGATGATCAATCAGTCATTTGGTAAGTGGATCCAAAGTCAATGATTCAATGAGTGCTGAGCGGTATACCATCGTGTCATTATATAAAAGAAGATTAGCTCATTAAAAATGGATGTGGGTCAACAAGGGAGTTAGCATTGTAAAAGGTGAATGGAGTGATCCACAAAGGTCACTCATCAATTTTATAGCAATAACGAATTCAAAAGCAATGTTCTTGAAGGCAGTTAATTATGAAGGTCAAGCCAAAGACAAGTACTTCGTTGCATTTTTGATCAAGGAGGTAATTCTAGAAATTGAACATGAAAAGGTTGTTCGGGATATAACGGATAATGCAACAAATTGCAAGGAGTGGGCCAACTAATTGAGAGTAAGCTTTCATCAATGAAGGAGAGTCTAGATTATGGGATATTGCGGGCGATAACTTTGATTCATTCTAAGATGTGGGTACACTTAAGATAGTTAATCTATCGCTTGATGAACCAAGGTTGGAGCTCTCGATTGTGGAAAAAGACAATGAATTTGATATTATTGGAGAGAATGTTTAGTTTTTGAACTATTGATATTTAGTATGTACATGTAATGAAAATTTGAAACATTTATTAATTTATGTAATGATGTGGACATGTGGTACATTAGTGATTAATCTTTATACTGCTTGTCTCATTGACTCTTCTATATTTGCATTATGTCATTATATTTAAATATGAAATGCAATAATGATATATAATATATAAGTTATAGTCTTATAAAATTCTCTCTTTATAAATCAAGATACGTACATTTCATTTGTTTCCACGTTAATTAATAATTATATTTAAATAATTAATTTTTTAAACGTTTTCCGTATCAAAGTTTTTTGAAAAATCGCGTTTATTGTATATGTTTTGTATCATATCCCATATCTTGTCCCCGTGCTACATAGCTTGCAATTAGTTCCTGAACAAGATCTCAAAAAACATAATTTTCAAAATATTATTTTTCACATATCCTTAAATATTTGTGCATAAGATCTAATTAGCAATACTTTAGTATTATAACATGAAAAAATTTTCAGGATCCTAATTTATTGATCTAGCTATTTTATATGCTTTTTTTCCTCCTCTCATAACTAGCCTATGCAAATAAAAAGATGCAATTATTTCTTTTACTCATCATTATCTTTAGCAGATTTCTAGATCTCTTAATCAACGCAAGATCAGAAACTAAAAACATGGATTTTCATTATATTTTTTAATATCTAATTGTATGCTATCTATTTCTACAAGAAAAGATTCGAACTTACCAAGTATTGGATGCTACACTATAGCGCAAAGAAATACACATTTATTTTGATGGTATATACAAGAAAATAGTAAGAGGGAGAAGAGGATAAAATCTGATGTAGAGATGCATGAAAATTAGAAATTGAGACGCATATATTAATTGCATTTGCAACTTCTTTAAAGAAGACGGAGAGAGAAAGGAACATTAGGAATGTGAACTTGCTTACTCATTGAAGGACTGACTGATTTCATCATCATAACTGTTTTCATGCAGATTTTCCACTGCTTCCAGAAGTTCTAGTCTCTGCATGTTGGAAAACGATGCATATGAACTTATTAAATAGGAAAATCCATTTGATTTAAATATGAGAACTGAATTTTTCTAACAGCACAAATAAATTGATCATTCGTGATAATTAAAGACATACTGCCAATGCATTTACATACGCTTATGTACAAAGAATTTAGGTCAACCTTTCCATCACAAAACCACCTAGAAGAAGCACTATCCCAAATTCCCAATCCTCAAATTGACAACTTAATTAACCCTTTCCTTGAATTGACAACATAGTTATCTTATTCTTCGAATTGACAACTTAATTATCACATTTCTCACATTGAAACAGCTCAAACATGTGGCGATCTTCACCAAACTCAAATTGGGCTACCACAAGACAACTTTGGAAGATAACACATGGAAGACGGTGTAACTCTCAGAAAGGGCAATATGAACAGATGGTAATGTTATTCGATATTTACAATGAACCAATAACATTTATGCAACTAATGAATGATATCGTATAGCTTTCATTGACGAGTTAGTATTTAGTAATCATACATTATCGATGATACTAATCTACAATTGTTCATGAAGGGAGGGACCAGGTCAGCTATGTCCAAAGAATGTTCAGTCTAATGTATGTGAAACTTTGAAATGAAAAATTATTATTCTAAAATTACTAACTCATTACATAGGAAATTCACTCTGTACATAGAATCGAGGAGGAAATATATATACTTGGAGATGTGGACTAAATGCAAGAGCATACTATCTATCTATATATCTATATATATATATATATATATATATATATATATATATATATATATATATATATATATATATATATATATATACTATCTTAAAAAGATATATGGTGCTCTGCCAATAGCGTGAGTTCGAAAATAGGGGAAAAAACAATGGCCGTCGGATTCGAGTGTTTTGATCCAGAGTCGTTAGATCCTGGGCTGCACATCATTTTCGGTCTGCAAATAAAAAAAAACCCCAAAAAGCAAACCCTCTCTCTCCACAATCCCGATTCCCTCATCCGCTCCGCCCCGCGAATTCACGGCCCTCTCCACCGCCGGCGGATCCGCCGCCGGCGGCCTAACCGGCGAACCTGCCGGGGGTATTCCGGTGGCCCTCCGACGGGGCCACCGCCGGCGGTGACCCTAACCGGATCTGGGCCTCACGGTCAGGGCCACCGCCGGCGGTGGCCCTGCCGGAGGGCCACCGGAATACCCCCGGCAGGTTCGCCGGCGGCGAACCTGCTGGGGGTCGCCGGTCAGGCCGCCGGCGGCGGAGCCGCCGGCGGTGGAGAGGGCCGTGAAGTCGCGGGGGGGAGCGGATTTTGCATTTTTTTATATAAAAAATTAAAAAATCAAATAAAACAAACAAAAAATTAAAATAATACATAAACATTAAAAAATTAAAAAAATAAATCAATAAAATCCAAAAATTAAAAATAAAAAATTTAAATAGGACAGGCGAAGCCCGGCGGGGGGCGGGCGAAGCCCGGCGGGGGGCGGGCGAAGCCCGGCGGGGGGCGGGCGAAGCCCGGCGGGGGGCGGGCGAAGCCCGGCGGGGGGCGGGCGAAGCCCGCCGTCGGCGGCCAGGTACTGTGGCGCGTAGCCATCGGGCCGGAGGCCCGTGCTTGCGACTCGTATATATATATATATATATATATATATATATATATATATATATATATATACTAGCATCTTCGAATGGGCTTCGCCCGTTCTCGATGCATCACTGCGGGCTTCGCCCGCTTGGCATTCTGGCGGGCTTCGTCCGCTTGGCATTCCGGCGGGCTTCGCCCGCCCCTCGGCGTTGAGTGCAGGCCTGAACAGGCGTTGAGTGCACTCTCAACGCCTGCCCGAGCGTTGAGTGCACTCTCAACACCTGTGCACTCAACGCCTGTTCAGGCGTTGAGTGTGCACTCAACGCCTGAACAGGCGTTGAGTGCACTCAACGCCAGGGGCGTTGGCGTTGAGTGCACTCAACGCCCGCTGAGATTATTTAGTTATTTAATTAAATTAAAAAAAACAAAAATTAATAACAAAATCGCGGAAACAACCCCCCCCCCCTTTCCGCTTCCGCCTGCCCGTCGCCCACCGGGTGGTTCACCGGCCTCCGGCGAACCCGTAGGTGGTGGCCCGGCGGTGAGCGGGCAGTGCCACCGCCGGCGGAGGCCCTACCCGTGAGCCCTAAACTGGGGCTTACGGGAAGGGCCACCGCCGGCGGTGGCCCTGCCCGCTGGCCTCCGGACAACCCCCGGCGGGTTCGTCGGAGGCCGGCGAACCCCCCGGTGGGCGTCGGGCAGGCCGCCGGCCCCTCCGCTGCCGGTTGCGGGGTGAGCCCGTGAAGGCACGGGAGGCGGAAAACTGGTATCAGGAAATTTGGAGATGTGAACAGTGTTCAAAAGGGGGATTTGGATATTGGCAGCCCTCCTCTCCTGAATCCAACGGCCAGAAATTTAAGTTGCTTGATCGGTCGGTCCGGATTCATTCTGTGGTGTGCCTCAAGATATGCATATTGTTTTTAATAGTAAAGATATATATATATCGATCATTCTCAACTTAGAACTAATATCTGAAAAAGAGGAAGCAATCAGTTTGAAGAAAACGTCGGTCAACTCTTTATCTGAAGTAACAAATATAGTGGATATTTGTCTGTTGAAAACTTGCTCACTGATGAAGCATCTGAATACGCTTCAATACATAAGTGGTTGTTTATTTTAGATAATAGTCTTTTACCCGAAGATTCTTTAATATATTCTAATATATTTAGCGCAACTTCCAGAGGACACTCACTAGGAACTTGCATAAACTGATTGAGCTTTCTAACAACAAAAGAGATGTTAAGTCTGTTTACGGTAAGAAAAATGAGTTCAAAGAACATCAACATGTAACGAGTAATATTTTGTAGAAGAGGAGATGTCTCATCCCTGAGTTTTTTAGGGCCCATATGCATAGAATTCCGAGTAGGCTTTGTTGCAAGAAGACTTGTTCTTCTGGTAGATCAATGATATACTTTCAATGGAAATAACTACATTGTTATTGTGCCTCGCAATTTTGATTCCCAAGAACTATCTGAGAGGACTCGTATCTTTTGTAACAAAATGTGTTTGAAAATGTTTCTCTGTTATCACTATTCTAAAGGACTTGTCTCTAGTAAGAAGAATGGTATCCACGTATACAACAAGAATAACCAGTCTTCTGTATAAAGAGAGAGTAGTCGGCATTGCTTCTGAAAAACCCAATGGAAGAAGCGACCTGGCTGAACTTATCGAACCATGCTCAGGGATTTTGTTTAAAATCATAGATAGACTTCTACAACGTACACAACTGAGACTCCATCGAAGCAACATAATCAGGAGATTGTTCCATATAGACTGCCTCGTGCAAATCATCATATAGGAATGCATTTTTGATATCCAGCTATAACATTTGCCAATTTCTGTTGACAGCAACAAAGAAGAGGGCTCGTATAGTATTGATATAGGCAAATGTGAACCTCTTGCAACCAGAAGAGCCTTGTATCTGTCTGCGGTGCCACAAGGAAAAAAAAAATCATCGAACCAACAATATCGCCTTCGGGTGAGGTAGGAACAAGAGTCCAAATACCTTACAATGCCAATGTAGAGATTTCCTCGTACATAGTTGCTTCCAGCAAGGTATAAGAAGAGCTCCATGGTAGGTAGTAGGGACGATGGTGGTAGAGAGTGCTACAAGAAGCATAGACATTTACATAAGACACAACATTAGTTATAGGATGTTGTGTACTCTCTCATACCCCTTTCTGCAAAGCAACGGGAACAACCAAACCTGTTGAGATAAAGGCACCTTCAAAAGAGGAGAGAGTTGTCCTGACTGCTGACGTCGAGGATCCTGGAGTGGAAGGAGTTATAGGATAGGGAGTAGCAGGACATCGATGTTAATAATAAGGGAAAGGTAAGAGAGGAGGTATAAATCTAGCTGTGTTATCAAGGCGCGTGCTTGAGGCGTCGGGCGCACTCCATTGCGCCTCAGAAAGGCTTAGGTCGGCGATGTGACTGAGGCGCGCCAAGTTGCACCCAAGGCGCACCTAGGCGCCCAATTCGCTGAAACGCCCAATTCATGGAAAATCAACGAATTGAGTGCCAAATTCCCTGATTCTATTTTTCCCCATTTTTGCGCCTCATGTGCCTCAGGCGCGCGCCTGCGCCTTGCACCTAGGCTCCAGGACCCCTTTGTGTCTAGGAGGTGGTGCGGGTTGGGTGATATCAGCTAGAGTAGCATGAATGATAGAAAAGGAGAAACAAAGATAGGCAATGTTGTAGATGTAGGCTGACATGTCCGACAATATGAAGATTTTGGGCTGAAATGTAACGAAATTGATTTTTTAAAAAGAAATTAATTTTTGAAAAAATCATAATATATTGGCATGTAATATATCGCCATACTTGCTTTTATTAAGAAAACAAAAAAATTTGCGAGCCACTCCTATCTTATTTCTTTTTCCCTGCGACTCCCTCATCTTCCCCCTTTTGGTGATCCCTCTGCGTGGTTGAATGCCTTCGATTTGACAAACATTCTCTGGTCGGTCATTGTTTGATACTTTTTTCTCTTCCCTTAGCTTTGATGCCTCTCTCTCCTGCATTTGTGCCCTAGCTTCTTCTATTCTTCTTCTTCAAGAGTAACCGGCTGATTTTTGTGTTGGTTCAAAAAATTTCTTATTCTTTGCTCCTCTAAGGCATTATGAGTTTAATATTTTTAAATTTCTTACCTTTCTCCAATTCTCCTAAATTCTCCAAACAGTTGTGCATATGATGTCGTGTGCTAGCCGTGCTCGTGCCCAATTTGAGCTGCAACATTTCTATTCTAGTTTTCTATCTTCTCTCTTCTCTATATTTGCTGACAAAATATGTGATGAGCCTATGGTATAAAATAATGAAGTGCTACTCTATTTTTCTATTTTCTCTCTTTGAATCACCAAATTTGCCACTTGCAAGTCCCGTGTAGAGTAAATTTGTTGCCTTACGTAGCAACATTTATAGCATGGGTGATATTTATAGCCTTACATAGTTACATTTATAGCAAAAGGTAGGTGAAGGAATAAGGATATAGCAATTTGTAATACTAAATTTGCTGCAATACGCAAAATATGTTGCCAAAATATGTTGAGTTGCACTAAATTTGTTGTCTTATATAGTGACATTTATAGCCTTACATAGTTACATTTACCGCAATTTGTATTGACTTACGTTTGTCGTTGGCGCAACATATGATGAAATTATGAATACTAGCAAATGATCCAAGATTCTACAAGATTTTGCAACATATGATGCATACGGTGCTTCTTTGTGCATATGGCGTGGACGTTACAGACCATCGAGAAGACAGCCGAGAGGTGGCGACAGCCCCCTTTGACCTCGGATGACAACTTAGGAGAGTGTAGGATCCTTGCAACCACCTACATACCCTAGGAAGAGACTCGAGCAATTTTTGTACTGTTTTCTCTACTCCCGCTCCTCTAGAATTTTTGGTAAGGATCTTCTATCATTATGAATGTTTGTATGGTATTTTTATTGTCAAACATGGTTGTAATCTTGTCTAACCGTGGTAAAAGTTAGTGATTATTTTCTCTTGTCGTTGTTGTCTTTGAGTCTTTGTGATTGTGATCTTGATTTGTTGTTGATGCAAAGAGATGCTTACGGCCCTCAGTTATCATTTTCATGCGAAGAGTTGCTTGCGACCCTCAGCCCAGCAATCGTTTTCGTGTGAAGAGGTGCTTGCGACGCTCAGCCCAGCAATCATTTTCGTGTGAAAAGTTGTGGGCGACCCTCACCCTTAGTGTAAATTTACTTTTCATGCACTCGTAATTTAGAAAAACTAACTCTAAATTAACGCTTCTGCAGTCGCCTTCATTCCTAGATTTTCTTAACGAGTAATCCACCCGGTTGTGTTCCTTGAGAGACCGATACACGGGGAGTTATTATCCGTTTTATATTACTTCCACCATATCACTACCGATGCCCACTCAACGTAAGAGTGGTGGCCGCGCGGAGCTATCAAATAATTCATTAGTTCATTATGATCATACTATTACATGTTTATTGCATAATTTATAAAGATACATTATGTGTACATTTTTACTTATTTACAAAAAAATGTGTTTATATACGATTAAATTAATTTAAAAATTAAAATCTAGCATTATAAATATACCCAATATATCCCCCACAATCCAACGTACGACATTTCAAACACAAACCGACAGGAACCCGGCATCCGGCATATGCAAACTTGGAAACTCAATAGTGTTTTTTCGGAAGCTTTTTGTGAGCCCAAAGAGAAAACTTATCAATTTATTTAACATTTTATCCACCCAAAATTAAAATAATGATGCACGATAAAAAACAGTTAAAAAGCATTCGTTATTATCGTACAAAATACCTTGGTCACAACCTTTTAAGTGAAACTGTAACAAGATTTACATGGTAAGGAGAATGAAAAGGTACGTTCTAAAAAATTCTGGCTTATGGTCAAATGATCAACTCAGCAGACACAGTATAGATGAATATGTTCTAAGTTTACAAGAATCATTCATCAAATTGAATATGATAGTATGTGTTGTTGTAGAAAAAAAAGAGTAGTTTAGTAGTTGTTCTCACCACCGCTCTCTCAACCCAAAAGTTGTAAGTTATCATAAGAGGTAAGAACAGCTTGCGATCATGAGAGAAGTCTTTTATATAGAACTTGTGACTAACAATGTGGGTGATCCTAGTTGTGCTGATACTGGTGTAGAGAAGAGGTGGATGTTAAGGGGCAGAGTTTAAATACATCTATTTGTCTCTTAGAGTGATGTACGTAATATAAATCACAGCCTTTTCTCAATTAAAATGCATTTGTTCATAAACCATGGTTGCGTATCAAATACAAAAAAAACAATAGTACCAAAAGTAAAACCATATTATATTTCTTTCCAGAAAACCTAAGATAATGTTTCTGTATACAAAAAAAACCTCGTTGTGTTGATACTGGTCAATCAAGTTGTATAGAATGTATAAAACTGCATTAATAGTATCAGAAAACAGTACCGTCTCTAGATCCACTTCATTGTTTAAATTATTCCCAAATTCCTCAAAGAACACCTGCTAATAAAACAAAATAAGAGTAAAACTAAATTAACATCAGAGGAAAAGTGGCATAGTTGTCTTACCATCTCTGAATACCTCTCCAAATTTTCAAGATTTCTGAAACGTGTTGCAGCATAATAAAATCCAAGATGGATGATCAACAGTTAACATTTTGATAATTAATAAGGACCTTATTAAATCCAAAACCTAAATTCAAAGAAAGTAAATAAAATAGAAAGACTAACTTGTTCATTTCTGGAGTACTTAAGAATAATACAATTTTACCGCAATAAGCATCTACTTCATGGTGAGAATGTTAAATTTTTAGATAATTCAGGTTTAAAATTATGGTACACAAAAAAAAACAATGGAGTATATATTATTGTGGACACTACTTGAAGGGATGAAGTTATCGGGGTAAGTAGAAAATATGATAGAATCTTGCTCCTAAATTGGTCATAATGTGATTAGTGTTTATGCATCACAAGTAAAATTAAGTGAAGCTATTAAAGTGTAATTTTGAGAAAACTTAGATGATTTAGTAAGGAAAATCTCACAAAAATGAGAAGATTTTCATAGGAGGGACTTAAATGGACATATAGAAAAGAAAAATATATATTATACAGTCGTTTATATAGAATTTGGGTATAGAAAAAGAAATTGATGCGGAGCAGAGACGAGGATGAGTTTTGGGCCCGTTCGGGGGCTGATTTGGCGACTTACCATATATGTCGTGCCCGGATCGACGATCGGACTCCACAGATGTGACTGGATTCGCGTCGTGAATCGATTTGATATATTATTTCACTGTGTTTGCATTTATTTTGTTGTATTTGGGTAGCCTCACATCCGGCCAATCATAGTCGTTGATGTGGAATGCCCTAATCTTTTCTTTATTATAAATAGACCTCTTAGGGGCTGATCTAAGGGATGGCAGATTTTGGAGAAGAGAAATCCCAAAATCCGGCGATGCCTCCACGGCGCCGACACCGTGAAATCCTAGGTGACGACTCCTAAGTGTCTATCTTCCTCCCCAAGATACCCCATAACCATAGCCTTTTTTCCCCACCATAAAACCTCCTTCCACCGCCTCCCACGGCCCCTGCAGCGGGCTGTTTGTTTGCTGTTCCAAGAGCTCCAGCAGCCCAACTATTGTTGAAAAATTAAATTCCCTATTCATACTGTAAAGAGGGAAAAAGTCAACATTGTATATATGTTCACTTGTATAAAATACAAAGAATGAGTACAAATATATAGATGAGAGAAAGAGAGAAAAAGGTCCTATACAAGATGTGGGACTAAAGAGAGGAGAGAAAAACAATAAATATTACAAAATGGGCCTAGATTAAATGGGTTTTTCTAACACTCCCCCGCAAGCTGGAGCGTATAGGTCATATGCACCCAGCTTGGACAAACACTGGTAGAACAAGGTACTTGATAAGGCCTTTGTGAGAATGTCAGCAACTTGATCAGTGCCCGGAACATGTTTTAACTCAAGTTTCTTCAATTGAACTTTCTCTCGAATGAAGTGACAGTCAACTACGATATGTTTTGTGCGCTCGTGAAACACCAGATTTTTTGCTATGTGTATGGCGGCTTGACTATCACAGAATAGAACAGCAGATGAGGGGAGTTTTACTCCCAGGTCAGTAAGGAGACTTTCAAGCCATGTGAGTTCTGAGACAACCGAGGTCATCGATCGGTATTCAGCTTCCGCAGAGGAACGAGCGAACACGGCTTGTTTCTTACTTTTCCATGTAATGAGATGACCCCCAAAATAAGTACAGAACCCACTTGTTGACCTCCGATTGTCCAGGGAACCGGCATAATCGGCATCAGAATAAGCGACTAATGCGGGAGCCGAGTCGGAGGTTTTGTAAACCAGCCCTTGACCCGGAGCTCCCTTAAGGTATTGGAGAATCCGTTCAACCGCCTGGAGATGAGAAACCCGGAGGGCATGCATGAACCGACTGACAACCCCAACGGCAAACGATATATCCGGCCTCGTGACCGTTAGATAGATCAACTTGCCCACAAGTCGTCGATAGTATTCTGGGTTCTGAAGAAGCAAATCGTCATCAGAAGCATGAGCACACAGTTTGTGATTTGCCTCCATCGGGGTACAAGCTGGTTTGCAACCGGACTGACCAGTGTCTTTGAGAAAATCGAGACAATACTTCCGTTGGGAGAGGACCAGCCCGTCCGGCCGTCGTGCGATCTCGAGACCAAGAAAGTAGCGAAGATGGCCCAGGTCTTTGGTCTGAAATACAGTGCTCAGATGTTGTTTGACCTCGTGAATCCCCTTTGAATCATCCTCAGTGAGTAGTATATCATCAACATAAACCAACAGAAGGATGGTGCCAGTGGCCCGGTGTCGGGTGAATAGGGAGAAATCTGCAGAACTCCGAGTGAACCCCATGTCCCGAACCACCTTGCTGAACTTGTCAAACCACACTCGAGGGGACTGTTTGAGACCATAAATGGATTTCTTGAGAAGACACACCCGAGACTCCCCCGTGGTCTCAAACCCGGGCGGTTGGCGCATGGAGACGGTTTCCTGAAGGTCGTCATTCAAAAAGGCGTTCTTGATATCAAGCTGATGAAGGGGCCAGTGGTGGTGCACCGCCACGGAGAGAAGAACACGGACGGTGTTGAGCTTAGCCACCGGAGAGGTCTCCTCATAGTCAAGGCCCTCCTGTTGCGTGAAGTCACGGGTCACAAGACGGGCCTTCAGTCTGGCAATAGTGTCATCTGGAGCATGCTTGATGACGAAAACTCATTTACACCCAACCGGGTGCTGACCTGGAGGTAAGGGAACCAATACCCAGGTCTGGTTGGCCCAAAGGGCCGTCATTTATTCGTCCATGGCCGCCCGCCAGCCTGGATGTTGAAGTGTCTCCTGCAAAGAGTTAGGGATAGAAACAGAGGATAAAGAAGTGGCAAAGTGAAGATGAGGTGGAGAAAGACGATGGAGAGAGACGTAATTCGCCATCGGATGAGCGGTGGATGAGTGAGACTGAGCAGCAGGTAGCGGAGCTCCAGAGGTCGAAGCCGACTACAGAGGGGCAACGGAATGAGGAGAGCGACAAGAATAGACTCGGATAACTGGTGGTGGTGGACGGACCGGAGGCAGGGCCAGAGGAAAAGAGGATGAGGAGCGGGGAGCAGGGATGACAGGACGAACGACGGGGTCTGGACTAGGAGCGATATCCAGATCAGAGAAAAAGGGAAGATCTTCACGGAAAGTGATATCCGCAGAGACATTAACTTTGCGGGTAGCAGGCGAATAGCACACGTAACCCTTTTGAGTACGCGAGTAGCCCACAAAGATATGTTTGGCGGCACGTGGTTCCAACTTGTCGATGGAGGGACCAAGTCGGTGAACGTAGCAGGTACACCCAAAGACCCGAGGAGGAACGGGAAAAGGCGGAGTAGAGGGAAAGAGAAGGCTGAAGGGAGTGGCATGCTGGAGGACGGAAGAAGGGAGGCGATTGATGAGAAAACAAGTCGTGGAGAGTGCGTAGTTCCAGTACGGTTTGTGAACCTGCATTTGGAGCATAAGGGAACGGGCGACATCAAGAAGGTGACGATTCTTGCGTTCGGCGACACCATTCTGTTGTGGAGTATACGGACACGAGGTTTGGTGAAGAATGCTGAACTCAAAGCAGAGAGTCGCGAAGGTATGACCGGTGTACGCACGCGCATTGTCAATACGAATAGTACGAATGGAGGCAGAGAATTGAGTGCGAGTCTCAAGTATGAAGGCCCGGAAGACGCGGGGAAGCTCAGAGCGATCCCGGAGGAGATACAAACATGTCATGCGAGAGTAGTCATCAATAAAAGTAAGAAAATACCGGTAGTCAGAAATACTAGTAATTTTGTACGGACCCCATATATCGGAGTGTACCAAAATAAAAGGAGCGGAGCTCCGAGTACAATGAGAAGGAAAAGATGAACGGGGTTGTTTGCCCAAAATACATGTGTCACACTGAAATGCAGGAAGAGAAATATCTGGAAGAGCCTTACGGAGGACTGGAAGAGGAGCATGACCTAGACGACGATGCCAATACGAAGAGAAGATAGACGCAAGGGTAGTAGGAGAGTCGTCAAGAAGATAGAGCTCATTCTGCATCCGCCCCCTACAAATGATAGTCCGCGTCTGCTGATCCTGGATGAGAAAAGAAGAGGAAGTAAATGTCACGGAGTAATTAGAATCAGTAGTAAGGCAACCAACAGAAAGTAAATTAAAAGGAGAGCCCGGAACATGAAGAGCCGAGCGCAGAAGGAGAGAAGAGGTGAGGGGAATATCAGCACATCCAGAGACAGGAACAGATGCCCCATTGGCCACAGTAATGTACTTCGGGTGAGGTGAAGACAGGTACTGAGGCGGCCGAACAGAGGTGATGTGATGAGTGGCACCAGAATCGAGCATCCATCGCGGGCCAGTGGAGAGGCAGGTGATACCTTCATTGGAGATGGAGGCAACGGAGGCAACCGAGGCAGGAGGGCGGCTAAGCAGTCCATGAAGATGCTGGAGCTGAAGACGAACCTCGTCGATATCAGGACGAGTGGAAGAGGAGTCGGTGGCAGCAACAGCGGCCTGCGGACGAGGAGGGCGGCCATGTTTGCGGTAGCACGTGGCTTCAAGATGCCCATCTTTGCCGCAGAACGAGCACTTAGGTCGAGGCCGGCCACCCCAGCCCCGGTCGCGAGAGTCAGAGCGGTCTCCACGAGCAGAAGATGGAAGAGGCAGTAAGGGAGCAGGGGCCTGCTGAACAAGGGCCGGAGAAGGTGGCCCGGGCACATCCGGAGGCGGGGAGACCTTGAGAAGCATAGAGCACACATCGGAGAAAGATGGGGTTACAGTAGAGGAGAGGATGTGAGCCCGTACACTGTGAAGATGATGCGGGACCAGGGCCATCATCATGGAGATACCCACAGCTTCCTTCAGGGCACGTTGGGCAGCAAGATCCATAGTAGGAGGCTGATGGTGGATCCAAGCCTCGACCAAAGACCGAGCCTGAGCAACAAAGGACGTCAGATCGGTCGCGCCACTGCTATCAAGGGCCTGGAGAGCACTAATAATGTCATACAGATGGTGGAGACTATCCTTGCCAGAGTAGAGGGTGTGGAGCTCGTCCCACATGCCTTTGGCCGTCTCATGGTACATGGCCAGGCGATAAGATTCGCCATCAAGAGAATTAAGAAGTCAAGTCTGCACCTGACCATCATTGCGTAACCATTCATCCGTAGGAGTACCAGTAACGGCCTGAGTCAAGTGATGAAGGAACCCCTTGGATTGCAAGACACGGCGAACAGAATGTGCCCATTCCACAAAGTTTTTCCTGTCGGTCAGAGAGATTGTGGTTATACGAAGCTCGTCGCGGACTTCCGAGAGAGAGGTCGAGCGGTCAGCAGGAGGAACCGCCGTGCCAACGGAATCAGCAGAGGAGGTCATGGAGAAGAGAGGCGGCTAGGAGAACAGACCGGGCAACAAAGAAGACCGCGCGACCTGATCAGAAACCGCCAGCCACGACGGGAAGGCACCAACAGCGAGAGGAGCCCGCGACCAAAGGCGGAGACCGGGAGAGAGAGCAGGCCGCAGCGGACAGAGAGAGGCCGCAGCGGACACAGAGAGAGAGGTCGCAACGGACAGAGAGAGGCCGCGAAGAGAGGAACGAGGAGAAGACCGCGACCAAAATGCGGGAAGGCAGGAGTCCGCACGGTCTGGCGGAGCACAGCAGCGGTCCAAGAAACAGGAGGCCGGCGGCAGTTAGAGAGAAGAGACCGCGAGTAGGGAGACTCGAGCGGAAAGAGAGAAGAGACCGCAACGCCCGGGACCAACCCGCAGGAGAGGCAGGCCGCAGAAGAGGCAGGCCGCAGAAGAGACAGGCCGCGGCGAGCCGGAGCAGGCCGCACGAGAGGAAGTCCGCAGCTAGGAGGAGCAGGCCGCTGCGAGCTAAGTCAAGCCGCAGCGAGTTGAAGTAGGGCGGGAGAGAGGCAGGGCGCGGCGAGGTAGAATAAGCCGCAGGGAACCGGAGCGAACCGGAGCAGGTCGCGAGCGAGGCAAGTAGATTAGCAGGCCGCAGCGAGCTGTACCGGGCCGAAAGAAGGACAGGTCGCAGAGGGAGAGAGAACAGGCCGCAAGAGACAGCGGTCTGTAGGAGAGAGAGGGAAGGTGGACCCGACGAGAGAGAGAGAGAAGGGGAAGGCTATAAAATGTCGGAGGGGAGGGGTGGAGCCACGGAGAAGAAGAGGAAGCGGAAGAAGAGGAGCGGAGCGATCAGGCAGGGAGGCCGCAAGAAGCCGGGCGGGTAGCGGACAGAAAACAGACCGCGCGGGAAGGAAAGGGAAGCCGCTCAAGGAGAATCGTTCGCTCCGATACCATGTAGAGAGGGAAAAACTCAACCTTGTATATATGTTCACTTGTATAAAATACAAAGAATGAGTACAAATATATAGATGAGAGAAAGAGAGAAAAAGGTTCTATACAAGATGTGGGACTAAAGAGAGGAGAGAAAAATAATAAATGTTACAAAATGGGACTAGATTAAATGGGCTTTTTTAACACATACCTTATAGTTTCTTTATTTTTTTCTCCCCTGTCAAGCGGCGGACCTGCTGTCATCGGGTTTGTTGTAGCTGTCATACTCCCAGGCCGCCACCTTCCTTTCCCCCTCTTCACCGACCACCCAGCCCCCCTCCCTCACTCAGGCAACCCTCCCTCAGCCACCGCCTCCCTCCCACGCCCCCCTACAGTTGGCAGCACCCTCCCTATCACCGGCCGGCCACCTCCTCCCCTCCTCTTCGTGGAACCACCTTCAAATCGCACTAATTCTCTAGATCCATTCAGATCTGAGATTTTCAACCCCCGATCCATTATTTCTACCACCCACCCACCTTTCCCCAGCCCGAGTCCGATCCGAGATAGTGGATCCACCCTCCCCCGGCCCAGATCTACTTGAAAGCGGCCGGATTTATCCATTTCCGGTCTGATTCCACCCTTTACCGTCGAGGACAGCCACATACATCGTTTTCCACGCCTCTGGTTCCACCTCGGATTGTCGTACACGTATTTCCGGCTCCGGAATCTTCAGTGCCTTGGTCAACCCATTACTTGGCGAGTACTTGTTGTATCGGATAATTATTTTCAGCATATCTATATTGGATTGGATCTTGTACTGGTTTTGGATCTCTTGTATGGTAGTTGCTTGTTAGATTATTATTGTGATTTGTAGGATTTATTCGTCGCGCGCTCGTGCTTTGACCCTCCACGCGAAGGAAAGCTTAAGCTTGTTTGCTCAAATAAATTATTTTGCCTTGTTGTGAATTTATTTTGCGTGGAATGTTTTATTTATTACCTAATTGGGATATAACCGTCGGACTGTTACATAGCATGTAGGGTTAAGTCGCAGATTTCCTGCCGCCTATAGATTCGCTTTGCGTCAATTGGTATCACAGGCAGGTTGCGCACACTTTTCGATACGCAGTCGTAGATTCTATAGGTTTTTCATTATGTCTAGGTATCACCACTTGTCCCCACCTCACTTTGGAGGTCTCGGGTCCACTTGCACCCGCTCTCATAGAGCCCCGTCAGGGAGATCCTCACATTATTACGACGATCAGTCTCGATCGCAGTGCACCACTTTCGGACATCGTGTTGACCCACCGACACGACCCCACTATGCTAGAGACGATCAGTATGATGATTGTCATCGTTCTTCTCCGTACACGCGAGCAGATAGTGTTGATCCTTCGACGCGACTCAGTTACCTTAGGAATGATTATTATAAGGATAGTCGTTCCGAAAAAGATCTTGAGAGTCAGTTTCATACTACTTCCCCTTCCTTTGACGGCTCATCGAGTCCCGAGTCTTTCAGTTATTGGCTCGTGGATATGGATTACTATTTTGATCATTTTGAGTTATTCGGTGACCTTCACGTCAAGTTTACGAAACTTAAAATTTTAGATCAGGCGAGTACATATTGGGCTAGCGTTGAGAGGACCCGCGAGCGAGACTGTCTTCGTCGCATCACCAGTTGGGTGGACATGAAGCGTACATTGTGTCAGATATATCTGCCTTCGTCGGATCGGAGTCGCTTGCTCGACCAATCATTTTCCCTTCAGCAAGGATACATATTTGTTGCCGAGTACAGGGATCGCTTTGATGAGTTAGTTGTGAGGAGTGATATCCGAGAGGACCCAGTCATGGCCACTACCATATTTCGGTCTGGGCTTCAATCTGACATTCGTACTAAGCTCGTTTATCATAACTCGGAGTCCCTCGAGCAGACATATCAGCTCGCCCTTTGTTATGAACGGTCATTGAGATCCGCAAGAGCTGGTCGATGGGATTCTCACCTTGACCTTTGCAGTACGAGTCCCTCCCATACTGAGGTCACCACGACGCCTACCACTGTCCTGTCAGGCACGACAGAAGTGATACCAAATGTGGATTACTCTCACCACAGTGAGGTGCTTAGCCCAGTGAGTGACTTATCTCTTGTTTCTGACCCGCCTCTTGTGACCCCGACTGAGAGCGAGCCTGAACGACCTACTGAGTCTGTAGGGGTGTGTCCCTCACCCGCACCACCTTCTCTGCCATACACCGGATTAGTTAGCACGCCAACTACGGACCCATTTCCTGACACTGCACCCACGGATCCATTCTTGGGTGTAGGTCTGTGTCGCTCTCCCATTGTCATTACCCGGAGTCACATCATGACTGAGAGCCCAGAGCCTGATGTTGATCTTGTAGTGACTATGTCACCCATTCACGGGGACACGACCCCTTACTATGGTACTCACATGGAGGATGATGACCCTAGTGACGAGTTTTACGATGACCCCCATGTTGAGCCTCCTGATGAGCCGCCACATCCTGGTGAGGATACGATTCGGGTGAGACGCTCATTTATGAGCTTTGAGTTATTGGCATCTCTTTCGCTATCATCTATAGTCTTGCCCCCGAGAATTGATCTTGCATGGAGCATAACGTATGTAGGGCCTTCCTTGAGTACGCTTGAGCATACTCATATTTTGAGAACCAACCTTATGGCGCATTGCACCATCGACGAGTTTTGGGACGCACCACCTGCTGACCCACCAGACAAGCTCTTTCTTTTCAAGAACACGCACCACGCTCGAGAGTCACGTCTTCTAGTCAATGTGCATTATCTTCATTCAAGTGGCCACCTCATTCGCGATGACTTCTCGAACACACCTCCTGGTGAGCCCCCTGATGTGTCACGTTCCCTGAGACATGTGGCACTTTACGAGCTCATATTTGAGTATAGTTCTCTCCCAATCATTTGAGCACTCGTTACACACAGGATGAGTTTTTCTACACTCCACTGAGAGAGCTCCCTGATAGGCCACCATATTTTAGAGAAGTCCCGGTCATTATTATGCTTTCCCGTAGCAGGTACATTGTGTCGGTCATGTGTCATTTACATCACTTGCATGAGTCTGTCGAGTTGATTCTTCATCATTTGCATG
The DNA here is from genome assembly GCA_039583875.1 of Platanthera guangdongensis. Classification (NCBI taxonomy): domain Eukaryota; kingdom Viridiplantae; phylum Streptophyta; class Magnoliopsida; order Asparagales; family Orchidaceae; genus Platanthera; species Platanthera guangdongensis. The sequence goes on along the minus strand of CM077154.1, from coordinate 93,636,647 downwards.
AGTCTGTTGTGTTGTCTGTTCATTGTTTGCATGTTTGTCATGAGTCGATCCGACGGAGAATTCATATTGATAATAATAAGTTTTATAAATCACATGTGGATGTTCACTGGCAAGAGCAGGTACTTCATGAAGCCGAACAGGTGATGGTAAAAATCTGCGTTGTGAGACTCCGTGCGAGGCTTGCTAAAAGCTTGAGCGCTAAGCGAATGGATTCTTATATAATTATGAGACGGATCGAAACAAACACTTATGATCTTGATATCCCTACAAGTATAAGCATTCATCTGATATTTAGTGCTGAAGATATGACGTCGTACTACGAGCCTCGAGAGTATATGAACCCAAGCAGTGAGGACTTCCAGCCGCCCACACCTCCACCCCCATTGCCCTACCACCTTCATACTCACCCACATCTGATGGCCACCACTACTCACCCACTCCTGACACATACCCACCTGGGGACTCGTCTTCTTTGGTCCTACCTTTGTCTTCTTGAAGCCATTGGCCTTGTCATTGCCTTTATGCACCATCAGTATGGGACTAGCAGACTTGGTCTTCTTCATATTAATTTCGGCAGTTCTCAACATGCCTAGGAGCTCGGGCAGTGTCTTGTCTATTTCATTCATATTATAATTCAAGACGAACTGCTCATAACTGTCCGGCAACGATTGCAGGATCAGGTCTGTGGCCAAATTCTTGGCCGAGAGGAAAGCCTAGTCTCCCAAGGTTCTTGATATACTCAATCATCTTGAGTACATGAGTCCCTATTATATCTCGAGCTCTCATCTTACATTGAAACAACGCCTTAGTGATGTCAAACCTCTCTTGACGAGCTTGCCCTTGAAACATTTTCTTGAGATGCTCGTCAATTTCCTTGCAACCCATGTTCTCATGTTGTTTTTGGAGCTCAGAGATCATGATTGTCAGCATGAGGCATTCGACATCTAAGTAGTCGTCAAGATACTTCTTATAATCATCCTTATCAGAACGGGACGCAATCCCGGCAGGCTCTTCAGGGGATTCCTTTTACAAAACATAGAGCTTTCGCTCTTGCCTGAGAACAATTCTCAGGTTCCTGTACCAGTACAAATAGCTCGTCCCACTCAGTTTCTCCTTCTCAAGGATGGCTCTGAGGGACGGGGTGGAATGAGATCCACTTGGCATGGAAATTTTACAAAAATTTAGCAAAGTAAAATCAGTTATACATTTCAAAATACATTTTATTATTTCAATTAGGGCTTTAATCAAAACAACTCTCACTATTTCTATCAAACTGATAACCCTCGATATCAATTCGAAGAGTTTATGCGAGTAACTCTCTTAGTGGACAAGATCCGTATTTCACCAACATTTTGAGTCAGCTTTGGCTTTTCTCTCACAATGCAGCTATTTAGGTAGGCAACGCTTGTCAATTGCATCACTATGCAACTCCTGTATGGCTGGTGAATAACTCTTTATGCGTATTCATCATAAGGTGCATGTCAACCCTATGCCTCTGGGCACTCAACCTTTGAGGTCACCCAGTTAAGTTTGACTCGATCTCGACAGTGGGATATCACAATTATCCGCTCGCACCTTTACCAAAATAGATTAATGACCTTGCTTTGGCAAGCCCACACTAATCATGGTCAATAATTAACCAATGTGCACTTTTCACAAAATAAAATAACAGCATTCATAATCCAAGTGCATCTCAGATGTGCACAAGAAAGATCATCAACAATTGATGAACTGGGCTAAATCTGAACGCCTAGAACCCTTCTAAATATTCAGATTTATATGTACTGGACATGAGCAACACTAACTCCACTTACACAGTAGACAAACTCGTCTCTCTATGTGAGATACAGAATCAAACATACTTGGTTTCACAAACCAACAAGAGGCACGGTTACTGTCAAGGAGTAACAAGGATATCAACTATAATATCACAGCAAAATCACATGCGTTCTTGGCGGGATCCCAAGAATAGATTTGAGCATTTAGAACATTTCTAAATTTACAGATCTACACGTCATGGATTTAGCACTTCTGATACCATGATCATTGTCGGAATCTCCCTCTGATACCACTGTTGAGTTTTACTAGACGGCATAACACTTGTGCGCGCAGCGGAAATAAAAAACAAGAAAACCCAAAAGAAGTTCGGATCTAGCAATGCGCATGTATCAAGAAGAAAGTGCAGTAAATAAAATTTACCTCTGCGTGATTGAGTCTATACTCAACCTAGATGCTCCAGAAGATATGTCGATCACTAAGAGGCAAGAGTTCTTAGTGCAGAATAGTGTCTGCACCTCTACAGGAAATCTACAAGAACGAGAGAACCCGTAGACTCATGTCGAACAAGATCTAGGTCGGGAGAGGGCACCCTGCGTCTTCACAGACTGCTAGGTCTGTTACAGAAGAGGCGGCGGCGACACTCGCCGGAATCGGGCTTAGCGACGACGACGGGATCGGCAAAGGCGGAACAGTTTCCGTCGGCCTTTTAGGTCTCGGATTTTCGCAATGCTTAGACAGAATCAACCAGTTGATTACCTCGAGAAACCCTAAAATCTTCTATTTATACTCAAAGGAATAAACAGGACAATCCGTCGCTATTCGCAGACCCAAGACTTATAATACAGAATTTCGACCAGACAACCCTTGTCTCGACGAATCGTCGAGTATCCATAACATATTCGACAAATCGTTGAGTATATATAACATACTCGACGAATCGTGGAGTATCCATAAGATACACGACGAACTCAGCGCCTTGTCGAATCAACTTTTGACTCGACGAAGGCGTCGAGTGAACTCGACGCTCTCAACGCTCTCAGGGTCAAACCCGCCGAATCAACATTTGACTCGACGAAAGCGTTGAGTGAACTCAACGCAATCAACGCCTAAGTGCCAGATTCGTCGAATCAACATTTGACTCGACGAAGGCGTTGAGTGAACTCAACGCACTCAACACCTGAGAACCAGACTCGTCGAATCAACATCTTGACTCAGCGAATCATTGAGTGAACTCAACGCACTCAACGCTTAAATGCAATACTCGACGAATCAACACTTTAACTCGACGAATCGTTGAGTAAACTCAACACACTCAATGCCATCATTCGACGAATGAACACTTGACTCGACGAAAGCAATGAGTGGTCTCAACGCACTCGACGCTTTCCAAGCCTGGCTGAGCTAAGTCATTTCCACTCATCATATGAGTAAAACCATACTAATCCAATCTCCCAATTTCTCTAAACATTCTTATGTGCGACCCTAATAGGCTCATACTGCGTTGGCATTGAGGCTACATACTTGATCACTCCCTCAGCCACCGCTTCCCTCCCACCCCCCACACCCCACTCCCTACAGTCGGCAGCACCCTCCCTACCACCGGTCGGCTACCTCCACCCCTCCTCTTCGTGGAACCACCTTCAAATCGCCCTAATTCTCTAGATCCATTCAGATCTGAGATTTTCAGCCCCCGATCCGTTGTTTCCACCACCCACCCGCCTTTCCCCAGCCCGAGTTCGACCCTAAATAGTGGATCCACCCTCCCCCGGCCCGGATCTACTTGTACGCGGTCGGATTTATCCATTTTCGGTCTGATTATACCCTTTACCGTCGAGGACAGCCACCTACATCGTTTTTCACGCCTCTGGTTCCACCACAGATTGTCGTACACGCATTTCCGGCTCTGGAATCTTCAGTGCCTCGGTCAGCCCATTACTTGGTGAGTACTTGTTGCATCGGATAATTATTTTCAGCATGTTTATATTGGATTAGATCTTATACTGGTTTTGGATCTCTTGTATGGTAGTTGCTTGTTAGATTATTATTGTGATCTACAGGATTTATTCGTCGCGCATTCGTGCTTTGTCCCTCAACGTGGAGGAAAGCCTAAGCTTGTTTGCCCAAATAAATTATTTTGTTTTGTCATGAATTTATTTTGCGTTGGATGTTTTATTTATTATCTAATTGTGATATAATTGTCGGACTGTTATATAACATGTAGGGTTAGGTCGCAGATTTCCCGCCGTCTATAGATTCGCCCTGCGTCATAAATGAAGGAAGAATCATTTTAGACTGTCATAGCACATGAGCTACTTGTGAAAAATACATTTTTCATGAAGAGCAAAGAATATTTAATTATGATTAAAAGCGGATCAAATAAGTTGCAAATTAATTATTTTATGACTCTTAAAATGGATAAATGAATTGTAGAAATTGCAAAGTCATACCAAAAAAATGTTTGGCAATACAACATAGGTTAGTGATGTTAGACGTCCAAATTAAATATAATAAATTAAACGCAATAATAAAAGTGCTCCCAAAAAATTGGGTGATAGAACTTGAAGATGGAAAAGTATGATATTTTCTAAAAACAGTCATAGAACAACTAGTTGATGACCCTTATGTTAATCATAATATCGCAAGAGAACGTATTTGAAGAATCAAATGGTTGCACACCCCCAAATAAAGAATCTTGGTAGTAGAAAGAGGAAGTGCAAGATAAAGTAAGGGGAAAGAAGGTCAGCCATAAAACAATTTACGCATGTAGGAATGATGAAAACTTGACAAGGTATAAAGTCATCAAGAAAGAAGCTAAACATGCAGTAAGTAAAACAAAAAGTTAAGCTCATGAAGAATTTTATAAGCAACTAGATATCAAAGATGGAGAAGGTGATATATATAAAAAAACTCGAGCTAGAGAGAGGAAAACAAGAGATTTAAGCCAAATTAAATACATAGAGGATGAAACAGATATAGTTTTGTCAGATGATGTGGCTATTAAAGAGAAATGCAAAAGATACTTTTATTAACTCTATAATAAAATAAAAGACATACCTAAATTTGGAAGAGTTGAGTAAATCAGAGGAATATAGAAACATACCGTATTATCGTAAAATTCAAATATCGGAGGTAAATAATGCTTTAAAGAAGATGAAAAATGGAAAATCGGTTGTGCGAGATGATATACTCATTGAAGTATGAAAATGTCAAGAAAAATATGATAATTTGCAGGTTACATGTTTTTTCAATAATATACTGAAATCAAAGAGAATGTCGGACCAATTGAGAGAAAGTATATTGGTACATTTGCCTAATAACAAAGGAGATATACAAAATTGTGTTAGTTACAGAAGAATTAAATTAATGAGTCATGTCATTAAACTATAGGAACGAGTAATAGAGAGAAGAGAAAGACGACTAGACGAGAGACTAGCATCTCGGAGAATCAATTTGGATTCATATCAGGGTGGTCGACCATGGAAGTTATACATCTCTTGAGGAGACCCATTGACAACTATTGAGAAAGAAAATAAGATTTATATATGTTGTTTCTCGATCTTGAGAAGGCTTATGATAGGATTCCAAGAGAGATCTTATGGAAAATCATAGAAAAGAAAGGTGTAAATGTATCATACATCGATATAATCAAATATATGTATACAAATTCAGTGACGAGGGTGAGGGCACCTGGAAGATTAACACAGAAATTTTTTATCATTGTTGTCTTACATCAAGGTTCAGCTTTAAGCCTTCATCTTTTTACCCTTGTCTTAAATGAGCAAACCGGACATATCCAACAAGCAATACTTTTGTGTTTATTATTTACGGATGATATCGTTTTGGTCGAAGAAACACGTGAGGGTATAAACGTGAAACTTGGATCTTGGCGGGGCACTTTAGAAAAGAAGGTTTTAGGTTGAGCAGAGCAAAGACGGAGTATATGGAGATTAAATTTAGCAGTGTAAGAAGGACCGGTGACTTCATTATTAAGTTGGGTGATCAAGATATTTTCTGCAATGAGCGCTTTAAATACCTTGGATCGATTATTCAAAAAGATGGAGATGTTGATAAAGATGTGAAACATAGAATCTAAGTAGGTTGGTTGAAGTGGAGAGGCGCCTCGGTGATCTTACGTGATCGTAAAGTACCATTAAAAATTAAAAGTAAGCTTTACCGTAATGCAATTAGACCAACGATATTCTATAGTTCTGATTGTTATGTAGTGAATTGTGTACATGAGAAAAAAATGGGAGTTGCGAAGATGATAAAGCTTAGGTGGATGTGTAGACATACGAGACTAAATAAAATAAGAACGAATGTATCAGGGATAAGATAGGAGTGACACCAATTGCAGAGAAGATGTGAGAAGCTTGACTAAGATGGTTTGGAGAAGTACAAAGAAGACCATTAGAGGCACCTGTTAGGCGCTGTGAGAGTTTGGTCATTAAGCATGTTAAATAGGGGAGGGGTAGACCAATAAAAACTTTGGATGAAACTATAAGTAAAGGCATGATGTACTTAGGCATTATTGAGATTATGACTAAAGATAGAGTACAATGGCGACAAAAGATCTATATAGCTGACCCAACTATAGTGGGATAAAGGCTTGAATGTTGTTGTTGTAAGCATCCACTTCATCCACCCTAATGAGATAGCTTTATCCAAATTTATCTGAATCTTAAGGTTGTTAAATTCTATATTTGATAATGCACTGTGCACACAACTAGTAGCTCAGACTATACACTTACGATATTATGCATATTTGAGTACACAAGCACAATTTGTAATCGAATTATGACGACTAACACTTAGCATATGGTGACTTTTGGAAGAGTACTCAACAGAAGACTGACAAAACAAGAATGATTTCCCAACTTACAGGATTAGATTGACCCTGCCAAGCAAGAGTGGCAGCCTTAGCAACCTCATCAGTTTGCAATGACCGTGCAATTTTTGCATCTACCTGACCAAAGTGGGAAGACCAATATAATTAAACATAAGTTAATTATAGTCATAATTAATTAATTCATGAAAGTAGTCATGAACTCTAACATAAATGGTGGTTAAAGCAGTTATCCTTCGTATAACAATAGAATATTAAGATAGAAAGGAAAGGAAATTCTGAAAAGATTCAGTGATGAAAATACCTTTTCCATGTCTATAAACCTTGTGGTTTCATGATAAAACTTCTCTTGAAGTTCACGAGCAAATACTTCATCAGATTCAATTTGACTAACTCCTGCACTGAAGTAATCAGAAAATCTATTCCGTTGCCCATCAGAATTGTTATCTCTTGTTTCTGGATAAAGCTTAGAACACTTATCTTTATCGCTCTTGCCAAGTTTCAGTTTACAAGTTTTTGCATGTGATTGGGTATATGACAGTCGATTTACAGTTGAACCAGATGTTTCACCGCATTTGGAGTGCAATGATTTACATTTCTCTTGAACATTTGCATGTTTCTTCCAATCATGATTCCTTCTCCCCAAAACTGTCTCAGAAAAAGCTTGACCATGATTTGGATACGAAAAATGTTTTTTACATTTATAATTGTATCTGGTATCAGTTTTATTTCTCCATTTGGGCAAGTAGGGAGATGAGATTTTCTCGTCATAATTGATGGGATATGTATGTGATAAATTGTTCAGTATGTTTACTTTGAAATCAAGAGCTTTCCTGCCCAAACTTTGGTAAGATGCAAAAGAACCGTCTTCTTCGGCAGTGGTGACCTCCATTTTCCCGATTAAAGAAAATGACCTGCAAGGATACAGTACAAGATCAGAAAATGAAATTCTGCTTAGAGGAAAACATATCCATAGCAGAGCCGAATATGTTAAAATATATGCCCTTCACATATAACATGAAAAAACTTGTCAAGAAGATATCATGAGGCAAACATCTAAGCAGTTTCTATAGTAGATATTTCTTGTCAGTATAATTATGAGCACTTTGTTCTGCAAATGACAAAAGATCAAGCAAGCAATTCCTGAGATAAAAGAAAACATAACAGTTTTCAAGAAAAAATGATAAACACTACAATAACATCTGGAAAAGCATGAGGGTGGGGGAGAGGGGGAGAGATACAAGATAGATGTCCTCCAACTAATATATAATCTTCCTTGAATAGAAAAAATAGCATGCATAATAAGATAAATGAAATGATAAAGTAATTATTAATGCATTAAAGAAAACCATTAGCAATGTGATTATCCCACTCTAAAGATATTGGCTCAATGGTCTTCTGTTGTAATTGTTATGGATACGCTCCAGATGGACTCCCCAAATGGCAAGAGAAGTGTTGGGTTTTGCTAGGATGGCACAACACTTGTGCACTCAGCGGAATTAAAGAACAAGAAAACCCAAAAGAGTTCGGATCTAACGATGAACATTAATCAAGAAGTAAAACTTGATGCAAACTAAAAATACCTTCGAGGGACTGAGTCTATACTCAACCAAGGTGCTCTGAATGATTCCAACGAACTGCAACGTCTGGAGTTCCGAGCGTAGAATAGAGTCCACGACTCTACGGATATCCACACGAGCACGGCGAACCCTAAACTCTTGTCGCACAAGATCTAGGTCGGAACTAGGTTTTCCCTCAACGTCTCCACGGACTACTAGATCCGTTCAAGGATAGGTGACGGTGACGAATCCGACGCGCAGGAAACTTTTTCCGGCGAAGGCAGATGCTCTGCGGTCGGCGACAGCGAGCAGTTTTCGCGACTTGCGGAACACTTCCGTCGTAGGGAGGGAGAGGTCGTCGCTGAATTAGGTCGTGAATGAACAGTTACTTATCAGTTCAAGTGTACATATCCTATATATACGTTGAACCGAACCAATCAATGCCATCAAACCCGCCGAACCGAACATAAAGGAAACAAACCGGACAAAACAAAATTTGGCGAGTATCACGTTGATATTCGACGAATCAAAACTATTCGTCGAGATAACGCGTGAATATTCGACGAAATGACATAGGGCAAATCGTCCGGGTATCAAGGCAATATACGACGAATCGAGGTCTAACTCGTCGAATCTATCATGACTATACTCGACGAATCCAAGACAGAAGCGTTTAGAGGTCTCGACAATACTCGACGAATCGTTGAGTTGTCTCGACGATACTCGACGAATCTAAGATGCAAGCGTTGAGATGTCACAACGATACTCGACGAATCTAGACCATTCGTCGAAACTTCTCGTCTATACTCGACGAATTTCTCTTAGGCTCTGTTCGTTTCGATGGAATTGGGATGCAGGAATTGGAATTGACTTCAATTCTGATTCCTGTAAAAATTGGAATTCAAGTCAATTCCAATTCTGTTGTTCGGCTAACTACAGGAATTCTGTCATCAGCATTAGAATTGATAATTCCGATGTTCGGCTGTATGTCTGATTTCAACGATTTGAATTGAAATTTTAATTGTATAACATTGAAATCGACAAAATATTTTTTAAAAAAAATAGAAATCAATATCAACAAATAATGTCTCACATCACCAAAGTTCACAAAATTAAAACATAGTTTATGACATACCATAACATTGCAATATATTTGGATCCCAGAAAATCAACCCCGTAAATGTAAGCGTGGTCAAGTCCTCCTGATTGGCAACGGCAAAGTCATGAACACGTCACTCTTGATGTCGTCGACACTCAGCATATCGATAGCCTGTATGACCTTGTCCTCTGTCAGATCCGTGATGGCTGCAATGGACGCATATATCCTGTCTGCCCTTGAGATCGGATGTGTCGGTTGAGAAGTAACACTGCTCTCGTGTTCCATGTTCCTCGCTATTGCTGAAACAGCATCTGCAATTATGTTCGTCGCTGCTGTTTTCTTCTTCTTCTTGGTCTCTGGCTCGATCTCCTCGACCACATTATAGTCCACTGAAACGTCAATGTGGATCTCATTCACTGCCTCGGATGCAGTTGCAACATTAGCTCATGTAGCTCTATCAACCCCACATATCATAGCTAAGTCGCCCCAATTCACGATCATCTTGCTACGATAATGTTTTACTGTCGGTGTGCCTACAAGTTTAGAGTTGAGTAAGCTCATTAAATTTTAAATTGATAGAAAATTGAAAGTTTATTTTTAACTTACAATATTACCTAAACATAATTTGCTCAAACATCTTCGGTGTCTACCTTCACTACATTGCGCTCTCAATCACATCCAAATTCACTCGTATCAAGCATTGTCGATATCTATTGGTAGTATTTATTCCATGTTTTTATTCGCGTCATTATCTTCTTCTTACTAATGTCGACGGTGCAAACCTCTTTTAATGCTTGAATTGCCACTGTGTATGCGACACTTTTCCAACCACTAGCCGTCTTGTTTCCCAAATTTTGTTGCTCTAGGAGAGCAGTCGATAAAGCACAATCCATCTGTGGTGTCCAGGGAACGTATGACCGTTCACTGGCCTTAACAGCCTTTCCCTTGTCTTTATCCATTTAATTTTTGCAATTCAATCAAACATAAAATATTGCACTCGTTGACCATATTTAGAAAACAAATTATATCAACAATAGCATTATATAATTTTAAAACCAACAACACTATAGCTTACGTAGCACCATATGATTTAAAAACAACAAACATTATATCTTAAGTAGCACCATATGATTTAAAAATCAACAAAATTATAATCATAGAGTAGCAAAGCAAGAGAACATTTTATAATCCACGTCGGGCACGATACTCGTTAAACATATTTACAGCCATAGTATCTCTAAAATGGGTCCACTCTGGAGTTGCTTGAACAGCACCCATTGCATCTGCATACTCAAAACTAGCATGACTTGCATCTTGTTCTAAAATGTCTACATCTACTTCAGCAAGCAATCGTGCATTGTTCTTTAATCTCCTCTCTATCAGGAAATTATGGAGTACACAACAAGCATTTATAATTTGAACCTGTGCCATATTTAAAAAAAATTACACTTTATAACGAAATAAATTATAGTAGAATGAAGGTCCTCTTAATAAATATACCTGCACTTTGATATCGTAGAAGGATGGCCCTCTTAAAATTGTCCATCTTTTTTTGAGGAGACCAAATATTCTCTCAATAACATTCCTCTCATTTGTGTGTCTAAGATTAAACAACTCTTTATAGTTCGTCGGATTGTTACCCTGTGTAGCCCACTCCTTTAGGTGATATCTTATTGACCGATATGGGGCAAGATAACCTGGACCGTTAGTGTATCCCGCGTCCACAAGGTAGTATTTTCCTACCGGGACCTCAAAACGATCCCCTCTTTCGAGAGCATTACGCAACACTCTGGAGTCCGAAGATGAACTCTCCCACCCGGGTAATACATAAACAAATTTCATGTTTGCGTCACATGCACCCATTACATTTGTTGTAATTGCTTGTTTCCTATTCCGATATCGACCTTGATCTTTGATTTGAACTATTACTTCAATATGAGTCTCATCTATGATACCAATGCAATCCTATATAGATCGCAATTAGGTATTAATTAAGCAGATAACATACACACTCATGTATGAAAGAGATAAAATTCTCACCGGAAAATTACGCCATCTTTGTGTTCTTGATGCATCTGGGAGTCTGATAAAATCAGGGGCTAACTTTAGAATTGCCCTTAATACAATGTTGAAATGTCTGCTGACTGTATCAATTGAACGTAATAACGTTCCTCCAACCGCCCGAAATTTTTTATTATGAGCTAAAATATATAAAAAAAGTACTAACAGACTCTCTCACTAAAACGTTTTTTGTGTCTCTTAGTAATCCTCTCCCAATTAATATGGTGCATGGAGTTTCAAAGGAGCTTTTATTCATTCGAAGCTGATTAAAACAATTGATATATGTCCCACAATGTAATCGGGCAAACAACGTCCTTAAAACGGTTTTGGCATCAGCCTCTACAAGATCCCTTGCGATCCTGGGTTTCATCAAAACAACATAGCCCGCAGCAAGAGCTGATGCCACTGTTGCTCTCCTACGTCTACGATATCTTTGTAATTCATTCATCTACGTATAAACGAACAAGTAAAAAAATGGAACTCATAAAATCAGCAGCTATTCAAATATTTTGACCATTTTTTGATGAACAAGAAGAACTATGCAGATCAAGAAGAAGAACTTTTGTTACAGACTATTTTAAATCATCAATAATCTAGCAATACAATGCATTCAAATGTTGACCACTTTTTCATGAACTATACAAATAAATCATCCAGCAAACAAAGAAATCTGGATCATCCAGCAAACTGGATGATTTCTGAGCCACAAATCATACAGCAAACTGGATGATTTCTGGCCCAGAAATCATCCAGCAGGGGCCCAGAAGATTTCTGGCCCAGAAATCATCTAGCCGAGGCCCAGAAATCATCCAGCAGAGGCCCAGAAATCATCCAGCAGAGGCCCAGAAATAATCCAGCAGGGGCCCCTAAGAAGAACAGCCCAGAAATCATCCTGCTAAGAAGAAGAAGAAGAAGAACTACATGCTGGATCGGGAGAAGGAGCGACAGGGGGGAGCGGGATCGGGAGCCGGAGCAGGGAGCGGCGATAGGAGCCGGCGGGATCGAGAGAAGAAGCGACAGTGGGATCGGGAGAAGGAGCGACAGCGGGATCGGGAGAAGGGGCGACAGCGGGGAGCGGGATCGGAATCGCGAATACAGACCTAGCGAGGTCGGAAATGATATCACGGGAAACAGCTTATATCGAATTCCTCCAGAATTGGCTCCGTTCGTTTCGATGGAATTAGGGCTTAGGAATTGGCATTCAATTGTCAATTCCAATTGTGGTTGTTCGGTATGCCAAAAAAAGGTTGGAATCGGAAATCAAAATCAATTCTGGAGGAATTTGATATAAGTTATTTCCCGTGATATCATTTCTGACCTCGCTAGGTCTGCATTCGCGATTCCGATCACGCTCCCCGCTGTCGCTCCTCCCAATCCCGCTGTCGCTTCTTCTCTCGATCCCGTCGGCTCCTGTCGCCTCTCCCTGCTCCGGCTCCCGATCCCGCTCCTCGTTGTCGCTCCTTCTCCCGATCCGGCAGGTAGTCCTTCTTCTTAGCAGGATGATTTATGGGCTCTTCTTCTTAGGGGCCCCTGCTGGAAGATTTCTGGGCCCCTGCTGGATGATTTCTGGGGCCCTGCTGGATGATTTCTGGTCAGAAATCATCCAGTTTGCTGGATGATTTTTGCCCAGAAATCATCCAGTTTCAAATTGGATGATTTCTGCCCAGAAATCATCCAGTTTGGGCCCCTGCTGGATGATTTCTGGGCCAGAAATCATCCAGTTTGGGCCCCTGCTGGATGATTTCTGGCCAGAAATCATCCAGTAATCTGGATGATCCAGATTTCTTTGTTTGCTAGATGATTTCTTTGTATAGTTCATGAAAAAGTGGTCAACATTTGAATGCATTGTATTGTCATATTATTGATGATTTAAAATAGAATGTAACAAAAGTTCTTCTTCATCTGCATAGTTCTTCTTCTTGTTCATCAAAAAATGATTAAAACATTTGAATACCTGCTGATTTTATGAGTTCCATTCTTTACTTGTTCGTTTATATGTAGATGAATGAATTACAAAGACATCGTAGACGTAGGAGAGCAGCAGTGGCAGCAGCTCTTGTTGCGGCCTATGTTGTTTTGATGAAACCCAAGATCGCAAGGGATCTTGTAGAGGTCGATGCCAAAACCGTTTTAAAAAGGACGTTGTTTGTCGGATTACATAGTGGGACAGATATCAATTGTTTTAATCAGCTTTGAATGAATAAAAGCTCCTTTGAAACTCTATGCAGCATATTAATTGGGAGAGGATTACTAAGAGACACAAAAAACGTTTCAGTGAGAGAGTCTGTTAGTACTTTTTTATATATTTTAGCTCATAATAAAAAATTTCGGGTGGTTGGAGGAACGTTATTACGTTCAATTGATACAGTCAGCAGACATTTCAGCGTTATATTAGGGGCAATTCTAAAGTTAGCACCTGATTTTATCAGGCTCCCAGATGCATCAAAAACACAAAGATGGTGTAATATTCCGGTGAGAATTTTATCTCTTTCATACAATAGTGTGTATGTTATCTGCTTAGGCATTATTAATACCTAATTGCGATCTATATAGGATTGCATTGGTATCATAGATGGGACTCATGTTGAAGTAACAGTTCCAATCAAAGATCAAGGTCGATATCGGAATAGGAAACAAGCAATTACAACAAATGTAATGGGTGCATGTGACGCAAACATGGAATTTGTTTATGTATTACCTAGGTGGGAGGGTTCATCTTCGGACTCCAGAGTGTTGCGTAATGCTCTCGAAAGAGCGGATCATTTTGAGGTCCCGGTAGGAAAATACTACCTTGTGGACGCGGGATACACTAACGGTCCAGGCTATCTTGCTCCATATCGGTCAACAAGATATCACCTAAAGGAGTGGGCTACACAGGGTAACAATCCGACGAACTATAAGGAGTTGTTTAATCTTAGAAATGCAAAGGAGAGCAATGTTATTGAGAGAACATTTGGTCTCCTCAAAAAAAGATGGGCAATTTTAAGAGGGTCATCCTTCTACGATATCAAAGTGCAGGTATATTTATTAAGAGGACCTTCATTCTACTATAATTTATTTGGTTATAAAGTGTAATTTTTTTAAAATTTGGCACATGTTCAAATTATAAATGCATGTTGTGTACTCCATAATTTCCTGATAAAGAGGAGATTAGAGAACAATGCACGATTGCTTGCTGAAGTAGATGCAGACATTTTAGAACAAGATGCAAGTCATGCTAGCTTTGAGTATGCAGATGCAATGGGTGTTGTTCAAGCAACTCCAGATTGGACCCATTTTAGAGATATTATGGTTGTAAATATGTTTAACGAGTATCGTGTTCAACGTGGATTATAAAATGTTCTCTTGCTTTGCTACTCTATGATTATAATTTTGTTGGTTTTTAAATCATATGTTGTTACTTAAGATATAATGTTTGTTGTTTTTTGTTAGAGTTATTAATGTTGAGTATTTTTGTATTGTTGAGTTTAGTCCCACACCGCCTATCGGTGTTGGGTGTCTTGATGTAAGTCTTATATATTACCTCTATGTGGAAGAATATAATTGCACTTCATATTTTCCTTCTATTCTCTACATGGTATCAGAGCAGGTTCTGAGACCTAAAATTTCTTCCCGATAAGCTATTATTCCCCCCCTCCCCGCTCCCGTCCCGACCGACATCCCCCACCCGGCCCGTGCTTCCGCCCCGCGCGCTGCTAGGGCTCACGCCCGCCGCTCCCGCTCCTGTCGACGGAGTCGATTTCTAATCCTGTCGACAGGAGCGGCTCCGTCTCCGCCGTCGCTGCCCTGTACTGCTTCTGCCTGCGACGTCGAGGGCTTCTCCGGCTTCCGTCTTCGACATCGACGTCGACTGCTTCCTGTGCGACATCGACGACGTCGACGCCTATCTCTCCTTCTCTTGATGGCTTCGCTGCTCCTCGACGACGATCCCGTCGTTTGCTTCTCCCGCAGTCTTCGTCGTCTGGTTCCTGTGCATCTGCGACAACAACGACGTTCTCGTCGGCTCTCTGCTTCCTCTGCGCCATCAATGGCCCCGACGGCTTCGCCGATTTCTTCTTCTCCGATTTCTTCTTCTCCGGCTACTTCTTCTCCAGCTGCTTCTTCTCTGGCTACCTCTCCTTCTCCAGCCTGCGGCTCTGCCGCTGCTTCTTCTCCGACCTGCTGCAGCTGCAGCTGCTGCTTCTCCAGCTGCCAGGCGCTGCTTCCTCTTCGTGCCGCTGCGGCTCTGCCGCTGCTCTCCTTCACCGGCGGCTACTTCTCTCTCCGTCTGCCGCTGCTTCTCCGGCCAGCTGCTGTTGCAGCCGCTTCTTCTTCGTCTGCCGCTGCTTCTCCGACCCGCTGCTGCTGCAGCTGCGTCTTCTCCGTCTGCGGCTGCTGCTCATCTTCTCCGGCCCCTTAGTTATTTGATGTTGTTGTTTTTTTTTTTTTTACAAGTTGTTGTTGGGTTGTTGTATTGCGTTTCTATGATTTTCGCCTTCTTGCACGTGATCTACATGAGGGAGAGTGTACGTCACGGCCTCTAGGCGTAGTTTATACCTTCATGCACGTATTCCACGTGAGCGGGAGTGTTTGTGATATCGGCGACTCGGATGCTTCTTTCCCGACTCCTGCCTTAGTCACACCCGGCCCCTAGGTATAACCTATGTCTTCTTGCACATGATCCACATGAGGGGGAGTGTTTGTGATCATGGCAACTCGGATACTTCTTTCCCGACTCCTGCCTTAGTCACACATGGCCCCTAGGTTGATTTCATATGTTGTTTGTGTCTCCTCGTCGTTTTCTCTGGATTTGGTAGGGTTGGTTTGGTCTTGCGTGGTTGACCTTGTTTCCGCTCCGAGTGTATCCAACGTTGTCATGGTCGGTTTGCGGACCAAAGTCGTGTGGCTCTTGCCCGGTTGAAGTATCCCCGGTGACACGCGGTTGGGCCTCGGTGGCTGTTGTTTTGTCCCACGCTGCCTTCCTTCTTTTACATTCTATTTAATGTTGTGTTCAAGCTGTAGGCTTCCCCTTCAGCTTGAGGGGGAGTGTTAGAGTTATTAATGTTGAGTATTTTTGTATTGTTGAGTTTAGTCCCACACCGTCTATCGGTGTTGGGTGTCTTGATGTAAGTCTTATATATTACCCCTATGTGGAAGAATATAATTGCACTTCATATTTTCCTTCTATTCTCTACATTTTTAAATCATATGTTGTTACTTAAGCTATAGTGTTGTTGGTTTTAAAATTATATGATGTTATTGTTAATATAATTTGTTTTCTAAATATGGTCAACGAGTACAATCTTTTATGTTTGATTGAATTGCAGAAATTAAATGGATAAAGACAAGGGAAAGGCTGTTAAGGCCAGTGAACGGCTATGTTGTCAAGGCGCGCGCCTAGGCGCGCCTGAGGCGCCAGGCGCATGAGGCGCAACCCATTGCGCCCTAGGAGGCCCAGGGCGGGTGATGTGCCTCAGGCGCGCTTCAGGCGCGCCTAGGCGCGCGCCTCACGCGCCTACCGGGCGCGGTTCAGGCGCGCCTTGCATGAACCGGTTTTAAATTAAAAACTGGTTCAGGGCGCAGCCTTATATCATTTCATCCCGATACTTATCCCGCATCCCGCAAGCATTAGGTTTTAGGATTGCCCGATTTTCGCATCTGGCGCTGGCTGCTCGCTGAACCTGTTGCGTCTCCTGTGCTCGACGGCATCCGCTCATGCTCCGCTACTTCTTCCGCCCCCTTGCCGCCCTCTGACGGCGCTTTCGTAAGGCTACGCCCTTCTGTCGGTGCGTCCCTCTGCCGACACCTTCGCTAGGTCGCGTCTCTCCTTCGTCGCTTCCGCCTGTTTGTGTTCTTCAACTAGTACTTTCTCCGTCCCTTTCTCTCTTCATTACTCCATGAGAACTCTGTTCCTATATATGTAAGGCATACTCTAAATTATTATTTATCACTAACTCTGGTAATTTATCCACCATTTTAAAAGTATTTAATAGTTTTAAATCATGTTGATTAAGGTGCCCAAATCAATTGTGCCAGAGTTTTCTGTTTTTGAAAATGTGTTCTGTGCTCATTAGTGCCTACATCAAATGCTGCTAAAAGTGTTACCGAGAACACTCTATTGTTGTACATCATTACTGAAACTACAAGGTTGTTTTTTTATTTAAGATATTACAGGAATTCTTAGTAAACAACACTTGATATCATCTTTGCGTTAACTGCCCAACACTTGACAGATTGGTTGCTAAAGTTGGAAAAAAACTCATTTGTTTCATTCTTAACTTTGATAATTCCATTACCTTTAATTTTCTGAGCCATACCATCCTCCCATAATAAATTCTGATGTTGTGTTAGTAGAAAGTACGAGGGAAAAATTCTTGAGTGATTTATGCTTTCACATAAGGGGCTTTAAATAGGATTACAACATGACTCAAAGACACCGATAGCCGGTGCGGGACTAAACACAAATACTCTAATAACCCGACATTGACCCAATAATTCCAACACTCCCCCTCAAGCTGAATGGGGGACCCTTCAGCTTGGACACAACAAATAACGACAATGGAGGTAAATGATGCGGGACAAAACATCAGACGAGCTAATTGATATACATTTAATTTGATCATGTGTCTTCATTATTTCATAATGTCAATAATTCTTAATTGAACTATCCTCGATGTTTAATAGTGTGTACCTAAAAATAGTAGCACAATATTGATTACTGTCATCCAATTGATGTTATTAAGATTTATGCTTTTATAAATCCATGTAGCAATGGCTGGGCAAGATGTTTGTTCTTCTATCTCTTCGTGATTTGATCACATCAACATTTGTGCAACCCTCTCAAAATCCTGATGAAGTATATATGGATCAACACTGTTCATAAAGTTCCAACCTTGTTGTTTGATATAGATCCTCTTCGATATCAATTTTAATATCATCATTGCATATTATGACAATTAAGCAGTAGGAGCGTCACTATAAAATTGATGTTTTTATAGTACCATGTTGTAATAACCGGAGAAGATGCTGACTCTCTTAGCTCTACACCATTAGATCAAGTTAACGATCATGCAACCTTCCTACAATTATGACCAAGTATATGCAAATCAACTGGTACTTATTTCTTGAATTTGAGTTGGGATGTAACATTTACTTCATCATTATGCATCTTTGATCTGAATCTTTATCTGTATTTAAGAATCACATTAACATTTCTGATATTTTGATGATGATATGATGCTTGTTATTTCTTTTCTTACTGGCCCAAATTTTTGCATGTTTTTTATGTGCGTCAGATTCTTTCCAGCTCTTAAAATGGATGCAAGTGATTCTGGTTCTTCCAGCATCCAATCAAGGATTGATCCATGCTGGAAGTATGTGCGTCAGATTTCTTCCGCCAATAAAAACAACTTGGCTTGCATTTTCTGTGATAAAGTCACGAATGACGGAATTTATCGTGCTAAACAACATATTGTTGGAGGATTTAGAAATGCAAAAGCTTGTCTCAAAAGCCCCTCATATGTGCGCAATGAAATTCAAGAATACATGGAGAAAAAAGCAAGTGCGAGCAACACAGACAACCAAGCATTGCCTGACTTTGCAGATATCGACACGTTTGGCAGTGATGAAGAAATAGAAGCCAATGTGGGCAAGATTCATAAAAAAGAAGGCTTCTCCAAGAGGTCTCGAACAAAAGGACCAATAGATGTGTTTTTTTACTTCAAAGGTTGGCAATGTAGGTGCAAAAAAAGGAGCTGAACAAAAGATGAAACAAACTTCTATTAATGAAGCTTGCAAGAAGGAGTTGAGAGGGCAAGCTTGTAAACATATAGCTCAATGGATGTACGATACAGCTATCCCATTCAATACTGTAAAACATCCTAGTTTTGCGATAATGGTGGAATCCATTGGACAGTTTGGAGTAGGATTGAAGCCACCGAGTTACCATGAGATTCGTGTTCCTTTGCTAAATGATGAAGTCAATGCAGTGAAAGACATGATGAAGACATACGAGGATGAGTGAAGGGTCTTTGGATGTTCTATTATGGCTGATGGATGGACAGATCGAAAACAAAGAACATTAATTAATTTTTTAGTCAATTCACCAAAAGGAACATTTTTCCTAGAATCTGTCGATGCATCTGACTACTCGAAGACGGGTGAAAAATTGTTTGAATTGCTAGATAGAGTGGTTGAAAGAGTTGGAGAGTTGAATGTGGTGCAAGTTGTTACGGATAGTGCCAGCAATAATGTGCTAGCAGGTAAATTATCAATTTTTTTTGTTACTAATCTTAATTATCTTCAATTTTTATTTTTTATTTACACGATTGTATGATACTTTCATACCCAACAAACTAATATTCTAACAGGTAAATTATTGGAAGCGAAACGTCCACATTTGTATTGGACGCCATGTGCAGCGCATTGTATTGATCTAATGTTGGAGGATATTGGAAAAATGTCCAGCATTAGCCGCACACTAAAGAGGGCAATGACTGTAAATAGGTATATTTATGTTCGGCCTGGAGTTGTGAACATGTTAAGGAGCTTTACAGGGCAAGTGGAGCTTGTTAGGCCCGCTGTGACTAGGTTTGCAACTTCTTTCTTAACATTCAGCACATTCACAAGCAAAGAAACAATCTAAGGAAGATGTTCACCTCACCTGAGTGGTCTTCGAGCAAGTGGGCAAAGGAAAGCGCAGGTAAACAAGTGCAGAACATTATACTAATGATTTCTTTTTGGAGAAGTATAGTGGATATTTTAAAGATATTTGGTCCTTTAGTCCGCGTATTAAGATTAGTGGATGGTGAGAAAAGACCTGACATGGGTTATATTTATGAAGCGATGGATAGAGCTAAAGAGGCGATCATTAGTTCTTTTAATGAGAAAGAGGACAAATATATGGATGTCCTAAAAATTGTGGATAAAAGATGGGAAAGCCAACTTCATCGACCTCTTCATGACGCGGGTCACTATTTAAATCCCGAATATTTCTACTCAAATCTCACTATTGCAGAAGATGGAGAAATTGTGGAGGGCTTATACAAGACAATGCAAAGACTAATTTCAAATCATGAAGAGCAAGATAAAATTATTGACCAATTACCTCTATATAGAAATGCCGAAGGACTGTTTGGAATAGAGTTTGCAATTCGCCATAGAAAAATTAAGTCCCCAGGTAAATTACACAATATTCAAACAAATTTATTTTTATTTTTCAACTTTTAAATATTTACTATCTTAACAGCTGAGTGGTGGCAATCTTATGGTGCTTCAACTCCAAATCTAAGAAGATTTGTCATAAAAGTGCATAGCCTTACATGCAGTGCATCCGGTTGTGAGCGAAATTGGAGTTTTTTTGAACACGTAAGCTTTTAAAATTTATTATTATTTATCAATGATTTATATTTTATATATTAAAGATAACTTATTTATACGGTTACTGTTTATTGCAGATACATAGCAAAAAAAGAAACAGACTAGCTCAACAACGCTTGAAGAAACAGACTAGCTCAACAACGCTTGAATGATTTAGTATTTGTGAAGTACAATCGAGCATTGAGACGTTGATATGATGCACGTGATCGCATAGATCCAATTTCGTTGACAGATATTGATGATAGCAATGAATGGTTGATGGGAAGAATGGAAGAAGATAATGATGCTGAGGCTGAGCGGGAGGACTTGGCCTTTGATGATAAGTTATTGACTTGGGGCACAGTTGTTAGTGCCACTGGAGTTGAAGAAGAAATTTATCGCACACGATTATCGAAAGGAAAAAATGTGGTTCCTACGGCTACAAAGACACTTGAGAAAAGGAGCATTTTGAAGATGAAAAGTCCTACTTCATTAGTCATTAGAGAGGCTACTACTCCATTAGTCATTAAAGAGACTAATACTCCATTAGTTCTCAGAAATGTTGATGATATCGATGAAGAGGAATTTGAAGACAACGAAGAAGAAGAAGATTATAATGATAGTGGAGAAGATGAAGAAGACATAGTCTTTTCAGAGGATGAGTAACTAGGTGACTAATATATTATTTAAATTTCAGAGTACTTTAATTATTTAATTTAAATTATACGTTAATAGATGTTTTTTGATTCCACAAATAATAATATTTTTCAGGACTGATTTTCAAATGGCGCCTCTCGATCTTCTGACCGGAACACTTGATGTCGTTATTTGATTGTCACTTTGATCTTCTGGTTGGACTATTTGATGTTGCATATTAAATTCACGTTTTATTTGTGTTATTGAACTTTAATGTGTTTATTACATTGTCCTTCTTTTTGTGAATCTAGTTGTTAGCCTAAATTGGTGGGTCAGTTAGTTCAATTTTTTGTTCTCGTAGCGAAAAGGTTGCTTGAATTGAAGAACCAACTTCAGTTCACATGCAAAGAATGACCAAATAACATACTTATATGACGACTATTCTGATATTTGTGTGTTTTTTATGGACTGTCTTTATAGATTAGAACCTGCTTTTTTTTAATGAACTACATTTTTTGTAGTATTTGATTTCAATTTCAAGAATTACAAAATTTGAGCGAATTGGACGCTCAATTGGCTCAATTTCAGAGAATTGGGCGCCCAATTGGCGCAATTTCAGCGAATTGGGCGCCCAATAGGCTCAATTTCAGCGAATTGGGCGCCCAATTCGCTCAATTTCAGCGAATTGGGCGCCCCATTCGCTCAATTTCAGCGAATTGGGCGCCCCATTCGCTCAATTTCAGCGAATTGGGCGCCCCATTCGCTCAATTTCAGCGAATTGGGCGCCCCATTCGCTCAATTTCAGCGAATTGGGCGCCCCATTCGCTCAATTTCAGCGAATTGGGCGCCTCATTGGCTCAATTTCTTCCCCCCCCCCCCATTATTGCGCCTCACATGCCTCAGGTGCGCGCCTGCGCCTTGCGCCTAGGCTATAGAGCCCCTTTGCGCCTCGGTGCGCCTTGCGCCTCGGTGCGCCTTGCGCCTTTGACAACATAGGTGAACAGTCATACGTTCCCTGGACACCACAGATGGATTGTGCTTTATCGACTGCTCTCCTAGAACAGCAAAATTTGGGAAACAAAGCGGCTAATGGTTGGAAAAGTGTCGCATACACAGCGGCAATTCAAGCATTAAAAGAGGTTTGCGCCGTCGACATTAGTAAGGAGAAGATAATGGCGCGAATAAAGACATGGAATAAATACTAACAAGAGATATTGGCAATGCTTGATACAAGTGGATTGGATGGGATTGGGAGGCAATGTAGTGAAGGTAGACAGCGAAGATGTTTGGGCAAATTATGTTCAGGTAATATTGTAAGTTAAAAATAAACTTTCAATTCTCTGTCAATTTAAAATTTAATGAGCTTACTCAACTCTAAACTTGTAGGCACACCCGACAGTAAAGCATTATCGTAGCAAGGTGATCGTGAATTGGGGCGACTTAGCTATGATATGTGGGATTGATAGAGCTACAGGAGCTAATGCTGCAACTGCATCTGAGGCAGTGAATGAGATCCACATTGACGTTTCAGTGGACGATAATGTGGTCGAGGAGATCGGGCCATAGACCAAGAAGAAGAAAACAGCAGCGGCGGACATAATTGCAGATGTTGTTTCAGCAATAGCGAGGAACATTGAACACGAGAGCAATGTTACTTCTCAACCGACACATCCGATCTCAAGGGCAGACAGGATATATGCAACCATTGCAGCTATCACGGATCTGACAGAGGACGAGGTCATACAGGCTATCGATATGCTGAGTGTCGACGACATCAAGAGTGACGTGTTCATGGCTTTGTCGTTGTCAATCAGGAGGACTTGGCAACGCTTACATTTACGGGGTTGATTTTCTGGGATCCAAATATATTGCAATGTTATGTTATGTCATAAACTATGTTTTAATTTTGTGAAATTTGGTGATGTGAGACATTATTTGTTGATGTTGGTTTCTATTTTTAAAAAAAATATTTTGTCGATTTCAATGTTATACAATTAAAATTTTAATTCCAACCGTTGAAATCAGACATACAGCCGAACATCGGAATTATTAATTCCAATGCTGATGACAGAATTCCTGCAGTTAGCCGAACAGCATAATTGGAATTGACTTGAATTCCCATTCCTACAGGAATCGGAATCGGAATTGAAGTCAATTCCAATTCCTGCATCTCAATTCCATCGAAACGAACGGAGCCTTAGCTTTCTTCTGATAACTTACCTGATGACCCATATTCACAATACATGTCCCGAAATGAAATCCCTCATATCCAAAACGTCATAGACTTGGTCATTCACTCATATCACAAATGAGCAAGTCCAACACAAACTTTTCCAACTTCTCAAGAGCTCTTATGTGCGATTTCATAGGCTCATATTGTGTTGGCAGTGGTAATACCAACAAGAAGTACCCAGAGCCAACACCGTAGCGCAGTAGGGATCATCACAATATTAATGAATTACTTTAATATATTAAATAATTAATTTATTGTTTAATTTCACTTATTACGTGTGCCTATCATTTCTATATATAAAGGCTCATGACCATTTATCTTGTATCTTGTAACAGTGTCAGTCTTGCAATTTTCATATTGACAAGGTTATAATCATCTTATCATTATCTTTTTAGGGTGCATAACTTAAACAGCGCAACGGGATCTCAAGGAGACCAGCTCATTTCTGGATGTACTCAAGAAAGACGCGAAATGACTGAAAGGATAGAACAGGCAGGCTAGGCAAACCCAAGGTCAGGTGTTCCTTAATATCGTACAATCTTGTCGGGTTCCTTAGAAATATATCACCACCCATCTTTGTCATTGCTATGACATTATCCACATGTATTTCAACCCCAAGATAGATTTTTTGTTGTTGTTGTGTGTGTGTGTGCAACAACATTATCATTAGCATCAATTGAAGAATGTAGAGCACCAATTGAAGAATGTAGAGCACCAATTGAAGAATGTAGAGCGCCAATAAACATGAAATACATGTGTGTCCTCATGTATTTCAACCCCAAGATAGATTTTGTGTGTGTGTGTGTGCAACAACATTATCGTTAGCACCAGTTGAAGAATGTTGAACGCCAATAAATATGAAATACATGTGTTTCCACATGTATTTCAACCCCAAGATAGATTGTGTGTGTGCGCGCGCACAACAACATTATCCTTAGCACCAGTTGAAGAATGTAGAACGCCAATAAATATGAAAGCATGTGTGTCCACGTGTCTTTCAACCCCAAGATAGATTTTTTGTGTGTGTGCAACAACATTATCGTTAGCACCAGTTGAAGAATGTAGAACGCCAATAAATATGAAATCTACAATACTTGAAACATAACCATGTTTTTCAAAATCCACTGTTAAAGAAGCTAAAAACAAGTCTGCACAAACCTATTGGATTGAACGGTCAGTTCACCATGCTGCTTATCTTTTAGGCCGTCATCCCCCAAATTCATTTTCCCTTTCTTATTAGCTGTATGGTTATGCACAGAATGTGAATGGCTATAGCAAACTGCATGAGATGAGACTCCATCTAAAAGAAAATGATCAAGATTACCTTGCATATCACTGTCATAGAAGATGTTCTTCCCTTTCTTTTGATGCTTCAGACAAACTTCCTCGTTTTTCTTTGAGGAATTCGCAATCTCAGCATGATTCCTCGTCATTGATATACTTGATCTAGATGGCCCAGCAACGAGAAAACTCTGCCTAGGGCTTCCATTTCCTTCGAGTTCTTTCTCTTTTTTCTTTGAACCGCTTTGTTGAAAGAGAAAGAGGTTTTCCGCATCTGGAGAAAGCATAAGTTCACTATTTCCATGGACGTTTGCTGCTCTTTTCTGAGACGGAATCGAATGCCCTTTTTCAGTAGTTGACTTCATGGTTGATGGTTAAAACTGCCAAATCAAAGCAAGGGCCAGTGTAGAGGAGGAAGCTTGGCGAGAAACAGCAGTTGTATGGAGGAGTTGGCTTGCTGGTCAGAGACGGCGACAGGTGAATATCGTCGGCGAGCGGGTAGCAGCGGCGGGACGAGCGGTTGTTGGCGGTGTGCGGCTGGAGCGGGCGGCTGTTGGCGGTGGTATGCCTTCGTGAAATCCCGTGTTTCCCACAAAATGCTCTATTTCGATTCTTCCACCGTTCCTCTTGTAATTGGAAGACACCATTCCTTCTCCTAGAGGGGTGCTTCTTGGCTCAGCCTCCAACAGAGTTCTTGTGGCAACCCATAACTAAGCAACTTTAATTGTTGTAACATTATGTCATTAATACATTAATTACTAGTTTATAAATTAGTTATTTTCATGTCCATCAAAGAATATACTATATCTCTAAGGCTCCGTTTGTGGTCCGATTCATGCGGTTGTAACCACTTGACCGGTGAAAATAAGTCCCCCCAAACGCAGCCTAAATATCGAATAGACCAAATCACCAACCTATGGGTAAGGTTGTGGCCATGGTGCTGAGGTAGGAGAAGAGCCCTATTTGTGCGCGCTCTTGGCAGCAAGTATGAGGGACCGAAACTATGTCTGTGCAAGCGAAGTCACTCAAAAAATTGGAGAACTATTTGTCTTGGGAGCGAAGTGGTGGCAAACCACACCTTCTGGATGGTCGGCGAGAGCTCGTCAATTTCTATCATCAATGAAGTCCGGCTTGGCTCTCTGTCGATTGCAAAATGGTCTACTTTTGTCAATATTTCTGCCAGACTAGATGTAGTTGTCGGACTGCGAGATGACAATGGTTGTTGGTCTCCTAGATGACAATGGTTGCTGGTCTCATGACCTGCTTGCAGAATTTGGTGCGGCAACTATTGAACTCATCAGGGGGCCACTGTGAGACGGCATGGGTGGTGCAGACAGACTTGTTTGGGCGCAAACAGAAAAGAAATCAATGGATGTTGTTGTCATCTATAACTCTGATTGTCGGTTATTTGGATATGGCGGCGCCAATATTTGGAAGATCAAGTCTCAACCGAGGATGCTAATTCTTCTCTGGAGAGCCATAAAAAACCTGCTTTTGACACATCATTGGTTGTACAATCGTCGGTTGTGGAATGATGCTTGTTGCAGTCTGCGACAGCGCTCCCAATAGACCGGACTTGTACAACCCATATTCGTCGAGGGTAGACCCCTCTAGAGGCAGGTCAACAAGAGTCAGAGTCAGCAAGTTGTTGGGTATTGCATTCACAATAACCCAGATTTGTATGAAGTCACCCTTGAACGAAGATGAATTAAGGGTCTGTTTGGGACAGCTCTGGCGGCTGGAGAAGCTCTTTTCCAGCCGACAGAGCTGGTAATGGATCTGTTTGGGACAGCTTTTTAATGAAATCGTTGTTTGAAGAGCAGCTCCCAGAGCAATTTTTCGAAAGCCCCTCCCCCCTGCGTTCAACGCTTCTAAAATTGTGGATTTATATTTTCTTCCCGATCCCGATCCCGCGTCTCGTCTTTCTCCCCGATCCCGCCCCTATTTCCCGATCGAAGAACACAGGCGATCGACGTTTCTCCTTCCGCTATTTCCCGATCGCAGACGCCGCCGCTCTTCTTCCCGTTCGCAGAACACGCCGCCGCTCTTCTTCCAGATCGCAGAACACGCCGCCGCTAGTTCCCGATCGCAGGAACCCTAGTAGTACTAATACGCCGTCGCTCTTCTTCCCGTTCGCAGAACACGCCGCCGCTCTATTTCCCGATCTCAGAACACGCCGCCGCTCTATTTCCCTCCCCCCCCCCCTGCGCTCATCGGTCGTCTTCTCCAGCGGTAGCTTCCGTCGGTCGGGCTTCGCGTGAGCTGCTACGAAATACAGCTAGAGGAGTCCTCCAGTGGGTTGGATTTAGGGCTGAGCATATTATTCGAAACTCGAAAGTCGCTCGAAAATCGTTCGAAAATTGAATCGAATCGGAATCGGTTAAAATTGATTCGACTCAATTTGACTCGAATCTTATTTCGAGTCGATTTCGAGCCAGCCCTGAATCGCTCGAAATAAGATTCGAATCAACCTGAATTAATTAAAAAAAATTATGTATTTATTAATATATTCTTATTTTAAGATTAAAAATAACAAAATTTAAATCTAAATAAAAAGAATGGAGACTTTAAATGTTTCATTTGCTAAATTTACAGGTTGCCTCATTTAATTTTGAGCAAACTATAAATAAAACAAAAAATTACTCAATTTTGAGCCGATTTGATTCGATTTCGAGCCAACCCGATTTTATTTCGAGCCGACTCGATTCGATTTCGAGCTGACTCGGAATCGAGTCATTTCGAGTCGAGCCGACTCGACTCGAAATCAATTTCGATTTTGAGTCGATTTCGAGCCGAGTTCGAGTCAAAAATTTCGATTTCGAGCCGAGCCAAAATCGCTCGAACTCGACTCGATATCAGCCCTAGTTGGATTCCGACTCTCTCTTCCTCGTCCGTCTTCTATCAGCGGTAATTTCTCCCCTTGTGGCCTTATACCTAAATCATGAATTGTTTGTAGAATGTGAGTTAAATCATGAATTGTTGTGGTTTTGGATTTATATGTGTTTGTGTAGGGATGTGTGTGTGTGTGTGTATTTGTGTGTGTAGATGGATTTGTGTGTGTGTGTGTGTGTGTGTGTGTTTGTTGGGAGTTTGTTTGTGTTTAGGGATTGTGTATGTGTTTGTTTGTGGATGAGAATGAGTAAGGATATGTTTGTGTGTGTATGTTGGTTATTTTTTTTATATGTGTATGGTTGTATGTGTGTTTTTTTGTATTTTTGGTTGGGTATGTATATGAATGTTTGTGTGTGTGTGTTTAGGGGTGTGTGTGTGTGTGTGTGTGTGAATGTGAGTTTGTTTGTGTTTAGGGATTGTGTATGTGTATGTGTGTGTGTGCATTGTGTGTGTTTGTTTATGGATGAGAATGAGTAAGGATATGTGTGTGTGTGTGTGTATTTTGGTTATTTTTTTATATGTGTATGGTTGTATGTGTGTGTGTTTTTGTATTTTTGGTTGGGTATGTATATGAATGTGTGTGTGTGTGTGTGTGTATATGAATGTGTGTTTAGTGTGTGTGTGTGTGTGTGTGTGTGTGTGTGTGTGTGTGTGTGTGAATGTGAGTTTGTTTGTGTTTAGGGATTGTGTATTTGTATGTGTGTGTGTGTATTGTGTGTGTTTGTTTGTGGATGAGAATGAGTATGGATATGTGTGTGTGTGTGTATGTTGGTTATTTTTTTATATATGTATGGTTGTATGTGTGTGTGTTTATTTTTTTTATATGTGTATGTTGGTTGTGTATGTATGTATATGTGTATGGTTGTATGAATGTGTGTATGTGTATGTGTGTGTGTGTGTGTGTGTGTGTGTGTGTGTGTTTGAATGTGTGTTTGTTTGTGATTTTTTTGATTACTAATTGTTATTGTAATGTTATTAGTTTATAACATAATGGTAAAATCAAAGGAAGGAGGAATCGTAGCGAGTTGGGAGTCAGGTGAAGTGATGTTATTTTGTGATCTCTGCATAAAAAAGATTGGTTCGGGGAATCGGCCCACCACCCACTTTAGCAAAGAAGGGCGGAAAAATTTGATTGCGGGGTTTAAAGAACGAACCGGGAAAAGCTACGATCTATTGCAAATGAAAAATAAATGGGATCATTTGAAGAAGGATTGGAAGTTATGGAAGGAGCTGAGACATGACAAGACTGGTTTAGGTTGGGATCCAAAGAAGAGGACTATTGTTGCATCTAAAGAATGGTGGGCAGAGAAGATTAAGGTCAGAACAAATTAATGTGTGATTTCATAAAATTAGTTTTATTTTGCCACACTTTAATATTGCTATATTGATTATAACAGGTTATTCCAGCGGCGAAGAAATTTCGATACGACAGTATTACACCTGAGTTGGAGGAGAAACTCAACACTATGTTCAGTCAGGTTGTCGCAACTGGAGAAGACTCATGGGCTCCTTCAATTGGGATTTTGCCACCGGATGTGGGGAGGATCCAGTTGGAAAATGATGATGTAGCAGATAACATGGAAAACAATCAAGGTGGTCCTGAAGATATAGGAGGTGCTTCAACACCTCCTGGGAATGTGTCCTCCTCGGCGAGTAAAAGAAGGAAGATCGGAAAGAACAAAGGAATGATATTTTCTTTGATGTCAGATTTACATCAATCCACCCTAGCTGTGAAGCCTCTACCAGTTATAACAATCAAAGAGGTGGTGGAGTTGATTTCCAGTAGCCCAGAGCTAAGGACAAATCTGGATTTATATTACTTTGCTCTCGAGCACATCAGGGACAAGACCACTAGGGAGATATTCATGAGTATCCTAGAAGATATGCGTGTTTGGTGGATTACGAAGGCGTATGAGAAGAGGGCTCAGTGATACAGGCATACCTCGATCTATATTTCCTTTTGTGTTTTGCATGGAGAACACTATGATGTTTTTGTTTACTATTTTGATGTTGTACCTCATGATGATTAATGTTTTGTGATAAATTATGAGAGTTGTTTTGTTACTATCTTTATATAGATAATGATAAATGTTCTGTGATGACTTAAATGCAGGTACGATAATGGAAGAGCATGACTCCTCCCCTGAAGATTCTGGAGATTCAACAAGTCTTTCGCCGGAGCGTACTCAATATATAGAGTATTGCCGTGTAGTTATGTCATTGATCGAGAGGATGAATTACCATGTTCGAGACACACGACCATGCATGACATCTACCCAAACAGGTGCGAAATGGATCAAAGAGTTACTAGAAGGACATCCAGATATGATTCATGATGCATTTAGGATGTCGAAATGTATTTTCATAGATTTACTTCATAAACTGGAAGCAGATCATGAACTTCAAGGATCACAGCGGACGTCCTCAAGAGAAGTCTTAGGGATTACATTGTATATCTTAGCACAACGAGGTTCCGTTAGATTAACGAAAGAACGGTTCCAACACTCGACCGAAATAATTAGTAGATATTTTGCGAAAGGGCTTAAATCTCTTTTGTTACTCTCAATTGATACTATAAAGCCTATTGACCGTCAGTTCAGAGATATTCCGGCTGAGATAAGGTATGATCCTCGTTACATGCTATTCTTCAAGGATTGCGTTGGTGCCATTGACGGTAACACGTTGATGCGAGGATACCCGTAAAAGATCAAGTACGATACATAGGACGTCATAGCACGACGACGCAAAATGTAATGGCAGTATGTGATTTTAACATGTGTTTTACATTTGCCCTGGCTGGATGGGAGGGATCTGCTCATGATAGTCGCATCTTCGCGCGCGCATTGGCAGACCATAGATTACATTTTCCGCATCCCCCACAAGGTATATTAATCAATATGTTTACATTCATTCAAATTTTTTGTATTTCATAATGTCTGCATGTTTAACAAACCAAGTAAATGCAGGTAAATATTACTTATTGGATGATGGAAACCCGTTAAAGATGGGTTATTTGAAGCCGTACCCAGAAACAAGATATCACTTGACAGACTTTGCCCGTGGGAGTCGGCTTGTACAAGGAAGGCAAGAACATTTCAATAAGGCGCATTCATCTCTTCGTAGTGTGATCGAGCGAACGTTTGGAGTGTGGAAAAAAAGTGGCACATTTTGAGCAAAATGCCTCAGTACAACTTCAAGAAACAGCGTTCCATAGTGTTAGCAATAATGGCCTTACATAACTTCATTAGGAAACATCCGTCTCGCTGGGACCCTGAGTTTAATGCTTGTGATGCTGATGAGTCTTCTTTCGTTACCTCAGAGGATGAAAACCCTGCGGCAGTGGATGATATTGAAGGCAATATGTGTGATGCTGCTGGAGCAGAACATATGTCTACAGTACGAGATAGCATTGCTGAAGACATATACAATGCGCGGAGGTAAAAATTCGATCAATTTTTTTACTAAAAAAGTAAAGGATTTAAAATATCAAAAGTTTGATTCATATCAATTTATTTTCGAATATGTGATCAGAAGGATTGGAAAAAGCAGTCGTCGGATGTTGGAAGACCTTTTTTGCTATATTCTAGAACTATGTAAAAGACTCATGTTTTCAATTACTTTTATATATTTATATATTCTAGTTTTTTAAAAAATAGCTTCCAAAAGTTGTTTCTCCAAACAGCTAAAAAATAGAAAATCGCTCTTCAAAGCGCACTTCTGCACAGAACACCCAAAGACTCTGCAGCTTTTCAAAACTGCTCCCCAGAGATCTATTTTAAAACAGCTCTATCCAGACAGCAGCTTTTCAATCCGCCAGAGCTGTCCCAAACAGACCCTAAGTTTGTATTTGATGCTTTGTTGAGTTGAGTGTTTGCAGCACTTAATTGTCAGGTGTAGACCAATGTCAGTCTACAATGAGTCTCCAAACACATGACCATACAATGTAATCTCTCATTGTGTGATTCATGGTGTTGACTCATGTGTAGCCTCTCTATTGAGACACACTTCTTTTTCAAGCACTATGGACAAGGGAGAAAAGTTGGTTGCTGATTTTATTGAAGAATTGATGCTTTCAAATTATAAGAAAAATTCTCTAAGTATTTTTCTCGAGTACAATATTTTGTACTCGAGAAGGACTAAGTTAATTCTCGAGTTAAACGTGTCATAATTTCGAGTTGCAAAAGTAGTTCTCGAGAAAGCATAATGATGTTCTTGAGAAGGCCTTATGTACTCAAGTACTTCATGACAGCTCTTCTCGGGTTACTCTCTTTTCCAGACTGAAATTTTTCTAAGTCTTTTTCTCAAGAAGACCATGTTTAGTTCTCGAGAAGGATCTGTTTAATTCTCGAGTAGCTAGTCTTAAGGCGTTGAAAGTGCTGAGAAGTTAAGTATAGTTCTCGAGTAAGGCTTGTTGTACTCGAGTAGAAGTCGTCTTTTGTTCTCGAGTACAGTCTGTCTAAAAGCATTGAGAGCGAGACTTATCTCATCACCATCTGAAAATGTTCTCGGGTAGTCCAAGTCAAAAAGCGTTGAAAGCGAGCGAGACTTGACTCAGTGCCATCTGGAAATTTTTTCGAGACAGTCTTTTGTTCTCGAGTACAAAGTACTACTTCTCGAGAACAATAACTTATTTTTCTCGAGTACTTACGTCATTCATGAGAATGCTGAATTCCACCTCCACGTTTTTTTTCTAATTCTTTTTCTCGAGATCTTCATTATTGTTCTCGGGAACAGTAAGTTTTTTCTCGAGTAAATTCTTCTTCTCGAGAACTACTGTACTGTTTTTCAAAAAATTCTTCTAAGTCCAGACATACGTAATTTCAAATGTCATTAGCATGTGATTGGTCCACGTGATTATCAGTAATTATGATTATGACTGTTAGGCAAGTCCTATAAAAGGTCTTCTCATTTTCGACCAACCCCAAGTAAGATATTCTAAGAATTATGAATCCCTAATTTTCTTTTTGTTGGGTACATTGGTCAAATGTACCTGATTTGAAGAAGCCTCACCTAACTCAATGATATGCATCATAGTGTATTTGATGTTTGTTTGAGTTACTTGTGCAGGTTAGGAATACACTGGACTGAAGCTAAAAATTCTAAGTCCATGTGTCGACACCCAGAGGGAAAGTGTCGACACTTGAGAAAGCTTGTGTCGACACCCAGACAAGCAGTGTCGACACTTGGAGTCATTGTGTCGACACCTGGGAAGAAGAGTCGACACCAGTCAGAAAGTGTCGACACTTGGAGCTGTGTCGACACTCAGTGTAGAAGGATGCAGAAAAGCTGTGTCGACACTTAGCAGAAGTGTCGACACCTAGAAGAGCTGAGTCAACACCAGAAAGTGTCGACACTTGAAGTAAGTGTCGACACTCAGCAAAATTCTGCAGAGACCAAGTACAAGTGTCGACACTCAACACAATGTGTCGACACTCAATCAGCAGAGTCAACACATGAAGAATGTGTCGACACTCAACACAATGTGTCGACACACACTCAAAGGAGTCAACACTTGAAGCATGTGTCGACACTCAGCACAATGTGTCGACACACAACCAGAAGAGTCAACACTTGAAGGAAGTGTCGACACCCAGCACAATGTGTCGACACTTAGTTGAAGACTCTACACTTGAAGAAAGTGTCGACACAAGGAGCTGTGTCGACACTTAGCAAAGAACAGAAAAGTTACAAAATATTCTAAGTACAAGTGTCGACACTAAAGGAATGTGTCGACACTCAGCTGAAGAAACAAGATTGTAGACTTGTGTCGACACCAAGAAGCAGTGTCGACACTTGACAGTTTCTACACATGAAGATGTGTCGACACAAAGGAGATGTGTCGACACTTAGAAGAATACAGTTAAAGAAGAAGTACAAGTACTTGTGTCGACACTCAATTTCAGTGTCGACACATGCAGAAGAAACTGTGTCGAGACATACAAGGAATTGTGTCGACACCTTGTAGACTTGTGTCGACACTTACACTACTTGTGTCGACACTTAGTCTATAAGTGTCGACACTTAAGAACAGAAAGTCTCGACACTATCTGACAGTTAGAGAATTTCAAGAAGTGACTGGTTGACATGACAGCTGCCGATCCAGCCGGTCTACATCAACTGTCAGAGAAGTCTGAAGTCTGTTATGAACCGGACCAGCCGGTTACCATGAAGGAAGCCTATAAATAGGCCCCCATAGTTTACAGAAAGTAATACATAGAAGGTTGTTCATTATCATTACATGTTGTGAGAATAACTTAAGAGGTTGATCAGATTAAATCAAGAAGTGATACACTGAGGATCAACACAAGAAGATCAGGCAGTCCAACTGCAGATCTAAGAAGTTGGAGAGAGAGAGCTCCATCCAAGAATTCAGTCTTTGGAACTAAGGCTGAGAAGAAGAATTCAGAGTCATCTGGATTTCAAGAAGCAGAGATCAAGGGACAACTGCAGAAGATTCAGACTAATTCAGTTCTAATCAAGAAGCTTTGAAGGAAGCTAAGTCAGTTTGGATCTAGCTGAGTTCTTCCAAGAACTCTTCAAGAAACTCTCAACTCCTCTCATCTTTTCTGAGTTGTAGAGTTAGCAATTTTATTTCAATTACATCTTGTAAGATCCATAGGATCTGAGTGATTGTAAGCCTATTTTATAAAGGCTGAGGGTAGGGCTTGTTGCCTGAGTGTAGGAGTTGAAGAACTCTGAGTGTAGGCCTTAATTGGCTGAGTGTAGGCCTGGGTGGCTGAGTGTAGGCCTTTTGGCTGAGTGTAAGGCTTTGGGCCTGAGGTAGGAACCTTAATTGGGTTCTGAGTTAGTGGAGAAGTTTGGCCGAATCTAGTACACTGCTAGATAGGCGAAGGGGGAAAGTGGATGTACCCAAGATTGGGGAACCACTATAAATTAGTGTGTCTTCTGTGCTGTGCTGTGAATTGACTGCTTAATTTCTGTAATTGCTGATAGCTGTAGTAATCTGTGAAAAACTGTTGTGCTGCCAAACAAAAGTCAATAAGGTTTAGGTCACCTATTCACCCCCCCTCTAGGTGTTTAGGTACCATATCTTTCAAGTGGTATCAGAGGGAGGTTCCTCAAAATCAGGACTAACTGTCTGAGGAGATCCAGTTTGGCAGATTCAGTATAAGTCAGGAAACAAAAAACAGTTTCAAGAAAATCAAGAACATGGGTTCTTCAGAGAATCATAAGGAGTTGGGTTCAATGAAACTACCTATATGCAGAAAAGAGATCTTTGGGATCTGGAAAGAGAGGGTTAGGCTTTTTATGGAAGCCTCTGACCCTAGGATCTACATCACAGTCAAAGAAGGGCCATATGTGCCCATGAAGATTTCAGTATTGGATGCAAATCAGAGGACTCCAAAGGATTTCTCTGAAATGACCAAGGATGAGATTGTCCTAGCAACCATGGACAAAAGAGCACAGAACATAATAGTTAGTGCAATTGATGATGCCACCTTCCAGAACCTAATACACTGTAAAACTGCAAAAGAAATGTGGGATACCCTCATTGTCTATATGGAAGGTTCTGAAGAAGTAAGGCAAGATAGGAAGTCCTTGCTTAATCAAGAATATGAGAGCTTTAGGCAAGGAAGAGGAGATAGCATCACTGAATGCTACAAGAAATTTTATAGAATTGTAAATGAACTCATGTCATATGGAAGAGAGTTCACAAACTATGAGTTGAATGATAAATTCTTAAGGTCCCTAACCAAAGACTGGGACACCAAGATCTGTGCCATCAGAGAAATGGCAAAGTTGGGAGAAATTCCTCCTCCCACACTTTTTGGCAAGTTGTTATCTTATGAGATGCAATTGTCAGTAAGAAAAGAAGAAGAAAAGTCAACAAGGACTGAATACAGGGAAAAGACTGTTGCCTTTAAGTCAGATGTACCCAGAAAGAGCAGGACCAAGTCATCAACTCCTCCTCCAGAGGTAGTTGAATCAGAATCTGAAGAGTCTGAAAGTACAAAATCTACAAGCAGTGAAAGTGATGAAGACTTTGCTGCATTCACCAGACATTTTCAGAAGTTCCTTAAGAAGAAACAGTGGAGGTCTAGACCTTCATCTTCCAAAGGGAAAGAAGTTCAGTATCAGGAAAGAAGCCTTCAAAGAAGGACAAGAAAAGGACCAAGACTAGTAAGGCAACTGAATCCAAGATAATTTGTTACTGCTGCAATAGACAGGGCCATGTTATTGCAGACTGTCCTGAAAGAAGGAAAGAATCCAGTGACAAAAAGAAAACACACCTCAAAGGAAAGAAGGAGAAGTCCTTTGTTGCAAAGAATGAGAAGACTCTTTCAGATATGTCTTCTTCAGACACTGAGACAGATGCTGAAGCCTATATAGGGCTATTTGCTGAAGAAGAAGAAGAGTTTATGCAGATCATGGAATCTATCTATGAGCAAGAAGACTGTCAAAGCCAAGGACTGATGGCTTTGACTGAAAGTACCAAAAACCTGGAGCAGCCAGGACCCAGTCAGGTACAAGGTTTAACTCAAAGTTCTGATTCCAGTTCTAGTTCAGAGTCAGATTATTCTTCATCAAGTGATGAGAATATATCTGAGTCTGAGGGAGATATTCATCAACTCCTAGATGAATATCAAGTACTATTGCAAGCCTATAAGAAAAGCAAGACCCTAGCCAAAAATTTGGCCAAGGAAATTGCTGATCTCAAGGCAGCTGCAATAGATTATGAGAAGAATTATGATCAAAAACTGAATGAAGTGGCCAGGCTGAAACACATTACTGTGATTCAGATGGGTACTATTACATTTAAGAATGATCAAATTAAGAAACTGGAGATTAATCTTCAGAAGGAGAAAGAGCTAGTAGCTAGGTTTTCAAAACCTAAATCAGTGCTACCCTTGATTGATGATTTTGTTCATCATAAAGGAAAGACTGGACTGGGTTTTGTTAATCCAGCTAGGACTGTTCAGGATCAGTCCAAGTCCAAGGGCAAAGCCCCAACATTCAACAAGACTGCTGTAGTTAAGACAGCTAAGTCAGTACCTAAGCAAAGGTACAACAAATTTGAATGTTGGTGCTGTGGCAAGGTTGGCCACTTTGCTTTGGATTGTTGGCACAATGCCAGTGCCAAGTTGAGTAGCAAGTTACCTGTTGGAAAGCCAGCAGGTAGCTATGTCAAATTGCAAACTAACAATCACCAAGGACCCATGTTTACTTTGGGTTCTAAGGTTCATTAATTTGTTTTGCAGGTGAATCCAAGTGGCCATACCCCTACATGGTACTTGGATAGTGGATGTTCCAGACACATGACTGGAACTAGGGGACTACTGAAGGACTACATCCCAATCAAAAATGGTCCAAAGGTGACCTTTGGTGGTTCTGAAAAAGGAATCATCAAAGGGTTTGGTAACATTTCTTCTAACCTTGTTACCATTACTCAAGTGGCTTATGTTAAAGGTTTGAAACACAACCTCATTAGTATAAGTCAATTAAGTGATGTAGGGTATGACATCTCATTTGTTAAAAATGGTTGTCATATCAAGAGGTCAAGTGATCAAGAGATCATTTTGACTGGATATAGAAAGAGAAATGTCTATTGTTTAGACATTATGGTTGAGAACAATAGTTCTCCAGTTTGTCTTGTAGCTGATGAGACAGTCTCTCAATGTGTCAAATGGCACAAGAGGCTTGCTCATCTTAATTACAAGACTATTGGCAAACTCTTTAGTAAAGAGTTAGTGAGGAATGGTCCTCAAGTTAAGTGTGTCAAAGATGGCATTTGCTCAGCTTGTCAAAAGGGCAAGCAGACTAAATCCACCTTTAGAAGCTTAGACAACAAAGATGCTGTGAGGTGTTTATACCTCTTGCATATGGATCTATTTGGTCCAATGCCAGTTCACAGCTTAGGTAGGAAGGTCTACACCTTTGTAGTTGTTGATGACTACTCAAGGTTTTCCTGGGTGTTCTTCTTAAAACAGAAATCTGAGACACCTAGTGTCTTCAATAGTTTTGTTAAGCAAATTCAGAATGAATTAAACTGTACAGTGGTCAAAATTAGAAGTGACCATGGTACAGAGTTTCAGTCTGAAAGCATGACAAAGCTGTGTGAAGATTATGGGATTTTTCAAGAATTCTCTTCACCTAGAACACCTCAGCAAAATGGCATTGCTGAAAGGAAAAATAGGACCTTGATAGAGGCTGGTAGGACCCTATTAAGTGATTCATCACTGCCAGAATATTTCTGGGCTGAAGCAGTTAACACTGCATGCCATGTGATAAATAGGGCTACCATCACTAAAAGGTTAAACAAGACTCCCTATGAAGTAGTGAAAGGCAGGAAACCAAATCTATCCTATTTTAGGATCTTTGGTTGTAAATGCTTCATACTTAACAATGGAAAGTCTTACATAACTAAGTTTGCTGCCAAGTCCCAAGAGGGAGTGTTTGTTGGGTACAGCAATAATAGTAAGGCTTATAGAGTCTACAACTTGACTACACAAGTTGTAGAGGAGTCTGTGCATGTAGTTTTTGATGAGTCACAACTAATTAACAATGAGTTGTCTAGTAGTGTGTGCAGCCCCACAGGTCTTACTAAGAAGATGGACAAGCTAACCATAAAAGATGTACCTGCTGCAAGACAGCAAGTAGAAGAAGATGGCTTATGTCCAGGGGGAGAACTACATGTACCAGGAGCTGTAGAAGTACAAGGAACTCAGCTTGATGAAGATGCTGAAGAAGTTCAACCAGAAGTAAGGATGCCACCAGCCAACAGGCATCTAAGAGATCATCCAGTAGAGCTGATTATTGGAGATCCAAGACAAGGTGTTCAGACAAGGAGCAGAAATCAGAATGCTGTAGTCTATTCAAGTTTTCTGTCTCAAATAGAACCAAAGAAATTTGAAGTAGCTATACAAGATCCACAGTGGACTGAAGCAATGCAGGAAGAGCTCAATCAGTTCAAAAGGTGCAAGGTTTGGGAGCTGGTTCCAAAGCCTAAAGATCACAATGTGATAGGAACAAAGTGGATCTACAGGAACAAGTTAGATGAACAAGGAATCATCATTAAGAATAAAGCTAGATTGGTTGCAAAAGGGTATAGGCAAGAAGAAGGTATTGATTTTGATCAAACCTTTGCTCCAGTAGCCAGACTGGAAGCCATAAGGATGTTCTTGGCCTATGCAACCTACCAAGGATTCAAAGTATACCAAATGGATGTGAAGTCAGCATTCCTTAATGGTAATTTAAAAGAAGAAGTATATGTGGAGCAGCCTTCAGGTTTTGTTGATCCTACTCTTCCACATTATGTCTATAGACTTAGGAAAGCACTATATGGGTTAAAACAAGCACCTAGAGCTTGGTATGAAACCCTATCTAGTTTCCTCATTGAGAACAAGTTCACAAGGGGGAAAATAGATAAGACTCTATTCCTTAGGGAATCTAGAGGCAAAGTAATACTTGTCCAAATATATGTAGATGACATTATATTTGGGTCTACTGAAAGTAGCCTTTGCAAAAAGTTTGCAAAGCTTATGCAGAGTCAATTTGAAATGAGTAGTATGGGAGAACTGAAGTTTTTCTTGGGTCTCCAAGTTAAACAGACTGAAAGTGGTCTATCCATATGTCAGTCTAAGTTCACCCTAGAACTCATAAGAAAATATGGTATGGATTCCTCCAGTACCATGAAGACTCCTATGGGGTCAAGTATGTCTCTAAGCAAGGATGATGCAGGGAAACCTGTAGATGAAACCTTGTATAGAGGGATAGTTGGCTCCCTACTATACTTGACTGCAAGTAGGCCTGACATTATGTATGCTACATGTGTTTGTGCCAGGTATCAAGCCTGCCCCAAAGAATCTCACTTGACTGCAGTCAAGAGAATCTTGAGATATCTAAAGGGCACACCTTATCTAGGCCTCTGGTACCCTAGGAATGGAGATTTTGATCTAACAGACTATTCAGATGCAGACTTTGCAGGATGCAAAGAAGATAGAAAAAGCACAACTGGATCCTGTCAATTCCTAGGTGGAAGACTCATTTCATGGAGTAGTAAGAAGCAAACCAGTGTGGCCATCTCCACAGCTGAGTCAGAATATGTAGCTGCAGGAAGTTGCTGTGCTCAACTTCTGTGGATTCAACATCAGCTAGAAGACTATGGATGTCAGGTAAGTAGAACTCCACTTTATTGTGATTCTACAAGTGCTATTTCCATAGCTAATAACCCTGTATCACATAGTAGAACTAAACATATTGAGATTAAATATCACTTTCTTAGGGAGCATGTAGAAAGAAATGATATTGCACTTGAATATGTTAAAACAGATAATCAGATAGCTGATATGTTTACTAAGCCCTTAGATGAAGCTAAGTTTAATAGGTTCAAAATTGAACTAGGTATGATAAACTTAGACTAAGTTTATAGAACCAAAAATTGGCTAAGTAAAAAGGTGTCGACACATAGACAAGTCTATGTCGACACAGAATGGTAAGTGTCGACACTTCAGGAAAATGGTGTCGACACATCTAGGAAGTTAGTGTCGACACTTCAGAATGTTAGTGTCGACACATGTCGAGTAGGTGTCGACACATCCAATAATGTGTCGACACTTAAGTTTTACTCAGAATTTTTCTAAGTAAAGTCTCGACCACATGTCGAGTAGTGTGGTGTCGACACTCAACCAAGTGTCGACACATAAAATCTGTTGACTAAACTTGTGTCGACACATAAGTGTCGAGACATTATAAGTCAGTGTCGACACTTATTGCCAGTGTCGACACATCTTCAGGATTTCATCCCGCCTGTTCGTCTTCAAACAAGAAAGGTATAAATAGGGTTCTGTTTATGTTTGTCGACACGCTTACAGAGTTTCGAGACCAATCTACTGTGTCGACATTTCTCTTCTCTAAAGACTAATTCTCCAAACCCTAATGGCTCCCAAGCTGGAAGAGAACGTCAACGAAGGCTATGAGCTCGTGCGAGGCGCATTCGATGACAGTGATCAGGAATTCAAATCAGTGATAACCCTAGTCAGCAATTCAGGACTGGAATACTTGGTTTCAGAGCCAACCAAGATATGGAAGAAAGAAGTGATTGAATTTCTTACTGGAGCAACTGTGGACGACTCTGGATCCAGAATCAAATCCAGAGTGCATGGAACCAAGGTCAAGGTTTCACCCAAG
This sequence comes from Platanthera guangdongensis, assembly GCA_039583875.1. Taxonomy (NCBI): domain Eukaryota; kingdom Viridiplantae; phylum Streptophyta; class Magnoliopsida; order Asparagales; family Orchidaceae; genus Platanthera; species Platanthera guangdongensis. The sequence goes on along the minus strand of CM077154.1, from coordinate 93,595,779 downwards.
TCCTTGAGAAAGGTACTTCAGCTACCTAAGATTCAAGAAGAAGAGGAAGTCACAACATCTAAGACCAAAGAAGCTTTGGACTGGTGCGGTCTTGATCCTAAGCTGAAAATAGGATCAGTTTTCAACAGAAAGGGGATGAACAATCAAGGCAAATTCCTGTCTGAAGTTGTAGGCAAGGTTCTTCTAAGCAAACCAGGAGGGCATGACAGGGTGTCAGCCTCTATGTTTAGTATCATGACCAGAATCATCTTCAACCTTAAGACAGACTGGTCTGTGATTGTCTTTGAGAAAGTAAAAGAAAGTCTGAAGAAGCCCAATCTGGGCAGGATACTAAGTCTCTACCTGGCTGGATCAATTCCAGAGGTAATGAGCTCTGCTGCAGGAACAAAAATCAATCACATGAGGAGAATGGACTCAAGGATATTCTCTAGATGGGAAAGGGTGCTGGTGTCAAAGGAATTGGCCACCCCTGAGAAACAAGCTTCTAAGAGAGACTCTCCTCCCAGGAAGAAGAGGAAGACTGCTGCTGTGCCTCAAGAGTCCTCCAGCAGCTCAGGCAGTGAAGAACATGTGGTCTTCACTCCTGATAGTCCAATGGATAAGGCTACAGAGAAGACACCTGCTCCTCCAAAGCCAGCTGAGATTCAGGGGGAGCTGCCTCACTCTAGCCCCATCCCTAGGGATCCAAGTCAGGGGGAGCTTCCAGGTGTAGCAGAACCATCTACACTGGAGAGTGAGCAAGCCACCCTCCTCATTCAAGAGGTACTTGTTGACCTTAATACTTTGAATTTTTCTATAACAAATTCTGAAAGATATGGTACCTAAACACCTAGAGGGGGGTGAATAGGTGACCTAATCCTTTTCTAACTTTTGTTTGGCAGTCAACAGTTTATAACACAGATTTCTGAATAAGTTATCACAGCACACAGCAATTCTCAACACAGCACAATCACAGCACAGAATACACAAGATTTTATAGTGGTTCCCCAATCTTTGGGTACATCCACTTTCCCCCTTCGCCTATCTAGCAGTGTACTAGATTCGGCCAAACTTCTCCACTAGCTCAGAACCCAACAAGGTTCCTACCTCAGGCCCAAAGCCTTACACTCAGCCAAAAGGCCTACACTCAGCCACCCAGGCCTACACTCAGCCAATCAAGGCCTACACTCAGAGTTCTTCAACTCCTACACTCAGGCACCAAGCCCTACCCTCAGCCTTTATAAAATAGGCTTACAATCACTCAGATCCTATGGATCTTACAAGTTTAAAATAGAAATTACAAATGCTAACTCTACAACTCAGAAAGGATGAGAGGAGTTGAGAGCTTCTTGAAGAGTTCTTGGAAGAACTCAGCTTGATCCAAACTGACTTAGCTTTCTTCAAAGCTTCTTGAGTAGAACTGAATTAGTCTGAATCTTCTGCAGTTGATCCTTGATCTCTGCTTCTTGAAATCCAGATGACTCTGAATTGTTCTTCTCAGCCTTAGTTCCAAAGACTGAATCCTTGGTTGGAGCTCTCTCTCTCCAACTACTTAGATCTGCAGTTGGACTGCCTGATCTTCTTGTGTTGATCCTCTATGTATCACTTCTTGATTTAATCTGATCAACCCCTTCAGTTATTCTCACAACATGTAATGATAATGAACAACCTTCTTTTTTTTCCTGTAAACTATGGGTGCCTATTTATAGGCTTCCTTCATGGTAACCGGCTGATCCGGTTTATAACAGACTTCTGACTTCTCTGACAGTTGATGTAGACCGGCTGGATCGGCAGCTGTCTTGTCAACCAGTCACTTCTTGAAATTCCTCTAACTGTCAGTTAGTGTCGAGACTTTCTGTTCTTAAGTGTCGACACTTATAGACCAAGTGTCGACACATGTTGTGTAAGTGTCGACACAAGTCTACAAGGTGTCGACACAATTCCTTGTATGTCTCGACACAGTTTCTTCTGCATGTGTCGACACTGAAATTGAGTGTCGACACAAGTACTTATACTTCATTCTTTATCTGTATTCTTCTAAGTGTCGACACATCTCCTTTGTGTCGACACATCTTCATGTGTTGAAACTGTCAAGTGTCGACACTGATTCTTGGTGTCGACACAAGTCTTCATTCTTGATTCTTCAGCTGAGTGTCGACACATTCCCTTAGTGTCGACACTTATACTTAGAATATTTTACAACTTTTCTGTTCTTTGCTAAGTGTCGACACAGCTCCTTGTGTCGACACTTTCTTCAAGTGTAGAGTCTTCAACTAAGTGTCGACACATTGTGCTGAGTGTCGACACTTTCTTCAAGTGTTGACTCTTCTGATTTTGTGTCGACACATTGTGCTGAGTGTCGACACATTCTTCAAATACTGAGTCTTTAGCTAAGTGTCGACACATTGTGTTGAGTGTCGACACTTTCTTCCAGTGCTGAGTCTTCTGCATAGTGTCGACACACTGTGTTGAGTGTCGACACTTGTACTTAGATTCTGCAGACTTTTGCTGAGTGTCGACACTCACTTCAAGTGTCGACACTTTCTGGTGTTGACTCAGCTCTTCTAGGTGTCGACACTTCTGCTAAGTGTCGACACAGCTTTTCTGCATTCTTCTACACTGAGTGTCGACACAGCTCCAAGTGTCGACACTTTCTGACTGGTGTCGACTCTTCTTCCACAGGTGTCGACACAATGACTCCAAGTGTCGACACTGCATGTCTGGGTGTCGACACAAGCTTTCTCAAGTGTCGACACTTTGCCTCTGGGTGTCGACACATGGACTTAGAAATTTTCAGCTTCAGTCCAGTGTATACCTAACCTGCACAAGTAACTCAAACAAACATCAAATACATTCTGATGTATATCATTGAGTTAGGTGAGGCTTCTTCAAATCAGGTACATTTGACCAATGTACCCAACAATCTCCCCCTATTTGGAGAAGTCATAACCCTTAGTCAATGATATACACCACTCATAATTAACAATTACAAAATGATGTAAAACATATAAATGACAACAGGGTAAACTTGAACATGTAATAAAGCACACATGTATACTTATTAAAACATTGCAGAACAATTAAGAAACACACATATTTCAGAACATTCATACTATATTTAATATACTGTTCCAATAATGTTCCTTATACATTTTCAATGAAGTATTACAATGTTTTTCACTTAACAGATTACAACAAGCATCAAGTTAATTCCTAATCTAGTGCTGATCAGGTTCTTTAATAACAATGCCTTTTCCAGCTTTAACTTGAGCTTTCACAGCAGCAGCAGCAGCAGGCTCAGCTTCAGCAGTCTTCTTCCCTTTAGAGTCCTTCTTCTTCTGTTCTTCAGCCTTGATCTTTTGTCTTTCAAAATAATGATAGGGCTTAGGAAAGTACTTGCTAGGCTCCACAGCTGTTGGAGGTAGCTTTCCTAACTTAGCCTTCCTTCTAAATTGGACAATTGCTTCCTGCCTACTCTCATGCTTTCTCCATTCAGCCTCTGAGAACCACTTGTTCCTCTCATGGGCATTGTCCTTGGCAGCTTTCCAGGCTGTGAGAATTATGTTTCTAGAAGTAGGGCTCCATTGTTCAAAATCTGGCTTTTGCTCAGCAATTTCCCTAAACTTCTTCTTGGACAGCCTAGTTTCTTCTTCCTTGTCCAAAGCCTCTTGCATTGCAGCTGTGATAGGTTGAACAACCTTTTCCAGAATAATATTAGGCTTGCCAGAAGGTGGACTATACATTGTGCTAATATCTGCATGAATCATTTCAAAGTCTGGAGGTGGATAGATTACATCAGCCACTGCTTGTTGCTCACCTCCAAGATATGCTCCTTGAATGCCAGATTCAGCCACTTCATTGTCATCACACAGGGGAGGATATCCAAGTGTAGCCCTGATTGAATTTGAAATCCATTTTGCATGCTCAGAACTGGCCTTGACTAACACTCTCTCCCCCTTTATGACTTCTTGAGCCATATGATCCCTTACATCATCTTTCTGAAATCTGATTTGGCTATCCAAATATCTTATGCCCTCTTTAAAGAAAGGTCTAAGCTTTGTAAGCTGTTCGGATATGACCTTCTGGGAATCTTGTATGGCATTCTTTACAGCAGCAATCTCTGCTTGAAATAACTTATCAAAATCAGCTTTGGCAGCAGCAGAGGAAGTTGAAGATTCATCTGACTTATTCTTGATTTCAGTGACTATTGCATTGTGAGATGCAGTCAGATTATCATTCATTCTCAACTGATTTTCCAGCACATAGCCTTGCTTGAGTGCTATATCATCCACTTTCTCTTTAATTGTTTCTTGATGTTTAGCCAGATATACCACAGCATTAGCACCCTTGGTAAAATTATCAGTCATCTCCTTTTTATTAAGGTTCATTTCAAACCTTATGGACTTGATTTCCTAGCCCAGATCAGATTGTAGAGCTTTGTGTCCTTCATCCACATATGTTTCCAAAGCCTTTCTTTGTTCATCCATCTTGATTTGCAAGGCAAGCAATAGAGCACTGTAATCAGTGGATGGTGATTGTTGAACTAAGGAATGCTGAGCAACTGTTTGTAGAGCCTTCTTATAGCTCTGGCTCCTTCTCTTAAATACAAAGAACTTCTTTTTCTGAGCTTGCTCAGCTTCATCATCTTCAGATTCAGATGTACTTGCTATATCCACCCTATCCTTAGGGCTGGATGGTTTTTCAGTATGCACATCTTGTGCCTTCTCAGTATCTAGCCTTATAGGCTCTTCTTGAATATCCAAAGTCTCCCCCTCAGCAACAACATCCTTCACTGTATCAGCAGCAGTCTTTTCCATATCAAAATCTTCTTGATCTAAGTTCAAAAAGAGATCTTCCATGGTATACTCTGCTGGAGACTGTGCAGGAGATGTACTTGGTTCTTCAACCACTTGATCAGGTACCACAACAGATGTGTCTGGAAGAACAACATCTGGTTCTTGGTGTGCTGGCTGATATTGCTGATGGTCATCAGACAAATCAGAATTTATTATAGAAAAATTGAAAGTTTTAAGGTCAACAAGTACCTCTTGAATGAGAAGGGTGGCTTGTTCACTCTCCAGTGTAGATGGTACTGCTACACCTGGAAGCTCCCCCTGAATGTCAGCTGCCTCCTGAGGAGCAGGTGTCTTCTCTGCAGTCACATCAACTGGACTTTCAGGAGTGAAGACCACATGTTCTTCACTGCCTGAGCTGCTGGAGGTCTCTTGAGGCACAGCAGCAGTCTTCCTCTTTTTCCTGGGAGGAGAGTCTCTCTTAGAAGCTTGTTTCTCAGGGGTGGCCAAGTCCTTTGACACCAGTACCCTGTCCCATCTAGAGAATATTCTGGAGTCCATTCTCTGCATATGATTAATCTTAGATCCTGCAGCAGAGCTCATTACCTCTGGAATTGATCCAGCCAGGTAGAGACTTATTATCCTGCCCAGATTGGGCTTCTTCAGGCTTTCTTTTACTTTCTCATAAACCACCATTGACCAATCTGTCTTCAGAGTGAAGATGATCCTGGTCATGATTTCAAACATGGAGGCAGACACCCTGTCATGCCCTCCTGGTTTGCTCAGGATTACCTTGCCCACTACTTCAGACAAGAACTTGCCTTGATTGTTCATCCCCTTCCTGTTGAAGACTGATCCCACCTTCATCTTTGGATCCAGGCCACACCAAGTAAGAGCTTCCCTGGTCTTGGAAGCAGTTACCTCCTCTTCTTCTTGAATCTTAGGTAGCTGAAGTACCTTTCTTAAAGACTTGGGGGATAGTTTGACTTTGGTGCCATGCACCCTGGACTTAATCCTGAAGCCTGAGTCATCTATGGTCGCACCAGAAAGGAATTCAATGACTTCCTTCTTCCAGATTTTCGTTGGTTCTGAAACCAAGAACTCCAATCCTGAATTGGCAATTAGGGTTATCACTGATTTGAATTCCTGATCACTGTCGTCGAAGGCGCCTCGCACGAGCTCATAGCCCTCGTTGACGTTCTCTTCCAGCTTGGGAGCCATTAGGGTTTGAAGATTTAGTCTTGAGATGAGAGAAATGTCGACACAAGAGTTTAGGTCTCGAAACTTTGAAAGCGTGTCGACAAACACAAACAGAACCCTATTTATACCTTTCTTGTTTGAAGACGAACAGGCGGGATGAATTTCTAATGATGTGTCGACACTGTCAATAAGTGTCGACACTGACTTATAATGTCTCGACACTCATGTGTCGACACAAATTTAGTCAACAGATTTTATGTGTCGACACTTGGTTAAGTGTCGACACCACTATACTCGACATGTGTCGAGACTTTACTTAGAAAAATTCTGAGTAAAACTTAAGTGTCGACACTTTATTGAATGTGTCGACACCTACTCGACATGTGTCGACACTAACATTCTGAAGTGTCGACACTAACTTCCTAGATGTGTCGACACCATTTTTCTGAAGTGTCGACACTTACTATTCTGTGTCGACATAGACTTGTCTATGTGTCGACACCTTTTTACTTAGCCAATTTTTGTTCTGTATACTTAGTCTAAGTTTATCATACCTAGTTCAATTTTGAACCTATTAAACTTAGCTTCTTCTAAGGGCTTAGTGAACATATCAGCTATCTGATTATCTGTTTTAACATATTCAAGTGCAATATCATTTCTTTCTACATGCTCCCTAAGAAAGTGATATTTAATCTCAATATGTTTAGTTCTACTATGTGATACAGGGTTATTAGCTATGGAAATAGCACTAGTAGAATCACAATAAAGTGGAGTTCTACTTACCTGACATCCATAGTCTTCTAGCTGATGTTGAATCCACAGAAGTTGAGCACAGCAACTTCCTGCAGCTATATACTCTGACTCAGCTGTGGAGATGGCCACACTGGTTTGCTTCTTACTACTCCATGAAATGAGTCTTCCACCTAGGAATTGACAGGATCCAGTTGTGCTTTTTCTATCTTCTTTGCATCCTGCAAAGTCTGCATCTGAATAGCCTGTTAGATCAAAATCTCCATTCCTAGGGTACCAGAGGCCTAGATAAGGTGTGCCCTTTAGATATCTCAAGATTCTCTTGACTGCAGTCAAGTGAGACTCTTTAGGGCAGGCTTGATACCTGGCACAAACACATGTAGCATACATAATGTCAGGTCTACTTGCAGTCAAGTAAAGTAGGGAGCCAACTATCCCTCTATACAAGGTTTCATCCACAGGTTTCCCTGCATCATCCTTGCTTAGAGACATACTTGACCCCATAGGAGTCTTCATGGTACTGGAGGAATCCATACCATATTTCCTTATGAGTTCTAGGGTGAACTTAGACTGACATATGGATAATCCACTTTCAGTCTGTTTAACTTGGAGACCCAAGAAAAACTTCAGCTCTCCCATACTACTCATTTCAAATTGACTCTGCATAAGCTTTGCAAACTTTTTGCAAAGGCTACTTTCAGTAGACCCAAATATAATGTCATCTACATATATTTGGACAAGTATTACTTTGCCTCTAGATTCCCTAAGGAATAGAGTCTTATCTATTTTCCCCCTTGTGAACTTGTTCTCAATGAGGAAACTAGATAGGGTTTCATACCAAGCTCTAGGAGCTTGCTTTAACCCATACAATGCTTTCCTAAGTCTATAGACATAATGTGGAAGAGTAGGATCAACAAAACCTGAAGGCTGCTCCACATATACTTCTTCTTTTAAATTACCATTAAGGAATGCTGACTTCACATCCATTTGGTATACTTTGAATCCTTGGTAGGTTGCATAGGCCAAGAACATCCTGATGGCTTCCAGTCTGGCTACTGGAGCAAAGGTTTGATCAAAATCAATACCTTCTTCTTGCCTATATCCTTTTGCAACCAATCTTGCCTTATTTTTAATGATGACTCCTTGTTCATCTAACTTGTTTCTGTAGATCCATTTTGTTCCTATCACATTGTGATCTTTAGGCTTAGGAACTAAGTCCCAAACCTTGCACCTCTTGAACTGGTTTAGCTCTTCTTGCATAGCTTCAGTCCACTGTGGATCTTGTATTGCTTCTTCAAATTTCTTTGGTTCTATTTGAGACAGAAAACTTGAATATACTGCAGCATTCTGATTTCTGCTCCTTGTCTGAACACCTTGTCTTGGATCTCCAATGATCAGCTCCACTGGATGATCTCTTAGATGCCTGTTGGCTGGAGGCATCCTTACTTCTGGTTGTACTTCTTCAGCATCTTCATTATGCTGAGTTCCTTGTACTTCTTCAGCTTCTGGTACATGTAGTTCTCCCCCTGGACATAAGCCATCTTCTTCTACTTGCTGTCTTGCAGCAGGTACATCTTCCATGGTTAGCTTGTCCATCTTCTTAGAAAGACCTGAGGGGCTGCACACACTACTAGACAACTCATTGTTAATTAGTTGTGACTCATCAAAAACTACATGCACAGACTCCTCTACAACTTGTGTAGTCAAGTTGTAGACTCTATAAGACTTACTATTACTGCTGTACCCAACAAACACTCCCTCTTGGGATTTGGCAGCAAACTTAGTTAAGTAAGTCTTCCCATTGTTAAGTATGAAGCATTTACAACCAAAAATCCTGAAATAGGATAGATTTGGTTTCCTGCCTTTCACTACTTCATAAGGGGTCTTGTTTAACCTTTTAGTGATGGTAGCCCTATTTATCACATGGCATGCAGTGTTTACTGCTTCAGCCCAGAAATATTCTGGCAGTGATGAATCACTTAATAGAGTTCTACCAGCCTCTATCAAGGTTCTATTTTTCCTTTCAGCAATGCCATTTTGCTGAGGTGTTCTAGGTGAAGAGAATTCTTGAAATATCCCATAGTCTTCACATAATTTTGTCATGCTTTCAGATTGAAACTCTGTACCATGGTCACTTCTAATTTTGACCACTGTACAGTTTAATTCATTCTGAATTTGCTTAACAAAACTGTGGAAGACACTAGGTGTTTCAGATTTCTGCTTTAAGAAGAACACCCAGGAAAACCTTGAGTAGTCATCAACAACTACAAAGGTGTAGACCTTCCTACCTAAGCTGTGAACTGGCATTGGACCAAATAGATCCATATGCAAGAGGTATAAACACCTCACAGCATCCTTGTTGTCAATGCTTCTAAAGGTGGATTTAGTCTGCTTGCCCTTTTGACAAGCTGAGCAAATGCCATCTTTGACACACTTAACTTGAGGACCATTCCTCACTAACTCTTTACTAAAGAGTTTGCCAATAGTCTTGTAATTAAGATGAGCAAGCCTCTTGTGCCACTTGACACATTGAGAGACTGTCTCATCAGCTACAAGACAAACTGGAGAACTATTGTTCTCAACCATAATGTCTAAACAATAGACATTTCTCTTCCTATAACCTGTCAAAATGATCTTTTGATCACTTGACCTCTTGATATGACAACCATTTTTAACAAATGAGATGTCATACCCTACATCACTTAATTGACTTATACTAATGAGGTTATGTTTCAAACCTTTAACATAAGCCACTTGAGTAATGGTAACAAGGTTAGAAGAAATGTTACCAAACCCTTTGATGATTCCTTTTTCAGAACCACCAAAGGTCACCTTTGGACCATTTTTGATAGGGATGTAGTCCTTCAGTAGTCCCCTAGTTCCAGTCATGTGTCTGGAACATCCACTATCCAAGTACCATGTAGGGGTATGGCCACTTGGATTCTCCTGCAAAACAAATTAATGAACCTTAGAACCCAAAGTAAACTTGGGTCCTTGGTGATTGTTAGTTTGCAAATTGACATAGCTACCTGCTGTCTTTCCAACAGGTAACTTGCTACTCAACTTGGCACTGGCATTGTGCCAACAATCCAAAGCAAAGTGGCCAACCTTGCCACAGCACCAACATTCAAATTTGTTGTACCTTTGCTTAGGTTCTGACTTAGCTGTCTTAACTACAGCAGTCTTGTTGAATGTTGGGGCTTTGCCCTTGGACTTGGACTGATCCTGAACAGTCCTAGCTGGAATAACAAAACCCAGTCCAGTCTTTCCTTTATGATGAACAAAATCATCAATCAAGGGTAGCACTGATTTAGGTTTTGAATACCTAGCTGCTAGCTCTTTCTCCTTCTGAAGATTAATCTCCAGTTTCTTAATTTGATCATTCTTAAATGTAATAGTACCCATCTGAATCACAGTAATGTGTTTCAGCCTGGCCACTTCATTCAGTTTTTGATCATAATTCTTCTCATAATCTATTGCAGCTGCCTTGAGATCAGCAATTTCCTTGGCCAAATTTTTGGCTAGGGTCTTGCTTTTCTTATAGGCTTGCAATAGTACTTGATATTCATCTAGGAGTTGATGAATATCTCCCTCAGACTCAGATATATTCTCATCACTTGATGAAGAATAATCTGACTCTGAACTAGAACTGGAATCAGAACTTTGAGTTAGACCTTGTACCTGACTGGGTCCTGGCTGCTCCAGGTTTTTGGTACTTTCAGTCAAAGCCATCAGTCCTTGGCTTTGACAGTCTTCTTGCTCATAGATAGATTCCATGATCTGCATAAACTCTTCTTCTTCCTCAGCAAATAGCCCAATATAGGCTTCAGCATCTGTCTCAGTGTCTGAAGAAGACATATCTGAAAGAGTCTTCTCATTCTTTGCAACAAAGGACTTTTCCTTCTTTCCTTTGAAGTGAGTTTTCTTTTTGTCACTGGATTCCTTCCTTCTTTCAGGGCAGTCTGCAATAACATGGCCCTGTCTATTGCAGCAGTAACAAATTATCTTGGATCCAGTTGCCTTACTAGTCTTGGTCCTTTTCTTGTCCTTCTTTGAAGGCTTCTTTTCCTGATACTGAACCTCTTTCCCTTTGGAAGATGAAGGTCTAGACCTCCATTGTTTCTTCTTAAGGAACTTCTGAAAATGTCTGGTGAATGCAGCAAAGTCTTCATCACTTTCACTGCTTGTAGATTTTGTACTTTCAGACTCTTCAGATTCTGATTCAACTACCTCTGGAGGAGGAGTTGATGACTTGGTCCTGCTCTTTCTGGGTACATCTGACTTAAAGGCAACAGTCTTTTCTCTGTATTCAGTCCTTGTTGACTTTTCTTCTTCTTTTCTTACTGACAAGTTGCATCTCATAAGATAACAACTTGCCAAAAAGTGTGGGAGGAGGAATTTCTCCCAACTTTGCCATTTCTCTGATGGCACAAATCTTGGTGTCCCAGTCTTTGGTTAGGGACCTTAAGAATTTGTCATTCAACTCATAGTTTGTGAACTCTCTTCCATATGACATGAGTTCATTTACAATTCTATAAAATTTCTTGTAGCATTCAGTGATGCTATCTCCTCTTCCTTGCCTAAAGCTTTCATATTCTTGATTAAGCAAGGACTTCCTATCTTGCCTTACTTCTTCAGAACCTTCCATATAGACAATGAGGGTGTCCCACATTTCTTTTGCAGTTTTACAGTGAATAAGGTTCTGGAAGGTGGCATCATCAATTGCACTAACTATTATATTCTGTGCTCTTTTGTCCATGGTTGCTAGGACAATCTCATCCTTGGTCATTTCAGAGAAATCCTTTGGAGTCCTCTGATTTGCATCCAATACTGAAATCTTCATGGGCACATATGGCCCTTCTTTGACTGTGATGTATATCCTAGGGTCAGAGGCTTCCATAAAAAGCCTAACCCTCTCTTTCCAGATCCCAAAGATCTCTTTTCTGCATATAGGTAGTTTCATTGAACCCAACTCCTTATGATTCTCTGAAGAACCCATGTTCTTGATTTTCTTGAAACTGTTTCCTGTTTTCTGACTTATACTGAATTTGCCAAACTGGATCTCCTCAGACAGTTAGTCCTGATTTTGAGGAACCTGGCTCTGATACCACTTGAAAGATATGGTACCTAAACACCTAGAGGGGGGGGGGGTGAATAGGTGACCTAATCCTTTTCTAACTTTTGTTTGGCAGTCAACAGTTTATAACACAGATTTCTGAATAAGTTATCACAGCACACAGCAATTCTCAACACAGCACAATCACAGCACAGAATACACAAGATTTTATAGTGGTTCCCCAATCTTTGGGTACATCCACTTTCCCCCTTCGCCTATCTAGCAGTGTACTAGATTCGGCCAAACTTCTCCACTAGCTCAGAACCCAACAAGGTTCCTACCTCAGGCCCAAAGCCTTACACTCAGCCAAAAGGCCTACACTCAGCCACCCAGGCCTACACTCAGCCAATCAAGGCCTACACTCAGAGTTCTTCAACTCCTACACTCAGGCACCAAGCCCTACCCTCAGCCTTTATAAAATAGGCTTACAATCACTCAGATCCTATGGATCTTACAAGTTTAAAATAGAAATTACAAATGCTAACTCTACAACTCAGAAAGGATGAGAGGAGTTGAGAGCTTCTTGAAGAGTTCTTGGAAGAACTCAGCTTGATCCAAACTGACTTAGCTTTCTTCAAAGCTTCTTGAGTAGAACTGAATTAGTCTGAATCTTCTGCAGTTGATCCTTGATCTCTGCTTCTTGAAATCCAGATGACTCTGAATTGTTCTTCTCAGCCTTAGTTCCAAAGACTGAATCCTTGGTTGGAGCTCTCTCTCTCCAACTACTTAGATCTGCAGTTGGACTGCCTGATCTTCTTGTGTTGATCCTCTATGTATCACTTCTTGATTTAATCTGATCAACCCCTTCAGTTATTCTCACAACATGTAATGATAATGAACAACCTTCTTTTTTTTTCCTGTAAACTATGGGTGCCTATTTATAGGCTTCCTTCATGGTAACCGGCTGATCCGGTTTATAACAGACTTCTGACTTCTCTGACAGTTGATGTAGACCGGCTGGATCGGCAGCTGTCTTGTCAACCAGTCACTTCTTGAAATTCCTCTAACTGTCAGTTAGTGTCGAGACTTTCTGTTCTTAAGTGTCGACACTTATAGACCAAGTGTCGACACATGTTGTGTAAGTGTCGACACAAGTCTACAAGGTGTCGACACAATTCCTTGTATGTCTCGACACAGTTTCTTCTGCATGTGTCGACACTGAAATTGAGTGTCGACACAAGTACTTATACTTCATTCTTTATCTGTATTCTTCTAAGTGTCGACACATCTCCTTTGTGTCGACACATCTTCATGTGTTGAAACTGTCAAGTGTCGACACTGATTCTTGGTGTCGACACAAGTCTTCATTCTTGATTCTTCAGCTGAGTGTCGACACATTCCCTTAGTGTCGACACTTATACTTAGAATATTTTACAACTTTTCTGTTCTTTGCTAAGTGTCGACACAGCTCCTTGTGTCGACACTTTCTTCAAGTGTAGAGTCTTCAACTAAGTGTCGACACATTGTGCTGAGTGTCGACACTTTCTTCAAGTGTTGACTCTTCTGATTTTGTGTCGACACATTGTGCTGAGTGTCGACACATTCTTCAAATACTGAGTCTTTAGCTAAGTGTCGACACATTGTGTTGAGTGTCGACACTTTCTTCCAGTGCTGAGTCTTCTGCATAGTGTCGACACACTGTGTTGAGTGTCGACACTTGTACTTAGATTCTGCAGACTTTTGCTGAGTGTCGACACTCACTTCAAGTGTCGACACTTTCTGGTGTTGACTCAGCTCTTCTAGGTGTCGACACTTCTGCTAAGTGTCGACACAGCTTTTCTGCATTCTTCTACACTGAGTGTCGACACAGCTCCAAGTGTCGACACTTTCTGACTGGTGTCGACTCTTCTTCACAGGTGTCGACACAATGACTCCAAGTGTCGACACTGCATGTCTGGGTGTCGACACAAGCTTTCTCAAGTGTCGACACTTTGCCTCTGGGTGTCGACACATGGACTTAGAAATTTTCAGCTTCAGTCCAGTGTATACCTAACCTGCACAAGTAACTCAAACAAACATCAAATACATTCTGATGTATATCATTGAGTTAGGTGAGGCTTCTTCAAATCAGGTACATTTGACCAAAGTACCCAACAAATTCTGATTTGTCTGATGACCATCAGCAAAATCAGCCAGCAAGTACAGTACCAGATGTTGGTCTTCCTGACACATCTGTTGTACAAGAAGTTATCCCTGCTAAAGAAGTTGCTGAACCAAGTACATCTCCTGCACAGTCACCCCCAGAATATACAATGGAAGATCTGTTTCTGAATTTAGATCAAGAAGATTTTGATATGGAAAAGAATGCTGCAGATGCAGAGAAGGATACTGCTGCTGAGGGGGAGAATTTGGATATTCAAGAAGAGCCTAAAAGGCTAGATACTGAGAAGGCACAAGGTGTGCATACTGAAAAACAATCCAGCCCTCAGGATAGGGTGGATATAGCCAGTACATCAGAATCTGAAGATGATGAAGCTGAGCAAGCTAAGAAAAAGAAGTTCTTTGTTTTCAAGAGAAGGAGCCAGAGCTATAAGAAGGCTCTACAAACTGTTGCACAACATTCCTTAGTTCAACAAGCTCCATCCACTGATTACAGTGCTCTACTGCTTGCCATGCAAATCAAGATGGATGAACAAAGAAAGGCTTTAGAAACTTATGTTGATGAAGGGCACAAAGCACTACAATCTGATCTGGGCCAGGAAATCAAGTCCATAAGGTTTGAAATGAACCTTAATAAAACAGAGATGACTGATTGTTTTACAAAGGGTGCTCATGCAGTGGTCTATCTGGCTAAACATCAAGAAACAATCAAAGAGAAAGTAGAAGATATAGCACTAAAACAAGGCTATGTGCTGGAGAATCAACTCAGGATGAATGATAATTTGACTGCATCTCACAATGCCATAGTCACTGAACTCAAGAAAAAGTCTGATGAACCATCAACCTCCACTGCTGCTGTCAAGGCTGACTTTGATAAGATATTTCAAGCAGAAATTGCTGCTGTACAGAATGCAATTAAAGACTCACAGAAGGTCATTTCAGAACAGCTTACAAAGCTTAGACCTTTCTTTAAAGAGGGCATAAGGTATTTGGATAGCCAAATCAGGTTCCAGAAAGATGATGTGAGAGATCATGTAGCCCAAGAAGTCATAAAGGGGGAGAGAGTGTTAGTCAAGGCCAGTTCTGAGCATGCAAAATGGATTTCAAATTCAATCAGGGCTACACTTGGATATCCTCCCCTGTGTGATGACAATGAAGTAGCTGAATCTGGTATTCAAGGAACATATCTTGGAGGTGAGCAACAGGCAGTGGCTGATGTAATCTATCCACCTCCAGATTTTGAAATGATTCATGCAGATATAAGCACAATGTATAGTCCACCTGCTGGTAAGCCTAATATTATTCTGGAAAAGGTTGTTCAACCTATCACAGCTGCTATGCAAGAGGCTTTGGATAAAGAAGAAGAGACCAGGCTATCAAAGAAGAGGTTCAGGGAACTTGCTGAACAAAAACCAGATTTTGAACAGTGGAGCCCTACTTCTAGGAACATAATTCTCACAGCCTGGAAAGCAGCCAAGGACAATGCCCTTGAGAGGAACAAGTGGTTCTCAGAGGCTGAATGGAGGAAACATGAAAGTAGGCAGGAAGCCATAGTCCAACATAGAAGGAAGGCTAAGTTAGGAAAGCTACCTCCAACAGCTGTGGAGCCTAGCAAGTACTTTCCTAAGCCCTTTCATTATTTTGAAAGGCAAAAGATCAAGGCTGAAGAACAGAAGAAGAAGGACTCCAAAGGAAAGAAGACTGCTGAAGCTGAGCCTGCTGCTGCTGCTGTAAAAGCTCAAGTTAAAGCTGGAAAAGGAATTGTTATTAAAGAACCTGATCAGCACTAGATTAGGAATTAACTTGATGCTTGTTGTAATCTGTTAAGTGAAAAACATTGTAATACTTCATTAAGGAACATTATTGGAACAGTATATGATAAATATAGTATGAATGTTCTGAAATATGTGTGTTTCTTAATTGTTCTGCAATGTTTAATAAGTATACATGTGTGCTTTATTACATGTTCAAGTTTACCCTGTTGTCATTTATATGTTTTACATCATTGTGTAATTTTTAATTATGAGTGGTGTATATCATTGACTAAGGGTTATGACTTCTCCAAATAGGGGGAGATTGTTGGGTACATTGGTCAAATGTACCTGATTTGAAGAAGCCTCACCTAACTCAATGATATGCATCATAGTGTATTTGATGTTTGTTTGAGTTACTTGTGCAGGTTAGGAATACACTGGACTGAAGCTAAAAATTCTAAGTCCATGTGTCGACACCCAGAGGGAAAGTGTCGACACTTGAGAAAGCTTGTGTCGACACCCAGACAAGCAGTGTCGACACTTGGAGTCATTGTGTCGACACCTGGGAAGAAGAGTCGACACCAGTCAGAAAGTGTCGACACTTGGAGCTGTGTCGACACTCAGTGTAGAAGGATGCAGAAAAGCTGTGTCGACACTTAGCAGAAGTGTCGACACCTAGAAGAGCTGAGTCAACACCAGAAAGTGTCGACACTTGAAGTAAGTGTCGACACTCAGCAAAATTCTGCAGAGACCAAGTACAAGTGTCGACACTCAACACAATGTGTCGACACTCAATCAGCAGAGTCAACACATGAAGAATGTGTCGACACTCAACACAATGTGTCGACACACACTCAAAGGAGTCAACACTTGAAGCATGTGTCGACACTCAGCACAATGTGTCGACACACAACCAGAAGAGTCAACACTTGAAGGAAGTGTCGACACCCAGCACAATGTGTCGACACTTAGTTGAAGACTCTACACTTGAAGAAAGTGTCGACACAAGGAGCTGTGTCGACACTTAGCAAAGAACAGAAAAGTTACAAAATATTCTAAGTACAAGTGTCGACACTAAAGGAATGTGTCGACACTCAGCTGAAGAAACAAGATTGTAGACTTGTGTCGACACCAAGAAGCAGTGTCGACACTTGACAGTTTCTACACATGAAGATGTGTCGACACAAAGGAGATGTGTCGACACTTAGAAGAATACAGTTAAAGAAGAAGTACAAGTACTTGTGTCGACACTCAATTTCAGTGTCGACACATGCAGAAGAAACTGTGTCGAGACATACAAGGAATTGTGTCGACACCTTGTAGACTTGTGTCGACACTTACACTACTTGTGTCGACACTTAGTCTATAAGTGTCGACACTTAAGAACAGAAAGTCTCGACACTATCTGACAGTTAGAGAATTTCAAGAAGTGACTGGTTGACATGACAGCTGCCGATCCAGCCGGTCTACATCAACTGTCAGAGAAGTCTGAAGTCTGTTATGAACCGGACCAGCCGGTTACCATGAAGGAAGCCTATAAATAGGCCCCCATAGTTTACAGAAAGTAATACATAGAAGGTTGTTCATTATCATTACATGTTGTGAGAATAACTTAAGAGGTTGATCAGATTAAATCAAGAAGTGATACACTGAGGATCAACACAAGAAGATCAGGCAGTCCAACTGCAGATCTAAGAAGTTGGAGAGAGAGAGCTCCATCCAAGAATTCAGTCTTTGGAACTAAGGCTGAGAAGAAGAATTCAGAGTCATCTGGATTTCAAGAAGCAGAGATCAAGGGACAACTGCAGAAGATTCAGACTAATTCAGTTCTAATCAAGAAGCTTTGAAGGAAGCTAAGTCAGTTTGGATCTAGCTGAGTTCTTCCAAGAACTCTTCAAGAAACTCTCAACTCCTCTCATCTTTTCTGAGTTGTAGAGTTAGCAATTTTATTTCAATTACATCTTGTAAGATCCATAGGATCTGAGTGATTGTAAGCCTATTTTATAAAGGCTGAGGGTAGGGCTTGTTGCCTGAGTGTAGGAGTTGAAGAACTCTGAGTGTAGGCCTTAATTGGCTGAGTGTAGGCCTGGGTGGCTGAGTGTAGGCCTTTTGGCTGAGTGTAAGGCTTTGGGCCTGAGGTAGGAACCTTAATTGGGTTCTGAGTTAGTGGAGAAGTTTGGCCGAATCTAGTACACTGCTAGATAGGCGAAGGGGGAAAGTGGATGTACCCAAGGATTGGGGAACCACTATAAATTAGTGTGTCTTCTGTGCTGTGCTGTGAATTGACTGCTTAATTTCTGTAATTGCTGATAGCTGTAGTAATCTGTGAAAAACTGTTGTGCTGCCAAACAAAAGTCAATAAGGTTTAGGTCACCTATTCACCCCCCCTCTAGGTGTTTAGGTACCATATCTTTCACTTTTCATAATCGGAAGCGCCACCGCTCATCGCCTTCATCGCCAAAAGCGCTTTTGATCCAGATCAATTCAGAGCAAGTGATTCATAGATCAAGACATTCTACAATCTATATATCTAATACTTGATCTTGCTGCGTCTAGAATTTTAGATCCAGAGATCTTGTTGAGTCTTCTTCAAACATTTCTGATAGAGCCGCAAAGTTCAAGGAAGATGAAAGGCAGAAGCTGTCAGATCTGAGAGATAAAACATTGTTTGTATTTGTTATATTTCTATTTATTCTTATAGTAGATCCTTCTCCAAGTGTAGGAGCTTTGTTCTCCGAGTTGTTTTTGTAGAAAGTTTTATCTTCCGAGTGTAGATCAGTTTTCAGGATCGAGTTGTAGGAACATTGTTCCGAGTTATAGGATTATTTTCAATCCGAGATTAGTGAAGTAGCCGAGTCAAGTGCTTTGCTAGATCGGTGAGTGGAAAATGGATGTACCCAAGGTTGGGGAACCACTATAACTCTTGGTGTCGTCTGTGAATGCTTGGTTAATTTTTTGTGTATAGCTCGTTAAATTTTTATTTCGCAAAAAGACGCACAACTCACCTATTCACCCCCCTCTAGGTGATTTAGGTAAGACAACTTAAACATTTTCAATTGGTATCAGAGGGAGGTTGTTCATAAAAAGATTAACACCTTGAACAGATCTGCCCAAGTTGTCTTTTGAGTAATCCAAGAATAGACAAAACCAAGGATTTTGCAAAGCTTCCTCTGTGCACAAACACCAACTTTCCCATATGGAAAGAAAGGATTAAGTTTTTCATGGAAGTTGTGGATCCAAGGATGTTCATGATTGTTAAAGAAGGTCCTTATGTTCTCATGACCGTCTCCACTATTGATCCTACAAAGAAAGTTCCTAAGATGTTGATGGATCTTGATAAAGATAAGATTGCACTTGTCTCATTAGACAAGAGAGCTAAAAATATCATCGCAAGTGCAGTCGATGATTCTATGCTGCAAAATCTGATTCACTGCCAATCTGCTAAGGAAATGTGGCAGTCTCTTATCATCTTGATGAAAGGCACTGAAGAAGTTAGGGATGACAGAAGATCCCTTCTAAATCAGAAATATGAAGCATTCCGACAAGTACCAAAGGATTCAATTGCAGATACCTTTGAAAGTTTCTTCAAGATTGTTAACGACCTAAGAGTATATGGTCGAGTCTTCACTAATGGAGAGAGTTGAATGATAAGTTTCTGAGGTCTCTGACTAAGAAATGAGACAACAAAGTCTGTACTATTTGGGAGTTTGGCAACTTGACAGAGACTGACCCTCAGAATCTCTTCAGAAAGCTTATGTCATATGAGCTGCAAATCAATTCCAAAAAAGCTGAAGAAGAGGAGTCGGTTTTCATCCAAGGAGAAATCTGTTGCACTGAAGGCAGACAGCTCCAGGAAAGTCAAAGCTGCATCACCTGCTCCTGCACAGGAAGATAGTGAAGAAGAAACTTTAGAGCCAAGCACCTCAGGCTCAGAGTTATCTGAAGGAGAGTTTTCTCTTCTTTCAAGGCAGTTCAAGAAATTTTTGAACAAGAAGAAACAATGGAGAGGCAAAAATGCCTCGCACAGAAGATCACGTCATGATGGTGATCGGCACAAGAAAGGCTTAAGTAGCCAAGACAGGTATCATTCAAAATAGAATAAACACGTTTCTTATAACATTGTTTGTTATTGTTGCAATAAGCCAGGACACGTCATTGCTGACTGCCCTCACAAGAAGAAGGAGGGTGGAAAAAGAGAGGAGAAGAAGTTTTCATATAATAAGAAGAGAACTGAAAGAAGCCTAGTAGCCAAGAAGGGCAAGACTCTCAGCGACTCTGACTCATCTGAGTCAAGCGAAGAAGAGGAAGCCTACTTTGGACTAATGACACAAACTGATGAAGAAGAAGAACCCCAGTTCACTTGGAAGGTAAAATCTCATACTCCTCTTTCTGAATTAGATGTTTCTGATCATGATCATGAGGACTGCTCTTCTGATGATGAGTCTGAACTCATGACCCAATATAAAGAGTTAATCATGGCTTACGACAAATGTCAAAAGTTGTGAAAACTCAGGCCAAGAAGATTAAATCTCTCAAGGCTGAAGAGAGCATTCTGAGAGAGGAAGTTGCCAAGACGGACTCACTCAGAGAGAACTTCAATGCTGCTATTGAAGAGTATAATAAGGCTCTCGAGCACCTAGATCAGAAGGAGAAGATCATCAAATAATTGGAAGAACAACTTGTTGTAGAGAAGAAACTTGTTGAAAGCTTCTCCAAGCCCAAGACTATACTTCCTTTTGTTGATGAATTCTCAGCTCAGGCCAAAGGTGCTGGCTTAGGCCATGTAACTACTCCTAGTAAATCCTTTAGGAGAAATAAGGCTCAAAGGAAGAATAAGGAGGCCAAGAAGGCTTTGGCCAATGAGAAAGGGAAAGCTCCTCAAGATCAGACCTCATTCAAAAAGGTCATCTTTCCAATGAACGAGTTCGATCTTGATTCGTCCTACGGTCACTTTGCTAGGCCTACTTATGTAGAGCCCATGTCTCGGTACCAAGGATGGACCCATCCCCGAAACTTTGGTGAAAGTGTCTTCAAGGCACCTTATGAGGAGATCACTCTTCAGAGTTATGGTCCTTATAATCATGGTCATAACATCAAGAAAGCACCAAAAGAAAAACCCATTGTGGAAAAGTCTCTTATGGGGAAGAAGACATGTGAATGCCATCACCATGAAGCTTCTACCTCCAAGACTGTTGCCCCTGTTAGACCACACTCTCAAAAGGTCAAGCAGTAGAAATTCAGGCAAAGATACAATAGATTTGACTGTTGGTGCTGCGACAAGGTTGGTCACTTTGTCATTGATTGCTGGTTTAATTCTAGAAATTATGTAACTCCTCAAGTTAACAATGTGAGAAAGACCACTCATAATGTTAATACACGTAGGGGGATGTTCTAACTAGAGACCAAGGACCCAAACGAGTTTGGGTTCCTAAGGCAAACTGATTTGTGATTGTAGGTATGTCCAAAGGCCACCAAAACTCCTATCTGGTATTTGAACAGTGGATGCTCTCAGCATATGACCGGGACAAGAAGCCTTCTCCAGAATTATTCTTCAGTCATGAACGAGGCAAAAGTCATCTTTGAAGGCTCTGACAGAGGAATTACTAAAGGCTACGGTATGATTACGAATAGTAGTGTATCCTTCTCAGATATGGCTTATGTTGAAGGATTGAAATACAATCTTATAAGCATAAGACAGCTCTGCGATAAAGGATACATAGTAGAATTTTATGCAGATAAGTGCTTGATAAAATCATTAGACAATTTGGAAATGATTCTATCAGGCACTCGTAGTAGAAATATATTTTGTTTGAATTTTATTTGCATAGACTCTTCTACACTAGTGTGTCTCTTGGTGACTAATGACACAAGAGACTAGCACATATTAATTTCAAAACTATAAATAAATTATTTTCTCTTAATTTAGTACGTGATGCCCCAAATGTCAAGTGCGCTAAAGATAGACCTTGTCACGCATGTGTAAAAGGCAAGCAAACAAGGGCTAACTTTAAAAGCATTATTGGCAAAGACTCTAATAGATGTTTACATCTACTTCATATGGACTTGTTCGGTCCACTGCAAGTTAGAAGTTTGGGAGGTAAGGATTATAAATTGGTTATTGTTGATGATTACTCACGCTTTGTGTGGGTGTTCTTTCTAAAACACAAGTCAGATACTTTTGATATCTTTACTAATTTTGTCAGGCAGGTTCAGAATGAATACAACTGTTCCGTAGTCAAAATCAGAAGTGACAATGGAACAAAGTTCAAGTCTAGGGTCATGACAGAATTTTGTGAAAGCCTGGGTATCTTTCATGAGTTTTCCTCTCCTCGTACTCCTCAACAAAACGGAGTAGCTGAGAGAAGGAATAGAACACTCATAGAGGCCTGCAGAACCATGTTGAGTGATGCCTCACTACGGAATACTTCTGGGCTGAAGCCGTCAACACTGCATGCCACGTGCAAAATCGAGCACTCATAAACAAGAACCATGATAAGACCCCTTACGAACTACTAAAGGGCAGAAAACCGACTATTTCATATTTTAGAATCTTTGGTTGTAAATATTTCGTCCTTAACAATGGCAAGTATCACACTACTAAATTTAGCGAAAAGATCTTTGAAGGTATTTTTGTAGGGTATAGTAGCCATAGAAAGGCATATAGGATTTTTAATAAGAAAACTCTGATTGTAGAAGAATTAATTCATGTTGTATTTGATGAGACGAGCTTGTTGCAAGACAGCTCTTCTGGTGTGTTTATTGAAGATGTAGGTTCAAAGATAAAAGAATTGAACTTGGATGAGCCAATTGAAGAAAAATATGAAAATTTCATCAAGATCACCACTCCAACCCCTATTGGAGAGGTTGATGACCATGATGAAAAAATCATTCAAGTTGATGAAGTCACTCCTGTGGTTGAAGAAGTCCTAGATGCAAGGACTCTAGAGCTCAGACATTTGAAGGATCACCCAATGGACCAAATCATAGGAGATACCCGAGATGGTGTTAGAACTCGTAGAGGTACAACTAATGAAAACTTATATTTGAGTTTTCTCTCACAGGTTGAATCGAAGAAGTTTGTGTTAAAATTTTCTCAACGTGGTCAGCAAGATAGCCCAAACGCCAAATTAATATCTTCGAAACTACCCAGTTCTCACGTTGAACCAGCGGAAAACCGAGGACCAAAGGTTAAACCCAACAAACAATGGACCAAAGGTTAAACCCAACAAACAGAAAGCACCAAAAAACAAGCCGGGCGGACAGCACCGGAGTCCGCCGAGACCGCGAGGTCGCCGAGGTCGCCGAGTCCGCTGAGATCGCCCGCACTTAGCTGCAGTCCGCCGAATCACCACGGAGTCCGCCGAAGCCGCGAGGCCGCGCGGACACACCGTTTATCGTCTCCTGCTGAACCTGAACTGAGGAACACCCCTACCCGCTTGAAGCCGGCGGACAGGTTATTGAAGCTGGCAAAGATGAAACAGAACTGACAAGCCGCAGAGCGACCTCCTGCTGAGTCTGTAGAGACCGCACACTTCCAAGTATTTGACCGAAGTCACAGCCAAACTCCTGGCTCCTTGAAGCTACCCGCGCGACCTGCACACAGCAAACGTCAGCACTGAAACAATTCGCGCGGACTGATAAATTGAGACCGCAGCACTTCGCTCAACCCAACTTACTGTTCACTCAAGTTACTTAGGTTGGTTACTGTAGACCTGCCAGGGAGGTCCTATTTATAGGCAAGGTGAGGAGTGTGGTCACCGCCCAAGAGATAGCGACACCGCCCCAGCCCGCGCGATAGCAAAACACCGTCCGCCGAGTCCGCAAGGACTTAGCCGGATACCAAGGAAAACCGCCAGGAGCAAGGCAAACATTGGCGAACCCTCTCCAGTCCGCCCAAGCTATGCGGACAAGGCATCAGCCCGCAAAGCTCCAACCACCGCAGGACAGCAATCCCCCTTCAATGGCTGTCCGCACCAACCCGAGGCAGTCCGCAAGACTCACACCTCAATCCGCCACAAGTCCACGACCAAAGGCAGATAACAACAGTCCGCCCGGTCACAACGGACTTGGCGGATATGGCGGACACCATGAACTTGGCACAAGGTGTGACCAAGTCCAAAACCATCAAAGGCCAATGCGAGCATGGCGGACGCAAACCCCCGTCCGCCAAACACCAAACCACAGACCGCCAGCAGTCCGCAAATTCCTCGCACTCCTGTCCAACGCAGCAGCCTCCTCCCGGACTCCAAACGCCAGTCCGCCAATCGATCTCCACAACAAGGCACCTGCTGTAACACCAGAGCTCGACAAGGCCTCAGCCAAGCTCTAAGATCAGTCCGCAACAGCCCACACCGTGGACACATCAGTCCGCAAGCTTCCTGCGGACACGAGCCAAACTGCCTATCAGCACAAGCTTGCACCCGCGGCCACTGAGCAATGCACCAGTCCGCAAGCCTCCATCCGCTCAGGCTGCTCCTTGGCAAAGCCAATCAGCAAACACCCTATCCGCAGAAACCAGGCCGCATAGTCCGCGGACTCCATGCAACAACCCGCTCAGAAGACAGCCGACTTTTCACTAGACCTTACACCAGGCCGCACATCACAGTCCGCCCACTCCGCCTAGTCCGCCAAAGTTGTCCGCCCAGGCCGCCCGGCCTGTCCCGTCAACCACTTCCACTTCACAAAAATCAACACTCCCCCCTTGAAGTGGGAAGTGGTGACCAAGCCCAGCAAGCTGCGCAAGCGTTCAAAGGGCCCCTTCGACAGTGGCTTCGTGAAGATGTCAGCAAGATTATCTTCACTCCGAACATGCCCGACCAGCAGAGACCCCTCCAACACCTTCTCCCTGATGAAGTGGTGATCAATCTCTATATGCTTGGTCCTGGCGTGACACACTGGATTGTTAACTAGTTTGAGAGCACTCTCATTGTCACCCCGGAGTAAAGTAGGCCCTTGCACTTCTTCATGAACATCCTCTATAAGCCTCCTCAACCAAACAGCTTCCCGAGCAGCCAAAGCCGAAGCCTTATACTCCGCCTCCGTGGTTGAAACCGATACCGAGTCCTGCTTCTTGCTACACCACGAGATGCTAGCTGAACCACAAGTGAACACATAACCTAAAGTAGACCTTCGATCATCCGAATCACCGCCATAGTCAACACGTCCCTTCTATAGAGGAGTCCCATATCAGAAGAAGTTTTGATATACTTCAGAATTCCCTTCGCCGCCACTAGATGAGATTGCCTTGGTTCAGCCATATACCAACTTACTCGGCTAACAGCATAAGCAATATCCGGCCTTGTAATCGTCAGGTAAATCAAGCTCCCAACAAGAGCCCTGAACACCAAGGGATCATGAAGAACCCTTCCCTCATCTCGTCGAAGCTTTAGCCCAGGTTCCAGTGGAGTAGAGCACTTCTTCCCTTCGCCCATGCCGAACCGCTTCACAATGCGATCATCATACCCTTTCTGGCTAATGAGAACCCCACACTCCTTCCTCTCCACTTCCAGACCGAGAAAGTGATGCAACTCTCCCAAGTCCTTCATCTCGAAGCGTATAGCAAGCTCAGCCCTGAGCCTCGCTACTTCCTCCTCCGAGTTTCCTGTGATGATCATATTATCCACATACAGCAGGACCAAGACTCGTAGCTCTCCCTTCTTCTTGACGAACAATCTTGAATCCGAGTTGGAAGCAAGGTATCCACAGAATTGCAAATACTCTGCAATCTTCTCATACCACGCTCTAGGAGCTTGCTTCAACCCATAGAGAGCCTTCCTGAGTTTACAGACATAGTCCGGATGCTTTTCAGAGACAAAACCAGGCGGCTGATCCATGAAGATGTCCTTGTCAATCTCTCCGTAAAGAAATGCATTCTTCACATCGAGTTTCCACAACCTCCATCCCTTGCTAGCAGCCAAGGCGATCACCACCCTTACTGAAGTCATCTTCGCAACTGGACTGAAAGTCTCCTCATAGTCTTCTCCATACTGCTGTGAGAATCCTCTAGCGACTAGGCGAGCCTTGAACCGATCAATGCTCCCATCAGCCTTCTTCTTCAACTTATACACCCACTTGCAAGTAACCGGAGTAATGCAATCAACCTTGGGCACAAGATCCCAGGTTTCATTCTTCTTCAGAGCATCAATCTCTTCTTTCATGGCACGTTCCCACTCCTTCACTCCAGTGGCCTCGTTGAAGTTTGCAGGCTCTCGCTCATCCAGAGGACCTGCAAAGAAGC
Organism: Platanthera guangdongensis; assembly: GCA_039583875.1. NCBI lineage: Eukaryota > Viridiplantae > Streptophyta > Magnoliopsida > Asparagales > Orchidaceae > Platanthera > Platanthera guangdongensis. The sequence goes on along the minus strand of CM077154.1, from coordinate 93,569,850 downwards.
AGGAGACAAAGCTCACTGTATTCCCATCACAGTACCGAGCCGGTGGCTTAACCACCCTCTTCGATCTCCGAAGAAACGACTCTTTGCTCACGGCTTTCGTTGCTTCTTCGGGCTCCACTCCTACCTGGGGCAAGCATTGAGCAGTGCTCCCCCTGCTTCCTGAACCAGAAGGCTCAGCCTCGGAGTTCGAAGCAACAGGAGCTGCTGGTGATACAGCAAGCTCCTCTTCCAAGCCTTCAGCAGCCACCATCGGTGCTTCATCAACCTTGCTACTTCCGGTTAGCTCAACCGAGCCACCTCCATATGAAGTCAGCTCGTCAAAGACAACGTCTCTTAATACCACGAACTTCTTCGTCACAGGGTCCATGCATTTCCATCCCTTCTTCCGCTCATCGTAGCCAACAAAGACAAGTTTCCTTGCCTTCGCATCCAGCTTTGTCCGTAAAGCATCCGGGACATGCACGTAGCAAGTTGAACCGAACACCCTGAGGTGTCCAACACTCGGTTTCTCCTTCAGCAACAGCTCAACAGGAGTCTTCATGTTGATAGGGCTGAGTGGCATCCGGTTGATAACATAAGCAGCACAAGACATCCCCTCCGCCCAAAAGGACCTTGGGATATCTTTCGCATGAAGCCAGCATTTGCAGGTCTCCGTCAGATAACGGATCTTCCGCTCCGCTACCCCATTTTGTTGTGGAGTGTGAGCACAAGTAAGCTCTCGTTGGATCTCGTGCTTCCTGCAGAAGTTAGAAAACTCGGAGGAAAAAAATTCACCCCCGTTATCAGTTCTAAGCTTCTTAATCTGCAAGCCAAGCCGGCCTTCTACCAACTCCTTGAACTCCACGAACAAACGGAAGGCTTCCGACTTCTCCTTTAAGAAGTACACCCAAGTATACCTTGAGTAGTCATCAACCAAGACAAGCATATATCTGCTTCCACCAAGGATGGCAGTAACCGTCGGTCCCATCAGGTCGCCATGAATACACTCCAATGGTTTCTTGCTCCTTGTTTGTGATTTATCAAACGGAAGGCGATGCGCCTTACCGTATTGACAGCCCGAACAAACATTCCCATCACCAAAGGAGGACAACTTCGACAACCCCCTCACCAGACTTCTACTAGCCATCGCCTTCAGCTTGTCCATGCCAACATGCCCCAGTCTCTCATGCCAGATAGCAGCACTATCATTGGCTCTCATTCTATCAACATAAGCATTGGTGGAAAGAACAAACAAGTTCTTCACCCTCCTCCCAACATGAGCAACATCAGCCTTCACCGCTGATACGTTGCGAAGGAACCTCACGTCTGTTGGTCCAAACAGAACGTGATACCCAGCGTCCACCGCATTGGTCACCGAGAAGAGGTTCTTCTTCATGCCCGACACGTGATACACACTCCTTAACGTGAGTGGCCCCTGATCACTACCCAAAGACACGACCCCCTCTTTCTCTACTGCATAAACAGTATTATCAGCAGTGATAATAGCTTCATTACCTGAGTACGCCTGCATGGAGGTGAACTTCGACTTGTCTCCGGCGAGGTGATGACCACACCCGGAGTCCACGATCCACTCGCCGTTGAAGTCCTCTGCAGACAAGGCCCGGGCACAAGTGCCCGTCATGAAAGCTCCGCCCCATCCTGCTTCTTCACTTCTCGAGCAAGCTTCCTCCTTTCCCGCAGCATGCCCAGGATGCAGTTTGACCTTGCAGTCCCGCTTGAAGTGCCCTCGCTGATGACACCGGTAGCACTTCAGATTCTTCTTCCAATCCTTAGGAGCATTGCTCCTCTCCGGCGGATATGAAGTTGAAGTCTCCTTCTCACCAACGACCTGCACCTTCTTCTTCTTCTTCCCTTCCCATCCTTTCTTCTTTCCTGAGAAGAGAGCTTCGCTGCCTTCCTGATTCTAGTTCACTCCAGCCATCTGCCTTGCTAAGCTCTCCTGCGAGGCAAGCAGATTCTCCAGTTCCAGCAAAGACGGCTGAGTAGCCCATCCTTGAACAGATGTGACAAATGCCACATACTCCTTCCGCAAGCCGCGGATAATGTGCCTTTTTCATCTTTGCCTCAGAAATAGGCTCATCAGGATCCAGTGCCGACAGCTCAGCGCACAAGCTCTTCATCTTTAAGAAGTACTTGGAGATGGAAAGGTCTCCCTGAGTTGCCATGGCCAACTCATTCTCCAGGAACTGAAGCCGCGCCACATTCTTCATATTGAACAACTCATCAATGGTTGTCCAAATATCAGCAGCCGACTCACACCCAACGATGTGATCAAACAGTTCCGGAGACACGGCTCTCTTCAGAATGAACTCCGCCTTAGCATTTGTTCTTCTCCAGAGCCTAACCTGCTCAGCAGTACCGAACACAGCAGTCACTTCCGGTCTGTCGTCACCACCGACGATTTCCCACAGCTTCTCGCCAAGAAGATAACTCTTCATGCACGACTTCCACTTCTTGAAGTTAGTCGGCGTTAAGAGTTCAATGCCCAGACCTCTTGCAAAGCTCCCTTCCATTGCAACACCTGTTGGCACCCTTTCAGAAGCTCCGAGCAACAACACAGGTTGAACACCACTCAATCACTGAGTAACAACACTGGCTGACTTCCGCTCACGCAACTGAACCTCCCTCTGATACCATGTTAAAATTTTCTCAACGTGGTCAGGAAGATAGCCCAAACGCCAAATTAATATCTTCGGAACTACCCAGTTCTCACATTGAATCGGCGGAAAACCGAGGACCAAAGGTTAAACCCAACAAACAATGGACCAAAGGTTAAACCCAACAAACAGAAAGCACCAAAAAACAAGCCGGGCGGACAGCACCGGAGTCCGCCGAGACCGCAAGGTCGCCGAGGTCGCCGAGTCCGCTGAGATTGCCCGCACTTAGCTGCAGTCCGCCGAATCACCACGGAGTACGCCGAAGCCGCGAGGCCGCGCAGACACACCGTTATTCGTCTCCTGCTGAACCTGAACTGAGGAACACCCCTACCCGCCTGAAGCCGGCGGACAGGTTAATGAGGCTGGCAAAGATGAAACAGAACTGACAAGCCGCAAAGCGACCTCCTGCTGAGTCCGCAGAGACCGCACACTTCCAAGTATTTGACCGAAGTCACAGCCAAACTCCTGGCTCCTTGAAGCTACCCGCGCGACCTGCACACAGCAAACGTCAGCACTGAAACAATCTACGCGGACTGACAAACTGAGACCGCAGCACTTCGCTCAACCCAACTTACTGTTCACTCAAGTTACTTAGGTTGGTTACTGTAGACCTGCCAGGGGGGTCCTATTTATAGGCAAGGTGAGGAGTGTGGTCACCGCCCAAGAGATAGCGACACCGCCCCAGCCCGCGCGATAGCAAAACACCGTCCGCCGAGTCCGCAAGGACTTAGCCGGATACCAAGGAAAACCGCCAGGAGCAAGGCAAACATTGGCGAACCCTCTCCAGTCCGCCCAAGCTATGCGGACAAGGCATCAGCCCGCAAAGCTCCAACCACTACAGGACAGCAATCCCCCTTCAATGGCTGTCCGCACCAACCCGAGGCAATCCGCAAGACTCACACCTCAATACGCCACAAGTCCACGACCAAAGGCAGATAACAACAGTCCGCCCGGTCACAGCGGACTTGGCGGATACGACGGACACCATGAACTTGGCACAAGGTGTGACCAAGTCCAAAACCATCAAAGGCCAATGCGAGCATGGCGGACGCAAACCCCCGTACGCCAAACACCAAACCACAGACCGCCAGCAGTCCGCAAATTCCTCGCACTCCTGTCCAACGCAGCAGCCTCCTCCCGGACTCCAAACACCAGTCCGCCAATCGATCTCCACAGCAAGGCACCTGCTGTAACACCAGAGCTCGACAAGGCCTCAGCCAAGCTCTAAGCTCAGTCCGCAACAGCCCACACCGCGGACACATCAGTCCGCAAGTTTCCTGCGGACACGAGCCAAACCTCCTATCAGCACAAGCTTGCACCCGTGGCCACTGAGCAATGCACCAGTCCGCAAGCCTCCATCCGCTCAGGCCACTCCTTGGCAAAGCCAATCAGCAAACACCCTATCCGCAGAAACCAGGCCGCATAGTCCGCGGACTCCATGCAACAACCCACTCAGAAGACAGCCAGCTTTTCACTAGACCTTCCACCAGGCCGCACATCACAGTCAGCCCAGTCTGCCTAGTCCGCCAAAGCTGTCCGCCCAGGCCGCTCGGCCTGTCCTGTCAACCACTTCCACTTCACAAAAATCAACAGTTTGAGGAAGCAAACTCAGACGCATCATGGGTAATGACAATGGAAGAAGAGCTGAATCAATTCAAGCGTTGTCAAGTTTGGAAGCTTGTTCCAAGACCCAAAGGTCGGCAAGAATGTCATCGGAATAAAGTGGGTCTACAGGAACAAGATGGACGAGGATGGTACAATCATAAAGTATAAGGCCAAACTCGTCGCCAAAGGGTACAAATAAGAAGAAGGAATCGACTTTGATCAGACTTATACACTAGTGGCAAGGCTGGAGGCAATCAGGTTGTTCCTAGCATATGCTGCACTTAAGGGCTTCACTGTCTATCAGATGGACGTGAAGTCGACATTCCTTAATGGTGACATAAAGGAATATGTGTATGTGGAACAACCTACAAGTTTCGTTGATTCTAACTTTTTGATCATGTCTATCTGTTATTTAAAGATTTATATGGTTTGAAACAAGCTACAAGCTCCTCGAGCTTGGTACTAGATGCTGTCTAACTTTCTTCTTGAGAAAAAGTTCACAAGAGGAAAGATAGATAAGACATTATTTCTTAGGGAAATAAAAGGCAAGATTTTGCTAGTGCAAATCTATGTCGATCACATCATATTTGGCTCTACTGAAGATAACCTCTGTAAGAAGTTTTTCAAACTTATGCAAGAGAAATTCGAAATGAGCAGTATGAGAGAGCTGAAGTATTTCTTAGGACTTCAGGTGAAACAATCTGAAGATGAAATTTTTCATCTCTCAGACGAAGTTCACCAAGAAGTTAATTAAGAAATTCAGAATGGAGAATGCAACCTTTATGAGGACTCCAATGGGTTCAATTATGTCTCCAGACAAGAATGAGAAAGGGAAACCTTTTGATTAAACCAAGTACATAAGCATAATTGGATCTTTGCTCTCTCTTACTGCTAGTAGATGGGATATAATGTTTTCAACATACGTGTGTGCTAGATTTCAAGTGAACTCTAAGAAATCTCACTACGCTGCTGCAAAGCGGATTTTGAGATACCTTAAAGGTACACCAAATCTTGCTTATGGTACCCAAGAAGTAATGACAGTGAACTAATTGGTTTTTCAGTCGTAGATTTTGCAAGAAGCAAAGATGATAGAAAGAGCACTTCCAGGACTTGCCAATTACTTGGAAGGAGGCTCATTTCATGGAGCAGCAAAAAGCAAAATTGTGTCGCTATCTCAATTTCCAAGTCAGAATACATTTCTGGCGGCAGTTGTTGTGCACAATTGCTTTGGATAAAGTACCAACTTGAAGACTACAACTTGAACGCCAAGGACATCCTTTTGTTTTTCGACTCCTATAGTGCAATTGCCATAGCCAACAATCCCGTCTCTCACAGCCGGACAAAGCACATAGAGTTGCGATATCACTTCATTAGGGAGCATGTGGAGTGTGGTGACATAAATCTCCAATATGTCCCAACTAACAGGCAGATTGCAGATATATTCACGAAGCCGTTGGACGAGGCCAAGTTCTCATTCTTCAAAATAGAACTTGGCATGCTCAACAAGGATGCTGAAGAATGAAGAAAAAAGTGACAGTAAGTTCAAGTTCTGGCTACACTTTAAAATTCAAGAAATTTCAAGAATGGACTTCATTTCTTGAATACAACACTGGTACTTGAGAACGACAGACTTACTTCTCGAGAACAATAAATTACTTCTCGAGAATAAAAGTTCTACTCGAGAACAAGGATTTTTCTACTCAAGAACATGGATTGCTCTACTTGAGAACAAAATGGATTCTACTCGAGTGCAAATATATCTCTTCTCGAGAATAAATAATCCACTAGAGAATCTGGTGTCCAACTGCTCTTCAAGTTCAAAATTTTCATATCGGCACCTAGGCACTTAACCGCTTTATTCCAGGTATTTCTAATATTATTTGTATCATTTAGCATCAAAATTAAAAGTAAATATAAATGGACTTAGGTCCAAGAAATTTATTCCCGATTTCAAAAGCCCTTCTCTCGAGAAACGTCTCTTCATCTTCCCTGTCTCCACGTTTGTCGCAAGCAAGTTTCTCCATTCGCCGGCCAGCCAAGATCAATTTCTCCTCATCAATGGCGTCGTTTTCTAAGCTTGGGATCGGCAGTGAACTAATTTCTACCGGGATTGCCGAGATTTTTGATGACTTCAGGAATGTCCTCATTCTTCTCGATACTGTTGGTCTTTGTTCTTGAACATCCATGTAAGATACTAACTTCTGATGTCGAAGAGTTCTTCCAACACACCAAAGTTAAACGACAAGGTGCTCAAGTCTAAGGTATCTTCTAGAATATGATCTGGAAGAGACTGATTATGAGAGAGCATACAGTTTTTGTGGGATTCCCCAATCCTCTCACACCATTAGAAGATAGTTCGTGAATGCAAAAATCAAACTGCTGGCAGATATTCTGGGCAAAGTTCTTCTCTGCAAAACAAGTTCTATCAGCTATATTACCCCAGAATTCTTTGACTTAATGACTGCAGTGATTTGTAGAAAGAAGTTTTAGTGGGGTATGATGTTATTTGGCAAAATTAAGGCATGTATTAAGAGTCCTAACTATGGCAGGATTCTTTCTCTATCATGAATCAGATGAATCCAGAAAAATTCTCCATGAAAAAGGGCATAGCCCTCCACCACATGAAGAAAGTTTCTATTACCTCCATCTAGAGATGAGATGTTAAACTGCAGAAGTCTGACATAACTCCAAAGAAAATTGAAGATGTGGACATGACCCCATCTCCTCCTCATCAAATAACTAACCCAGTTATTTAGGGGGAGTCTGCCCCATCTATTCAAGCCCAGCTAGCTCCTGCTCCAGCTACATCAGCAATTCTAGCCACAGTCTTTACTCCTCCTGCTTCTACAGAAATTCATCCTCAAATTACATCATCTGCTGCAATCATTACAGTTCAATAAGATGACACTCATTCACCTGCTACAACCACTCTACCTCAAGTTATGCATCCTGCAACTGCTGATGCACCCTCAGTCTCATCCACATATGCTGCCTCTTCCCCTCTGCGACATACAAAAAATATAGTTTCTCCTGCTCCTGAAGATATTCCTGACTCAGAAAACCTGACAGATACTCAGAATCAAGAACAACTTCTATCTACAGATGAAGACATCACCAGGATGTTAGAGGAACTCACTTCCAAAGAGCTTCTATCCCCTATACCTGAAGATCATCCTTCATCTCCAGCAACATCTCCCAAGTCTCCAGAACCATCTCCTCAAGCTACAAAGTCTCATGTACATGAACCAGAGAAATCTCCTGAAAGTATGCTTGATGATGAAGTTATTTCTGTACATGATTCAGATGATGAAATACCAGTAGAAGCTGCTGAACCACCTCTTCCAAGCTTACATTTCAAGATTCCATCTCTTTTAACCATAGATGCTGAAGATGAGGACAACACTTTCAACAAAAAGAAAGTCTCTACCTCCACAGTTGTAATTGAAGAAATTTCTCCATGGACAGCCCCTGCTGTGCCTCCTCCCTCCACTCAGCCTACAATACTTCCTGAAGATAATATACTGAGCAAAATTGAAGCTATGCTAGCTGCCCAAAAAGATTATTTTGATAATTCTCTTAAAGTTATAACTGAGAAAGTAACTGCATTGGAGAAAGAAATGAGCCGTGGAATTGTTGAAATCCAGAACAACACAGATGAATTTAAAAGGCTCTTGCAAATAGGTAGAAACGCTATAGATCATACAATCACAAGCATTGTTACTGTTATGAAACAATCAGTCACCCTTGATAGTAATCAAATTCAACTAGACAAGAGAGATGAATAAAGTAATTTCAAAACTTGTGAAGAAGTTGGACAATTCAAAGAAGCTGTGATCAACACCCTCCCCCTAGAAGTCAGAAGGGGGGGGGGATAAAGTGAAAGACCAACAAGAAAAACATGCTCAGACTATAAAAAATCAGTGGGAAGATCAAATGAAAGACATCCTGTTGGATCCCTAGAAAGATTTGGGCTAGGTTCACTAAGTTAGGATCATATGACCCACAATGTATAGCCAGGGTCATGGTTGTGTCCTAGAGTCTAGGCCAAATCCCTAGAATCAACATCACATGGACCAGCTATCAACAAGACTGTTAGAGACTCAAGACTTAGAGTTTTTCTAAAGACCAAGTAAAATGAGTTTGATGTTCGTCGAACTCAAGTCGACGATAGTCATGCTCAGCTCGACGATCTCAGCGTAAATTCTCTGAGCTGAGCTCGACGAACTTGGTACTCAGGTCGACGAACTTTGGACACTATACTTCAACACTTCAAGATCAGAAAACATCTCTTTATTCTAAGTCCAGAGTCAGACTTTGCTCGACGAACTTGGTACTCAGGTCGACGAACTTTGGACACTATACTTCAACACTTCAAGATCAGAAAACATCTCTTTATTCTAAGTCCAGAGTCAGACTTTGGTCGACGAACATGATTCTCAGCTCAATAAACTGTGACCACCATATCTAGAGTTATCCAGCAGCAGTTAAGTGGTCCTTATCTCGACGAAACCAATTCTTAGGTCGGCGAATTCTGGATACTTCACTTCAACACCTTCATCCAAAAGCATCTGAAATTATTCTAAGTCCAAAAATATTTTGCTGAACTTTAGTCTATGAAACCAGATATCAGCTCGACGAACTCCATAGACATAAAAGGCAAAGTTTTTAGAGAATACAGTTCTGCTCTCTGCTCGACGATCTTGGAACTCAGCTCGACGAACAGAAGTCATCTGATCGCCGAACTCAGCAACTTAGCTCGACGAACTGTGAACTCAGCTCGACGATTTCTGTTATCAGTTCGACGAATCCAGACTTAGTTATTTTCCATCCTTCTATCCCCTTCTTACTGCAATAATTCATGAGTAATTAATGCTCAAATATTCTCTGGAATATAACCGTTAGACAAAGTATTGATTATGGTCTTCTCTAGGATTATTGTCTGTCGTTTTTCCATGGGATAGTTGGGGAAATAATTCAATGCCGTTTATTCTCATTGTCGTCAGCATTGATTGCAGAGGATTTCAAAATTTCAAAAGACCATTTTTGACAGGAAATATAAAAGAGATTTTCTCTCTTCTTCCTGTAAGGTATACAAGCAGACAGATAGAACAAGATACACAATACACAGAGACTACGGATACAGAAAATAGTCAGTCTAAAATAAGAGATTCATTGCTGTATGTCAACCTAGAATTCTGATACAACAAGAAGCCATATTCCTAAAGATCATCAGCTATCTGAAGAAGAAGAACACCTAATCAAAATCAAGAGTCTGTTGTCTTCAACACTCCAGGATACTTCAAAGGACAACTACATCACTATCTATCAAAGAAGTTCCTGAACAGCTGCTGATTAAGGTTATACTACTGAAGGCATATCACCCTGCAACAAGGCTTCTTCTACCTGAACCATTCTATATCTCAGGGGGAGCCTGTGCTAAAATCAAATATCCACCAGTCTTCTCAGTTGTACATTGAGAAAGAGAAGACACAATCATCTCTCACCCCCCACTGTATAAAGGGTTATAACTCCCTTCAAAAGTTATTCCTGGTTGCAAGTCACCTGATCAAAAGACTTGAGGATTAGTTTTTGAGCACCTAATCAAAAGCTCATTGGTGTCAGACACCTGATCAAAAATCTGAGTAGATTCCTACCAGGGTGGTAGAAGAGTGGATGTACCCAAGTTTAGGGGAACCACTATAAATTCTTATGTTGCCTGGATTGCTCTTTTCTTTTATTTTTGTGTTGTGGTTGTTTGTTAGGATTGCTGTTTTAATTTTGTTTCTGCACTAGATTAAATCAGAAGAAAATTTGATAAACTCTGAATACTCTATTCACCCCCCTCTAGAGTATTCCTGATCTAACAGCTCACTTTCAATTGGTATCAGAGCTTGGATTCCTTGGTGTACACAAGCTAACCCTTGAACCAAAGATACTGTGTTAGATCAGATTTCATCTTTTATCTTTATTTTTATTTAGATTATATACACAACAATGGCACAGAACAAAGACTATGCAAGCACCAGACCTCCAGTTTGCAACCTCAATAAGTTTGCCATCTGGAAGGCAAGAATCAAATTGTATATGAACTCTATTGATGAAGATATCTACAATTCCATCTTGACAGGTCCTCCTCAAGCCACTGCTTCTACATCTACAGCAGCCTCAAACACAAATATAGTTCCACCACCTAAGTGGACTGAGGCTCAGAAGAAGGCCAAGGTTGCTGATGCCAAGGCAATGAACATACTGGCACAGACTATGTCAGATGATATCTTCCAAAAGGTTGCTGAATGCACTTTAGCCAAAGCCATCTGGGATTCCCTAAACTAAATGGTAGCTGTATCAGCAGATGAAAGAAAGGATAGGAGATCCAACCTCATATCCTTATATAAGAATTTCAAGAAAGAGGAAGCTGAGACAGTAGCTGAAATGTACAATAGGTTAAGCTCAATCATCAATGAGCTAAAAACCTTGGACAAGGACATCACCCTCACTGAGGTGAATGACAAGATCCTAATGTGTTTCCCAAGCTCATGGGATTCAAGGATCTGGTCTATCAAAGAAGCCAGAAGCCTAAATGAGATATCCACTGAATCTCTATTAGGCAAACTTAAGTCCTATGAACAGCTAATTAAATCCAGGGAGGCAGCTGAGCAGAGAACACCCCCTACAACAAGAAAAGAGCATAGCATTGCTTTCAAGGCAGCTGAAGAGACAGAGACTCCCTCAACAAATGAAGAACTCTTGAGTCTTTTTGCCAAAAGATTCTACAAGTTGGCAAGAAAAAATTTCAGGAGGAAGTCATCTAGACAGGATGACAAACCAAGGTATGATAAAACACTAACTAAAGAAGTGGTATGCTTTGGTTGCAGGAAAGATGGACACTTCATCTCTGAGTGTCCAGAGAATCAGAAGAAAGAAAAGAGAAGAGAGAAAGATACCAGGAGACAGCACAACAGCAGACCTTCTTCCAGCAAATACAAGAAGAAGGAGAAGGGTTTTGTGGCTGAAACCTGGAGCGAGACTGAAGAAGAATCAACATCCTCTAGCTCTAGTGAAGATGAGGAAGAGGCAAGGGCCAAGGAGGTTTGCCTCATGTCAATTGATGCTTTAAGGAGCCATTCAGAAGAAGAGGACTCAGACAATAAAGCAGCTTCAGATTCTGAAGCTGACAAGGTATTGTCTTCTTTTGATTACAGTTCTGATTCTTTTAAATTTGAATTTAAAACAATGTGTATAGACTTAATAAACTCAGAAAAGGAGATTAAAACTCTTAGGGAAAAATTAGGAAACCTAGAGAATGTCAACTCTGAAAATAATAGGTTAAAAGATGAATTAGCCTTAGCTAATGAACAAATAATAATGTTAAAGACTGAGCTTTGTGAGGTTAAACAACTTGAGGAAACTCTTAATGGAAGAAGCCTCAAGCTGATGGACATCACAAGCACTGTAAATGTCAGACTCAATGGTAAGCTAGGCTTGGGTGCTCCATCAAGTTTGCCCCACATCCTCAAGAAAAACATACTGACAACCCCAATCAAATTTCTTTCTGAAAAAGGGAAAGAGAAAATAAATAATAAGCAAACAATAAAAAATGTTCCCAAATCAATAGTTCTGAAAACCATAAATCAGAAAACCTTAAGTAAAAATAAGGTTCAGCAGAATTCGTCGAACTTAGATCGACAAAATGCAGCCAGTTCGTCGAACCCAGATCAACGAACTCTGAATGAAAACTATAGTTATAATTATTCGTCTAACTACGATCGACAAACTCTGTATGGTTCGTCGAGCAGAGGTCGACAAACGTGGGGAATAGAAAATGAATATGTTCATTCTCTGGGCAGAGATCGACGATCTCAACCCAATTCGTCGAACTCTGGTCGACGAACTCACAGAAATTCTTCGAACCCAAAAAGACTTAACCAAAACTCTAATCTTAACATCAAATCTAATAATTCCAGGAAACCATTTAATCCTGTAGCTGATTGGGTTATACCACCTAGGAGATATCACCCTTTAGGATACAAATCCCAACCAGAATTTTCTGTCATTTCTAGCTTTTCATTCCAGCAAAACAAAGGACCCAAGGTAACCTGTGTCAAGAACAATTAATTGTATTTAACTGCAGGTGAAGGGTTGTCCAGCAAATAATCAAACATGGTACTTGGACAGTGGGTGCTCCAAACACATGACTGACAACAAGGACATCTTACACAAATACAAGTCCAAGCTGGGGCCAAAGATTATCTTTGGGGATTCCAAATGTGGCCAGTCAGAAGGTTTTGGAGAAGTGAAGATTGGAGCCGTTACTTTCAAGAAAGTAACTTATGTCAGAGGACTCAAGCATAACCTCATCTCCATAAGTCAGTTATGTGATGAAGGTTATCAGGTACACTTCAACTCATGTTCTTGTATTATTTCTAATAAGGAAAATCAAACTGTTTTAATTGGAAATAGACAAGACAACATATATTTAGTTGATTTTCTATCTGCCAATTCTGATATCTGCTTACTTAATATTACTAGTAATCAGAATGATTTATAGCATAAAAGGCTAGGTCATGTAAACTTGAAAAACATTGCTAGGCTATCAAAAGACAACCTTGTTAGAGGTTTACCTTCTGGTCCCTACAAGAAGGAAGGCCTTTGCAGGGCTTGTCAACTATGCAAGCAAACTAAATCTAGCTTTAAATCTGTTAATAAAAGTGATTCACTTAGGATTTTGTATTTGCTAAACATGGATCTCTTTGGACCCATTGCTGTACAAAGCCTAGGAGGGAAATCCTACACCTTAGTTATTGTGGATGACTTCTCCAGGTTCACTTAGGTATCCTTTCTGAGATCTAAGTCAGATACCTTCAAGGTTCTTATAGATTTTCTTAGGACCATACAGATTGAGTTCTCTACTCATGTTACATTGATCAGAAGTGATCATGGCACAGAGTTTGAGTCTCTTCATATGCATGAGTTCTGTGAGAAGGAAGGTATCAGGCATTGCTTCTCAGCTCCTAGAACTCCTCAACAAAATGGGGTAGCTAAAAGGAAAAATAGGACACTCATTGAAGCTACAAGTACATTGCTTGCAGATGCTTACATGCCCCTAACCTTTTGGGCAGAGGCTGTGAGCACAGCAAATTATGTCCTGAACAAGAGTTTAATTCACAAACTAAAAAATAGGACTCCCTATGAGTTATTTAAAGGGAAGAAACCTAAAATAAACTATTTTAAGGTATTTGGATGTATATGTTATATTCACAACAACAACAAAAGATATATTAGAAAGTTTGAGGCCAAGGCTGAAGAGGGAATCTTTCTAGGATATTCCCAAGTAAGCAAAGCTTATCGGGTTTTTAACAAATCATCTCTAAAAATTGAAGAGTCTATTCATGTTACATTTGATGAAACTAACATGTCTTGCAAGGAGAAAGAGATTTCTACCAATAGCACTTTGTAGGTACCTCACTTGTATGAGATCTTGGATGGACTAAACCTCACCCAAGAGGTTCCAACACATCCTTCTCCACAAGTCATTGAAGAAAGTGAAGATGAAGGCACTGAAGGAATTGATCTTCCCCAAACAGCATACATAATTCTACAAGAGGAATTAGTTCCTAATGCTGTTGCAGAACCAACTCCACCCACTGATCTTGTCATACTAAGGGATCACCCCAGATCTCAAGTGACTGGAGACATATCAACAGGTGTACAGACCAGGCATCAACTCAACCAAGATTTGATGCATGCCTGTTTTCTCTCTCAGGTTGAACCTCTATCCATCCATGATGCTGAACAAGATCCACACTAGATCATTGCAATACAGGAGGGATTAAATCAATTTGAGAGATGTAGAGTTTGAGATTTGGTTCCAAGACCCCAAGACTATCCAGTCATTGGAACCAAATGGGTATATAGAAATAAATTGGATGCCCAAGGTACAATAGTGAGGAACAAGGCTAGGCTTGTTGCTCAAGGATACAAGCAAGAGGAAGGTATAGATTATGACCAAACCTTTGCACCTATGGCAAGGTTGGAGGCCATCAGAATATTACTGTCCTATGCAGCCTACAAGAGATTCAAGATGTATCAGATGGATGTGAAGACTGCATTCTTGAATGGAGTACTTAAAGAGGAGGTTTATGTTGAACAACCTCCAGGTTTTGTCTCTCCAACTCACCTTTATCATGTTTTCAAATTGCATAAAGCTCTTTATGGTCTCAAGCAAGCTCCAATAGCTTGGTATGAGACCCTAGCTAGCTTTTTGATAGAGCATAAATTCATTAGAGGCATAGTAGATAGAACACTTTTCAATAGACATCATAAGGATCAAATATTGTTAGTGCAAATATATGTGGATGACATCATATTTGGGTCTACTAATTCCAAATTATGCAAGAGGTTTTCTAACCTCATGTATTCAAAATTTGAAATGAGTAGCATGGGTGAGCTTTCCTACTTCCTTGGTCTCCAAGTGAAGAAGTTGTCTGATGGCATCTTCATCTCTCAAGCTAAGTATGCTAAAGAGCTTATAAAGAAGTTTGGGATGGCTGATGCTTCAGCAAAGAAAAAACCTATGGCTACTAATGCTGTGATTTACTCTGATGCACATGAGAAATCTATGGATCAAAAATTATATAGGGGCATTGTTGGGTCCCTACTATATCTAACAGTAAGCAAACCTGATATCATGTTTGCCACATGCCTTTGTGCTAGGTTCCAAGTGAACCCTAAAGAATCTCATCTAATTTTCTTAAAAAGAATTTTGAGATATATAAAGGGTTGTCCTAGTCTAGGCCTATGGTATCCTGCTGAGTCAAAATTTGATTTAACTGGATTTTTAGATGCTGACTTTGCTGGATGCAGGGTTGATAGAAAAAACACCTCAGGGACTTGTTAGTTCCTTGGTAAGAGGTTGGTATCTTGGTTTTGCAAGAAACAGTCTTCTGTATCCACCTCAACTACTGAAGCAGAATATATTGGAGCAGACAGTTGTTGTTCTCAGATGATGTGAATCCAAAACCAACTCCTAGACTATGGTCTCAACTTAAATAATTTAACTCTCTTTTGTGATAACACAAGTGCTATAGCAATAGCACAAAATCCAGTCCATCACAGTAGGACTAAGCATATAGACATTAGGCATCACTTCAATATAGAGTGTGTAGACAAAAACAAAATTAATCTTGTCTATATTTACACTGATTTACAAAGAGCTGATATATTCACCAAACCTCTAGATGAGAGAAATCACATATTCTTTATAAATCAACTTGGAATGATTAATGGAGATGATTTGGTTTAGTTTCTGTCTGCACTCGACGAATTTTCCAAAGTTTGTCGAACGGAGCTCGACGAACTAGGGAAAGTTCGGGAGATATTCGTCGAACGAAGGTCGACGAACTCTATGTGAGTGAATTTGTTTTTGTCGAATGGAGATCGACGAATCCACTTCAGAAAACTTTCGTCAAACGGAGCTCGACGAAATGTCTTCAACTCTTCCAGTTGAGCTTGACGATTTATTTCACTATCAATTATTTCGTCAATCTCAGGTCGAAGAATTTCTTATTTTTCGTGGAACGGAGTTTGTCGATTCATATTCCAGAAAATCTTATAACTAGGTTTTCTTCGACCTCCGTCCCGCGCTTTCTGTTCCCTTGCACTTGATCGCCGTTTCTCTCTTTTGCAGGTGATTTCATGGCAATTCAAGCAGGAGCCCTAGCCGCTATGAAGTTTGACATAGGATTTGATGTCGACTTCGACTCATTTCAACACTCTGATCCAATTTTTCTGAACATTCTGACTCTACTGGAAGAACATAATTTGAAAAACCTGATGACAACAAGAATAAAGCTGGCTGGAATAGAAATTAGAGAATGAGTCTATACTTCATCTACATCAGAGGAAAACACCATAACAGGAACAATCGCGGGTAATGCCATTTCTTTAACTCCCGTAGTTTTGACTAAAATTTTTGATTTGATAAATGAAGAAGAAGAACTGGATATAGATACTGTAGAATATGATATGATGTTAAGTCTGATGGGTTATGCTAGAGATAACCCAAATAAGCTGTTGAAGAAGCACCTATCGGCAGAATATAATTTTCTGGCAGATGTAGTGGGAAAAGTCTTGCTGGGCAAGCACACTGCCCATGACTACATCATCAGTCATCAATTCTTGGTCATGTGTGCAGTGGTCAATAAGAAGAAAGTGGATTGGGCATATTTCATCTTTGATCTGATAAGGAAAAAGAATAATAAGAAAGTAGTTTGCTTTGCAAGGATCCCGAGGATCTTCCTGAAGGAGAAGGCTGCTGAATCTCTGGTCTCACAGACCATATTCATAAATGACAGCAAAAGGCTCACTTGTGCCTTGTTTGGCAGGTGGGAGAGGACCATCACTAAGCCATCCAAGACTTCAACCTCTTCCACCCCAGCTTCTGAAAGCACCAGGGTTGTTAGATCCACTTCCCACCCTACTGAAGAGATCATCCCCACACCTCCATCCCTTCCAGCAACTCAACAACAATCAACCTCCACAGTTCATACTCCCTCTCTTCAACCCCATCTACAACTCCAACAACAACTTCAACAAGTTCATGTTCCTACTACAGTTACATCTTCTGCCACCTCTCCACCCCTAGATATTACCAACATCCCCTCATCTCTTATTCAGGACTATCATCAACCCTCCCCTTCTCCAACACCACCTTCATCTCCTCTTCCACCACACTTATCCTCCATACCATCCTTCAATCTCCTGACATCTCCTCCCAACACTCCTCATTTAAATCAATCCATCCAGGATGACCCTATGCAAGATGCCATCCCACCATCCTCACCAACATCCACCATCCCTCCAATTGTTTCCCCTCAACCACCATCTGTAACTCCATCTGCCACTTCATCACTGGCTCCCTCCACCATCTCATCTGTCATTACTCTAATCACACCCCTCCTCAAAACTCTAATAGCAGAGGCCATTACACCTCTTACTACTTCCATCTCTATCCTATCTGCTCAAATCTCTGCCCTCTCTGCTGCCCCCTCTTCATTTAGGGGCCTAGCTCCAGTTATTATTGAAACCGGGCAGGGGGAGATGCTTGATGAAGAAGCTGCATCAGCTCAAGTAGTAGCTGTCTCAGTTTCAGTTTCAGCAGCTCCAGCTCCAGCAGATGCAAAGGCAGTTGCAACAGCAGTAGACACAGAGCTTATAGATACATATTTAATTGCACCAGAATATACAAATACATATTTAATTAATTTAATTCAGTTTATTGAGACTGACATGGATATGGAAGATGCAGTCCCAGAAGAGGTAATTACTGCTGGTGATTTCATTTTAAATCCCACAGTAGATTTGGTTAATTTGTTAAGCATTTTTGATACTGCATACTTGAGATTCTTTCGAACAGAGTATACTAAGCCATCTTTGGTTATAATCCCATACACCTCTCCAATAAGCTCTAAAGTGGCTAAGCAGCTTAAGGACAACTTTGCTTCTCAAGAGGTTCCTACTTCACCTCTTCCTAAAGTTGTTTCCCCAATTGTCTCTTCCCCTTCAGTCCTAACTTTTGTAATGGATGACTCACCCTTGCCTGATCTGGATGAGTTAATCAGGGATGTCATTGAAGAAGAGAATAAGACAGCTGTTGAAAGCACTGTCACAGTTATTTATCCAGCTCCTCTTGAAATTTCTCTTCCAGCTCCAGCTCTAGCATCTACTTCAGCTCCATCCCAAGTTGAGAAACCCATTATATCTGATGAAACACTGAAAAATATAGATGATTTATATGATAATCCACAGGATAGCAGTGATGATGATGGTGAGGATGATGAGGATTCTGATGAGGATGCTAAGAAAAAGAAGAAGCCAGTATCTAAAAAGAGAAAAGCTCCTCCTCCTCCTGCTCCTAAGCCAAATCCAGCCAATGACACTCCCTACTATATTCTCCAGAAGATAACTCCATACAAAGGGATGCCAGCTTGGATGTGGTTATCCAAAAATGAACAGAAAGAGAGGAAGAGAAGCAGAAGATACTCTCCTCCTCCATCTTGGAAATACAGAAAAGATCCACCTCCTCCTCCTCTAGTTGCTGGTGCTTCAGGCACAACTTCCCAAAGATCTACCCAATTCCAAACATATCAGAGACATCAAGGGGGATCTTCTTCTGAAAGCAGCCAGCATAGGCATTACTTTTAGGCAAGCAACATCAACCACAACAGCAACATCAACAACAACTATAATTCCTTGCAGATCAGAAAGCTGAAAGTCCTAAAAGACCAAATTCTCCTCTTGTTCCTTTTGAAGATCCTGAAATAGCTAATACAGCTAGAATGGCCAGGTTCCAAGAACTTGTAGGCCTTTCTATGATTAACAAGGCCAAAGCTGAAGGAAAGGATCCTTGTGGGTATTCCACAATGTCTAAGTACAAGAAAGAAGAGCTTAAGAGGTTTGAGAAAGCAAATAAGTTTTTCAATGTTGATGACTACATGAAGTTACACCCAGAAGCAGTTGTTCCCAGAGCCACATCTTTGAAGATTATAGGGGCTGCTGATATGACCATGATAAAAGTGCAAGCTTCAGACCCAAACAGAGAAATTGTCTTTACCAAGCCTGGAGATAAAGGTAAAGAAGTAATGCCCAAAGAGAAGAAACAAAAGAAGTAATTCTGAATTGCTTTACTTCTGTTATGTTCTTATAACTGCTTTCTATTTTTGAACAAAGCTTATGTACATATATATATCTGCTGCATGTGTTATTGATCTCTGCTAGATATATGCTTTATTGTCTTGTGATTTTCAATTTTGATTTGAGTCTGTAATTAGTGACCTCACCCAAATAGGGGGAGATTGTTAGATCCCTAGTAAGATTTTGGCTAGGCTTACTAAGTTAGGATCATATGACCTACAATGTATAGCCAGGGTCATGGTTGTGTCCTAGAGTCTAGGCCAAGTCCTTAGAATCAATATCACATGGACCAGTTATCAACAAGACTGTCAGAGACTCAAGACTTAGAGTTTTCTAAAGACCAAGTAAAATGAGTTCGACGTTCATCAAACTCAGGTCGACGATAGTCGTGCTCAGCTCGACGATCTTAGAGTAAATTCTCCGAGCTGAGCTCGACGAACATGGTACTCGGGTCGACAAACTTTGGACACTATACTTCAACACTTCAAGATCAGAAAACATCTCTTTATTCTAAGTCCAGAGTCAGACTTTGCTCGATGAACTTGGTACTCAGGTCGACGAACTTTGGACACTATACTTCAACACTTCAAGATCAGAAAACATCTCTTTATTCTAAGTCCAGAGTCAGACTTTGGTCGACGAATATGATTCTCAGCTCGACGAACTATGACCACAATAGCTAGAGTTATCCAACAGCAGTTAAGTGGTCCTCAGCTCGACGAAACCAATTCTTAGGTCGATGAATTCTGGATACTTCACTTCAACACCTTCATCTAGAATCATCTGAAATTATTCTAAGTCCAGAAATATTTTGTTGAACTTCAGTCGACGAAACCAGATATCAGCTCGATGAACTCCATAGACAGAAAAGGCAAAGTTTCTAGAGAATACAGTTCTGCTCTCTACTCGACGATCTTGGAACTCAGCTCGACGAACAGAAGTCATCTGATCGACGAACTCAGCAACTCAGCTCGACGAACTGTGAACTCAGCTCAACGATTTCTGTTATCAGTTCGATGAATCCAGACTTAGTTATTTTCCATCCTTCTGTCCCCTTCTTACTGCAATAATTCCTGAGTAATTAATGCTCAATATTCTCTGGAATATAACCGTTAGATAGAGCATTGATTATGGTCTTCTCCAGGATTATTGTCTGCCATTTTTCCATGGGACAGTTGGGGAAATAATTCAATGTCGTTTATTCTCAAGGCCGTCAGCATTGATTGCAGTGGATTTCAAAATTTCAAAAGACCATTTTTGACAGGAAATATAAAAGAGATTTTCTCTCTTCTTCCTGTAAGGTGGACGGACAGACAGATAGAACAAGATACACAATACACAGAGACTACAAATACAGAAAATAGTCAGTCTGAAACAAGAGATTCATTGTTGTCTGTCAACATAGAATTTTGATACAACAAGAGGCCATATTCCTGAAGATCATCAGCTATCTGAAGAAGAAGAACACCTAATCAAAATCAAGAGTCTTCTGTCTTCAACACTCCAGGATACTTCAAAGGACAACTACATCACTATCTGTCAAAGAAGTTCCTGAACAGCTGCTGATCAAGGCTGTACTACTGAAGGCCTATCACCCTGCAGCAAGGCTTCTTCTACCTGAACCATTCTATATCTCAGGAGGAGCCTGTGCTAAAATCAAATATCCACCAGTCTTCTTAGTTGTACATTGAGAAAGATAAGACACAATCATCTCTCACCCCCCCACTGTATAAAGTGTTATAACTCCCTTCAAAAGTTATTCCTGGTTGCAAGTCACCTGATAAAAAGACTTGAGGATTAGTTTTTGAGCACCTGATCAAAAGCTCATTGGTGTCAGGTACCTGATCAAAAATCTGAGTGGATTCCTACCATGGTGGTAGACGAGTGGATGTACCCAAGTTTAGGGGAACCACTATAAATTCTTGTGTTGTCTGGATTACTCTTTTCTTTTGTTTTTATACTGTGGTTGTTTGTTAGGATTGCTGTTTTAATTTTGTTTCTGCACTATATTAAATCAGAAGAAAATTTGATAAACCCTGAATACTCTATTCACCCCCCCCCCCTCTAGAGTATTCCTGATCTAACATCTCACTTTCACATCCAAACTTCTGTACTGAAGGAAATCAAAAGTACTAAGCTGTATACATATGACACTACTATATGGATGCACAATCAACTATTTCATGAACTAGCAATGGACCCTTCTGCCCCTCCTCCTGCTCACCTGGATGTAAACAAGCCAACCTTCTCTCCACCTCCAGAGTATTTTGAAGGACCACCTCCTGATGTATATGAACAAGTGTGGGAATCAGAACATGCAGGTATGCCTACTCAACCTCTTGAAATTCAAAAAGCAAAAAGAAGGAAATATGGGGATGGAGCCTCAGCCAGCAGAACAACTCCACATCCTGATGCTGACAAAAGGAAAAGACCCCAAGAGTTTACTGAAGTTTGGAGTCCAACCTCCAAATCTCTTATTCTGGAAACCCTGAAGCTGGTAGTTGATTTCAACGAAGACAGGAACCTTCATTACAACCCTCAGGAATGAGAGTTATATGAAAAGTTCCTTACCAAGAGAAGGATTTATGACAGAGAATATGGTAGGAACTGTAACAGCCCAAAGTTCAGAAACAGGAAAATTTGGGTGACACGGCCTGGGACACGGGCGTGTCCCAGGGCGTGTCAGGTGACACGGCCTGCGACACGGGCGTGTCGCAGGGCGTGTCGAGGTTGTGTCGACGATTGAGCTTTGTCTCGACGACTTTTACTCTCGGCGATTCGTCGAGAGGAGGCACACGGCCCAGGACACGCGCGTGTCCAAGGCCGTGTCGCATGCTCGACGAGTTTTGCTCGACGATCGTCGAGTATCGAGAAGTGGGTGTCGAGTGTTGAACACGGCCTGTGACACGGGCGTGTCACAGGGCGTGTCAATTCAGGCGACGAACTCAGCCCGCCGAAGATTTCGACAGGGCGTGTCTTTGTGCCGTGTCTGGGCACACGGCCTGGGACACGGGCGTGTCACAGGCCGTATGAAGTCTCGGGATGATTTGGGATTTTTTTTCCCCAGGTACACGGCCACAGACACGGGCGTGTCTGAAGGCGTGTTGGTGACACGGCCCATGACACGGGCGTGTCCCGTGGGCGTGTCACTGGTTTGGATAAGTCGGTTGACCACCGCTTGAGGCACACGGCCTGGCACACGGCCGTGTTCGAGGCCGTGTCGGGTCAAAATCTGTGTTTTTGGCAGAATCGTGGCCGTCCATTCCTTCAGTCTGGATCCAAGGGCTGAAGCTTCTTCCTCTTTTTCCTTAAGGGCCGAAATCAGAGAAACACTTCTCATTTCTTTGGCCTTCATCTTTCTTCAACTTAAGAGAGAAAGAGAGAGAGAAAGGAGGAGGAAGAAGGAAGGGGGCTGCTGCTGGTGGTGCTGCGGTTTACCGACGAGAGATCCGAAGCCAGCGTTGCGGAGGAAACGATCTTGCGAGTCTTGCAAGCTAGCTT
This sequence comes from Platanthera guangdongensis, assembly GCA_039583875.1. Lineage (NCBI taxonomy): Eukaryota > Viridiplantae > Streptophyta > Magnoliopsida > Asparagales > Orchidaceae > Platanthera > Platanthera guangdongensis. The sequence goes on along the minus strand of CM077154.1, from coordinate 93,547,396 downwards.
GGAGGCCATGGCACCGAAGCGATCGTCAAGGGTAACGACTTTTCTTCCTAGCCATGTGAAGGCTTCCTTTTTGGCATATCTTTTGATTCCCCCACCAAGAGGTGGCTGCTTTTGGGAGTCGTTTGGGTGATTCTTGAAATCCCCTTTGTTGTGCATATAGATCCGGAAATGGAGTACGGAATAGGCATGCTGTGTGAAGCCCATCTGGACAGGTTGGTCTGGATTGGTGATGTTGCATATGAACCGGAGAAGACTCCGTGATAAACGTGTAGTGTACGGAGTCTATGGGTTATGCCTGCGAAAAGGAGTAGCAGGAAGTACTGGGGTGGTAGCCCAGGAAAATAGCCATGTGATGGTTTTGGGTCCAACCTGTGAATGAGGCACAGGTAGTACTGGTGGGACCAGGAAAGGCCCTTTTTGTGATGCTTGATGTCATAGGGTGTCCACCTGTGGAGCGAGTCACAGGAAGTACTGGTGTGCCCAGGAAAGACCCCTGACATTTGCAAGTTGCGGTGTCCACCTGTGACGGGAGTCACAGGAAGTACTGGTGTGCCCAGGAAAGACCCGCTGTTGCTGTGAGGAAATGGGTAGAGTGACATACCCCGGGCTTGAATGCCAGAACAGGATTGGTGAGACCGACCCGCGCCTTTGATATAGCCATGAGTACGCTGCACGCGGAAAAGGCAAGGCGATTTGAGCAACGGGTGGGGGGTGGGGGGGGGGGGGGGGGGGGGGGGGTGGAGGATCCGACCTGCGCTATGTCCGTCTGACGTGAGACCAAAAAGTGCGGTCTGTTGGAGCGCATAGCAAGAGTCTTCGGCCTGCGCGCCATGACACAACGGGGGGCTACGGGCCATCCCGGTGTCCGAGGACTAACTCCGGCTGCACGCCATGGAGTAAATGCTCAAGAGTGTTACCGTTGGGTGATAACCCTGATACGGTGGTGGGCAAGAGGTTGCCAGAACACCAAGAATGTGCCCTGAGTGCACGGACCGTTGGGCCGGGCGGCGAACGGTTGTGATGGCTTGTGTGCGTGAAAGCACCTTTTGATGATATAGCTTGCCATACTTGTGATATGATATGCCTGCAGGGAAAAATACCGCTGCCCCGAGAGAAGGGGTAGGGTCGTTATAATTTGGTCAGCTGAACGCTGACCGTTGCTTTTGTTTGCCACCGGTGGGTGGCTTGTCCTTGCACAGGTGCTGGAGAGCCGAGCGGGACGCGTCGAGGTTGATGTTCCTGCTGGTGTTGTTGCTGCTGTTGTTAGCCCTCGAAGGCTAAGTGTGTTCTTTTGAGTGTTTTCTTTTCTTGTGGCCGGCCTGCGCGCCAATTTGTTTAGGCCACTGTTTGAAAGCCATGTAAGGCCATAAGGCCAACGCTTTGTTCATGTTGTAAGACATTCCTATATATATATAAAATGTGGAGTTTTATGTTTGGACATTCATGAGGAGTTCAAGTAGTTTAGGCTTCCGCTAGAATGCTTGTGATAGGTGCGATTGCGCTACTCTGGTATCATCCTGTACCTTCACCGACTGTTTTGTGGTATATCCTGTGGGGCCCCGGCCGGACCTTCTAGAATATATCATATGAACGGATGGGGTTGTTACATTTTTGGTATCGGTTGTCTTGGTCTTTCCCTCTCGAAGTCGTGGCCGCCTTCTTTTTTGGGGTGGTGAGCACGTGTTTGTGCAACCCAAAGTCTACGAATGAACTCCTGAATGTCCATGTTAGGAATGCATTTTTGTATGTTTGAGGAACCTGCGTGTTCCTATTTTGTGTTGTTTGCTTGGGTACGACCGCTAATGTATGTGTCTTGTCCACCTTTAGGTGACACGAAGTGGAGCTGGGCCGTCTGAGCCACAGCGTTCTGATGAAAGTACGGCACCAGCCGCGGTGCCTACACCTACACAGTCTGCAGAACATGTCCGTTTAGTTGCGGAGGCCTTATTTACCATGATCCAAGGTCAGCCACTTAGGCAGGAGCAAGCGGCTGTGGGGCCAGAACAGGTGGTGGCAAGGCCGGAACCTGTCATGGATGTGGTTCCTCGAGCGGCTGAGAAGCAGCTAACGCGGTTTATGAGCTTCCATCCGCCTACGTTCTCGGGAGCGGGAACCCCGACGCAGGCTGAGGATTGGTTATCGCGCGTCAAGCGAGTGATGACGACGATAGGCACGGCGGAACATCAGAAAGTTACCTTAGCCACCTTCTTGCTTGAAGGAGAAGCGCGTTTATGGTGGGATGAGATGGAGTTGCATCATTTGGCGGGTCGTCCGTTAACCCAAGTGTCGATGGAAGAATTCTCCCGGCTCTTCCTAGCGAAGCACCTTCCTGTGGCTCAACGGATAGCCATGGAAAATGACTTCCAACGGTTGACTCAAGGTGATGGCAGTGTTGACGCGTACCTGCATGAGTTTACTCGCTTAGGGCGGTATGCGGGTTCGATTTTTGCTGATGAGCAGAGGAAGACTAATCGGTTCTATGAGGGACTGAGGGACGAGCTGAGGTTCCTTGTGTCCAGTTCTGTGAACCAAGGTTTCCAAGCATTGGTTGACACCGCGACAGCGTTGGAAAAGGATATGAAGAGAGTGCAAGGGAAGAGAGCTTTGGCTGTGACGCAACCGGAGTGGAAGGCGCCCCGATCGGGAAAATCATTTTATAAGAAGAGATGGGGTAAGAAGTCCAAGCCTAGTGGACAAGCTCCTTCATCAGTTGCAACGGGAGCAACATCAGGGGCAACCTCCAAGCCAGACACTCGTACCTGCTTCAATTGTGGTAGGATGGGGCATATTGCGCGAGATTGTCGGATGCCGCCGAAGAGTGAAAAGAAGGCGGGAGCATCTTATGCGGAGAAAGGAAAGGCGGTGGTGGATTCCTCTGCCTCGCAGGCGCAACCCCGAGTCTACAATCTTGGCCTGCAAGAGGCCATCAAGCAGAGTGACGTGGTCACAGGTATGAGTTAGTTTTGCATATGCTAATGTTTGTATGCTTAGCTTAGGACCCCTATGTTTGTGGTTTGTGTGTGTGACATGTTTGTCATAGGTTTTGTAATGATTCGGGACACGCTGGCGCGAGCACTGTTTGATACAGGTGCATCGCATTCTTTTCTGTCTCGTGACTTTATTACGCGGCTTGGGATACCCAGTCGTGCAAAGACAGATAGCGTCAGAGTGGTGTTGCCGAATGGTTGTTGGATGCTTGCGGATCAAGCTTGCGATGTGGCGGTTCAGTTCGGAAGTCGGGATTTTTGTTTAACCGCATTTGTTTTGCCAATATCGGAATTCGATGTGATTTTTGGGATGGATTGGCTTGCGGAGCAGCATGCTATGATTGATTGCCAGTCCAAAGAAATCACGTGGGCCAGAATACCGAACAGGAGACCAAGTTCGCGGGTATGCGAGGAGTAGGCAGGACGTTGATGTCTGCACTCCAGGTAGTCAAAGCTGTTCGGAAGGGTGCGGAGTGTTACTTTGCACTAATTCAGGCTGTTGAGCCTAAGGCCAAGTTGTGCGAGGTTCCGATTGTGGCAGAATTTACAGATGTGTTTCCCACAGATCTCAGTGGGCTACCACCCCAGCGGGAGATTGACTTCACAATTGAGTTGGTGCCAGGTGCGAAACCCGTGGCCCGCTCTCCATATCGCGTTGCGCCTAAAGAGATGGCTGAATTGAAGGTTCAACTACAAGAAATGCTAGAGCAAGGTTATATCCGCCCAAGTATGTCACCTTGGAGCGCGCCTGTGCTTTTTGTAAAGAAGAAAGATGGTGGGTTACGGTTGTGCATTGATTACCGTGAACTGAATAAGCTGACCGAGAAGAATAAGTATCCTATACCTCGGATTGATGAATTATTTGATCAGCTAGTTGGCTCGACCGTCTATTCAAAGTTGGACCTGAAGTCTGGTTATTACCAGTTAAGAATTCGGGAAGGTGACATTCCCAAAACCGCATTTGGAACGCGTTATGGGCACTATGAGTTCACAGTTATGCCCTTTGGATTGTGCAATGCTCCTTCGGTGTTTATGGATTTGATGCACCGTATTTTCCGTGAGTACCTGGATCTGTTTGTGATTGTGTTCATTGATGATATCCTGGTGTACTCGAAGTCTAAAGCTGAGCATGAGATTCATTTGCGGTTGGTGTTGAACACGTTGAGGCAAAATCAGCTCTATGCCAAGTTCTCGAAGTGCGAGTTTTGGCTATCGTCAGTAGCATTTTTGGGCCATGTGGTGAGTGGAGCAGGCATTGCAGTGGATCCAGCGAAGATAAGAGCCATACAAGAATGGCCAATATTGTCTTCCGTGGCCGAGGTCAGGAGTTTCCTTGGACTTGCGGGCTACTATAGAAGATTTGTGGAGAACTTCTCGCGGATCGCTTTGCCGCTAACCACACTGACGCAAAAAGATCAGAAGTTCGTTTGGACGGCAGAGTGCGCACGAGCTTTTGAAGAGCTGAAGGTTCGGTTGACCACGGCGCCGGTGTTGTCTTCGCCATGTGGAACCGATGGGTTTGTAATATATAGTGATGCCTCAGGGAGCGGCTTAGGCTGCATTCTTCTGCAGAGCGGAAAGGTGATTGCTTATGGCTCACGCCAGCTGAAGGTGCACGAGCGAAACTATCCCGTCCATGATTTGGAACTAGCGGCGGTAATTTTTGCACTCAAATTGTGGCGACACTACCTTTATGGCGTGAAGGTAGAGATTTATACTGATCATAAGAGCCTAAAGTATCTGTTGGAGCAGAAAGAGTTGAACATGCGACAACGAAGGTGGTTGGAGTTCCTTGGGGATTACACTTTCGAGATTCACTATACACCCGGGAAGGGGAATGTTGTCGCGGATGCCTTGAGTCGGCGAGTTCCGACTAGAGTAAATTGGTTACAAAGGCATGATGAACGTCTTATCCAGGAATTGGAGGCATTGGAGATCTATTGTGTTGATAATAATTCCACTGTCATTGCATGTTTGAACTGGACCGAGGTGCAATGTGACCTTGCGGACCGCGTTCGACGGGCAACGGAGTTGGATGAAGATCTCTTACGCTATGTGAATGGAGGGCCAGAGGGCAAATTCACCTGGAACGATGGTCTTTTGCGAAAAGAGGGCCGTTTGTGCGTCCCGAATGTGGGGAAGTTGAGGGAAGAACTGATGTATGAAGCACATTATACGAAGTATTTCATTCACCCCGGGAGCACAAAGATGTTCAACGATATGAAGAAGCTTTTCTGGTGGCCAGGGCTTAAGAAAGATGTTGCCCTTTATGTAGCCAAATGCCAAACATGTGCAATGGTGAAGGCGGAATGCCAAAAGCCGGGCGGTTATTTGAAGTCACTGCCGATCCCAGTGTGGAAATTTGATGATATTTCCATGGATTTTGTGCATGGATTACCAAGATCGCAGCGAGGAAATGATTCCATTTGGGTGATAGTTGACCGGCTAACAAAAGTAGCACATTTTCTCCCGAACAGGGGGGATGATTCGGTTGAAAGTTTGGCAAAGTTATATGTTGATCAGATTGTGCGGCTTCACGGTGTTCCTCGGAGCATCGTAAGTGATCGAGATGGGCGATTCACGTCAAATGATTGGAGGCTAGTTCACCGACTGTTGGGCACGAAGTTGACTTTCAGTACGGCCTTTCATCCCCAAACGGATGGCCAAACTGAACGTACCAACAGAACAATGGAGGTCATGCTCCGAATGTGCGCCCTTGATTTCGGAAAGAGATGGGAAGATCATCTATATATGGTCGAGTTTGCATATAATAACAGCTACCAAGCAAGCATTGGGATGGCACCATATGAAGCCCTATATGGAAGGAAGTGTCGTACTCCCTTGGCTTGGGTAGAAGCGGGTGAAGCCCGGGTTGTTAAACCAAATGAGATGGATGACGCAAACTCAACCATTCGGACTATTCGAGAGAGATTGCTGATTGCTCAAGATCGACAAGCGAAGTACTACAACGCCAAGCACCGGAACGTCGAGTTTGCGGTTGGCGATTGGGTCTACTTGAAGATCAAGCCATTCAAAGGTGTCTCCAGGATTCGACGATTGAAAAAGTTGAGTCCAAGATATTTGGGTCCTTTTGAAGTGGTTGAGCGAGTTGGCGAAGCGGCTTATCGGCTAGCTCTATCGGCGGACTTGGGTGGGTTACATGATGTCTTTCACATCTCGGTGCTTCGGAAGGCCGTGAAAGATCCAGCTCAAGTGATCGCGGATGATCGGGTGCCGGTGGAGTATGGGCTAACAACGAGAGTTAGACCCATTCAGATAGAAGATCGAGCCGAGAAACAGTTGCGGAACAAGACGGTCGGTATGGTAAAAGTCCGATGGGACAATTGCGGCCGTGAAGAGCTGACATGGGAACGCGAGCAGACTATGCGAGCAGAGTTCCCTGAGTTGTTTCTGTAATTTGGAGCGAGAATATTGTAACATAAACGTATATAATATAGATATATGTTGTTACATTTTCTTGCTAGTTTTCTGTTACTTTCCTGTATTTAAATTTCGAGGACGAAATTTCTTGTAGGAGGGGAGGATTGTAACAACCCAAAGTTCAGAAACAGGAAAATTTGGGTGACACGGCCTGGGACACGGGCGTGTCCCAGGGCGTGTCAGGTGACATGGCCTGCGACACGGGCGTGTCGCAGGGCGTGTCGAGGTTGTGTCGACGATTGAACTTTGTCTCGATGACTTTTACTCTCGGCGATTCGTCGAGAGGAGGCACACGGCCCAGGACACGGGCGTGTCCAAGGCCGTGTCGCATGCTCGACGAGTTTTGCTCGACGATCGTCGAGTATCGAGAAGTGGGTGTCGAGTGTTGAACACGGCCTGTGACACGGGCGTGTCACAGGGCGTGTCAATTCAGGCGACGAACTCAGCCCGCCGAAGATTTCGACAGGGCGTGTCTTTGTGCCGTGTCTGGGCACACGGCCTGGGACACGGGCGTGTCACAGGCCGTGTGAAGTCTCGGGATGATTTGGGATTTTTTTCCCCAGGTACACGGCCACAGACACGGGCGTGTCTGAAGGCGTGTTGGTGACACGGCCCATGACACGGGCGTGTCCCGTGGGCGTGTCACTGGTTTGGATAAGTCGGTTGACCACCGCTTGAGGCACACGGCCTGGCACACGGCCGTGTTCGAGGCCGTGTCGGGTCAAAATCTGTGTTTTTGGCAGAATCGTGGCCGTCCATTCCTTCAGTCTGGATCCAAGGGCTGAAGCTTCTTCCTCTTTTTCCTTAAGGGCCGAAATCAGAGAAACACTTCTCATTTCTTTGGCCTTCATCTTTCTTCAACTTAAGAGAGAAAGAGAGAGAGAAAGGAGGAGGAAGAAGGAAGGGGGCTGCTGCTGGTGGTGCTGCGGTTTACCGACGAGAGATCCGAAGCCAGCGTTGCGGAGGAAACGATCTTGCGAGTCTTGCAAGCTAGCTTGGAGGCCATGGCACCGAAGCGATCGTCAAGGGTAACGACTTTTCTTCCTAGCCATGTGAAGGCTTCCTTTTTGGCATATCTTTTGATTACCCCACCAAGAGGTGGCTGCTTTTGGGAGTCGTTTGGGTGATTCTTGAAATCCCCTTTGTTGTGCATATAGATCCGGAAATGGAGTACGGAATAGGCATGCTGTGTGAAGCCCATCTGGACAGGTTGGCCTGGATTGGTGATGTTGCATACGAACCGGAGAAGACTCCGTGATAAACGTGTAGTGTACGGAGTCTATGGGTTATGCCTGCGAAAAGGAGTAGCAGGAAGTACTGGGGTGGTAGCCCAGGAAAATAGCCATGTGATGGTTTTGGGTCCAACCTGTGAATGAGGCACAGGTAGTACTGGTGGGACCAGGAAAGGCCCTTTTTGTGATGCTTGATGTCATAGGGTGTCCACCTGTGGAGCGAGTCACAGGAAGTACTGGTGTGCCCAGGAAAGACCCCTGACATTTGTAAGTTGCGGTGTCCACCTGTGACGGGAGTCACAGGAAGTACTGGTGTGCCCAGGAAAGACCCGCTGTTGCTGTGAGGAAATGAGTATAGTCACATACCCCGGGCTTGAATGCCAGAACAGGATTGGTGAGACCGACCCGCGCCTTTGATATAGCCATGAGTACGCTGCACGCGGGAAAGGCAAGGCGATTTGAGCAACGGGGGGTGGAGGATCCGACCTGCGCTATGTCCGTCTGACGTGAGACCAAAAAGTGCGGTCTGTTGGAGCGCATAGCAAGAGTCTTCGGCCTGCGCGCCATGACACAACGGGGGCTACGGGCCATCCCGGTGTCCGAGGACTAACTCCGGCTGCACGCCATGGAGTAAATGCTCAAGAGTGTTACCGTTGGGTGATAACCCTGATACGGTGGTGGGCAAGAGGTTGCCAGAACACCAAGAATGTGCCCTGAGTGCACGGACCGTTGGGCCGGGCGGCGAACGGTTGTGATGGCTTGTGTGCGTGAAAGCACCTTTTGATGATATAGCTTGCCATACTTGTGATATGATATGCCTGCAGGGAAAAATACCGCTGCCCTGAGAGAAGGGGTAGGGTCATTATAATTTGGTCAGCTGAACGCTGACCGTTGCTTTTGTTTGCCACCGGTGGGTGGCTTGTCCTTGCACAGGTGCTGGAGAGCCGAGCGGGACGCGTCGAGGTTGATGTTCCTGCTGGTGTTGCTGCTGCTGTTGTTAGCCCTCGAAGGCTAAGTGTGTTCTTTTGAGTGTTTTCTTTTCTTGTGGCCGGCCTGCGCGCCAATTTGTTTAGGCCACTGTTTGAAAGCCATGTAAGGCCATAAGGCCAACGCTTTGTTCATGTTGTAAGACATTCCTATATATATATAAAATGTGGAGTTTTATGTTTGGACATTCATGAGGAGTTCAAGTAGTTTAGGCTTCCGCTAGAATGCTTGTGATAGGTGCGATTACGCTACTCTGGTATCATCCTGTACCTTCACCGACTGTTTTGTGGTATATCCTGTGGGGCCCCGGCCGGACCTTCTAGAATATATCATATGAACGGATGGGGTTGTTACAGGAACAATCCCAAGTCTCCTTCCAGACCTCCAAAGTATTTACCTAAACCATACAACTATCAAAAGAGATTACAGGAAAAGTTAGAAAGACAACAACAACGACAAGATCAGTAGAAGTTGAGGATGTGCTGAAAGTTCTTATTTTTTGAAATTGTGGAATTTAATTTTCCTTGGACAAATTTCTATTTATATGAACTTTTAGTTTTCCTGATCTGATTTTTCTCCATCATAGCTTTTATTCCATTTATCATGATTATTAGTTTCTTTACTTGTTTTATCTTGATGTAATTCACCTTAGTGTAGAGGGTTCTGACTTCTATAAATAGGGGGAGATTGTTGGGTATTGCATGCACAATAGCCCAGATTTGTATGAAGTCACCCTTGAACTAAGATGAATTAAGTTTGTATTTGATGCTCTGTTAAGTTGAGTGTTTGCAAGACTTAATTGTCAGGTGTAGACCAATATCAGTTTATAATGAGTGTACAAACACAGGACCATATAATGTATTACCTCATTGTGTGATCCATGATGTTGACTCATGTGTAGCCTCTCTATTGGGACACTTCGTTTTCAAGCACTAAGGACAAGGGAGAAAAGTTGGTTGCTGATTTTATTGAAGAATTGATGTTTTCAGATTTTAAGAAAATTCTCTAAGTATTTTTCTTGTGTACAATGTTCTGTACTCGAGAAGGACTAAGTTAATTCTCGAGTTAAACATGTCATAATTTCAAGTTACAAAAGTAGATCTCGAGAAAGCATAATGTTGTTCTCGAGAAGGCCTTATGTACTCAAGTACTTCATGACACCTCTTCTCGGGTTACTCTCTTTTTCAGACTGAAATTTTTCTAAGTTTTTTTCTCGAGTAGCTAATCTTAAGGCGTTGAAAGCGTTGAGAAGTTAAGTCTAGTTCTCAAGTAAGGCTTACTGTACTCGAGTATAAGTCATCTTTTGTTCTCCAGTATAGTCTGTCTAAAAGCGTTGAGAGCGAGACTTGTCTCGACACCATCTTGAAATATTATCGGGTAGTCTAAGTCAAAAAGCGTTGAGAGCGAGACTTGACTCAGTGCCATCTGGAAATTTTCTCGAGACAGTCTTTTGTTCTCGAGTACAAAGTACTTCTTTTTAAGAACAATAACATATTTTTCTCGAGTACTTTCCTTCATTCCCTAGAATGTTGAATTCCACCTCCACGTTTATTTCTAAGTCTTTTTCTAGAGATCTTCATTGTTGTTCTCGAGAACCAGTAAGCTTTTTTCTCAAGTACCATTCTTCTTCTCGAGAACTGTTGTACTGTTTTTCGGAAATTCTTCTAAGTCCAGACAGACATAATTTCAAATGTCATTATCACGTGATTGGTTCACGTGGCTATCAGTAATTATGATTATGACTGTTAGGCAAGTCCTATAAAAGATCCTGTCATTTTCGATCAACCCCAAGTAATATATTCTAAGAATCCTGAATCCCTAATTTTCTTTCCATAATCGAAAGCGCCGCCGCTCATCGCCTTCATCGCCAAAAGCGCTTTCGATCCAGATCGATTCAGAGCAAGTGATTCAGAGATCAAGACATTCTACAATCTATAGATTTAATACTTGATCTTGCTGAGTCTAGAATTTCAGATCCAGAGATCTTGCCTAGTCTTCTTCAAACATTTCTAATAGAGCCGCAAAGTTCAAAGAAGAAGAAAAACAGAAGCTGTCAGATCTGAGAGACAAAACAATGTTTGTATTTGTTATATTTCAATTTATTCTTGTAGGAGATCCTTCTTTGAGTGTAGGAGCTTTGTTCTCCGAGTTATTTTTGTTGGAAGTTTTATCTTCTGAGTGTAGATCCAGTTTTCGAAATCAAGTTGTAGGAACGTTGTTCCAAGTTGTAGGATTGTTTTCAATCCGAGATTAGTGAAGTGACTGAGTCTAGTGCTTTGCTAGATCAGTGAGTGCAAAGTGGATGTACCCAAGGTTGGGGAATCACTATAACTCTTGGTGTCATCTGTGAATGCTTGGTTAATTTTCTAAGCATAGCTCGTTAAATTTTTATTCCGTAAAAAGATGCACAACTCACATATTCACCCCACTCTAGGTGATTTAGGTAAGACAACTTAAATATTTTCATAAGTCAAGACAAAAGTCAGAGTCAATGCGCAAGACAGCAGAAGACCTGGGTGAGTATGGCAAGCTCAACTCACATACTCGTCAGGTAGGCGAGTAGGTCGGTTACTTGTCCAGCCAAGCGAGCTCTCCCAAGAAGTCGCCTAGTCGCCAGGGGTGGGGCTATAAATAAGACCCCCTTCCTCTTGGATTTGCCTATAAATAGTACCCCAGGGGCATGAGGAGACGGACTTTGGAATCTTGAAAAATATCTCGAGCACCTATTTTCCTAGACTTTGAGCTGAGCCTTTAGATCCTTTCTTCAGAGAGACAGGTCGCGAGCTAGCAATTACACATATTAGTCTCCGCCTTAACTTAGTCGCCGATTAGAGTCTACCTCATACCCTGCGCGGACATTTTTGGTTGTGGTGGGGAAGCTTCTTCTAAGCCTCCGGGTATGTGGTGGGACCTCCCTACTGCAACGACTGAGGTCTTTCTTGTTGTTTGGCTGTTTCTGCGTCCTAGCCCGTTAACCGCCAAGCCCGCACGCTGAACCGATAACCTTAGACTGCCTTGATCCAAATTTTGGATTAGGGATTTTCCCGACTTCAACTGGACTAATTGGACCGTCTTAGCTTTTGGAGCGGTCGGTTTCGTAAATAGTCATAGAAATAGATCACAAAAGAGATGAGCCTTTTTACATGCAAAACCCTCTGAATAGGGTGAAAACCCTTGGTCGGGGCTGTGCCGACAGGAACTCCACTAGATCGGTCGAGATTACAAGGCTTCTCTTGCGGAATCGAGGGCGACAGACCATGCCTCGTTACAACTTGAGGAGGAGAGAGAGATATAATGTTTGACTTACGGGAGAATGCTTGCGTACTTCTATATGATCGGTGGCAGGCGGATGAGTTGGCACGATGGGAATCTAACAGACTGTGCACATTGAACGTTGGGGGTGGCGGACGATGGGCGATTGACTTCCTTCGAACTTTGAATTGCATGGAGGAGGCTTTGAGCGACCTTCAACTTAGAGGCGATGTCGTTGGCCACGGGCTTTGTCATGGCTGCGAGGACGATGGTGGCGGACCTGTGAAGGGGGAGAGAAAATAGGAGAGAGAAAGCTAAAGAGAAAGACAGGAATTCTGGTAGAAATCCCGAAATCCTAAGTCAATTAAATGAGAAGGATGAGGGGTCTATTTATAGGCTTGGAGAGGGACGACCCGGTAATTTCCCCCCGTAACTACCAACCAGACGAATATGATCGCTCTGTTTAAGGCATATGGATCACCATTTTAGGAAAATACCGAGCTTGCCCTTGGGTACAAAATAGACATGCCTGACATCAGGAACAACCCAACGGGCAACAGGGGTGATTACGCGTGGTAACCACCCCAACCGCCTGCTTTGCGTGCGGTTACGGGCGGCGACAGCCTTGTACAGGGGAGTCGTAGGGGCCGGCGATATGCCTTAAACAGAGCCCCCGACCGGCGATATGCCGGTCGACCAAAGGGGTCGGGCGACCCCATGACCGCCCAGACGTCGGGCAGCCGGGGGGAGGCAGGGCGATCGGCCCCTTAGGAGCTGATGCCTCCCCATACAACCTAGCCGTAGGCGGCCGGGGAGAAGAGGGGAGGCATGCGCCTCCATGGTCAGCCTAGCCGTAGGCGGCCGGGGAGAAGAGGTCGGACGGCCCCTTGGGCGTTGGAGCCTCCCTGGCCGGCCTAGCCGTAGGCTGCCGAGGAGAAGAGGGGCAGTTTTCCCCTTAGGGACCTATGCCTCCCCAGCCGACCTAGCCTTCGGTGGCTAGGGAGAAGAGGTCAGCCGACCCCTTCGTCGGTCGGCGCCTCCCCAGTTGGCCTCACCGTATATGGTCGGGGGGGAGAGGTGCAGCCGTCCCCTTGGGGGCCGGCGCCTCCCCGACCGGCCTCGTCATAAGCGGACGGGGAGATGAGGGGCGGTCGGTGCAGCCGCCGGACGTGAGGAAGCCAACACGTGAGATCCCAAACGACGGTTGGCGATCCCGCACGAGAGTTAGGATCTAGCACCTGGTGGTTATGATTCAGTGCGAGGCGGTTGTACAATCCATACTTGTCGAGGGTGGACCCCTCCATAGCCAGGTCAGCAAGAGTCAAAGTCAGCAAGTCAAGACAATAGTCAGTGTCAACACGTAAGAAAGCAGAAGGCCTGAGTGAGTATTGTGAGCTCCCCTCTCATACTCACCAGGTAGGCAACTAGGGCAGATACACACCCAACCTGAGCGAGCTCCCCCAGGAAGTCGCCTAGTCGCTAGGGGTGGAGTTATAAATAAGACCCACCCTCTTGGATTTACCTATAAATAGAACCTCAGAGATATGAGGAGATGGACTTCAAAATCTCGTAAAAGATCTCAAGTATTTCATTTCCTAGACTTCGAGCTGAGCCTTGGGATCCTTTCTTCAGAGATTCAGGTCGCGAGCTAGCGACTATCCATCTTAGTCGCCACCTTGACTTAGTCGTCAGCTAGAATCTACCTCATACCCTGCTTGATCCTTTTTGGTTGTGGAGGAGAATCTTCTTCTAAGCATTCAGGTACGTGATGGGACCTCCCTGCTACAGTACTAGGGGTCCTATTTGTTGTTTGTCTATTTCGACATCCAAGCCTGTTATCCGTCGAGCCGGACCACTGAACCGGTAACCTTAGACTGCCTTGATCCGAATTTTGAAGTAGGGATTTTCTCAGTTTCAATAGCGGTTATGGCATGGATCTTGCGCAAAGCGGTTTAAACCGTAACCTCCCACTCTGCTCTCATACCTCAGCCAGTGGATGGGAGGCATGTGCTATCTTCGAGAGCGATTATGGCGGTAAGGGTGTAGTTCCTCATGTTGATTTTATTGAACTTCTTTAATTTTCTTTAACTTGTTCTCTTTGTTGCAGACCAGCATTCAAGCCAGCATTGAACCCTCCTTGGATGATCTTCTGGCAAGCCTGAAGGACAACTATCGGCCGCTTCAGGAGAAGTGGCGAGTGATGGAGAGATCCTGCCTCAACCTGAGGGGTAGGCGAGATCATGATATCCCCCGCTTTCTCCAGGTTGAGGCAGAGATGAAAGCTGAGATGATGTAGTTATGGGAGGAGCTTCAGGCGGATAAGATTTAGGTGGAGAAGGCAGCGAGGCTTTTAGAGGGTGTACAAGAGTAGAACACTCTTCTACGGTTAGAGTGGTCTTCTTTAAAGTCTGAAGTTGAGCACCTTTCTTCGGAGGAGCGCTTGGATGAGCTGAGAGCGATAGAGGTTGCTGAGTACAAAGATTTTATCGAGTTTATACGAGACCGTTGTCTGTTTTCTGAGGAGATCCGTGAGGAGATATGGATGCAAGAGGTTGATCCAGACATGGCTGAGGCATGAGAGGTGGCTTCCTTTGTGAACATGTGATGTCGCTGATCTTGGCTTTGACGATTTATCTGAGGATAAGATTGCTGATGTTGAGGATGAGTAGTCCTCCTTATTTGGATTTCCTTGTTTGATCTACATTTGTCAGCCCTCGCGGCGTACTTATGTACTTATCTTGTCGTACTTTTGTATGTTGTGTTTTGTTTTATTATATAGTGGTCATCATTGCTCAACACATAGTTTTTTTGCATGATGTTATGATGTAGTGCAAATAATTATCAATTGTGTTTTGAGGCTGGTAATGTTCACAGTGTGATGCATAGAAGGCCTTCAAATCTGAGCCATTGTGAGAAGGGTACCACCTGGCGGGGTCACTACCTACTACGGGAGAAGGGTGAGCCTTCGATCGCATATAGCAGGGGTTGCAAGGGGCTGAGAGCCCTGAAGAAACGGTGAAGTTCGGAAACATGCAGATCACTGGCAAGCGCGAGGGGGAAAGGCCCTGACGACGTCATGACCCTCTGCGGGAGAAGGTCAAACCTTCGATCACAGATAGTGAGGGTTTGAGGGGCTAGGAGCCTTTGATAAATGGTGAAGTTCAAAAACTTGTAGACTATTGGCGAGCGTAATGGGGGTAGGCCCTGGCGACGTCGTGTCCCTTTGCGAGAGAAGGGCGAACCTTTGATCGCAGGAAGTTAGGGCATGAGGGGCAGGGAGCGCTGGAGAAATGACAAAGTTCAGAAACTTGCAGACCACTAGCGAGCGCAAGGGGGGCAAGCCCTGACAACGTCGTGACCCTCTGCAGGAGAAGGGCAAACATTTGATCGTAGGCAGTGAGGGCATGAAGGGTAGGGAGCCCTGGAGAAACGACAAAGTTCAAAAACTTGCTGACCATTGGAGAGCGCGAGGGGGCAGGCCCTGGCGGCGTCGTGACCCTCTGCGGGAGAAAAGCGTACCTTCGATCGCAGGAAGTGAGGGCACGAAGGGCTGGGAGCCCTTGAGAAACATCACAGTTTGAAAACTTGCAGACTCGACAAGAGAAATGACAAAGTTCTCAGGTAGTGAGGGAATGATGGCACAAGGGCTGGGAGCCCTGGAGAAATGATGAAGTTCAAAAACTTACAGACCGCTGGCGAGCGCAAGGGAGACAGGCCTTAGCGATGTTATGGCCTTCTATGGGAGAAGTGCGAGCCTTTGATCGCAGTCAGTGATGGCACAAGGGGCTGGGAGCCTTAGAGAAGAGTCAGGGGTGAATCCTGACGTAACCTCCTATTTGAAGTGAACTTCAATTCACGATAGTGTGGTAATGTGAGGGCTTGTCTTCGAGGTGGTGACGAGGAGCTGATATTGTTGTTGGATCCCCAGCCAGGGGTTTAGCTCCAACTTTTGCATTCTATTCGACAATGAGCCCTACAACAGAAATATTTAAAGTAGACAAACACTTTGCACTTAATAGAAATGAAATTTAGTTCATGCACTAGCAGATGCTTGCGGCTTTATAAGTTCGCAATTGTAGCCAGAATGAAAGTGTGAAAACAAAACTAGTTCGATAAACGGAATGTAGTTAGGCCTTCCTACCCACTTCATGCTTTATGTTTTTCCTTTCTGAAACTGAAGCCTCTAAGATCATCCAGACCCAGTTGCTCCGCGAGTGCTGACAATGATCTTTATGGCGGCGTGGGGGTAGATGAATGCACCTTGATCAGGGTGAAGCTGTTGAAGAATAACATGTTTGCGCTGCCTCCTGATTCCCTCTAACGACACATACTCCGACCAGCGTAAGAAACTTTATGGCGAGGTGGGGAACTGATGATATAGCTTTGAATATGGTCTGGAGTGGTCGGCCGAATATCGCATTGTATGGATATTCTGAATCCACTACAACTAACTAGACCTGATGCGTTACCTGCCTCAGGAATTCTCCCAAAGTGACTGGGAGTGTGATCATTCCTTATACCGTAACTGGCCCTCTACTGAAACCATAAATCGAGCTCACGGCGGGCTGTAACTTTTCTTTGGGAATCTGCATTCTATGGAGTGCTAGCATGAATAGAACGTTTACTGAGCTTCCCTTGTCGACCAATATCCATTTGACCCAGAACGCAGGATTTCTGATTTCTGTAGTGATGATTGTTGGGTATTGTATCCACAATGACCTTGATTTGAAGAAGTGTCCCTTGAACGAAGATGAATTGAGATTGTATTTGATTGTGTGTTTGTTTAGTCATGTGTTTGTAGGATCATGTTGCAAAGTACAAACAATGTCAGGTTACAATGGGTCATAGAACACATGACTACATAATGTAATCCCTCATTATGTAGGCCAAAGTGTTGATTTATGTGTAATCTCTCTATTGGAATATACTTACATTTCAAGTGCATTAGAAGATTTAAGGAAGGGTGTGTTGCTGAAATCAAAAAGGACAAAACTTTCTCTAAGGAAAATTCGTCGAGTATCGTAGAGTAGACTCATCGAATTTGTTGAGGTTATCTGTTGATACTCGGTGAATTCATCGAATATACCTACTGATACATATCGAATCTGTAGGAATTAACTCTGCAAATTTTTCCTGCATCCTTGAAAATCGGTCAAGTAGAATTAGTCGTATATCGCCTTGCAAACTCGTCGAATTCGTTGAAGTTATCTTTTGATACTCGTCGAATTCGTCAGGTATACTTGTCGATATTTGTCGAATTCACCAAACCTCTCTAGGAATGCGCTGAGCTCTCAGATCGATCTATCTGGATTCGTCCAAGTCCTTTTCATCGTATTTCGAAGTAGTTTGATGAGTATACCTTTATATACTTGACGATACTCGAAGAAAATGACTTAGGGTTTATTTTCGAATTTCTGATCTGCCTATCTCGACTGTCATGTACAGTAACATGTGGATATCTCGGTATGGAAGGAACTTTTAGCCCCTTAGAGAAGGGGAGTTCCTATAAATACCTAGGGTGATTTTCTTTCAACCCTAATCGTGCTTTTACATTTAAATCGAGAAATTTCAAAGAACCCCCATCAGCGTACGTGATTCCATGTTTCATGACTTTCTCTCGGCCAACTACTTGATTCACGATTTGATTGTCAACAAAGGATTTGACTTGATCTTTGATCACTAAAAGTCCAAGTACTCCTCAGATCTAATCCATCCTGATTGTTCAGATCAAGACTTCAAGGATTTCATGTTCTCTCCCTCCTCAAGGCTTTCAAGATCTACTGTTCATCGGAAAGGAAGGCTGAAGATTTCAGATCTGAAGAAGATTATTCTTAATATATTATTGTATAACTCCTTTTATACTATTGTAGGAGGTTTTGCCTCCGGTTGTAGATCCTTGTTTATAGGATCGAGTTTGTAGGAGAGGTTGTTCTCCTAGTGGTAGGAGAGTTGTCTCCGAGTTTGTAGGAGTTGAGGCTCTGAGTTGTAGGATTGTTTACAATCTGAGATAAAGGTGAAGTTGTCGAATCTGGCCCTTCGTGGTAGATAGGCGAGGAGGGACAGTGCACGTACCCAACTCGGGGAACCACTATAAAATTTGTGTTTCTGTGTGCTTATTTTGTGCTAATTTTTTCTGCTAATAGATGCAGATCTCACTTATTCACTCCTTATAGGTGATTTAGGTAGACAACTAGATACTTTCAATTGGTATCATAGGGAGGTTATTCATTAAAAGGTTAACACCTTGAACAAGATCTCTAATCTAGTTGTCAAGAGATGCCGCTAAGTTGAAATGGATGGAAGCAAGGATATGTATTCGATAAAGTTGTCAATGTGCATTAAGAAGAACTTCCCCATGTGGAAGGAGAGAGTTAGATTCTATATAGAAGCTGCTGATCCCCGTATTTTTCAGATTGTTGAAGAAGGCCCTCATGTTCCTACTCAAGCTTTCACCTTGAATCCTAACATCCAAGTTCCCAGGAAAATGATGGATTTGAATAAGGATGAAGTTGCTCTAGTCTCCTTGGATAAGAAGGCAAATAACATCATAGCAAGTGCAGTGGATGACTCTATGCTGCAAAATCTATTTCATTGCAAATCTGTCAAGGAAATGTGGAACTGTCTCGTAGTCTTCATGAAAAGAACTGAAGAAGTTAGAGATGATCGAAGATCTCTACTAAATCAAGAGTACGAGGCATTCAAGCAAGGCTTTAACGATACAATTACAGACAATTTTGAAAAGTTTTTCAAGATCGTCAACGACCTCAGAAAATATGGTCGTACATTCACAAATGATGAGCTCAATGATAAATTCCTAAGATCCCTGACAAAAGACTGAGACACTAAGGTGGTGGCCATTAGGGAATTTGGAAATCTGCCTGAGATTGATCCTCAAAACCTATTCAAAATACTCCTTTCCTATGAACTACAAATGAACACAAGGAAGAAAGAGCAGCACTACATGAATTCAAGCAAATAGAAGTCTATAACACTGAAGTCTGAAGGGTCAAAGAAACTTAAAGTTGTGTCACCTGTAAGGATATAAGCTTCTAAAGTTCAAGAGGACTCTGAGACAAGCACCTCAAGCTCAAAAATGTTTGATGGAGACTTCTCTCTACTCTCCAAGCAATTCAAGAGGATGCTCAACAAAAGGAGGCAAATGAAAAATCAGTCCTCCTCCGACTTCAGAAGGTCACATCGGGATGGTGATCGGTCAAAGAAAAGCTTCAACGACAGGTATAGGTCAAAACCGAACAAACATATTTCTATTGACGTTGTGTACTACTGTTGTAATAAGCTAGGGCATATGATTGTTGACTGCCCCTGCAAGAAGAAAGAGGGAAGGAAGGAAGAAAATAAATCCTTTTGAAGCAAGAAGAAAGAGGAAAAGAGCTTCATAGCGAAGAAGCCAAAAATCTTCAGCTACAGTGACTCAAGTGAGTCAAGTTCTGATAAGAAAGCCTATTTTGGGCTAATGGCACACACTGATGAGAATGAAGGAGAATCCGAGTACAACGGGAAGGTAAACTCTCACACTCTTCTCTCTGAGCCAAAAACTGCCGCAGATGGCCATGAAGGCTACTCCTCTGAAGAGGATGATTCTAATTTAATGACTTCGTATCAAGTTCTATTGAAGTCCTTTGACAAATGCCAAAAGCTAGTCAAAGTGCAATCAAAAGAGATTGTTTCCCTCAAGGAAGTGGAATCAAATCTGAAGGGCGAAATTAAAAAATTGACTCCTCTTACAGATGAAGTCCAATCCCTGAAGGAGGAATTAAAGGACTCTACTGAGCTATTGACTCAGAAGGAGATATTCCTTAATGAACTGGAAGAGAAGTTAGTGGTTGAAAGGAACTTGGTAGAAAGCTTCTCAAAGAAAAAGAATGTGCTTCCCCTTATTGATGTATTCTCAGCCTCAAAGAATTATAGTGGTGTGAGACATAAAGCTGCTAAGGGTAAGGGCAAGGTTGTTCAAAGTCAAGCCACTTTCAAAAAGGTAGTCTTCCCGACTAACAAGTATGACTTTGAATCGTCCTATGCTCCCTATACCAGCCAACATATGTGGAACCTATAAAAGGAGCAAAGGATGGACCCGCCCTAGGGATTTCAGAGAAAGTGTGTTCAAGGCACCTTATGAAGAAATCACCATTAACAGTTATGGTCCATACAATCATGGACCAAGTGGCAAGAAAGATCTGAAAGACAAAACTGTTGTTCCTAAGGCTAAGGAGACAAAGAAGCCTTGTGTATGTTGTACTCATGAGGCTTCCTCCTGCAGTTCGGTTGCACCTACTAGACCTCCCATTCAAAAGGCGAAGCAGGATAACAAGAGACGGTACAACGGGTTTGACTGTTGGTATTGTGGAAAAATTGGTCACTTTGCCATGGATTGTTGGTTTTATTCGGTCAAATATGAAAATCCACGAGTTAACATTGCAAGAATGACCACTCGCACTGTTAATGCTCCCAGTGGTAGTCAGTTAATAAGGAACCAAGGATCCAAATCTGTTTGTGTTCCTAAGGGAAAATGATTCATGAATGCATGTATGTCCAAAGGCCGATAAAAATCTTATCTGGTATTTGAACACTTGTTGCTTTCGACACATGACCGGGATTAGAAGCCTATTGCAAGAATATACCCTAGTCGAAGACGGTCCAAAAGTCATCTTTGGAGGGTCTGGCCAAGAAATCACTGAAGGCTACGGTATGATTATCAACGGTATAGTCTCCTTCACAGATGTGGTTTATATTAAAGGGTTATAACATAATCTCATAAACATAAGTCAATTATGTGATAAAAGCTATATCGTTGAGTTCTACAAGGACAAGTGTCTGATAAAATTGTCTTCCAATTTGGAGACAGTCTTAACGGGCACTCAGAGTAGAAATATTTTCTATTTAAATTTCCTTTATTTAGACACTTCTACACCAGTGTGATTTTTAGCAAAAAATAGTGTCTCTCTCTGTGACCAATGATACAAGAGATTTGCACATATAAACTTCAAAACTATAAGTATGTTATTCTCTCACAACTTAGTACGTGATGGTCCCAGCATTAAGTGCCTTATAGAGAGTCCATGCCACGCATCATAAATGGGTAAGCAGACAAGGGCTACCTTCAAGGGTATTGTTGGAAAAAAATCCTCTTGTTATTTATATCTATTTTATATGGACTTATTTGGTCTATGCCAGTTCACAGTTTAGGAGGTAAAGTCTATAAGTTAGTCATTGTTGATGACTATTCTCGTTTTACTTGGGTGTACCTTTTGAAACAAAAGTCAAACACCTTCAAGGCTTTCACTAATTTTATTAGGCAAATCCAGAATGAATTAAACTGCTCGGTGAACAAAATCAGAAGTGATCACGGAACAGAATTTGAGTTTTGGGCCATGACAGAATTCTGTGGAAGTCAAGGTATCTTTCATTAGTTTTCCTCTCCGCATACTCCACAACAAAACGGAGTTACCGAAGGAAAAAAATAGAACCCTCATTGAAGAATGTACGACAATGTTGAATGATTCTTCACTACTAGAGTACTTCTGGTCTGAAGCGGTCAACAGAGCGTGCCACGTGCAAATCAGAGCATTAATCAACAAAAGCCATCGCAAGACGCCTTATGAACTATTGAACGGTAGAAAACTGATTATGTCCTACTTTAGGATCTTTGAAAGCAAGTGCTTCATACTTAATAATGAGAAGTATTATCGTACAAAGTTTAGTGATAAATGTTTTGAAGTTATTTTCATATGCTATAGTAGCCATAGTGAGGCATATAGGATTTTCAATAAGAAAACCCTGATTGTAGAAGAGTCAATAAATATTGTATCTGATGAGACAAGTGTGCTTCATAGAAACTCGTCTAGTGTTATTGGCGAAGATGCCGGTACAAGGGTAAAAGTACTAAGCTTGGAAGAAGTCGTTAAGGAAGATGATCCAAGCTCAGTCAAAGTCATCAATCCAAGTTTGATGGAAGCAGAACTACAAGATGAAGAACTCCATCAACCTACAGGAGGTGCACCAGATGTGACAGAACCTGCCGGTGGGATAGGAAGGAATCTGATGTTCAAACACCAAAGAGATCACCTAGTTGATCTGACCATTGTAGATCCAAGTGACAGTGTAAGGACCAGAAGAGGTACTAC
Organism: Platanthera guangdongensis; assembly: GCA_039583875.1. NCBI lineage: Eukaryota > Viridiplantae > Streptophyta > Magnoliopsida > Asparagales > Orchidaceae > Platanthera > Platanthera guangdongensis. The sequence goes on along the minus strand of CM077154.1, from coordinate 93,525,355 downwards.
TAACGAAGTATTACATCTTAGCTTCCTTTCTCAGGTTGAGCCAAACAAATTTGAAGGAGCAAACAAGAATGCCTCTTGGGTAATGGCTATGTAAGAGGAGCACAACCAGTTTGAAAGGTGCAAGGTTTGAGAGTTGGTGCCAAGGCCCAATGGACAAAACGCGATCGGTACCAAATGGATATTTAGAAAAAACGTTGGACGAGAATGGAGTAATTATAAAGAATAAAACCAGGCTTGTAGCTCATGGTTATAGACAAGAAGAAGGGATCGACTTCAATCAGACCTTTCCTCCAGTAGTCAGTCTCGAAGCGAGCAGGTTATTCCTTGCGTATGCTGATCACAAAGGCTTCAAAGTCTATCAAATGGACGTGAAGTCAGAATTCCTCAACGACGATCTAAAAGAGGAAGTATACATAACATAACCACCGGGTTTTGTCGACTCATCTTTCCTTGATTATGTGTATTTTCTCAATAAATCTTTATACGGTTTAAAACAAGATCCCCGAGTTTGGTATGAAACGCTATCTAGTTTTCTTTTTTGAGAACAAGTTTATAAGTGGAAAGATAGATAAGACATTATTTATTTGGAAAGTTAAGGGCAACATTTTTTTGTGCAAATCTATGTCGATGACATTATCTTTGGCTCTACGGATGTTGAAACCGAAAACTCGGTCTTTGTGGAGTTCACCCTTGGGGAAGGGGTGATCACACACTTACTTCTCTCTCGCGAACCAAATGACTAAGGAAAAATAATAGGGGAGAGACCCAAGGGCTCGACGTTGAGGTCCCACCACACATCCGGAAGATCTTAGAGCTCTTCCCTCCTTAGCTAAATGTCGAACTGAGGGTGTCTCAGAAAGCGCAAGAAGACCAGGGCACAAATAAGCATGCCTTATGAGGTAGCCCCTTGGGTCTATTATAGATTTTTGAAAATGACCTACAAATAGTTAACCTCCGCTATTCTAAGCTGCTATGTGCAGCCCACCTAGGTCTGACAACAACTTAACTCCACTGTTCTAACAGGCTATAGACAGACCAACGAGGGCAGGATGGTAAAAACACATCACAAAAGACTGGGCGAGTGGCCTTCTGAAATCTCCACTCGCTGTGGTCGGCTAGTGCACGATGGAGCGGGCACTCGCCGCCTCTCCCCGGCCCCGGGCGAGTGCGGGCCCGACCTGCCCCACTCGCCCACTACTCGCTGAGCCCCTGGGGCGAGTATGACCCGACCTGCTCCACTCACCCCTCATGCGATCCACACCATTGGGGCGAGCTGAGGGGGCTTCCAGGGATCTCGCCTCCCTCTGGCTCGCCTAGGACCCGGACTGCCGGGCTTTGGCCGACCTGGCTCCTGTCGACCACTACTCTCCAGATATGGGGTTGTACAATGGATGATCACCTTTCCAAGAAGTTTTCTAAACTTGTGCAAAGGAAGTTTGAAATGAGCAGTATGGGAGAGCTGAAGTATTTCTTAGGACTTTAGGTGAAACAATCTGAAGATGGAATTTTCATTTCTCAAACAAAGTTCACCAAAGAGTTACTTAAGAAATTTGGAAAGGAGAACGCAACCTCGATGAGGACTCTAATGTGTTTAACTATGTCTCTGGACAAGGATGAGAAAGGAAAACCTTTTGATGAAACCAAGTATAGAAGCATAGTTGGGTCCTTGCTCTATCTTACTACCAGTAGACTCGACATAATGTTTTCAACATGTATGTGTGCTAGATTTCAGGTGAACTCTAAGGAATCTCATTACGCCGATATAAAGAGTATCTTGTGATACCTTAAGGGTACACCAAATCTTGACTTATGGTACCCAAGAAGTAATGACGTCGAGATAATTGGGTTTTCGGACGCTGATTTTGCAGGTACCAGGGATGAGAGGAAAAGCACTTCTGGGACTTGCCAATTCCTCGGAAGACGGCTTATTTCATGGAGCAGCAAGAAGCAAAATTGTGTGGCAATCTCTACTACAGAGTCAGAGTACATCTCTGCTGGCAGCTATTGCGCACAACTTCTCTGGATCAGGAATCAACTTGAAGACTACAATTTGCAATTCAAGGAGATTTCAATGCTTTGCGACTCCTCCAATGCAATTACGATTGCCAATAATCTAGTCTCTCCCAGCCGGACGAAGCACATCGAGATCAGATATCATTTTGTCCGGGAGCATGTGGAGAACAAGGACATAAATTTCAGCTATGTCCCGACGGATAAGCAAGTCACAGACATATTCAATAAGCCACTAGACAAGGCCAAGTTCTCATTCTTCAAAATGGAACTGGGCATGCTCAATAAGGAATTATGAAGATGGCTAAGGAGTCAGAAATCTCTCAGTGAATTTCATCTCAGAGAATTCAAATTTTTCCAAGGCAAATTCATCGAGAAGCTTTCGTGGAAACTCACTGATTCGTCGAAACAACACTTAATTCTTCGACGAAACTCAGCGATATCCGACAAATTTCTCTTCTCTCCCATAAGATATCAACGAATTATACCATAGGTCAAAATTTTGTATTGGACCCAAAGAGTCACCCGGTCTAAGGTATGTGCTTATTTCTCTCCCTCGAAATATTAGGTATATATATAGTACTATTCGAGGTAAATAATTATCAATTCGTCGAAGAGGGCTTCTGCATTCCGTCGAAATTCCTTCGGCGTTTTGGATTCCGCGACAGCCATCTTCGATGAGTCCTCCGTTCGATCTATCTCTGGTTTTCTGGTCTTCCTCACGGCTCCCCGAGGCACTGGAAGTTTGCTAGTAGAGGGAAAGCTCGTCTGCATAGGCTTTGCCTCGGCCACTGATGATTTCCGTAACATCATTCTGATGTTGAAATCAGCAGGACTATCCTTCGTTCTAGAGCACCCGTGCAAGGTGTTGGACATGGATGTCTTGGAATTCTTTCACAACGCCAAGCTATGATGTGAAGACACTCTCATCAAAAGCAAAGTCTGAAAAGTCTCAGTTAAAGTGAAGGCTTCCCTCATTGTTAGGTATCTATAGCTTCCAGAGTGTGAAGAAGCCGACCAGTTAGAAATCATGATTTTACAAGGGATCTATTGTTTTGTGGACTGCTAAGAAGAACAACTGCCGTTAAGCAGAAAGGAATGAATGATGAAGGCAAACTTCTCTCAGATATTATTGGAAAAGTTCTTCTGTGCAAAGTTGGCACCCCTGACTACCTTTCCTCTGATATATTCAAGCTTCTGGTCGTCATCATCTGTCAGAAAAGATTTGACTGGGGAGTAGTTTTGTTTGGAAGAATAAAGGACAGTCTATGTGCACCAAACCTTGGAAGAATACTTAGTCTTTATTTGAATCAGCTGGACAGAGACACTTTGACATGACCTCTGGAGTCTCAATTCATCACTTAAAGAAAATCAATTCCTCTATCTTCTCTGTATGAGAGGAGAATCCCCAGAGGAGGTGGTCACCTGACTTTGATAGAAGAAGAGGAAAAAGCTGCTCAGGATGACAGAATCCCCCATGAAGCTCCTAAGAGCGCTAGTACAAGAGCTGAGGGGGAGTGCACCTTCAGTCAGGCTATTGAGGACATCCAAATACCCTTATCTTCTCCTCCGCCCTTCCCTCTCGTGATATATACTCTCATGTTTGATGCAGTTCAGCATAATGAGATTCCTCCAGTGTCCTCTGTTGTTGATGCTCATGTTTCAGTTTCAGTTGATCAGTCCTCTACAGTTCAACATGTTGATAACATTCTGAGTCCTACTGCTGTTGATGAGGATTTTTATGTTGTTGTTGATGATGATGATGAGCTTGATGATCTCTCGGGTGGAGACTCTGCTGGTTATGTTGATTTACTGATAAAACTGATGGTACTTATGATGATATATTTTGTCTATAGCTGCAACATCTATTATTGTCGTCTATGAGCAGAGAGAAGAAGTTGAGAACCAGATAAGTATTCCATCTTCTTTCCCCAGTGAAGTAACTAGAGAATCTGATTTAGTTACTGAGGTGGAGTTATACCCGTCTACTGCACTAATCTTAGAGCCATCTCAGCCTTCTATTAAAGTGAGTCAAAGAAAAATCAACAGGATGATCAGTGAATTGAATGCTAGGCTGGCTCAAGCCTCAGGTCTTCCTACTAAGCCCTCTATAGTTGTTGAAATTTCTAATGAGGAAGGAGAGACTGAGGTGCTTCCTCATGTCATAGAAGCTCAAGATCATGCTCTAATGTTGAAGGCCCATTTATCTCTAGTGAAAGTGACTTCCAGAGATTCTGAATACATTACTGATCTTTACTCTCCTCCAAAAATTCAGACTGTAGACACTCCAAGCTCAATTACAAACAATTTTATGCTAAAATCTATTGAAGTGATGATGACCAAGAAACAAGCAAATTTTGATAAATCAATAAAGAAAGTTCTGAATAAAGTGAAAGAAGTTGAACATGATATGAATAATGACCTTGTTGAAGTCAAGGTACGATTCAATAAGTTGGAAGCAAAAATGGACACATGGTTGGTCCAAGGCGGGAAAACTATTCTTCACATAATGACAGGGCTGAAGAAAAATCTTGATGTAGTTACGAATGTTGACGCAAATGCTAAGATCATTAATTACTACCCAGAACGCCAGTATGAAATATTTTGATGAACTAATGTTATACTATAGTAATGAGATAGCAAGTGTTGAAGCCAAAAACTGGCCTCAACGAGAGTTCAAACCTTGGGATGTGGCCGACACCTATTTCTCCCAAACCTCGACTCAAGACTAGCCACAAAGAACTAAAAACTGACCCTAAGACCCAGCTGGGAGGTCCCTCCTCTAACCCGGAAGTTCTCTGAGCGCTTCCCCTCCAAAGCCAATTGTTGGGCTAGGAGTACCTCAGAATGCTCTAGAAGACAAAATGAGAGTATGAGAAAATCTGCCTTCTGAGGTATCCTGTGGGTCTATTTATAGATTTTCAATATCTGGTCTGCAAAAAGCGTATTTTGCTGCCCTAAAATTACTAAAATGCCCCTGGGCTGGTCTGCCAATAGCCAAACTCTGCTGTTCTGATGAGCTAAACGTAGACCAGGGGAATTTAGGTAATTTCAGGTCTGGGTCCCATCTGGCGTAAGCTTTTCATGCTAAGCTCTGCGGGAACCCTGCTTGCTCTGAGCGCAAGCCTTCCCTCCTATCTCGGGTGGGAACCAAAATACTGAAAGGGCGTTGAGTGGAAAGGCATCACTCAACGTCGAGGGCCGATGGGCTTCTACCATCCTGAGGCATGAGCCCCTGTTCCTGCCCATGGCGGGAGCCTTCCCGCCCGCCCTGGTTATGCCATGGCCTAAACTTGAAATCTGCGTTCGATGAAAATAACCTTAAGTCGAAGGCTCAACTCGATGAGTTTGCGTTCGACGAATTACGTTCCCAGCTCGACAAATCGAGCTCGACGAACTTTTGTTCAACGAAATGTCACTTGACGAATTGACATTCAACGAATGGCGTTACTCAACCCCTGGGCGAGAGTTTCCCGCCTACCTACGACGATAGCCCTCCCGCCCGCTTTCTTATTTGATCCAATTGTAAGCCCAAAGCTAGCCCAATCCGGGTCCTTAAGGGATCTTGGTCCCACCCGACGAATATGAGGTTGTACACAATCACCACTCTTTGCGAGCTAGCCTCGCGCTCGGAAAGATACGCCAACCCCTTATATTCGGTGGGTACGAGCTGACCTGGCAAAAAATCTATCTGTAGACCCCACCTTCGTCCTATAAATACACCGCTGAGTTTGTCTCTCAGACCATCTCTGCCGTCAATACTCTTTTCTTGAGTCTCTGCAAGGCCACAAAAATGCGTGCCAAAAACATTGAAAAGTCGCACTCGGAAGAGCTTCAGTCCCGCTTCTCCGCAGCCCAGGCGCGGGCTCGCGCCAACTGCACCGAAGTTGCTCCTTGGCTGATGGGCAAGAGGCCAGCCGGCGAGAAGCCAGTGGGTGAGAAGTCAGATGGCGAGAAGCCTGCTGGCGAGAGCTCCTGCCCAAAGAAGAAGAAGAAGGCCAAGTCGGTCAGGCGAGACCTGTTGAAGGAGAACAAAGCCTTGCCCACCCAAACTCCTAACTACGATGAGGTCCCTTCTTCTCAGCCGGAGGTACTTTTCTCGCCTTTCGCCCTTCCTATTAGCACGAACTGTTAAAGAGTTAGAACGTGATCGCATGCTGAAGTACCACTCTTCTCGCAGGGGATGATGCCGAAAGATGTCGCCGACTTTCTACTGGTGGACATAAAGGCATCCCGCCTTTGCAATAAGGATCCGCCGTCTGTTTCGGGGACTGTACCGCTAGTCTCGGGGGCTGCCCCGCCCAATATCCCAGCTGATGGCACCGATCTGGCGCCCGATCTCGCCATCCCTGCCGGAGGGGTTATTGTCGAGCCATCCGCTCCCGCATTGGGATCCCAGCCCTCGGTGAGAGAGGGCGTCTCTGCCCCCCCCCCCCCGGGGCGAGACCGAGACCCTGGTGCGCAGGACATTCGTCCGGGTCGGGCCAAGCCGCTCCATCTGCTTTTTGGAAAAAGCTCGGAGGGCCAGCCCGGCCCTTCTCGCCAACCATCTGGGGAGGGTATTCACCGCTCTTCAGGTATGCGAGAGCCTCCCAACGTTTCTTTCGCTCCCCTCCTATGCTGACCAAAATCTGTCCTCCAGAGCCGAAGGAGCAAGAGGTAGAAGGGAAAGGAGACGAAGATGAAGAAGAAGACGGGGAAGACTCGCCCCTCCCCTACATCGGTGAGATGGAGGACTTTCTCTAGGCCTCTAGAAGCGGCAAGGCGCGGGGGCAGAGGGTTGCGGCAGTCCTGTTGAAGCTTGTGCGGCAGCAGCGGGCCAACTCCGTAGCGTTGAAGAGGATTCATGAGACGATGAAGCGGCGGTTGGCGATCGTCGAGCGTGACTGTGCCTATCTCATTGGCGGAGCGAAATCCGAGGAGACGCTTTCGGCCGAAACTTCCCCAAGAAGATACGTCCCGCAAATTCGAGATCAGCTCCACCTAGCCAACCAGGGGCTGACTGCCCTGACGGCCTTCTTCGACCCGCGAGTCCCTCCGAGGTCTAGCAGGCGAGAACTGGGTCGTTGGCGGTGGGTGCCGTATTGAGCCCTATAAGGATAGCCTCTTCTTTACCCACCTCCTCAGCCTACCCTTTCCACTTTATACCACTTGCGCCTTTCGGCAACAGACAATAATTGTTAGTGTTATTTGCTATTATCCGTTTTTATCATTGATGTCTCGTGACTCTCGCTCAGCGAGAGCCACTTTATATCTATTTCTTTCCCGCCTGGGTTTCATGCTCTTTTTGATGATTTGTGAATGCCTGACTCATACGCCTTGCACAACACTTCTCACACACTGCGACTATTCATCTTTCCCATGGCCCTCCTTGAAGGTTCGTGCTTCCTGCAGACCCAAGGAGAGCTGACGAGGCAGGCAAGACGGAAATCGAGATGTCAAGGCGTCTAGATTTGCTGGCTCGTTGAACGTTCCCTCGCCGTATTTTGTTTTAGGAAAAAACTCATAATTACTGTGTCTTCTATAAATAGGCCGATTCACCTACCTCGTTTACTTCTCAGCGTTTATTTCTTTCATTCTGAACCCTCGTCCCCCTGTCTACTGCTTTCGCCGATCCTTGTAGGTGCAAAGGCTCTCGCCTCCCCGACCTTTCTCTCCTCTCCTCTTCCCTTCAAGATGTCAGGCGAGAGCAAAGGCCGCTCCAAGTGCGTTCAGACCTTCTTGGATCACACCTTCCTGCCCTGCCGGATCACGCATGAGGAATTCCTCACGATCACCCAGATCTTTATCCCGCCGGGGTTCGTCGCGCGGAAGCCTGGGAGCGACAACAGGGTGAACCTCACGCTAGAAGGGGAGGTCTCCATCCCCCTGAAGAATTTTGAGGCGGGCTTCTGCCTCCTTCTCTGGTCGGAAGTGCGTCAGGCCCTGCGCTATTATGGGGTAGTGCCGGCCCAGCTCAACCCTAATTCCATCGCCCTCCTGGTGGCTTTCACCTGCTATATGCGGGCAAAAAGGATTGAGTTCAGTCTGCCCATCTTCCGGAAGCTGTTCAACTTCCGTGCCAAGGGAGGGTCAGTCTTCCTTTCTGTACAGCCGGTGAAGACGGCGTGTCTCTCTAACAAACATCATCACTTTGCGGAGTGGTTCGTCTTCATCTCAGGACCCTTCTGCAACATCCCTCTCGCGCCCATTCAATACGACGACGTAACCTATAAGCCTCCCGCCCTTGGGGAGCGAGAGGGCGCTCTTATCGAGCTTTTTGGATCGAAAGCCTTCGACTTCCCCTTCCTCTGGCGAGACCTGGATTCCCTCCAACCGGTACCCCCCGGCGAAGGTAATTTTCTGGACTAGACTTGCAACCTTTCGTTTCGAGAGATAGGTTAACTAACTATGGGACTCGCAGGTGAGCGAGACATTCCCCTCCATCAACCCTTCGACGAGGCCAGTGTACTCGTTGACCCCCTGGCCCTCGCCAAGTCCGCCACCACTGCTTGTCGGGAGGAGCAAAGATCCTCTTCCGCACCAAGTGCCCATAAGAGGAAACTGAGTTCCCACTCTTCCCCTCCACTCAAAAAATCAAAGCCGTCAGCCACAGACAAGGGTAAATTTGTCGTACCGGCTTCCGTTGAGGTTCCCGCTGAGACCCCTTCTATTGTGGGCGAGACGGGTGCCGCCCAGCCCACCGCAAAGGCTGCCACCGAGACCTATTTAGTTGTAGGTGAGAGGAGTGCTTCCCAGACCGCCGCCGAGACCCCTGCCGAGTCCTCTCGCAAGCTGGTACCGAAAGGGCATCAAAATTTTGGCTTCGGTGAGAAGTACAAGGACGCGAAGGGACAGCCCTTAATCCAGTGGGATCATACCTCCAACCGTATCATGCTTTTCACACTTCTCCCCTCTTGGAGGGAGCGGGACTCAAGCTCTGGCGATGCCTTCCCGCTGGGCTATGGCCTCTACGGTCGGGAGGACGCCGACACGTTCGATCGGACGATAACCTGGGACCTCGTCCTTGATGCTGCCCAGGCCTAGCTTCGTGCGGTCTAGCTCTCGCACATGGCTGGGCATCGCACCTTCACCCTCGAGCGCAACCTTGCCGACATGCTCAGGGTAAGGGACGTCGCTATGGCTAAAGCGACCACCCTGAAGGCCGACTTGACTGCTGCCCAACAACTTCTCTCCTCTCGCCCGACCACCGAGGTAAGCGGGACCCTTCAATATTTCTCGGCCTCTTAATATTTATATATACATGCTTTTATCTTAACTGGACCGTCTCGCAGGATCCCGCTAAAGCTGAGTTGTCTCGTGCAAGGGTGGACAACGTCAAGTGCGAGAACTAGTTGTTACAGACTGAGGTGAAGCGCTTGGAGGAGACCCTGGCCCTGACCCAGTCCCGGCCATCGCTAGAGGAGGGAGTCAAGCGCCATCACGACTCAGCCTACGAGATTGACGTAATCATTCAGGAGAATGTGCAAGCTACCACCAAGATGGTCATCGAGGTACTGTGGGAGTCGACTCTTTTAAACGAAGGAGGCGAGACCCTCACTGCGCGAGGTATCTTTCCCTAGTTGTTCGAGCCCATCCCCAAACCTGCGGGAGAGGATGACTCTCCGACCAACGATGCGGCGGAGCTTGTCCTGAACATGGAAATCGGCGGAAGCTCACCTGGCGAGTCCTCCGGCTACACCCCAGCGGAACCTCTAGCAGAACCTCTAGTGGGAGCTCCAGCAGGCCTGCCCAATAGCCCCCACATCTTGCTTTGTTTATTTTTGTACATTCATTTTTTGTAAGCTTATCCTTTGTGACTTTTGTAAGGTGCGAGATTCCCCTGCTGATGTTTACTCCTTTTATATTGTATTTAAAAATCTGTCTTTTCGCTGGAATGATTATTTCCTTTGCATGAACCCTAGGATCTTGGGCGATGACCGCCACCCATTCAAAGAGTTGGCGTGGTAAACTAACCGGAAGGGGCTTGCCGAGAGGTGCTTTTCGGTATCCCCGGCGAGATGGCTATGGCGAGAGCCCAGCCAAGAGGGTTATACCGAGGGCCCTGCCAAGAGTTTGGCCGAGAGCTCTGCTGGGAGGGTTATACCGAGGGCCCTGCCGAGAGGGGTCCGAGCCACCCCTATCCTTACTTAGGACTGGTGTTAGTCGTTTGTAAACTTGTTATCGAGAGCTTCGTGACTCCGTCATGATTTCCACAACCCTGCCTGCTTGGTGTGATCCTGGGACCACTTAAACAAAACTGTTGGAACACCATATTACTAATTTGGGTCAGGATCACTATATCTTTAGGAAACCTGTTTTTGACCTCCTGTATAGATCTAAAGGTCAATTAGAATTGAGTCTAAGGGTTAGTAGTTAGGTTTGGAAGCTGCCCTCAAGACCAAGGTTTTTCAGTTTGGAGACTAAGTCATTTCGTCGAGCTCAGTACGACGAATCGTCGAACTCCAATCGACGATCGTCTAGCTCAACTTCGACGGATCGTCGAACTCCCTTCGACGATCGCTGAGCTCAACTTCAACAAATCGCCGAACTCCCTTCGACGATCTTCGAGCTCAGTTCGACGATCTTGACTCCAGTATTGATTCTCTATCTCTGAGCTCAATTCGACGATAGTTGAGCTCAGATCGATGATCTCTATTGCTGTATAAGTCCAAATCGCTGAGCTCAGTTCGACGATAGTGGAGCTCAGTTCGACGCTTTTCTGAAGAGTTAAATGATTTTCAAGATTCAAATTCAGGACAGTTAAGGAGTTATTGTCAGCAATTAATTCAGAAGATCTTGTAGCCGTTTTCATTTATTCTGAACCAAGTTTCAAGGGATTATCAAGGAATGTTTCTTTGGATTTTCCCCCAGAAGACAATTGCAATTAAGGAAGTCAATTAATGACAGGCTAACGGCTATTCTTGACAGAGGATCATTTCTATTCAGCAAAAAGAAAAAAAGACAAGATTTTTGTATTCCAGATAGCAATTAACAAGAAGAAGAGAAAAATATTCTCTGCTACAACTCTTCTCTGGAACAACATCTTTCTCAACAACAATGTCTCAAGAAAAAAAGAAAGAAAGCTGTAGACATTCTCTGTCTAAAAGAATTCTCTAGAACACCTTCACCAAAAGGAGATCAACAAATCTGAAATCTTCAGATCTCTGTTAATTCAACTGTTCAAGGCCATCTTCATTCAAGACTCCAGACACCTAACATTTCAGCTGTTGCTGAAATCATCATTTGCTGGAGATCAACTTCTGAAGGCCTATCACCCTACAACAAAGCTTCATTTCCTGAACATCTCAAGAACTCAGGGGGAGCTTTGACAACATCAAAATCCACATAGTCTTCTCAGTTGCTTTGAGAAAGAGAAGACTTCCATAACTCTCTCATCCCCATCTCTGTAAAGGGTTTTTCAAACTCCCTTCAAAAGTTTGTGCTTGGTTTTTGAGCACCTTATCAAAAGCTCGTTGTTGTAAAAAGTTTTTAAGCACCATACTCTATTCACCCCCCTCTAGAGTATATCAGATCTAGCTACACTTTCAAAAACATCCCATTTTTCCTTCTTTCCCCTAAAGAGATCCCACGACCCTGTCGGCTAGTGAGAGCCTGACTGTGGGTCTACTCGGGATCTTGCTTAGCTTCCTAATTCTTTCTTCAAACTCCCTTCCTTTCCCCCCAGGTATGCCTACTGCCCTGCCCAGCTAATGAGAGCCTGGACAGTGAGTCTACCCAGGGCCGAGCGTGCCTTCTAGCCCTGCCAGCTAGTGGGAGCCCGAGCAGCGAAAACACCACTCGAGGTGTTCCCTTACCACCCAGGCGAGCCTACAGCCCTGCCAGCGAGTGAGAGCTTGGCAGTGGGTCTACCTGGGCCCGAGTGCGCCTTCCAGACCTGCTAGCTAATGGGAGCCTGAGCAGCGGGATCCTCTCGGGGTCTTGCTTAGTTTCTCAATTCTTTCTTCAAACTCACGTACTTTTCCCCCAGGTGTGACTATTGCCCTGCCCAGCTAATGATAGCCTGAACAGCGAGTCTACCCAAGGCCGAGCATGCCTTCCAGTCCTGCCAAATAGTGGGAGCCTGAGCAGTGGAATCACCACTCGAGGTGTTCCCTTACCCCACAGGCGAGCCTACGGCCCTGCCAGCTAGTGAGAGCCTGGCAGCGGGTCTACCCGGGGCCGAGTGTGCCTTCCAAACCTGCCATCTAATGGGAGCATAAGCAGCGGGATCCTCTCGAGGTCTTGCTAACTACCAACCTCTTTTTCCAATTCTCAAAATAAACTAATCATAAGACAATTCGGTGAATTTTTTAAAAATCAGATTTACAATCTTGTCCCTCACTATGGGTATAAGCGCTTTAGGTCATCGTCGCTCCAAGCATGACTCATGGATTCCCTTCCACATTCTGGAGGTAGTATCCCCCTGATCCCTGGGCCCTTTCCACAATATAGGGTCCTTCCCAGTTGGGGTTGAGCTTACCAATGGCCGCCGACCATCCTGCGACATCGACCTTCTTCAAGACCAAGTCCCCTTCCTTGAACTGCTTTATCCTGACATGCTTGTCGAAGTACTTGGCCATCCTTTGTTTGATCTCCTCCTGCCTGACGGTGGCCATATCGCAAAGTTCCTCCACCATGTCCAATGAGAGTCGTAGCTCCGCTTCATTTCCTTCCCTCCATGCCTCGCCTCCTTTGTCTGCGGCTACAACCCGTGGGGATTGGACCTCCAATTCCACAAGTAGGACCGCCTCACACCCATGCAAGAGTTTGAAGGGGGTTTCACCAGTGGCCATGTTTGGGGTTGTTCGCAGAGCCCACAACACCGAGGGGAGCTTCTCCACCCAACTCCCCCTTAGGTTCTCCACCATATTCTTGAGCAGGTTCACTATAATTTTGTTTGCCTCCTCCACCTAGTCGTTGCTCCTGGGGTGGTGAACGGAGGCGAACCTGAGGTCGATACCCAGCTCAGCGCAGAAGCTTATGAACTCCTCGCTTGCGAACTGTGGCTCATTGTTTGTGACAATGGCCTAAGGCAACCCGTGCCTACAGATGATCTCTCCCCAAACAAAGTTCCTGATGATCTGGGAGGTTACCTTGGCCAATGCCTTGACCTCCAGCCACTTTGAGAAGTAGTCGATCATAACCAAGAGGAACCTTCTCTGCCCGCTCGCTGGAGGAAACGGTCTGACTAGGTCCATTCCCCAAATGGCGAAAGGCCAAGACGCCATGATGCTTTGAAGTCGTTGAGCGGGTAGGAGTTGGAGGGGGCGTAGAGTTGGCACTTTTGCAACCTCCTCGCAAACTCTGTCTCATCCTTCCTCAGGGTGGGCCAGAAGTCTCCCTGTCTGACCACCCTTGCCTCCAACGTTTTACCTCCTGAATGGATACCATATTCCCCGGAGTGCACCTCTTCCAAAATTCTTGGGATCTCTTCCTCCGCCACACATCGCGCCAAAATGCCCGATAGCATCTTCCGATGTAATTCCCCTTCATGCATAAGATAGTGAGCCGCTTTATGCCGAAAGTCATTTGCCTCCTTGACCCCCTCGGCGAGGCTGCCCGTGGTGAAGAAGGTCACGAAGGGATTCACCCATGAGGGTCGCCAATCCACTTCCATCAACTCTCCCTCCTCAATTGCTGGATGAAACAGCTCGGTCAAGGTCCCCCCCCTCGGGGTCCAAACTTGGCCAATCGGTCCACTGCTTCATTCTCTTCCCTAGGGACATGCTGAATTGAGAATGCTCGAAACCCACCAATGATCGCCCTCGCCTTGGACAAGTACCTCTGGAGGGTGGGCTCCCGAGCTTAATATTCTCCCCTGATCTGGGATGCCACCACCAGTGAATCTGTGAGCATTTCCATGTCGTGAATCCCGAGTTCCTTAGCCAACCGCTACCCGGCTATGACAGCCTCATACTCTGCCTGATTGTTGGTGACCAGGAAGTGCAGTGCCACTGCTTGCTCTATGGTGAACCCCTGGGGGCTCACCAGCACTGCCCCTCCCCCAAGGGAATGCTTCCCCGAGGCTCCATCAACGTACATCATCTATGCTTCCCTCGGCAGCGCCTACTCCCCTTCCAGTTCTATGATGTAGTCGGCCAAGAAGTTAGCCACCACCTGCGCCTTGATGGAGAGCCTTGGTACAAAGGAGATGTCGATCTCAATGAGGTCAATGGACCACTTGGCCAACCGCCCTGAGTGTTACACCCCCTCAAAGATCATGCGTAGTGGGTGGTCGGTCACCACCTTGATTAAGTGGGCTTGGAAGTATAGCCTGAGCTTCCTAGCCGAGACGATCAGAGAGAAAGCCAACTTTTCTAGGGTGGGGTAGCATAGCTCAACCTTCTTTAAGATCCTACTGACATAGTAGATCGGTAACTGTTTCTTCCCTTCTTCTCTTACCAAAACTGAACTAACAGCCTCAGCCCCTACCCCAAGGTACAATTCTAAGTCCTCCTCTTCTTTCGGGCTCCGTAGGAGCGGCGCTTGGGACAGTTGAATGAGAGAGAAACCAACTCAGCCCGGCCAGCTTACCCGTCAAAAGTTGAACCTCCTTGGCATTGCGATGCGATTCCAATTCCACAATGTCCTTCACCTTATACGGGTTAGGCTCGACCCCTGCTGGGGATAGAAGGTGTCTGATGAACTTGCCTCGACTTGCTCCTAAGACACAGTTTTGGGGGTTTAGCCTCATCTTGAACTTTTGCAGGGTCGCGAACGTCTCCTTTAAGTCAAGCAGGTGTGAACCCACATACCTACTCTTTACAATGAGGTCATCGATGTAGACCTCCAGGTTCCTTCCCCTCTAGCTTTTAAACACCCAGTACATCATTCGTTAATATGTAGCCCAACGTTCTTTAGCCCGAAGTGTTGGGTATATGGGAATTTGTGTACCTGATTTAGAGAAGCATCACCTAACTCAATGGTATACATCAGGTTGTATTTGATGGTGCATTGAGTTAATTTGTACAGGTAGAAGAATGCAGAAAATATTCTAAGTACAAAAGTTTCGAGACAATTATTTTGTGTCGACACCTTTGAAGGAGCTGTGTCGAGACACGAAGAAAGTATGTGTCGACACACAGGATCTCTGTCGACACTCAGAACCTAAGTCGACATCAACTGCGCCGACACTTATGACTTGTGTCGACACACTTAGACTGTTGAGCTGACAAGTGTAAAGAGGCCACTATGTCGACATCCAGTACTTGGGTCGATACTTAGAGAGGCTGCGTCGACACACAAGACTTGTGTCGACACATTCTACAAAAGCTGTGTCGTGAACTTTATAAAGAGACTGTATCGACACACAGGACTTGTGTCGACACATTCTACAAAAGTCGTATCATGAACTTTATAAAGAGGTTGTGTTGACACACAGGACTTGAGTCGACACATTCTACAAAAGCAGTATTGTGAACTTAATAAAGAGGCTGTGTCGACACGCAGGACTTGTGTCGACACATTCTATAAAGGGTGCGTGACGAGAATTTGATGAAGAGCTATGTCGACTATTTTCTGACGTGTGTTGACACATTCTACAAAGACAGTGTTGAGACTAAGTGAAGAGCTGTGTTGATAGTTGTTGATGTTTGTCTACAACACCAAAGGAAGTGTGTTGACACCCGGGTAATTGTGCCGACACATACTCCATTTGTGTTGACACATATTGTCCTTGTGTCTCGACACATTCAGCTGAGTTAAATATCTCCAAGTACCAAATCTCAAGACTGAAGACTTGACAGCTGACAGAATTTTCACGGCCTATTAGACATGACAGAACTGTCAGATGTTAGTCAACTACCGGATCAGCCGGTTGTCATTGATGTAAACTATAAATAGGGCCAGGCTATCAGAGATAAACAACAACTGAAGATAGAGAGAAATTAAAAAGAGGAATTCTCCAAGAAGAATTCACGAATTCCAGTACAGCAGAAGATTCTGATTCAAAATTAGAGAAGGAGATTGCTTCACAGCAGATCTTTTGAAGATTGCAGAATTAATTCAGAAGGGTGGAAGAAGCTGGATCTACACCAAGAAGATTCAACCTAGGTTCTCTATTTCAAGAAGATTTGAATAAGATAGGTCAGGTTGAATCAAATCCTTTACTGCAAAGAAAAGTTGAAAGCAGATCCATCAAGATCTGATCAAGATCCCTTCATTTCTTTCTGAGTGAAGTTTGAAACATCTTCTCTATAAAAATTCCTGTAGGATCTATTCTAGATCTGAGTGTAAGAGATTAAATTCTCTGAGTTGTAAGCCTGTAACTATAAAGGCTGAGGTAGGGCTGTTAGCCTGAGGTAGGAGATTGTTTTCTCTGAGCTGTAGGCCTGGTGAAAGTGGCTGAGATGGGGCTTGATTGCCTGAGTGGTAGGAGTGGGGATTCAATCTGAGGTAGGGTTCTTGAAAAGAGCCCGAGCTGTAGCACTTGTTGAAGTGTGAGCTGTAAGAACCATTTTGGATTCTGAGTTGTAAGATCTGAGAAGGTGGAAGGAAGTTAGGCTGAATCTAGTATACTGCTAGATAGGCAAAGGGGGAAAGTGGATATACCCATTAATTGGGGAACCACTATAAAATCTGTGTGTATGCTGTGATTGGTTGTTTGTGTGTTGTGGTAACTGTAGATATTATCTGTGCTATGATCAAATTAATTACTGTCTAAGTAGAAAAAGAATTGAACATATTCACCCCCCTCTAGGTGTTCAAATAATCTTGAAACCAATTGTTTCAAGTGGTATCAGAGACAAGGCTGCTCAAAATAAGACTTAACAGTCTGAGTGTATCTTTAAGACAGTAATAAGATAGTCAAGATGGGTTCATGAGAAAATCACAAAGAACTTGGATCCATGAAACTGCCCATTTGCAAAAAAGAAACATTTGGCATATAGAAAGAAAGGGTCAGATTATTCATGGAGGCTTCTGATCCAAAAATCTACATCACAGTTCAAGAAGGGTCTTTCATTCCCATTAAGACATCTGTTTTAGATGCAAATCTGAGGACTCCAAAGAATTATTCTGAGATGACCAAAGATGAGATCATCTTAGCCACTTTAATAAGATGACACAAAACATAATAGTGAGTGCCATATATGATTATATATTTCAAAATTTAGTCCACTGCAAAACTTCAATGGAAATGTGGGACACCTTAATTGTCTACATGGAGGGGACTGAAGAAGTAAGAGATGATAGGAAATCTATGCTGAATCAAGAATATGAGAGCTTCAGACAGGCCAAGTCAGATAGCATAGCTATATGCTATGAAAGGTTTTTTAGAATTGTCAATGAACTAATGACTTATGGAAGAGCTTTCAGTACTTATGAACTTAATGACAAGTTTCTCAGATCATTAACCAAAGATTGGGATACCAAAGTTTGTGCCATTAGAGAAGTGGCCAAATTTGCTGATACTCCTCCATCAACCTTGTTTGGTAAATTGTTATCCTATGAGATGCAGTTGATAGCCAGAAAGGAAGAGGAGAAATGCAGCAGGTCTTATGGCAAAGATAAGTCCGTGGCCTTCAAAGTTGAAGCCATAAAGAAGGGGAGGAGAAAGACTCCCTCTCCTCCCAGAAAAGTTACTGATACTGAGTCAGAAAGTTCAGACACTAGCACAACAGATGGCCATAATTCTGATGAGGAGCTTGCTGCCTTCTCTAGGCAGTTCCAGAAGTTTCAGAAGAAAAAGAACTGGAGGAGAAGGCCTTCCTCTTCCTCTTACTCCAAGGATGACAGATATACGGGAAAGAAGAAAACCTCTAAGGAGGAAAGGTATGACACTAAACCTAGTAAACAAACATCTACTAAAATTATCTGTTATTATTGCAGCAAGCCATGACATGTTATAGCAGACTGTCCTGCCAAAAGAAAGGAGTCTGGTGAGAAAAAGAAACTCCAGCATAAAGGCAAAAAGGAAAAATCCTTTGTGGCCAAGAAGGAGAAAAGCTGGACTGACTCTTCTTCAACAGAGTCAGAAAATGAAGAGGATGATGAGGCCTACATTGGGTTGTTCTCTGCTACGGAAGATTCTGTAGAAACAGAATTCCTGCAGATGCTGGATGATATCAATAAAATAGAAGACAACAAATGTATAGGGATGATGGCTATAGCTGAGGATGGACACAGCCAGGAGCTGCCTGGTCCTAGTATGGTACAATCCTCATCTTCAGTAACAGATTATGTTACTAGCCCAGACTCAGAAGCATCTTCTTCAAGAGATAAAGATGGCTCTGAATCTGAAGGAGACATCACTCAACTAATTGATGACTATGGTGAGCTCCTGCAAGCCTTTAAGGAAATCAAGCTTTTAGCCAAACAGCTGGCAAAGGAAAATTCCAGTCTGAAGTTGGCTGTCTCAGACTCAGCAAAAGTGCTGGATCTGAAGCTAAAAGAAATTAGCAAACTGAAAAACATAACTGTTATTCAGATGGATACCATTACTTTCAAGAACAATCTTATTAAGAGTCTTGAAAGTAGACTCCAAAAGGAGAGGGAGCTAGTGACCAAGTTTTCTAAACCTAGTTCTGTGTTACCTTTGATAGATTCTTTTTCTTCCCAAAAGGGTAAGAAGGATTTAGGTTTCAAAGGAAGAACAAATGCAGCCAATTCCAAAAGGAAATGCAATGCTCTAACTCAGCCACTTGCTTCTAAGCCTCAAATTTCTTTTAAAAAGGTGGTGCAATCTTCTAACAGGTATGATCATAATAATATCTATGGTCACTGTGAGCAAGGTAGAAGAAATGGCAAGGGTGCAAGTGCCTATTAGGCAGCCCATGAGAAAACCCAAATGGCTCACAATGAACCATTTGTGTTTAGTGTACCAACCCCAACACTCAAGAACAAGGTGTCAGCTGATTTACAAGATCTGCCAACTAAATGCCAACCTAAAGAAAAGTCTGTTAGCAAAATAGACTTGGGTATATCTGAAGCTATCAGGAGTATGCTTTCTGAAAGAAGGCAGCTGCAGATAGGGTTCAAGATATCCTAAGTACTTCTGCTGCCAGAAATGTTCCTAAGCAAGCTATGACTGAAAGACCTAAGAAAAGAGCTGATGTACCAGCAGGGTTGAGTGCTGCAAACAACATTGCAGTGAAGCCAATTCTTAAAAGAATTTACAATGTGCATGAGTGCTGGTGCTGTGGCAAGGTGGGCCACTATGTCATTGATTACTGACACAATAAGAGTGTCCAGAGAAGTATTAGTGGCTTACCTGTCAGAAGAACTGCATGTAGGCATGTTAAGTTTAATTCTACCTTGCACCTAAGACCTAATCAGATTTGGGGTCCTAAGGTTAGATAATATATTTGTTGCAGGTAAGTCCAAGTGGCCATACCCCTATATGATACTTGAACAGTGGATGTTCCAGGCACATGACTGGAACAAAGAACATGCTAAAGGATTACACTCCCATTCAGAATGGTCCCAGAGTTACCTTTGGGGGCTCAGAAAAAAGAGTAACAAAAGGTTTGGGTAAGATAAAAAATGACATAGTAACTATCACACAAGTAGCTTATGTGAAAGGTTTGAAACATAACCTTATAAGCATAAGTCAACTATGTGATTTGGCCTATGATATCTCTTTCCTAAAGGATAAGTGTCAAATTAGAAGGTCAAGTGATCAAGGAGTTATCTTGACTGACACTAGGAGAGGAAATATTTACTGTCTAGACTTTGAGTGTGAGAGAAATGACTCTCCAATATGCCTAATTGCAGATGAGAAAGTTTTTCATTGTGTCAAATAGCACAAGAGATTAGCTCACCTCAACTATAAGACCATAGGTATACTCTTTACTGAAGAGTTGGTAAGGAATGGTCCAGAAGTTAAGTGCATCAGGGTGGGAATTTGCTCAGCTTGTCAAAAGGGCAATCAGACCAGGTCTTCCTTCCAAAGTCTTGATACCAAGGACTCAGTGAGGTGTTTATACCTCCTACATATGGATCTATTTGGTCCTATGCCAATTCATAGTCTAGGTAGAAAAGTCTATACTCTTGTGGTGGTTGATGATTTTTCCAGGTTTGCTTGTGTTTTCTTCTTATGAAAAAAAATCTGAAACCCTAGATATCTTCCAGACTTTTATCATACAAATTTAGAATAAATTTAATAGTTCTGTGGTCAAGATCAGAAGTGATCATGAGACCGAGTTTCAGTCTGAATGCATGACAAAGTTCTGTGAAGGGCTTGGGATTCATCAAGAATTTTCCTCACCTAGAACTCCCCAGCAAAATGGAATTGCTGAAAGAAAGAATATAACTTTGATTGAGGCAGGTAGAACTTTGTTAAATGACACTTTTCTCCCAGAATATTTCTGGGCTGAGGCAGTAAATACCACTTGTCATGTTCTCAATAGAGCTTCAATCACTAAAAGCCACAAAAAGACTCCCTATGAGATTCTGAAGGGCAGAAAATCAAACTTATCCTATTTTAAGATCTTTGGTAGCAACTGTTATGTACTAAACAATGGTAAGTCTCATTTGACTAAGTTTGCTGCCAAATCCCATGAAGAGATATTTGTTGGGTACAACAACAATAGTAGAGCATATAGAATCTATAACTTGACTACAGAAGTTGTAGAGGAGTTTGTCCATATAGTCTTTGATGAGTCTAAGTTTATTAACTATAAGCTGCCAAGCACTTCTTCTAGTCCTGCAGGTTTACAAGATAAGATGAACAATCTGACCATTAAGGAAGATAAACCAGCAAGTCAAGAGACTGGAGATGATGGATACTGTCCAGGGGGAGCTCAAGACTTACCAGCTGAAAATGAAGAACAACTTGCTGGAGACATAGAAGATCAAAAAGCTGAAGGAAGATTACCTCTAGCCTTGAGACATTTAAGAGATCATCCTGCTCATCAAACCATTGGTGATGCTAGTCAAGGTATAATGACCAGAATCAAGAGCTTGAACTCAGCACTATATTCAAGCTTTCTGTCTCAAATGGAACCAAAGAAGTTTGAAGAGGTCATTCCAGATTCATTCTGGATTGATGCAATGCAGGAAGAACTGAATCAATTTAAGAGATGCCAACTTTGAAAACTGGTTCCCAGACCTAAAGAACATAATGTGATAGGGACTAAATGGATCTACAGAAATAAGTTAGATGAAAATGGAATTATTGTCAAGAACAAGGCTAAACTGGTTGCAACTGTGCTCAGTTGCTATGGATACAACATCAACTGGAGGACTATGACATCAAGATAAGTAAAACTCCTATATATTGTGATTCTACTAGTGCTATATCAATTGCTAGAAACCCTGTTTCACATAGTAGAACTAAACACATTAAAATTAGGTACCATTTTATAAGATAACATGTTGAGAAAGAAGACATAACTTTAGAGTTTATTTCTACTAATACTCAAGTAGCTGATATATTCACTAAACCTCTAGATGAAACAAAATTCAATTACTTTAAAATTGAATTAGACATGTTGAACTTGAAATAGAATGGTAAATTAAGAAAAATCTTACTTAAAATATGACCAAGTAAATTTTTGTCGACACATAAAGTATTCTGTGTCGACACTCAAGATTTGGTGTCGACACATAGAATTATTATCCCTGAGATATTAGTGTCGACACATACAGTCGTCTGTGTCGACACATAGAAATTAGTGTTGACTCTTAAGGTCGTCTGTGTCGACACATTGCAATTGGTGTCGACATAATAGGGTTGTCATGACTCTAAATTCTCTATCAAGACTTTAGTAGTCTGTGTCGACACAATCCAAACAGTGTCGACATATGAAACCAATTTTCGCCAGCCTTTTGTCCTTCCTTGTTTAGAAAAGTATAAATAGGTGTAAACGAGAACTTGTCGACTACGCTCTCAGAAATCTCGAGACCAAACCGTCTGTGTCGACAAGAACTTCATCTTCCTTCTCTTCAATCTCTCTCTCATCTCTAATGGCGCCAAAGATGGACAACAATGTTAACGAAGGCTATGAGCTCGTCCGGGGGACGTTCACTTCTGCTGCACATGAAATCAAAATAGTTGTCGACCTCATCCAGGACGTCGGACTGGAATATATGGTTTCTGAATCAACCAAAATTTGGAAGAAAGAAGTTCTTGAGTTCTACTCCAACGCCACGTTGAACTCGAAGGGAAATAAGATATAATCTACTGTTCATGGCGAGAAGGTCAAACTAACACCCAAAAGTCTGAGTAAAACCCTTCATCTTCCAAGGATAAAAGAAGAGACAGAGGTTAATTCTGATTTGACTTCTGAAGCCTTAAAATGGTGTGGGCTAGCCGTAACAACAAACATCAGATCATCCATGATAAGGAAAGGAATAAACTCCCAAGGGAAATTTCTCTCTGAAATCATTGGCAAGGTAGTACTATGCAAGACCGGGGGACATGATAGGATCTCTTCCTACATGTTCAGCCTTATGACCAGAGTCATCTTCCAGGTGAAGACTGACTGGAGTTCAGTAATTTTCAACAAGATCAAGGAAAGCATCAAAAAACCAAATCTGGGGAGGATACTAAGTCTGTATCTCGCTGACAACATACCCGAGGTGATCAATCAAACTGTTGGCACCAAGATTAATCACATGAGGTGCATGGACATAAGGATCCTATCAAGGTGGGATAGAGTTTTGTCCAAAGAAGACCCAACACCAAAACAGACATCCCAGAAGGTCACATCTTCCAAGAAAGGTCAAGTGTAAGCTGAGGAGTACACTAGTGACTCTGAAGAGAGAGTCGAATTCAGTTCTGCTGGAGAGACTCCTAACCAATCCAGGATGTCTCCTACCCATACACCTGGAATTGAAGCTCAGATCCAGGGGAGTGAAAGTCCACCTAGTGTCAACTAGCTTCACCTATGGGGGCGGGGAATAGGTGACGTGTAGCGTTTTTGCGGAATTAAAATTGTACCTGCACACGAAAATAAAACAGCGCAGCAAAAAGAGTACACAAATTATTTATAGTGGTTCCCCGATTTGGGTACATCCACTTTCCCCCTTCGACCTATCTCCCAACAAAGGACGACTCGGTCACTTCACCAACAGGATTGAAATCCAATCCTTGCACTATCGGAATGAACCCTTCCACACGTAGGAGACAACACTCCCACAACACGGGTTGCACCCAACCCTTACAACTCGGAACCAACGTTCCTTTACAACAAAAATGAACTAGAATGTACAAGAAATACAAACTACTTTTGGAGACTAAGGTGTCCCTCTTCGTTCGATGACGTGTTCTAGAAGTCACGAAGAGTCCACAACCCTAGATCTCACTTGGAGAGAATCTCCCCGGAACCGACGACGGCAAGAAGGGCGGCGGATTGGTTCTCGGGATCGGCGACGACAACGGTGTGCGGCTGCTGTACTTTGGAGATCCAAACTTCGTAGCAAAGCTAGCAAGGTCTTCCAATGGTCACACTAGGATCGATCGTCTCGATCGATTCGGACGGGGAAGGTTTTCCCGATCAACAAATCAAGAGACAAGGGATCTCTGGTTAGACGTGTGAGACGCTACACTTGGCTAAGCTTCTGTCGCCGGGAGATCAGGAAGAATCGTGATCAAAAGCGGCGACCAACTAGCACGAGCGGCGACGGCGGCGGCGGAGCAGTTTCGCGATTTTAGGTCAAGATCGTCGCTCGGCTTCTTTCTGTGTGTCTTTACTGTTCAAAAATATGCGTGTATTTATACACAAGTATACTCCTAAATGACCGTTGTGGGTCCCACCAGAAGAGACCCTAATTCCGGTTCAAAACAGTGCCAGCGGCAGAGTCCGGTCCAGCGGTTTCCAGAAAATTATCCAAGTCAGATTCGGTGAGAATCGATGGTGATT
This sequence comes from Platanthera guangdongensis, assembly GCA_039583875.1. Taxonomy (NCBI): domain Eukaryota; kingdom Viridiplantae; phylum Streptophyta; class Magnoliopsida; order Asparagales; family Orchidaceae; genus Platanthera; species Platanthera guangdongensis. The sequence goes on along the minus strand of CM077154.1, from coordinate 93,501,560 downwards.
CTCGACGATTCGGCGAGAATCAGCCGGTGAATCTCGACGATTCGGCGAGAATCACTAGTGATTCTCGCCGAATCACTTGATGATTCTCGCCGAATCACTTGATGATTCTCGACGAAAATGACTTAGCGCCAGATTTGCACGCTTTAATGTAGCTGGAAAGAAACGGCATTCTCACCGAATCGGCGAGAATCACTTGGTGATTCTCGTCGATTATCACTTAGACGATTTTTCGTCTTTCCACCCATGCGCTGCTCTTTGACCCATCCTTGCTTCTTTTCTGCTCTTGCATAATCACAGCCCTGTACTTGAAAGTAAGTACACTCCAATAGAGAGAGTACACGTAGGCCAACACACTGATCTGCTCAACGAGGGATTACGTCATGCAGACCCGTGTATATTGACCTACTGCACCCTGACATTGGTGTGCACTTAGCGTGGAATAACTGCAAGCACAACTTGAAATATTTTGTCAAATATATTGTCTATTTACCTTAGCTTGTACAGGGGCTTCTTCAAATCAGGTACGTTGTGGATACAATACCCAACAATCTCCCCCTATTTGAAGAAGCCTAAACCCTACAAGCTAAGGTGAATAAAGCGTATGGGAATGAAAATCATAACCTTGAAATTTAGTTGAGAGAGATATTCATTACCAATACCAATTTCTTGAGAGCAAACTTGGAGCCACCTTAACCAACTTGGAGCCACCTTAGACTTAGACGAGAGGGTAATCTCCCCCTTTTCGGCTTCTGCAAATCTGGGTCTGTAGCATTTGACCCCTTGCTCCCCCTCAGTTCTTGCACCTGTGCTCACACTTGAGTTCCTGGCAGAGGCTCCCCCTAGAGGCACGATCCTGGAGCGTCTGTAGGCTTCATTCCTCATAGTTTAGCATCCCCAATTTAGTTTTAAAAAGACTGAACTTGGCCTCATCTAAGGGCTTTGTGAATATATCTGCAATCTGCTTGTCCGTGGGGACATAACAGAGAGAGATGTCCTTGTGCTCCACGTGCTCCCGAATGAAGTGGTAACACACTTCAATATGCTTCGTTCTGCTATGCGATACCGGATTGTTGGCAATTGCAATTGCACTGGAGGAGTCGCAGTACATTGGTACTTCTGTGAACTGAAGGTCGTAGTCGGCTAACTGGTTTCTGATCCATAGGAGTTGTGCACAACAGCTTCCTGCCGAGATGTACTCAGACTCTGCTGTGGAGGTAGCTACACAATTCTGCTTCTTGCTGTTCCATGAGATAAGCCTTCTGCCGAGGAATTGACACGTCCCGGAGGTGCTTTTCCTGTCATCCCTACTCCCTGCAAAATCAGCATCTGAAAAACCTATCAGCTCGACATCATTGTTTCTCGGGTACCACAAGCCAAGATTGGGAGTACCTTTAAGGTATCTTAGAATTCGCTTCGCAGCGACATAGTGAGATTCCTTAGTGTTCACCTGATATCTGGCACATACACATGTGGAGAACATGATATCCGGTCTACTAGCAGTAAGGTAGAGCAGGGATCCAATGATGCTTCTGTATTTGATTTCATCGAAAGGTTTACCTTTCTCATCCTTATCCAGAGACATAGTGGATCCCATTGGAGTCCTCATAGAGGTTGCATTCTCCATACCAAATTTCTTGAGGAGTTCATTTGTGAACTTCGTCTGAGAGATGAAGATTTCATCCTCAGACTGTTTCACTTGAAGTCCCAAGAAATACTTTAGCTCCCCCATACTGCTCATTTCAAACTTTCCTTGCATAAGTTTAGAAAACTTTTTGCAAAGATTGTTGTCCGTTGAGCCGAATATAATGTCATCGACATAGATTTGCACCAGCAAAATCTTGCCTTTGACTTCCCTGAGAAACAATGTCTTATCTATTTTCCCTCTAGAGAACTTGTTCTCAAGAAGAAAACTAGATAAAGTCTCATACCAAGCTCGTGGAGCTTGTTTTAAACCATAAAGAGCTTTATTAAGAAAATTTTACATGATTGGGATAAGTAGGATTGACAAAACCTGGGGGTTGAGCGACGTATACTTCCTCTTTCAGGTCTCCATTCAAGAATGCTGATTTCACATCCATTTGATAGACTGTGAATCCTTTGTGCGAAGCATACGCGAGGAACAATCTGATTGCCTCGAGCCTTGCCACTGGTGCAAAGGTCTGGTCGAAGTCAATCCCCTCCTCCTGTCTGTAACCTTGAGCCACCAGCCTGGCCTTGTTCTTTATGATGACACCATGTTCATCCAGTTTGTTTCTGAAGATCCACTTGGTGCCAATCACATTCTGCTTGTGTGGTCTGGGAACCAGCGTCCAAACGTTGCAACGTTCGAATTGATGTAGTTTATCTTGCATGGCCAAAATCCATGCCGCATCTTTGTTCGCCTCGTCGAACTTCTTTGGCTCAACCTGTGACAGGAAGCTAAGATGCAAAATCTCGTTAATAGTACCTCTTCGAGTTCTGACACCGACACGAGGATCTCCGATGATCTGATCTCTAGGATGATCCCTCACGTGCCGGAGCTCTAGAAGTCTGGCGTCTGGAGCTTCGACTACTTCTTGGGCTTCTCCTTCTTCTAAGAGATCTGTTCCATTTTGATCTTCAACATTCCCAGATGACGTTGAGGTGGATACTTTGACGTACTTAGGAGTATCATCTTTAGCAGTCTCATCGAGACTCAGCTGTTCAAGTCGTGTACCTGCATCTTCAAGAATACCGCTGGAAGAATTGCTGTTAAGCAAACTTCCTTCATCAAATACAACATTAATTGATTCTTCTACCACTAGGGTTTTCTTATTGAAGACCCTATAAGCCCGACTGTGGGAACTATAGCCCATGAATATGCCTTCGAAGCATTTTTCACCAAATTTAGTACGCGGGTACTTCCCATTATTCAGTACATAGCATCTGCAACCAAAGATCCTCAAGTAGGACATGGTTGGTTTCCTGCCTTTCAGTAGCTCATAAGGCGTCTTATGATGATGCTTCTTGATCAATGCTCGGTTTTGTACGTGACAAGCTGTATTGACCGCCTCAGCCCAGAAGTATTCTGGGAGAGAAGCGTCTTTCAACATTGTCGTGCAGTCTTCAATGAGAGTTCTATTTCTCCTCTCCGCAACTCCATTTTGCTGAGGAGTGCGTGGGGAGGAAAACTCATGAAAGATACCTTGTTCTTCACAAAACTATGTCATAGCACCAGATTCGAATTCTGTTCCATGGTCACTTCTGATTTTGACCACTGAGCAGTTAAATTCGTTCTGAACCTGCTTGACAAAACTAGTGAAGATGTCAAACGTATCTGACTTTCGTTTTAAGAAGAACACCCATGTAAACCGAGAATGATCATCAACTATCACCAGCGTATAGGACTTGCCTCCCAAGCTATGAACTTGCATTGGACCAAACAAGTCCATATGAAGAAGATAAAGGCACCGGGAAGAGTCTTTGTCTGCAATGCTCTTAAAGGTAGCCCGAGTCTGTTTGCCCATCTGGCATGCAGGACATGGGTCATCTTTGATTCACTTGATAATGGGAGCATCCCTTACTAAGTTTTTAGAAAACAGCATACTAATTGTCTTGAAATTAATATGTGCCAATCTCTTGTGCCATTGATCATAAAGAGATGCACTGCCAGCTGCCACTAGGCATACGGGGGTAGATGAATCTAAACTAAGAAAATTTAAGCAGAAAATATTTCGGCTCCTAATGCCTGTTAATACCGTCTCAGAAGAGGCACATGATATTATCAGGCATTTATCCTTGCAGAACTTAACGTCATAACCTTTGTCACATAACTGACTTACACTGATCAGGTTATGGTTTAACCCTTCAACATAAGCCACGTCGGTGATAGAGATTATACCGTTGGAAATCATACCGTAACCTCTGGTGACTCCACGATCTGACCCCCCAAAGATGACTTTGGGTCCATTCTCGACGGGAGTGTAATCACGCAGCAGGCTTCTTGTCCCAGTCATATGCCGGGAGCATCCACTGTCCAAGTACCATATTGGCGTTTTGGTGGCCTTTGGACATTCCTGCAAAACAGAATCAATTTCCCTTAGGAATCCAATCGAACTTGGGTCCTAGATTCTTGGTTAGCATACTCCCCCTCGGTTGGTTAACCCTACGAGTGGTCGGCCTCGCATTGCTAACATAGGGAGTCTCGTGATACCTTGGATTAAACCAACAATCCACGGCAAAGTGACCGACTTTGCCACAACACCAACAGTCAAATCTGTTGTACCTCTTCCTAGGCTCCTGCTTTACCCTGGAAAAGGTGGGTACAGCCGGGGCCTTGGATCTGGAGGTGGAGGCCTCATAGTGATTGCAGTCACATGACTTGTTCACCTTCTGTTCCTTCAGTATAACAGGCTTGGCTCTTGGTGCCTGCTTTCCATTATGGCCGCTAGAGAATTGACCATAATTTCCCATGTGGATTTCCTCATAAGGTGCCTTGAAGGCACTCTCATCGAAGTTGCGGGGAAAAGTCCAGCCATCATATCGGCTCTTTGGCTTTGCAACCGAGGGCCGGAAATGATGACCAAAGGTTGATTCAAAATCATGTTGGTTGCAAGGAAAGCTAGGCTTTCTGAACGCAATAGGACTGAGCGGAGCCTTTCCCTTTTCAGCAGCAGAGGCCTTCTTGGCGGCCTTATTCTTCCTCTGGTTCCTGTTTCTCCTGGATGAGGAACCAGATACCCCTACATGCCCCAAGCCAGCTCCTTTGGCCTGAGCAGAGAAGGTATCAACTACTGGAAGAACTGTTTTTGGCATAGAGAAGCTCTTGACGATCTTCCTTTCTGCCGCAAGTTGTTCTTCCAACTTGTCGACTTCCTCCTGCTTAAGATCAAGGAGCTTAAGAGACTCTGAATGCTTTGAAGTCAGGTCAAGGTGCTCCTGTCGGAGAGAAATCAAACTGGTGATCTCTTCCCTTAGGGAGACACTCTCACCCTTAAGGAATTTCACTTCCTTTTTCTCAGCCTTCAATCTCTTACGACACTCCTCGAAAGTGTTGAGCAGAAGCTCATACTTCTCGAGGAGCTCCGCCTCACGGGCCGAAAGGCTATCCTTAGGGTCATCATCCTGAGACTCAGGATCAGATTCAGAGTCGGAGAGAGGGGTGTGAGCTTTTACCTTCCCAGTAAATGGGGGGCATTCTCCTTCTGAGTCGGAGCGACCCACCAGCCTGAAGTAGGCTTCCTCATCATCACTGGAGTCTGAGGAATCAGACTCACTCAGTGTCTTTGGCCTTTTGGCGATGTAGCTTCGCTCTTTCTTCTTATCTCTAGAGGATTTGTGCTCCTCTCCTTTCCCTTTTTCTCTCTTGCCTTGGTAGCAGTCGGCCACGACGTGTCTTGGCTTTTGCATCCAAAACAAATAATGTCAGAGGAGCGATGTTTGTTCGGTTTAGAAGCATACCTGTCAGAAGAATAATTTTTCTTCTGAAGCCTGGAGGAGGAGCCGTCTCTCTTTCTTTGATTCCTCATCTTGAGGAACTTCTTGAATTCTCGGGTGATGAGGGAGAAATCCTCCTCAGACAGCTCTGAGCTGGAGGAGCATGGCTCGGAATCCTCCTCCTCATCCTTTTTCCTGGCACGGTATGAAACCGCACCCTTGCCTTTTCTGGAGTGAATAGCTTTTAGAGTCACAGTCTTTTCTTTAGCTGCAGCCTTCTCTGCTTCTTCTTCTGCTTTCCTAGTGTTCAGTTGAAGCTCATAGGACATCAGCTTCCCAAACAGAATTTGCGGGTCTGTTTTAGCTAGTCTGCCAAACTCTCGGATGGCGCAGATCTTTGTGTCCCATTCCTTAGTAAGGGACCTAAGGAATTTATCGTTAAGTTCACCATCAGTGAACACTCTTCCATATCCTTTGAGGGCATTGACAATCTTGAGGAAGTTCTCAAAGGTGACTCCGATCTCTTCCTTAGGCCCTTGTCTGAAGGCCTCATATTTCTGGTTCAGAAGGGATCTCCGATCATCCCTCACTTCATCAGTGCCCTCCATTAGGATAATCAGGCAGTGCCAGATCTCCTTTGCTGTCCTGCAATTGCAGAAGTTCTGCATCATTGAGTCATCGACCGCGCTGACCAAAATGTTCTGCGCCTTCTTGTCAAGTCCCACCAGCACCATCTCGTCCTTGTCCATTTCAGAAAGTTTCTTTGGCACTTTCTTGGTAGGATCTATGGTGGAGACCTTAGTGGGGACATAAGGTCCCTCCTCCACGATCATGAAGAGTCGAGGATCAACTGCTTCCATGTAGAACCTGATCCTTTCCTTCCAGATAGGAAAGTTGAGTCTGGTGCACACTGGGATCTTGCCTGTGAACTTGAGCCCGTCCATAGTAGATGTTTGCCTTCTTCTTGACACTAGCGGCAGGATTCTACTCAAGGTGTTAACCTTTTTGATGAGCAACCTGGCTCTGATACCACTTGAAAGTCCACCTAGTGTCAACTAGCTTCACCTATGGGGGGAGGGGGAATAGGTGACGTGCAGCGTTTTTGCGGAATTAAAATTGTACCTGCACACGAAAATAAAACAGCACAGCAAAAAGAGTACACAAGCTATTTATAGTGGTTCCCCGATTTGGGTACATCCACTTTCCCCCTTCGACCTATCTCCCAACAAGGGACGACTCGGTCACTTCACTAACAGGATTGAAATCCAATACTTGCACTATCGGAATGAACCCTTCCACACGTAGGAGACAACACTCCCACAACACGGGTTGCACCCAACCCTTACAACTCGAAACCAACGTTCCTTTACAACAAAAATGAACTAGAATGTACAAGAAATACAAACTACTTTTGGAGACTAAGGTGTCCCTCTTCGTTCGATGACGTGTTCTAGAAGTCACGAAGAGTCCACAACCCTAGATATCACTTGGAGAGAATCTCCCCGGAACCGGCGGCGGCAAGAAGGGCGGCAGCTTGGTTCTCGGGATCGGCGGCGACAACGGTGTGCGGCTGCTGTACTTTGGAGATCCAAACTTCGTAGCAAAGCTAGCAAGGTCTTCCAACGGTCACACTAGGATCGATCGTCTCGATCGATTCGGACGGGGAAGGTTTTCCCGATCAACAAATCAAGAGACAAGGGATCTCTGGTTAGATGCGTGAGACGCTACGCTTGGCTAAGCTTCTGTCGCCGGGAGATCAGGAAGAATCGCGATCAAAAGCGGCGACCAACTAACACGAGCAGTTTCACGATTTTAGGTCAAGATCGTCGCTCGGCTTCTTTCTGTGTGTCTTTACTGTTCAAAAATACGCGTGTATTTATACACAAGTATACTCCTAAATGACCATTGTGGGTCCCACCAGAAGAGACCCTAATTCCGGTTCAAAATAGTGCCAGCGGCAGAGTCCGGTCCAGCGGTTTCCAGAAAATTGTCCAAGTCAGATTTGGTGAGAATCGAAGGTGATTCTCGACGATTCGGCGAGAATCAGCCGGTGATTCTCGACGATTCGGCGAGAATCAGTAGTGATTCTCGCCGAATCACTTGATGATTCTCGACGAATATGACTTAGCGCCAGATTTGCACGCTTTAATGTAGCTGGAAAGAAACTGCAAGAATCAGCCAGTGATTCTCGACGATTCGGTGAGAATCACTAGTGATTCTCGACGATTCGGCGAGAATCACTAGTGATTCTCACCGAATCGGCGAGAATCACTTGGTGATTCTCGTCGATTATCACTTAGACGATTTTTCGTCTTTCCACCCATGAGCTGCTCTTTGACCCATCCTTGCTCCTTGTCTGCTCTTGCATAATCACAACCCTGTACTTGAAAGTAAGTACACTCCAATAGAGAGAGTACACGTAGGCCAACACACTGATCTGCTCAACAAGGGATTACGTCGTGCAGACCCGTGTATATTGACCTACTGCACCCTGACATTGGTGTGCACTTAGCGTGGAATAACTACAAGCACAACTTGAAATATTTTGTCAAATACATTGTCTATTTACCTTAGCTTGTCCAGGGGCTTCTTCAAATCAGGTACGTTGTGGATACAATACCCAACAGGGAGGCTATCCATCAGATGACTATTCCTGAGACATCAGTCCCAGCTGACACTTTCATTGAAGCCTAGCTTGATAGTGAGACTGTGAATCTCACCATCATGGCAGTGGTTCAAGACATCAACATGGCAACTGATCCTTCTGACAAAGAGGCACAAGATGTCCATCTTCCTGATTTGCTAGAAACACTTCAGGCTTCTGAGATAGAAACAGTTCAAGACTTGGTAAGTAACCTCCTGAAAGAGCAAGAAGAAGTCCACCAAGAAGAGATGTCTATAGATCAACCTGTTGCCACAAGGATTGAGAGGGAGGCAACAGACCTAGCCCCTAGACTAGTTGAAAATGTTCCAGGAACAACAATGGAATTTGAAATTTCATCTAATTCTGAAGATGAGGAGGTAGCCACAGCTCTTAAGAAAAGAAAATTAATGGAAATCAAGAAAAAGAGTGATGGCTATAAGAAAGCTTTCAAGTCAGGATCCTCCTCTACTGCTTCTTCTATAGATTTCAGTTCTCTATTAGTACAGCTCCAAGTAAAACTTGATGAGCGTTGATAAGCTTTAGAAAAATATGTGGATGAAAGCCACAAAGAGCTGCAGTTCACTTTGGCCCAAGATATCAAATCTATTCGATTTGAGGTCAATCTGCTGAAGGGCATGACAGATTGCTTCCACAAGAGAGGAAATGTTGTGGTGTATCTTTCTAAATAACAACAAACAACTAAGACTGAAATAGATGATCTTGTGGTCAAGCAAGGAGTTGTTCTGGAAAACCAGAAAAGGCTGAATAAGAACCTGATGGAACTACACACCATTTCTCTGACTAAGTTGGATGAACAAACTGCAACACTTCAAGTTAATATGACAACCCATGTCTCTGCTATTGAAAAATAGATTCAACTAGACTTGGCAACAGTTTCTACAGCAATAAAGGCTTCTGAATCTGCAATTTCTGCTCTTCTCAAGAAATTCAAAGACTACTATACCACTGGAAATTATCATGTCACAGATCAAATCAGATTTCAAAAGAATGATCTCCGAGATCATATCTATAGAGAAGTCATAAAGGGGAAGAGGGTACTAGTTCAAGCTAGCTCTGAGCATGCAAAGTGGGTAACAAATAGTATCAGAGCTACCTTGGGATATCCACCCCTATGTGATGATAATAATACTGCAGAATCTGGAGTTCAACCTGAGTTTGTGGAGGGGGTGCAACAAGAGGTGGCTCAAGTTATATATCCCCCTTCTGGGTTTGAGGAAATTCAACAGACTGTTCAAACTATGTACAACCCTCCACAAGAAAAAATGCCAGTGATTTGTGAGGAGGTGGACATGGCTAAATAAGAACTACTGAAAGAACAAGAGGCTCAAATGTCTAAGAAAAGATTTAGAGAACAGGCTGAGGCAAGGCCTGATTTTGAAAAATGGAGTCCAACCTCTAGAAGTATCATCTTGACCGCATGTAAAGCAGTTGCTGACAATCAGTATGATAGAGGAAAGTGGTACTCTAAACAAGAATGAGATAAATATCTTGCTCAACAAGAGAAGATTCACAAATTCAGGAAGGACTTGAAGGCAGGAAAAATCCCTGCAAACTCCATAGAGCCTTGCAAGTACTTCCCCAAACCATTTCATTACTTTGAGAGGCAAAAACTGAAAGCTACACAACTAAAGATCAAAGATATTAAAGGAAATATGCATGCAACTGATACTGAAGCTGATGTCAAAGCAACCATTCAGTCAGGGAAATGAATAGTCGTTAAGGAACCTAGTCAACTTTAACCTTAGATTGACTAGCATTTGGCAAACTGTATATTTTTTATTGTTCTTAAGAAAACTTTAACCTTGTAATCTCATCTTGAGTATTTGAGAATGAAATTCTGGGTGAACAATTGTTTACATATCTGTGTATCTGTGTTACATGTTTTTCCTTATGTTATTTTGTTTCTGAATATTTGTGTGTAACATGATATTTTTTATTCTTAAATAAATTTGGTTGAAATATCTGGATATATCTTGCTTATCATTTTCGTTATATAGTGTATATCATTGACTATGGGTTATGACTTCTCCAAATAAGAGGAGATTATTGGGTACATTGGAATTTGTGTACCTGATTTGGAGAAGCCTCACCTAACTCAATGATATACATTAGGTTGTATTTGATGGTGCATTGAGTTAATTTGTGCAGGCAGAAGAATGCAGAAAATATTCTAAGTACAAAAGTGTCGAGACAATTATTTTGTGTCGACACCTTTGAAGGAGCTGTGTCGAGACAAGAAGCAAGTATGTGTCAATACATAGGATTTGTGTCTACACTCAGAAGCTAAGTCGACATCAACTGTGTCGACACTTATAACTTGTGTCGACACACTTAGACTGTTGAGCTGACAAGTGTAAAGAGGCAATAATGTCGACATCCAGGACTTGTGTCGACACTTAGAGAGGATGTGTCGACACACAGGACTTGTGTCGATATATTCTACAAAAGCTATGTCGTGAACTTTATAAAGAGGCTGTGTCGACACATAGGACTTGTGTCGACACATTCTACAAAAGCTGTGTCGTGAACTTTATAAAGAGTCTGTGTCGACACACAAGACTTGTGTCAACACATTCTATAAAAGCCGTGTCATGAACTTAATAAAGAGGCTGTGTCGACACACAAGGCTTGTGTCGACACATTCTACAAAGGGTGCGTGAAAAGAACTTGATGAAGAGCTGTGTCAACTATTTTCTGACGTGTGTCGACACAGTCTACAAAGACAGTGTTGAGACTAAGTGAAGAGCTGTGTTGATAGTTGTTGATGTTTGTCAACAACACCAAAGGAAGTGTGTCGACACCCGGGTAATTGTGTCGAAACATACTCCATTTGTGTCGACACATATTATCCTTGTGTCTCGAAACATTCAGCTGAGTAAATATCTCCAAGTACCAAATCTCAAGACTGAAGACTTGACAGCTGGCAGAATTATCACGACCTATTATACATGACAGAACTGTCAGATGTCAGTCAACTACTGATGTAAACTATAAATAGGGTCAGACTATCAGAGATAAACAACAACTGAAGATGGAGAGAAATTAAAAAGAGAAATTCTCCAAGAAGAATTCACGAATTCCAGTATAGCAGAAGATTCTGATTCAAAATCAGAGAAGGATATTGCTTCACAAGAGATCTTTTAAAGATTGCAGAATTATTTCAGAAGGGTGGAAGAAGCTGGATCTACACCAAGAAGATTCAACCTAGGTTCTCTATTTCAAGAAGCTTTGAATAAGCTAAGTCAGGTTGAATCAAATCCTTTACTGCAAAGAAAAGTTGAAAGCAGATCCATCAAGATCTGATCAAGATTCCTTCATTTCTTTCTGAGTGAAGGTTGAAACATCTTCTCTATCAAAATTCCTGTAGGATCTATTCTAGATCTGAGTGTAAGAGATTAAATTCTCTGAGTTGTAAGCCTATAACTATAAAGGCTGAGGTAGGGCTATTAGCCTGAGGTAGGATATTGGTTTCTCTGAGCTGTAGGCCTGGTGGAAGTGGCTGAGGTAGGGCTTGATTGCCTGAGTGGTAGGAGTGGGGATTCCTTCTGAGGTAGGGTTCTTGGAAAGAGCCTGAGCTGTAGCACTTGTTGAAGTGTGTGCTGTGAGAAACATTTTGGATTCTGAGTTGTAATATCTGAGGATCTGAGAAGGTGGAAGTAGGTTAGGTCGAATCTAGTATACTGCTAGATAGGCAAAGGGGAAAGTGGATGTACCCATCAATTGGGGAACCACTATAAAACCTGTGTGTATGCTGTGATTGGTTGTTTGTGTGCTGTGGTAACTGTAGATATTATCTGTGCTGTGATCAAATTAATTACTGTCTAAGTAGAAAAAGAATTGAACCTATTCACCCTCCTTTAGGTGTTCAAACAATCTTGAAACCAATTCTTTCACAAAGGGCATCATTTTATAGCTGAAGCATCCCTCCCTTGTGATGAAGGAGACATCCTTGACGTCGGGGGGATGCATGCGGATCTGGTGATAACATGAAAAGTTTTAAAAAACTAATAATAGAAAAACTGACGACTAAATCAACAAGTGCGTCGATCCGAGGGAGGGGGTAGCAATCCTTAAGGCACGATTTATTAAATAAAAAGAAATCCACACACATGCTCCACTTCCCATCACCCTTCTTTACCATGACCACATTGGATACCCAGCCTGGGTACTGGATCTCCGACATGAAACCTGCATCGAGAAGCTTCTTCACCTCCTTGCGGATGGGTTCCTCCAGCTTGGTGGAGATGGTCCTCATCTTCTGGCGAATGGGGCGCGTCTTAGGGTCCAGGTTCAGGCAATGGAAAGCGACATCAGCATCAATGCCCGACATGTCTGCCGCGCTCCTGGTAAAGATATCAACATTCTTTTGGATGCACTCCCGCATCCTTGCCTGGTCTTCGGGGCGCAAGCCACTGACCCTCACCTTCTCTATCTTCCCTGCCATGTTGATGACCTCCATTTCCACGACTTCCTCCCCTAGCTCCAGCCGAGACTGCTCCCTGCAGACCCTTTCCTCCTCTCCTCCCAACTCCTCCTCACCTTCTACTCTCTCGACCTCCATCTCCTCCAACACGCCTTCCCTAGACAACTCTACTTCTTCTCCCATCTGGGTCTCCCCCTGCACTTCTCCCTCTACCCCTTGCTCCTTCGCCGCCTTCTCTATAGCCTCTCTTAGGCTCACCCCTTCTTTCTCCACAACCTCCTCCTCAATCTCATCCCCAGCCTCACCTAGGCTCACTACTTCCTTCACTGCAACCTCCTCTCTGATGTAGCGCAAGTCGCTAACGGAGATCTATACGATAGACGGCTCTAGTTCACCAACAACACACACTTGATCCGCCACACCTACATAAGAATCTACCGCCCTCAATACATAATCGTTTCGCACACAAAGCATAAACACAATCGGAGAATGATCGACTCTAAAACAGCGATGAAAATGAGTTGACTCATTCCCAAAGATAACACAAAGGTTGCCAATCCCTTTAGAGAGCAAGACCAAGGCTATAGGCCAAGATCTGCTCAAGCAAAAATGGACCTACCCTGTCTGGAGAAAAGGAAACACGAACAATAATGATTTTATTCAGAGATTTGAAAACCGATTGAGATTTTAAATTACGGAGAACATGATGGTTCAACCTCCACAAATCTAAAGAGAAGAAGCACTAGAGAAGGGGGAAGAGATTACCCAACCCGTTGGTGGGAAACACACTAGATAACTTTGTGGGAGAATCACTCTCTCCACGGTTTCCACTGGCGTCGCACCGAATGGATCCACCGGCGTCGCACCGAGTGGAGTTGTCATCCTTCTTCCTTGAAGTCGCACCAAGAAGCCACGCCGGAGGCTCTACGAGAGGGGAGGCCGAAATGGGGAAAGAGGGAGACTAGGGGCGCGACGGCTACTCACAAGCTTGGCCGAAATTCCTCTTAGAGAAGGGATTTTAGGTTTTCTTTCTTCATCCCTAATTCACTTAATAAGCCTCCTATATATAGGAGTTAAAAAATAGATCCAACCATCAAAGATTGAGATGAAACCTTATCATTCTGGATGGCTAATAGCACACCAAATGAAAATGCATGAAATTAAAACATTACAAGTTCTTAAATAAAATAAAGCATTTAAGTAATTGAAATGGTCTTCCAATAAGCCTTTAAGTAGGCTTCGTGTGCCACGGACGGAGCTTGTAACGTTGTCTTCTGTTAGCGGCCAAGGAGTCGTCATGTCGCCTGAAATCTTTATGTTGTAGCATTTCAGCATCCGGATCATCTTCAAGTGGTGATGGAGGGGTAGCGACATCAATCCTCCCCCGCACAAAGTCACGTATCTCCGATGCGTGGTCCAAGAGATAGCGGCGGAGAAGTGCGGCATCCAATTGTTGAAGCTCTGTCTCGAGTACCCATGAGTCATCGGAAGGAGGGCGTTCACGCCAATGGATGAGAAAGCGGCGGGTAGCACCATCGGTGGTAGTGAGCAGCTCAGCATCAAGTATCCTGTCTAGTATAAGAAAGGTTTTGGGAAACCTTGGAAACATGTCAGCAGTGGGAATAAAAGAAGGCAACGTACCATCCAATGCTAAACCTATGGAGACCAGGGGAGAGAGATCATCTATACTACCACTCCCCAAACCCAAATAATTTTGAGTGGAAGGAGAAGACGACAAAGAAGTCAACTCTTGTGGAGGCGAAACAAACATCGTCAAATCCGAGACATTAAAAATGGGTGAAACACCCCAATCAGCCGGCAAATCTAAGACAAAAGCATTATCACCGAGTTTCTTTATAATCCGGAAGGGGCTGGCACGCTTAAGATCTAGCTTTCTAACGGTGCCAGTTGGCAGTCGCTCGGGAACTAAGCGGACTAAGACTTGATCGCCGACTTTAAAGTGTGACACTCTCTTATGTTGATTAGCTTGTGTTTGATAAGATTCATATTTGGAGGTCAAGGTTGCCCGGATATGTGCGTGCAAGTCATGAATGTGTTGGGCGAAGGATTGTGCAAATTGACTTGCTTTATATGTTGGTGGTAATGGAACCAAGTCAAGTGGCACAGGAGCTTTATACCCGTGAACAATCTCGTTAGGGGACATACCCGTGGACCTGTTCTTAGAGTTATTGTAAGCCAATTATGCATGGGGAAGAAGTAGATCCCAAGTGCCCTTGTGATCACTTACGAGACATCTAAGAAGATTCCCCAAACTCCGATTGACTACTTCCGTCTGACCATCGGTTTGCGGATGATAGGCAGCGGAAAATAATAATTTGGTCCCCATCAAAATCCATAAAGTTTCCAAAAATAGCTAGTGAATTTCACATCCCTATCTGAGACAATTGTCTTCGGCACTCCACAATGACTAACAACCTCCCGAAAATACAACTTAGCTATGCGAGATGCGTCGTCGGTCCTGCTACATGGGATAAAGTATGCTATTTTATAAAACCTATACACAACTACAAAAATGGAGTCGTGTCGACGAAGAGTGGTGGGGAGGCCTAATATGAAATCCATGCTCACGTCTTCCCTTGGTATGAAAGGAATCGGTAAAGGGGTGTATAACCCAACATTGGTTTTAGTGCCCTTAGATACTTGACATGTACGACAACTACTCACTATCCCCCCAACCATCACCTTAAGTTTAGGCCAGTAAAATTTCTCCTAAACGAGTGTAATGGTTGTATCCCTTCCAAAGTGTCCACTCAAACCTCTGCTATGTAATTTCCAAATAATGTGGTGTCGTAAGGAGGATCGAGAAATACACAACTTCCCGTGCCTAAAAAGATAACCGTCCTTAAGAACAAATGTAGATATGGTCATTGGAGAGCTATCCTGGGCAGAGAAATACATCTCGTGGAAATCTGGGCAAGTGGCGTATTCGTCCTTAACTCATTCGAATCCTACGACATTGACTTGCATGGTAGACAGTAGAAGGGTAAGGCGGCTAAGTGCATTGGCAACACGGCTGTCAGACCCCTTAAGGTGCTTAAGACTAAATGTGTACCCTTGTAAGAAAGCTACCCACTTAGCATGACGCGGGTTGATTTTATGCTGACCATTTATGAAACGCAAAGCATCATGATCGGAGAGGATTACAAACTCATTGGAGAGGAGATAGTGCCTCCAATGATGCAAATATCTAATAACGGCATAAAACTCTCTATCGTAGTTCGAATAATTCAATTTAGCGCCCGCTAGTTTCTCACTGAAATAACTGACCGGGTGACCCTCTTCACTTAAAACACCTCCTATTCCCACCCCTGATGCGTCATAGGTAAGCTCAAAGACCTCGGTGAAGTCAGGTAGACGTAACACCGGTGCTTCGGTCATGAGCTTCTTAATACATTGAAAGGCAAAGGTGTCGGACTTCGTCCAAGTGAACTCACCCTTCTTCATGCAGTCACTAATGGGTGCCATAATGCTACTAAAGTCTCGTATGAAGAGGTGATAGAAAGTAGCCAAACCATGGAAACTACGCACCTCTTGTAGGCTAGTCGGTTCAGGCCAGTCCTTAATCACCTGAACCTTTCCAGGATCAACTCGAATTCTCTCGGACCCGACTATATAACCTAGAAACTCTACCTCTGGAACGTAGAATATGCAATTGTTAAGGTTAAGGAATAAGGTTTCCTTCCTCAAAGTGGAAAGAGTCACTCTCAGGTGGGAGATGTGCTCGACAGTGGAGGTGTTATAGACTACGATGTCATCAAAATAGACTACCACAAACTTTCCCAAGTACGGCCGAAAGACGTGTGTCATCATCCAGGAGAAGGTGCTGGGGGCGTTGGACAAA